>OX442359.1:28022232-28622232 GCA_949357725.1 Hyperoplus immaculatus
AATATCACTGGATTCACTTCAGAGGTGTCGGCTAAAACATCACTTAAGGCCAAAAACGTCAGACTATGAAGCATGAGAGGAGGAGTAAGGATTTATCCTATGTTTATTTCCTTCTTTAACATGCACAGCAGCATACAGATCCCAGGAAAAGAACAGTAGCAATATTCGGCTTGTGATGACACGCTAAACAACTGTTGCGACCGGCGAATCGCGGCCGTTTAATGACGTGCATAAATAATAATTTATAGAGATCGGGAAACTCCATGCACTTACTCACAAGGGCGATGCAAACAAACTCAGGGAGAGCACGTTTCAACCGTGGATTGATAGGTGGTTACTGCGGCAACTTGGACGCTCACACAACAGAGAGAGAAAGAAAAATAAACTTCACTAAACAGGCGATCCGGCTGACTTATGTCACGGCCGCTAACTGACAGTTATAATGTCATCCACACTGAATAAAACACATCTTAAAACACTATAAGAAATAACAATCGCTTATCTCATTGTTAACCCACCCGGTCTCCTCACTAGCAGTTTGTGTAGTATGGAGCCAGGGGTGCTTTCGGATTACACAGTTTATTCAATCAATTCAAAGTAACGCACCGCATTTAACGTTCAGTAACGATAACGGCGCTGTAACAACGGAAAAAGTAATTAGTTAGATTACCCCGTTACTGAAAAAATAACGGCGTTATTCCCAACACTGATTACAACATTGATGCAGGTAGATGTGGTCCTAGTCCCTTTTACTTTACACAATGAATATTTTAAAGACATGCTAGCAGATGAAACAAGGTTGTTTAACAAAAGTTCCATAGGTCGTAGTGTCCACAGTCATCCGCTCTAACGGATGTTGAGATAATCAAACTAACACTGCCATCCCTTGAGCCTTTGGCTCCAAATTGAATGGCTCCAAATTGAGTGAATATGTTTGAAATGTGAAATATTCTAAACAATCATTCTTAAATACTTTTTGACACTATTTGAAACTTCTTAACATCTTTGTGCATGGACAGAAACATACTGTGTTTTTAATAAGATGAAATCCTGGTGACCATAAATGAAGGGTATGACTCAACATAGTCACTAGCAGGGCTGGCGGTAGCCAGGGGCAACACAGCACCCTTACTTGGTAGGCGGGTTACATGCTGATAAGTGCGGTCAGGGTATACAGTATATGAAGAAGAAAAATGCCACACAACTATGAACTATGCAAAATAAGATAAAAAATGTCTTTCTTGCTGGACCACTCTCTCCTTCAGCGCTGATTGGTCCCGTCCCTAAACCAAACGCTATAATAAAGTTTTAGTGACACAATCTGCTTTGAAACAAAAACTGAAAGCAATGGCAGTGGTGATAAGGTACTTACAGCTTGGCTAGTGTTTAGCAGCCCGGTGTCGGCATTTATTTATGAATGCTTTTTTGAGCCTCCCCAACTCCACTGGTTTCCAACCATCAACTGATGAGAAGCGCATCACGTGAGCTGCGAATGAAAGAAATAAAACAAAAAAAGATTAAGTACATCATGTGAAAAATGGGGAAAGAGGAGCAAGTGAACAGCAGATGTTAATGAAAAAGACTAACATATAGAGATGCGCACATCATTTTCCATTCATTACTGAAAAGCACACACCAGCAGTTATACAGTAGGCCATATTCAGATAGTTTTGTATCTAGATATATGCCGTATCGATCTCAAGAATAAAAAGGACGGTCTCTTTGTTTAAGCCCACAGAGCCAGGGTAAGAGGTCAGCCACAGAGAGGTATTGATGGAGGTGGCAATTACTAAAGGACACACCATGTTCGAACTTCCATGGAGTTTGATTGGTTGAAAAGCAAACATGCCCCCAAATAAACCCGTTTCAATGTTAAATGTGTCACCCACATCAGAAAGAGAAAAACCTTTGAGGTTGTTCAGTGGTGGATTGAGGGAGAGACAGTATCCCTGGCTGGGACACTGGAGCCCCTCAGACGGCCAATAAAACACACTGTAATTTTCTCTAAGGCACGCCAGGAACTCCTTACAATTCACACTATCACCGTCATTTCAAAAATGAAAAAAGAGGTGGAATATTTGTGTAATAATATTTTATTATGATTACATTTTAGATTCACAAATGAAGTTAAAACATATCCTAATTGAACTGAAAACAAGGACAATGCAAATAGCCTAAGTAAAACATATTTTTAATAATTAAATAAATAAGTGTCAAAATCAAAATAAACCCTTGCAAATATGTTGTTGATAGGGCACGTCTTTTGCTAGCAGGAATGTGAGGGCATATTTTATTTATATCTCATGGAGCTGACAGGATAAGCAAGTTGCATTGTTTTGTAGGCTACATTGTACTTAATTGATGACTGTTGTGGTGGCAAGAGTCAAGGAGCTTTAAACTTCCTGTGTTTTTTATTCCTTTATTGCTTGGTCATAGACCACTAGGATTCGACTTAAAGTGAGTAAACTAATTGGTCATGATGTTTTGAGGTGCAGCTGGGTCGCATATGACTTTTTTTCTCTCTCTTTCACGGTCGCGCATGTCATCTGACTCGAGTGTCCGCGCATAACATATCTTGCACATTGTTTTAGTCTATTACTTTTACCTTTCTTCTCGAGCAAAGGCTGACTTTCTGCCGTCTTCTGGAAGTTTCTCAAAGCTCCCGGCAACACGCACCGTCTCCATCCTACTCTGCACTGAAAGCTAGGTGAGGGAGGGGCCGATCGCACGGCTGGATGAAAGGTTTGCTGCATTTAAAAGCCTTCACGTCTTCACGTGCGGTACAATGACAGTTTAACTAGGATTATTTTGTTTTAATGATAGAGCAATGTTTGTTGTTATCATTTAGTCACAATGATCCTGTCGATCATTCTCTGTGTTAGTTTCCGGTATTGTGCCGTAAAAATAAAAGCCTCCCGCGGTATTTCTTTTCTTTTCTCTAATTTCCCTATCCATTTTTTTTACTCAGTAACGCAAGTGATATAAAATGTAGCGAAGTACAATACTTCAAAATAAACATACTCAAAGTAAAAGTAAAAGTATAGGTTTTAAAAATCACTTAAAAAATTACAAGTACACGAAAAAACTACTCCATTACAGGAACGCGAGTAAATGTAATTCACTACTTTACACCCCTGCATCTAAGCCATTAATTGATTTTCACTGTTCACATGGAATTGATCATTATCATGTCATGTGACGGAAGCAACAGAAAACTATGTTGTTTCATTTTTGTGAAATCACAAACTCGTATAATTAAGCATCAGCTAAATTGTTCCAATGAGCTAGACTAGCGTGTCTGCATCTGTTACTGCTGTGTGTCTCTCTCTGTTGTCGGCCACACATGCAACATCTCAGCTGCTGCTGCTGCTGCAGTGCTGCTTCTTAAAGCCCTGTCTGAGTTTTCATCGATGATTCCCATTAATAAGAAGTTGTTGCATGTAATTTTATGATGCATATGATTAATATTAAGTTTTGACAGTAATCCGTGTGCCTCGTTGTCTTACATTTATTTTTTTTTCTCCACATTTGCAATTGTGGGAAGTTTTATTTTGACACACCAGGTCAATATGACTTATCAGAGTATATCTCTCTCAGTCAAAGCAGCCTCCAAGGAGTGTGGCAGCGCGTCAGAGGTTGGATGTGTGGCTGCTGTAGTCTGTTAAAGTAGGGGTATATGATTTGGGAGAAAATAGCAGTTGGGATAGAGATTTGAATACAAATACCTCAACCGCTCCACTTGTTCTCTTTGGTCCCTCCCTGACACGCTCTACACCAACAACGTCGGTGCCAAAATGAATGGACAGTAACAACCAATAAGAACGGAGAATCGGAGCCTCGCTCTGATTGGTCAAAGTGTACCGATCATGATACTGCCTTTTTATTAGTTTATTGACCCTGGTACTGTCCTCTACTGTCAGACTGCCACCCCAACAAACAACAGCACAAAACAGGATATATCATGGTAAAAAAAACATTTAGGGGAGATCTGCTGGTTTCAAATGACCTGAGTTTCCTTAAAAAAACAGTCTGGACTGGGCCTTTATAAAACTAGTGATCACTTTCCAGTCCAGTGTACTTTCCAGATGAACACCAAGGTTGACTGTCCGACCGACCGACTGTCCCCTGATAAGGATGGAGTTTGCGTGTCCTTTTTTTTCTTTTCTAAAATCAATAATGAGCTCCTTGGTCTTCTCAATATTCAGAATAAGTTGGGCTTCCTCACACCGACTGACAATGTTCCACCCTTGTTGTTAAGACGCATCGTTATTTTTTGGAGGTATAGCCAACTAGGGCAGAGTCATCTGAAAATGTTTGTAAGTGACACAATGTACTGCTGGGCCTGTGGTCACAGGGGTACATTGAAAATAAAAAAAATAGACATACTGGGGTCTCCTAGTGAGGCAGTCTGTGACCCATGTGACAGTGGGGCTGTTGGGGTTAAAATGTAGAAGCTTACTGGCTAAAATATGTGGCTGCAGTGAAAAGTCAAAGAACATTATTCTCACCAATGCATTGTTTCACTCCAGATGGCTGTATACCCTGTGCAACAGGTAGAGGAGGGCCTGGTCCACACCCAGCCCTTCTCTATAAGCAAACTGTAGCAGGTCCTGAAAGGCACAGACCTGCTTCTTTAAATGCCCTAGGACAGTCCTTTCAAAACATTTCATGATATGAGAGGTTAAGGCAATAGGTCTAAGGTCCTAAATGCACTGCCATTTTTTTTATTAGGCATGGGCACAATACATGATGTTTTCCATGAATCTGGAATCAGGGACAGAGACAAAGAGAATCTAAAATGTAATACTGTGCACAGCTGATCAGCACATTTTTAGAACTTGTGACATGACCCCATCCGGACCAGGTGCCTTGTTCACATTGAACCTTGGAAGTTGGGCTCGTACTTTATTAACTGTGACAGTGATAGGGGGGCAGGGGCTGAGGCTACCCCTCCACTCCCCCAGGGTGGAGTGGGTGGGCACATCCACAGCTGGGAGGTCCATGGTTTCAAGACAGGCAAAGAATTGGTTGGCCTCGTCGGGTGTGAAAGTACCCTCCTTAAGGTTAGAACTAGCAGTGCCCTAACCTGTTATTGACTTAAGGCCCCTCCATATACCTTTAGTGTCGCACTCCTCAAGTTTATTTTCCACCTTCACCTTAAAATCCCTGTTACCCTGCCTTATGACCCGTTGCAGACATTTCTGTGCTAATTTAATTGTTTCCGTCTCTGCTCATGAAGGCAATCTCTTTGTTGCCAATAGCACTCTTTATTTCCTTTGTCAAGTCAACTTTATTTTTATAGCACAAGTATAACAGTCGAGGCGGACCAAAGTTCTGTACAGTAAAATACATTACATCCTAAACATCATAAAGACAAGTAAAAGCAACAGTTTAAACAAAATGAATACACAAAACAATAGTAAAACTTCTAGTTGACACTGCTGGGATAAAACACTCAACTAGAGATAAAAGCCAAGGAAAAGAAGTGGGTTTTTGACTGTGCTAGCCATGGTGGGTGAGCTGTAAACGATGGCCGGGGGTAAAGCTTGCTCTGCCAGCTGCTGTACTGGTAAGATTCACTGGCTCAGGACAGGTTAAAAGTCATCCTCTGACACACACAGCTTCTGATGTGTATTGTCATCAAGGAAATCGACAATAAAACCCTGTGATGGATATCATTCTTTTAAATCTGAGGAAATATTCATGATTACAGGGTCTTTCTCAGCAGCTGAAGTTACACTGAAATGAACTTTTGTTCTCTTGTCTCATTATGCAAAACACAACACTGCTTCATTAATCTGTGCATATACGATCCAATGCAAGCTGTGGTGTCCACCTGAATTCTGATCAAACGAGGAATTATCTATGTCGGGGTGAGAGATCATTGGTTTATATGGGTGAGGGAGCGGCGTTAGTTAGACGATGAACACTTTTGTCTCATCTGTTTCTGATTAGGACTAATTCATGTGTTTGCAATTACCACCTGCTCCTGAAATGGAATAGGTCCAACCCTGATTTACAAATCCAGACAGAAACAAACACATTTGTGATCAAGCCAGCTGAGACGCATGTAAGTGGCTACATTTGAAAAGTGTGTGAAATATTGAACACATTACAGTATTATATTATTTTGTCCTAACATTGTGTGTTGAACCTAACCATTTTGCTCATATGGATTTACTTCCGTAGAAACTCTTGAACCTTTCGCAACTGCGGGAGAGACGCTCCCCTCTCCTTCATCTGATCGCTGAAATCAGCATGTTTACTCGTCCTCTTTATCAAAGGTAATACAGTGCTGTGTGAAAGTTTGTGAACCCCTTTTGGAATTTTATTTATTTTAACCATTATTAATTCATTTTTATCAATACCAGTATTTTTTATATGAAATAACAGATGTTTGTTTATCAATTAAAAATTTTTCTTTTCCAGAAATCAACTGTTAAAACAGATAAAACAAATTATTTGACAACTGTTGTATCTGCAAAAGTTTGTGAACCCTGAGCTGCATTGCTTAAATGGAGCAGGTAAACACAATCAGATGGGCCAGATTGAGTGATGAAAGTAACCAATGTAGTGAGATATCTTTAGGGAAGAAATTGGGCGGCACTAAATAAGACGGATCAAACCAGGTCAGTTTAGGCTCACCAAAGTGAACCCATACAGGTCAGACATGCCGAAAGCGAAAAAACTCTCAGAGGATCTCAGGAATAGAGTTGTGATGCTGTGATGCTGTGATGCTGTTAATTTATAGCTGTCTGGGGACAGCTATAAATTAATAAAAAAAAGTTTGAGCTCCATCGGTCCACCGTGAGGCAAATCATCTACAAATGGAGAGCTTTAAGAGTGGCTGAATATCTGCCTTTTTATTCGTCAAATAATTTGTTTTATCTGTTTTAACAGTTGATTTCTGGAAAAGAAAAATGTTGAATTGATAAACAAACATCTGTTATTGCATATAAAAAATACTGGTATTGATAAAAATTTATTAATAATGGTTAAAATAAATAAAATTCCAAAAGGCTCAAGGGGTTCACAAACTTTCACACTACACTGTAAATACGCTTAGGTCTCCCGGTCAAACCACAACTAATCTTCCTAACAATGGGGAAAACAACATTTTCCCATAATGTGAAGCTGACGGCAATTTAATAAAAAGGAAAAGGATTAAAAGGAACAGTGCTTCCTGCAATTGGGTCGGATCGAGGTTGGGGCAAATTCACATCACAGACGATCTGCAGCGGAGTGCGTTTGGAAGCACACCGGGACTACCTCTTCAGCCAGGTCTCGGAGCGCTTGTTTGGTCCACCCCCGAGTGCAATTACCGTATTCACACCTGACTGAATGATGCGACCGAAGGCGGAAGTGCACCTGAGTTTGTTTTAACCAAACTAAACACGGCAGGTATGAATACACCCTAAGTTATTGCTCCCGCCCCAAACACATCTGACCAATGAGTGAAGAGAACAGTCTCACGTGGCTTACGCTGCATGATAGTTCTTCACCAACTGATTCAGACCAGAGGCAACGATAGGTGTGAAAGAGAACTGAACCTGCTGAAAAACCAAACAATGTATCATTCTCCCATCTGGTGTGAACCAAGGAAGTGGACTATCAGGTGTGAAACAGATGCCAAAGACCAACTGCTAAACCTGGGCTTTCTCTGCTCCATCTCTCTGGAACAGCTAAGGGAAAGACCAACTGCTGTGAAGATAAATATTTATGGCAGCTATAGTCTTGTGATCCTCCCTCCACATTTTCTGTCTGAGGGATTGAATTAGGCAAGCTGCTGAAGCATCCGCTAGCTTGGAGGTGACGTCAGGACTTCAGCTCTTAATATTTTTCGCACACAAATTGCTGACTTTGTCTGGCTATACCCGCTATAGCCAGAGAAGCTCAAAAGCACTAGGCAGATGGACAGTATGATGGTCAAGAAAAGGCTCCCCATAGAGGGGTCATCCCATTATGTTCCCACAGCCCCATGGTCCTGAAATTAGCGATTAGTTTCAGGTATCACAGCTGGGTGGTTTGAGTAAGGGGACAGGGAGAGGTTAGGATAGGAGTGAGACACACGCACACACACACACACACACACACACACACACACACACACACACACACACATACATACTACTCTCAGTTATAGAGTAAGATTACCTAGAGATCTTTGACCACTGGGCGGTGGGAACATAGACACGCTCCCTGATAAGCAGCTCTTTCTTAAACGGCAGATGGTCTTATTAATGCATTTTTGCATCATCTTGTAAAGATTCAACTAGTCAATTGGTCATCTTTAATGTTTCAAATAGGGGTTTTCTCTAACTTTGACAATCGAGTCAAACATATAAAAAAAATTCTGGGGGGAGAAATGAATATTTAGAGAACAGTCAAACTTTTTCTGTCACGTTGGACCAACCTGACCCAGACTTTGAGGATATGCAGTCTTATCCTCATGGTTCCCGGGGGGCTGGTGTACATCCTCTGGCTGTCTTTTCATGTCTGCCCTTGGCGTTGTGCAATGTTCCACCCCTGCTCTCCACGCACACTTCAGATCCCAGGAAATAGTTTTAAGAGACGTGACACACTTCTTGAAGACATGTCTGTCTCAAGTATACGGTTGCCACTCGTGCATAATCAGAATGACCTCCTCCTGATAAATCAAGGCCTAGCAGGATATGCATAGTTATTTAAACCCGTCGAAACAATTTAAATGTTTTTATGCATTCCCAGTGTCTGATGGAAAAATGTATTTCCAACGTGTCAGCTTTTTTTAACAATGTTGAAAAGGGCCTTTGACCCCTCCATCTTTATTATGTAGACACTGGCGGTACGCATGACTTTAAAATGTCATTGCATCTCAATTGGGGGTGTGAAACTGTGGAATGGGATGAGCATGGAGCTAAAGCAATGTCCAAACATGATCCAGTTTAAAAAAAGGTTCAAAACAATGATTTTCAAAAGGTACAGGGATGAGGGTGTGAAGTAGGAGGGAAGTTGTAGTTATATGGATATATGTGCTGATTGTATGGATATGTAAGTGGATATGGAGATATTGATTGTTTGTAAATATTGGTTGTTTATGGATATAGATATGGATATATGCATTGTATAAATATATAAAATATAATTATTATTTTTTTTCTTAGTATATTAAGTTGTATGTATGAATGGTCGTGAATGTTTAAAAAAACAATAATAACTATAGAAGAGTAGCTACCTCCCCCCTTTTTATTTGATTTAATTTTATTTCTTAATGTGTTTTTTTTCATATTGATTGTTTGTTTTTGTCTCTTGTGGTGTGTGTTTTGTGTTGTTGGGTGTGAGGGTGGGATGTGGGTGGGGTATGTTCGGGAGAAAAAGGGGAAAAAATGTGTCCTCGCTGTGCTACAATTCCGTTGTTATTAACATTTAATAAAAAAACCTTTGAAAGAAAAAAGAATGGTCGTGAATGGCAAGTATGGTATCGCCAATTGTACGGAGAATGTGTGGATTAGGAGTGGCGAATATAATTTTATTTATTTTTTATTTTTTTATTTAATAAATATTTTAATTTTTTTGTTTTTTTTGCTATGGAAAAGGGGTAGGATTGAATAAGTGTATGCTTCTTCCTGCTCCTTTTCAGGCATATCTCAGCAATGCAGATGATTTGTTTTCTTCTATTTTTTTTTTTTTTTGTGAAAACATAATTTTTGTTTATTGTATTTCCATGCTTTTCATTTGTTTTGTATGTTGATATGTCTGAAATAAATTGAATCAAATCAAATCAAATCAAATTATAATCCATTGAGGGTTTAAAAGGGTTTCATGCTGATTCTATCAACTCACTAAAAAGGTTGGAATCATTTAAACTATTCCACTGTGAAGCTTGGCAATAAATGGTTTTCACAAAACATTTCAGCGCTAGACGTTTGCATAGGAATGTGCATTTGAATATATAAAACGTGCTTTATCGTCTCATCTAAAGTATTGGTTTAGACAAGGGCAAAACACCACAACAACCTCATGTGACATCAGACTCTCTACCAGCACACTGCCATTCTCTATCAGACTTAAATACTCAGGTTTAACTTTATAGTAGATAAAGCCCCCATGAACACAGTGAACACAAACCCTGTCATCTTCAACAATTTCCTTCAAAATATTCACTCTTTTTTATTTTTTTTATTTTATTTGACAACAATATCCACACTTAGCAGCTCCAGCAGGATGCAGGTTTGTCTTGTTTAAGGTAAAGCTTATTGGTTATGGTTACTAAAAAATATATCTTTCTCGATGATCAAATATGCAGAACCTGTGCTGACTTAAAGCATTGCGTGGATATTGAAGTTGACCCCCTCTTAAGTAAGGTTTTTGGGATGCTTTGTTGGTCCGCTCTCAGTGCACAGCACAGAGGGATTGCTGTGCTCTCATGTGCCCAAAGGAACAACAGCAAACTTGGAAACAAAGCCAAATTTGTATCAAAAGAACCAAACACGACAGGGGTGAAAGCGCCAACCAAAGAGTGGTTTAGTGATTGTTTTGAGGTGGGACAGTTATACTCAGGCGCAACTCTTTAATGTGCCTCAGTGGAGAGGGTGATCCGTCTGAGTCTGACAGGCGGCAGTGGCGAAGTGGGTAGCGAGATCGCCTCTGAAGTGCAGGGTCGGAGGTTCGATCCCCCGCCTACCCGCCACATGTCAAAGTGTCCCTGGGCAAGACACTGAACTCCAAATTGCTCCTGATGGTTCAGAGAGCACGGCAGCTACTGCCATCGGTGTATGAGTGCGTGTATACATGGGTAAATGTGTTAAGAAATGTAAAGTGCTTTGGGGCTGAGAAAATCTGCTAAAAAAGCACCATATAAGTAAAGTCCATTTGAGTCCCCTCCAGACTACATCCAGCTTCTCGCACCACATTGTATTGTGACACTTGAAACCTGTCCCTCTTCTAGCTTTTCCAACTGTAGCTGTCTTGTCATTGCTATAACTCAACATGCTGCGTGTGTGTGTACAGCAGTCCTCACACAATCAGATATATTACCTCATAACCTCTGTGTACTCATCGATACAGTTGGCCCACTGAGTGATTGGCACTGTGGATTGTTCGGTGCATTTAATGAACTGTAGTCTATTTGGGGAGTTCATGCAACATTAGCTTTCTTGAAGTCACCAAGGACAAACACATAAGAGTCTCACAGCCCCTGTGACTTTATAAAGTCCAGGATTCTCTCTGACAATCAGTTCAGCTGTAACCACTGTCTCCATTGCATGAGCTGTCCTGGTTGGGTGTAGCATCAGCTAGGGTGACCTGGCTAGCAGGATTCTGGACAAAGATGAGCCGGTAACACTTTACAATAAAGGTACATTAATTAGCTGTTAATGCTTAATTAATGCTATTAATGGTTACTAACTGTAAGTATAGTTATTAATGGCTATGTTATACTTGGTAAGAATTAACTAATTAATTAAGCATTTACTAAGCCTGACAGTCAATGCTCATTAAGCATTACTTTACTACTTAAGCATTTAATGCGCCCTTATTGTAAAGTGTTACCGACAGTAGCGGCGCCAGGATTTTGATTATGGGTGGGCCTTCAGAAAACTGGATGGGCCAGTTAAAATAAGACAAAAAAAAAACACAGCGTCATCATCGTCATCTCCGTTTCAGCACTTTTCTGCGGCGCTGAGGACAGCGACTAATACCTATGTGGCTCTTCCGTCGCTGTCCTCAGCTCAGTGCTGAAGCGGACAAAGACTTGGCAATAAGCCTAACTTCATATCTCTCTTGAACGTTCAATGCACAAAAAGACTGTAACGGAATTATATCTTTGGAGGGTGAGGGTCTGTTTCTCTCTCCATTTATTCTTAATTCATTCTATTCTTATTCAGATCAGAAACACATATGAAATAACATGGAAAAAACTCAAAAACAGCAGGGAAACGGTCCCAAATGAATTTTGCTGTAGCTTATTTCTCCAGAGTAATCAAATTAATAACATCTAACCATAGAAACAACAAGATAACAGTCCGATAGCTGATCACACATGAACTCAATTCAAGTTTGCTTGTGGGCTTGTTACAATAGGAGACGGCGGGGTTTCGTGCTGAACACAGCAAGAATTTCTTCGTGTTGCAGTGAATCAGTTAATTCCCTCTCAAATGAAAGCAGGGATACCGCATTTAATCTGTCTGTCAACATCGTCGATCTGGTGCCTGTTTTTATTCTATTGACAGCAGAAAAGAGTCTTTCCACAGTGCAGGTCGTCATGGGCAATGTGAGGACGGCCCGCAGGAGACTATTCATGTTGGGGAAGATATCATGGGGGCATGCGTCCAGCACCTCTATGAGTGTTTCTTTTTTCTCGTTTGTCTTGTTGGCCTTTCTTTTAAGCTGCTGCACAAACACAGTGTGCTCTGCGTCCTCCACCGGAATGGAAAAGTGCGCACAGGCGGGCCGGATGAGAGCTTTGTCTCCAAAGGTGTCTGACTGTGGCAAGCAGGCAGCAGCGGCTGTCATGAAGCCGTATGTGTCTGGCGTGAAACGTGTGTTCAGCTCCATTATCTGCTTGTCCAGAATGTCATTCCATAATTTCTGTAGGTCCGACTTTTGTTGTACCTGTGATGATTTGCCCAGAGTAGAATCCACGTGCGTATTGTCTAACCTGGCCGGCAACTTTCTCTTGCGAGTTCCACTGACATCCCAGCGCACAATATCATGTTTATTATAACACAAGCGCTATCATAAGTTAACTTACTGCCAATATTATTTTTCCCTCCAGAAAATGTACATACAGACAGCCAGACACTAACGTTAATGCAACCTGATATCAGAAATCCCACTGATGTCTGTGAGATCAGATTGCATTAACGTTAAGTTAGACTGTTAGGCTACTTGCCTTGCTGCCGGTGTGAGGGGGTGACTACGGGAGGTGATGGGGGGAGAGCTGCCCAACTGGATGGTAACTCATTTGAAGAGGCAGGAGTTTCCTCCTCTTGCTCCTCGGAGTGTTTCTTAGTAAATTTAAAAGAAAATAAACTGCTTTGCTTGGCCATTGTCATAGATTTTGTCATAAAGCATCGTAAAGCTTGCCAAATCGCTCTGCTTGTCCGGCGTCTCCCTCTTAGTTACCGTTGCTAACTCATGATTGGTCAGAGGCGGCTCTGAGGCGGGAGTCCGGGACTCAGCCTGGCGGCAGGCACCACACGTGGGGTAGAAGCCGCTGATTGGCTGAGAAGCTTTCATTCAAAGCTTTCCTCGGGATGCTTATTGGATGAACCACTCACACAGACTGACACATGCATAGAGTGCCCCTTTCAGCTACATGTATGCAGTGGAGACAGATGCTGGCCAGCCACTCATCCAGAAAAGGCCGCAACACACACATTGTTCAGAAGCCACCTCAGTCTGTCAACTGCTGTATTCTTAAGCCGACCCGCACACCTGTGAATGGGTCAGTCCACTGCTGGAGAGATGGAACATGCATCCGCTAACAGTCCCTTTTTTCCGTTTCAGAAAGACGTCCTAAAATCATACCAGTCAATGTAAGCTCTACCTATAACATTAACTGTACAGTTTGTGTTCTGGTTATAGGAGAGAGTTGACTAGGATGAACAGAATGAATCCGTCATCTTGATAATAGCAGTGTATTCACTGACAGAAGCTCCTCTAAATCCGCTAACGTATGAAAAAAGGTTACTCTACAAAACACAATGAGGGGCCATCCGGTGCATTATTACGAATGACCATGTACATACCACACACTCAGTGCGTTTCCATGGGACAACTAGATTGGATTAAGCCATATACCGATTTTGCCATTCGAACGGACCGAGTCACTTGTCTGAGTTTACATGGCCTTTCAGAGAATCGGATAAATGGCCGGAGCATAGCTGACTCCACTATGCTAGGTGGCGCTGTAGCCCTTTCAACAAGTGGTTATAGAGCCACGTCCGGTTCCTTTCCGGCAACAACCCTACTATTTATTACGTCGTCTCCGTCAACTTCCTTGTAAAATCCCCGGCAGGGATTCCGAGCAAGCGCAGAACGCAAACTCCGATATGCGATCCTGTATACATGCAGATAGAATGCCGACTTTGAACGAGTTATCTAGGTGTTTTATCCGACTTTGCTTGTCCGTTAATGTGGCGATCTTTGGGCGTAGTAGATCGGATGAAGGTGCTTACATGCATTAAGTCCTGTTGAAGTCTTATTCGTTTATTTACCCGATTATGAGTCTGCATGTATACGCACTGACAGGCACACAACTGAAAAGGCTCTCTCACACACACACAACTGAAACTAAATGTACTTTGCAGTCGGATTTACACGATAAGAACATATAGATTATAGTATGTGGATGGTTATTCTGAATAAAGTCCCTGATGGCTCCTCATTACACACACAACCAACTCTCTCTCACACACACACACACACCACTACACCAATTTGATACTACTGTATTAATCATGCCTAACAAGGGCTTGACATTGGGTAATAACAATGCTGCATGATTATGGTGATAATAGGAACCTTGCAGTGTGGGCTGCAATAAACAACACACACACACTCACAAACACGCATTGAGGGAATATAAATAAAACTTGTATCCAGTTGCAATTTAACCCCTGTGCTGGCTGAGATTGCTGTTCAATATTTAACAACATGGTCATGGCTTTCTAATTACGTCACTTCAACTGCTTCTTTATTTTTAAATGACTTCCTCCTCTATTCCAGTTGTGGATTCCTGGTCAACAAACTGCCACTGCCATGTCCATCCAATCACAGAGAAAATCCCTTGTCTTAATACCATGTTGCTTAGAAACCAGCGCATGGCATACGTCACAACCTATGGTCACGACCAACCGTTATGCCATTGGTTGGCAGATCCAGAGTGGCACTGGGCAGATCCAATAATTTTTAAATTTAACAGACAACCGCCTTCAGTGAGTGAACGTTTGTCAATTGAGTGATTCCAGACCTTCTGTACAAATGAAATGAAGTACGACTGCACTGCATTTGATTGAAATCAAGTTAAAGTTGTCAAAAGCTTCTAAAAAGTTAGACAAAGAAACTACCAAACAGAGGCTACTGTTTCTGTTCAGGTGTTATTGTTCAGAGTTTGGCATACGGTGGGTTCATGAGATTGCACTGAAGTTCACAGAACATTGTCTAAGTTATTTTTTCTCTCATAAAGGAATTGTTTTCCAGCCATGCCGATATAACCTGAACTGGAATGATTCAAAGTCCTAACAGCAGTTTTAACACTTGGGATGAGACGGAGTAGGTGTGTGTCATCACAAACCGTGTTCACATATTCCGCTACTGCCAGGTAGAACATCTGTTAGAGCAGATGGTAGTCACGGTGATGCAAAGAGGGTAGCTGTACCTCCATTCCCTCCTACACACACGCACACACACACACACACACACACAAACACACACACACACACACACAAACACACACACACACACACACACACACACACACACACACATACAGAGTAACCATACTGCTTACAACTGCTTGAACCATGCACACATCTTCACTTCGCTGCATGCTGAGAATAGTCAAACATTGAAAAATGGCAAACACACACACACCCACACACACACACACTCAAACACAAACGAAAACACACACACAAACACAACACCAACCCCTAATGATGAATGTTGCTGCCACCCCATTAATTCCTATTCCCCACCTTGCGTCTTTTCAGGTTTCATGCTTTGTCAAGCCCGGCAGTGACACACACACACACACACACACACACACAGAGGAGTTGTCATGAGCATAAGGCTGTACTGTACAAACCCACACCAAACATCATCCACTCTGTCTCTCTCTCTCTACATCTGTCACTCCCATGTCTTTACTGTAGTCTTCATGGCCTCTCTCTCTCTCTAGTGTTGTTGGATGTGTCCACTATGCTCACTCCCTCTGCTCCTCACCTGTCTGACTCTATTTGGCTCTGTCTGCTCATTTAGCTCTTTCCCTCAGTATAAAGCAAACAGCAAAAGTGATTATATGCTATCACCGTGATGTAGACATACACACTGCTAATATGCTCTGTCACATTAGGTTTCCATATTATATACAGTATTTTGAAAAAAGGAACTGTATGGGGAGGTGTATGTTTAAAAGCACAGGTACTTGATAATCAGTTTGTTATGAGTAGCAAAACTAACTTTCTATTATGGCTGTGTATCAGCATACTGTTGGTGTCGATCCATCTCGTAGATATTGATATGTTATTCAATATTAACTATTTCTGCTGGTGCAACAGCAAAACGAGTTATCCTCTTGTGACCATGAATGCACCATGTTTCATGAAAATCCATCCAATAGCTGTTGAGGTTAAACTAAAATACACAACTGTCTACCTCATGGTGGCGCTAGAGGAAAGGTCAGTACTGATGAGTCATTCATAGCAAGTTAAACTTTAGCACAATCAAGTCCAATACGTTTAATGAAACATGAAAGATTATTCGATATCTATTATCTATTCCAATGCAACTTAAAGTTGTTCTAAAGTTATACATAATGTATTGGAATATGAAGTAACTAGCAAAAAGATTTTGAAAGTTTTGTACAAGATGTGCACACACAGGGAGCCGGCCTCTGTGGACTTCCATGAATAAAGTCTCTGGACCTCTCGCACTGCGCCCACTTGAATGTGAAGTGGAACCATTCTTTTATTGTGCCAGCCCCATCAGTTTTTCACCACTCATTTATACTCTTCAGCAACATAATCAGCTTCACAACACAACATTCTGCCACAGCCATTTCAACAAACAGTTCTGAGAACACAGAGACCATACTGCAGTTATAGTGGACATTGTTTTGTGAAGGACACAGCCATATGATTGCTCGTTACAACAGGAAATCTTCAAAATTCATTCCCGTATTGGGGTCAGCTCTATGTACCCACAGCCCTATGTTCCCACATTTCTATGGATTTTTTTTTCACTGAACATTTTGAAAATCAGGCCCTATGTTCCCACAACCCTATTTCCCCTCATTTCTATGATTTACCTTCCATCAAAAGTAGGCCCTATGGTCCCTGAAAATGCCGATTAGGTTCAGGCATCACAGCTGGGTGGTTAGGGTTAGGGTGAGGGGAGAGGGAGGAGTTAGAATAGGAGTGATACCGACACACACATACATACTATTCTCTAATGTGGGACCATCGGGCTGTGGGAAAATAGACACGCTCCCGTGGGAACATAGGGCCTAATTTTGAAGAAAAAAAATATTAGAAAAGTGGGAACATAGGGCTGTAGATAGTCACGCTCCCCTTGTATTTACTAATAACCAAGGTAGCCTGTCATTTGTTTGATTTTGATGTCAAGCGTGCTTGTGAAGGGGGCGTCCTTAGCTCAGTTGGTAGGGCGTCCCCCCATGGGCCTCGGCCAGCAGCGGACCCGGGTTCGATTCCAGCCCGCGGTCGTTCTCTGCATGTCACTCCCCTCTCTGCCCCATTTCAACTCTGTCTCTACACTATCAATAAAGCATAAAAAAATGCCAAAAAAAAATCTTAAAAAAAAAAAAAAAAAAAGAGTGCTTGTGAACTTTTCAAATGTATTCAAATATCTGAAGAAATCGGTTGGTGATCATATGCCACCGTGACTGTACCCCACTCTTTAAACAGATTTAACAGAACATACTGCTGAAGATGCAATCTGGAAATAGGTTGACATCCTTATTCTGATACTTTCACATAAGATGTTAAAGGGGGAGTCAGCGATTCTGGAGAATGTTTGTTGACAAAATCAGTGACTATCTCCTCACAATCCGCCACCTGTAAGTACTGTCTGTGCGCTGAAAGGAATTGGTGTTAATACCGTTGACCTATTATAAGAAGGACAGCAGATTAAAACATGGCGCCCATTCATTTCTATGAAGGCTGCTCATTGGCGCAGGGCCACATCACGGATAGAATTCAGATTTCTTTCTTCCTCGCCAAGGAGCCCTACCGGACATGTGCGGTGGCAGGGAGCGCACATGAGTCCACACTCGAGCTAATGGAAGTATGAGTTACTTACCCTCTGATTATTCTCTATGTGATCTTTTAAAATGACACTCCGTCGGTGTAAAGAAATATATCGGTTAACAAGTTCTAAACGAAGATTCCTCCTGCCATCTGTTTCACGACGTCTCTTTTCAGTTGCCCACGCTCCTCCCACCCTCCTTCTCCTGTTCATAAATCGCTTGAGGTGTCGTTTGAAAAATATGTCATTTTAATTTTTGTAGTACATGGTCTAAAGATAATGATGAGGCTTTGATTGATACCCGGAATTTTTTTCGGAGACAGATTCCTCTTCTAGAGGATCGTGAGGAAATATTCACTGATTTTAACAAAAAGTGACAACAAACGTTCTCCAGAATGATTGACTCCACCTTTAAGAGGGGCTTGAATATATCAATTTATCTGGAAAAATTAACTCTACAGAAAAAGTAAAAAAATATATAAATGAAAACGGAAGAATCAGCTTAGCAAAATGCCTTTGCTGAGCAGTCATTCTAAAATGCTTCTGTTTCCTTTGGAAGCCCCCCAATCGTTCAAAATCAGCTCTGATTTGGTCTTGGCTTTTAAAAATGAACGACAAATGGAAATTTGCAAAACACTGTCAATTTCTTGAGTGATATGTTTATGAATAATTATTATAATAATAATAATAATTATATAATAATGGTAATTGTCCAGAAGGAGTTGAAGTTGCTTCTATTTAGAAAGTCTAATTGACATCACTGGTACATTTAGTGGCCAAAGCAAGTATTCATGAGCACAGAAAACACTTTTGTAAACCTTTATTTATACAGGTAAATCACATTGAGACCGGAGACTCTTTTGCAAGGGAGACCTGTTCCCATTCCCACGTTACCATCCACACACACACATTCATACACAGATAGGTGTCACAACTACTCCAACTCCAACTAAAATTACCTTATCAGCCATTTTTTTATTTTTTTTTAGATTTTTTTTGAGCATTTTAATGCTTTTTTTAATTGATAGTGCAGAGAGACAGAGGTGAAATGGGGCAGAGAGGGGAGTGACATGCAGAGAACGACTGCGGGCGGGAATCGAACCCGGGTTTGCTGGGCCCGGCCTGGGGGGGACGCCCTACCAACTGAGCTAAGGGCGCCCCGTGACATTAAGCTTTGTGTGTTTTACTTGTTGAGATAATGGCCGTTAAAGAAAGTTACATAGGAGAAATAGGACAAACAGATCAGGTTTAGTCAAATAAAACACCTAAATGTACATTTTGGACCTTTTGATTTATACTAGTATGAATGAAGACATGTTATGGAAGCAGAATAGACAAACATCTCAACCATGTGGTGCTTGAAAAAACAATGTTTTTGCTTGCAGTGTCTCACCTTAAAACGTCATCATCTCACAAACACATTTCTTCTTTTTCTGATTTTATTAATAAGGGTTTATAAACGCTTGTGTTCAGCAGCGTCTGCCCCTCCTGTGTGGACCTGCCCCTGTTGTGTCCATCTGTCTCACCTTCTCTGGTTTCATCTGCTAGACAACAGACAACCGTCTCTCACTACAGCCATATGTCTGCTATTGATTCCTTCACTCACTCACTCAGTTCAGGCCCTTTGGACGGGGCAGAAGGAGCTCCCAGTGTCACCTGCTAATCAGTGCCAAATTTCTCCCTGATATGACCCTAAGTGGCATCAATTACTCTTTTTGTTTCATGTTGTTAGCTTTAGCCGCTGTCACCAAACTGGTCTATTGATTGACCGGAAGGTATTGAATAGCAAGACATGTGGCATGTAGCATCATATACCTGGTCGGACATGGGCCATGGGATCAGGAAACAGAAATCCTTAAAGGAAAAGTTCCAACATTTTTAATTTTTAATTTTTTTTCCTCACTCTCCGGCAGAACAAAAGGCGACCGAAACATTTCTGTAACTGTGCGTGCTTTTTTTACATATAGAAATGCTTTCACACGTCAAGTCATTTTAGAACCAAATACAGTCTTTTTTTTAAACTAGTATTTGATTCTAAAATGACATAATGTTTGTTAAAAACACACAGGAGTGTTTAGTGATGTTGTAAAGTTTATCTTTTAACCTGCTCCCCTTTACTACTAGCCTGGCTCCGCCCGCCTACCTACTTCCGCTCAATTTTCATTTCACTTCAGTAGTCAGTCTGGGGCTGAAGTGTATTCATGGGTTCCTTCTCCAGCCAGACATTTGGCTGTCCAATCAGCGAACAGAGCGAGTGGCTGAAAACGATGACGTTGAAGTCACGCTCCAGTTTCAGTTGAATGCTGTGTTCCTTTATACTCTGAACTCAGAAATTTCCGACTTGGTAGTTCCGAGTTCCGACCTATCTGTGTTTCAGTGCATCTGCTCGCGAAAGTATGGACGCCTACAACCTTTCTCATCCAAATAACTAAAGGTTAGGCTCTAGCAAGTTACCGTTACCAGGTACCGGTAGATCCATATACTAAAATACGTAGTGAAGTTGGAAATTTCCGAGTTCCCTGTAAAACTGGAACACACCGTCAGAAGCCGGCTCATGACATACGTCACGACCAAACGTTATGCGATTGGTTAGCTAATCCAGAGTGGCACTGAGCAGATCCAATAGTTTTAAACTTCAACAGACACCCGCCTCCAAGTGAGTGAACGTTTGCCAATTACAGCACTTCCAGACCTTCTGTACAAATGAAATGAAGTATAATGGTCTGGTTGGACCAGGCTACTTTACTACCAGTGTTTGAGCTAAGCTAACCTGGATCAGCGACCTTTGTCCATTTCTATATAAAAAAATGCACACACAGTTACAGGAACGGTTTCTGTAGCCTTTTTTCTTGAGCTGGAGGGTGAGGCAAAAAGCTACACATTTTAAAGTGTTGAACTATTCCTTTAACAAGAAGAGATAAAGTTCTCTTTGTATTATATTTGACTCTCTACTTCATGTACAAATTGGTGCCAAATTGTTAAATTGTTATATTCATTTGTTGTAAAAAAAAAAAAAGATTCTTCATGAGTCCAAATGTGTGAGACACACACACACACACACACACACACACACACACTCACACACACTTTTCAATAGTGCGTTTCAGAGCGGGTTCAAGTAGACTCAGAAGTATAGGCCTCTTTAACACTTGAGTGGAGTCCTTTTGAGAGCAGCAGGTGTTTGAGTGCACAACCATGAGCAGAGGAAATGAAAGAGAAAGAGAGGAAAGAGCCATCCTCCAGGGCTTAATGTGTTTACAAGCAATGACTATACATGTAACATTAAGAGGTTTAAACGTAGATGGATATAGATCAATTCAATGTTAAGGGGGGAAATTGTTATACACCTTTTAAGATACAGAGAGTTACATACATTTTGAGTGTTGTATAATTTAATTTTATGGAGGCTGATTCATTCCAACTGGAAGAGTCAATCAACAGCAACTGGACCACAGTATTTGAGAATAAAAGGGTTCATTTTTTGAGCATTGAGATTTGACACACTGAAAGCCATTCAGTGCATTTGTATTTTGTATGATTTTTTTTTAATTGAAAAATAAAGAAATAATGAGTCTGTTAGGAAACACCTACATAATAAAACGTACCCATTTCACACCAAATGGCTGGAGTTTTAAAGTTGGATTGATTTTAATTGCCAACAATTGAATTTATTTGTATCTACTCTACACTTAATATGTTCAGGGAAATAGAAAATTAATGGTCATGCAATATCCTTCATACATCTTGTGAATTCAGTCTGCCTTGCTTATTCAACTAGCATAGAACCTCAATCAAAGGCTTTTGTTTTTCAAGTATTTGCTCGGGCTGAACGATGAATTGAATTGAATTTCATGATTTTGGATACAATGATCATTGTGACCCAAGCCGTGTCATGAAAGCAGGGGCCTACTGCACGAAAGTGGAATTCAGATATCCAGGAGGATTGGTAAAGTCAGCCTTGACCTAGTCTGGTATGGGCACTTTGGATTAGTCAGTTGCATGAACAACAATCCAGGATGAAAAGGGGCCGCTTTGTCAAGCCAGGTGTAAGTAATTCCCTAAGGTGCCAGCCCACGGCTTACATTTGTAGACCCGAGATCGATCACAGATTTACTGATGAAGGACTGGAAAAGACGGCCCATTTTTCCCTCAATGCCTTGCTCGTTTAAACTGAATTCTAGATTCATTAAACAAAGTAAAATGTGTCAGGCCATTCTTTTGTTGTTTTTTTTTCTTCAGAATCTCACAAATGGCATGCTGATTTCTACACTGAAAATCTCCACCGGATGTAGTAGGCAACCGGGTATTTTTTAAGCATGCTAAATCTGACCACGAGAATTGGGACATCCTAAATCTTTTTTCTACCATACTAAATGACAGAAAGCTGCAGTTTACAATGCCCCCCCCTCCTTTACATCAGTCACATACAACAAATGATAATGGGCATATGCTGCTTGGATGATCACAACACAACCAAACATTACAGCTCAGTGTGCTTGTAAGGAACAGGACTACTGGTATGTTGATTGACAGCTGGACACAGAAGCTGACTCATGCATGAAGGTGCTGTCAGCCAGTGCCCTTCAACATCTGTGTTGTGTGTGTTGAAACGGCAGCAACTGGGTGCAACCTCACCTCTGGGGCTGACGACTACCTATAGATCTAGCAGCCTGCATATACCAAAAGTCAAAGTCAAGTAAAACATTTTTATTGTTAGTTCTGATATATGCAAGACATACTGTACAACAGAATCGAAGTAGCGTTTATCTCTGGCCCACACACACACTGCTACTATCCATAGTCTTATCCATGGGCTTCATAGAGTGGGTTGTAACCTAAAGCTGTCTGTTTTAAAGGGAGATGTTCATATGCCTTATTTGTTTTAACGCAAGTGATATTTCAAATTCAAGGTGGAGTCGAGAATGCTTGTTGTCACAATCCATTTTTGTCAAAAACAGTGCATGTCTCCACATGATACCTTATGTGTGCTGCAAAAAAAAAAAAAACTATCAGGTGTTAATACACAGCCTAGGCTCTGTAAAAAAGGGCATGTTGCTATAGCTACGTTGGGCCCCTTCACCTTTGTTAACATACCAGTTTCACTGAATTTGAGAAAAGGGGATTTTGACAACAAGCATTCTCCAGGATTGCTGATTCCACCAACATGGTTAATAAAGCAAAGTGTTGCTTACTAGTATCATAGAGGATATTTAGACCTTGAAGCTGATGTTGCTCCAGTATTTCCTCTAGATTCTCAATGATCTGTGTGTGGTCTGCATGTATTAGACATGTATTATTCAGCATGTAATGAATGCATGTTGTATGTGTGCTGCTAATCAAGTCAGACCTTCACCCTAGAGAGCAGTGTCATAAAAGTAATTATTTCACTTTGCACTCCATGCATCCATCTCCCTCACCCCACACACTCACAAACACACACACACACAAAGACACAGACACACACACAGACACACACACACACACAGCCCACCGCTGCTGGCTGTCATTCAAAAAGGCCAGTGAGCACGCTCCATCGCTGTTATTGTCCATGCTCTGACACCCGTGGCCCAAAGCTTCATTGCAATGTGCCCACGACTGGTGACCTGAGACCGTACACACACACACACACACACACACACACACACACACAAACACACACAAAGACTAGGCTGAGTGTGACACAATGAGAGGGAAATTGAATCATTCAGTAGAAACTGGTGGGGATTCAGGGGGATTAGCGGGGATTTCTTTTCACTCCTTTGAGAGTCGCCGCTTTTGGAAAAACTCAAACAAATCGGAATGTTTTGAGTCCCCGGCGCCCACCTATAACCACACTGTCCACACCACTGAGGTCCAGCATCATTCGTGGGGGGGGGTCCCAGTCCAAAGCGTTCTACAGTAATGGTTGAGGAGAAGTGTGTGTAAGAGTGAGTGATTGTGATATTAAGTGACATTGTGCAGCGTGTTTGTCATTATGAAACTCCGCTGTGACCTTAATCCAACTTCGCTAAAGGCACTTTGAAGCTTTCAGACCAACCTCTGACTCTCTCTCTCTGTCTCTCTTCTCTCTTTTAAAGTCTCTCTCTCTCTCTCTCTCTCTCTCTCTCTCTCTCTCTCACCGTCCATCTGTTGCCCACTTTGCGGTGGCCAGTTCCAAAGCCTGCTCAGCGTTTCAGAGGCTTTTGAAGAGCTCTATTGTAACTTAGAAAGCTGGATTTAGACACCGAGAATGAGCGAGGCAGAGCCAGGAAGCCAAAAACTCTGCGTGTGTGTGTGTGTGTGTGTGTGTTTGTACTTGCAGAGGTTTCGTCGAGGACCAGTTTTAGCTTATAACCATTGGGGTGAGGATTTTTTTTTTGGAAAGTGACGATATTTAGCCTGGTTCTCACTTCTTCGAAAAGCCTTATTGAGGGTTATAACTTGGTTTTAAGGTTAGAATTAAGTGTGTGTAATGGTTAGTGTAAGGGTTGGGGTTGGGTTTTTAGTTCTGATAGTTAAGTTTAGGGTAAGGGGCTGGAGATTGCAATATGTCAATGAATGTCCTCAAAAAGGTAGAAGTACAAGAATGTGTGTGCGTGCGTGCAAGAGAAAGAGAGCGACAGAAAGACAGAAGGGAGAAATTCTTCCACACAATCCCTCCAATGTTATTTTGATTATAAAAAAAAGACACTCCAGCTCCCCTGAGTATTACACTGACACAAAAAGACAAACAAAATGAAACAAGTGGATGAACAGATCAAGATAAAGGGAAAAGCTTTAAACCCTTAAACGACTTTTAGCCCAACAGAGAGAGAAAAAAAGAAGATGAGCCCGATTCTGCAGATTACAGTCTCTCCAGGTGGGATTAAATATTGAAGAGCCTTGTTTCTGTCAATGCGTTCTGCTTGTACACTGCACATTTCAAAAAGACTTAACCAATTCCTCTTGCCCACTCTGTCATTTCCCCATTATTAATCTGCAAAGCTCTGCAGTTTAATGTCACAATCCCCTGTTTTGTAATTTGTCTTTTCCTACAAGTGTCCTCTGTCCCAACCCCCTGATTCTGGGGCAGTTTTGGTTTTGGCAAGGTCCATTTTAAACGAATCCCATAATGCAACAGCACAATACTTTTCTTTGGATGCATACCAAATAAGACTATGGCTCCACAACCATGTTAAGGTGAGACACTGCAGGTGAATAGGGTAACATTGTTAACCTATAGATATCATCATGGGACTTTGTCAGTTATATTACTCACATTAAAACAATAATTTATTGATTACAATCTCTTCAGAAACATTTGAATACATATGCAAATGTGTCAATATCTAAGTCGATATATATGTGTACATTTGCATATCTTTACCAAACCCAAAATCTAGATATTGGACAATTAAAATCTTATTTAATTTAATTTATTTTTTCTTTATTTTACAATATATGAGTCCAAAGTTTTTGCAGAGCAGATGTTATATATTGCCTTTTTTAATTGTATTAATACTAGGGCTGTCAAATTAACGCGTTAATTTCGATTAATTAATCACAGAAAAATTAACGCGATTAAAAAAATTAACGCAGATTAATCGCACTTCTACATTGCCCTTTGACCCGGTGCAAAAGAGGTGAGACGATAGCGGAGCTGCACTTGTAGCTTGCGGGCACGGCCCGCACAGGATTAAACAGTAAATAAAGAAGCATAGAGAGGGCTCTATGGATGTGTTATGGGCTGCTCCGGGCAAATAAGCATGAAGGTAGGAATACGTCTTATGTTATTCTCCGCAGTGTCTGTGCATTATTGGTTTAGTGGGTGCCTAATTAACAGTGTAGGTTCAAAACAGTAGGCTATCTCTCAATCTTCCTCCGTCTCACTTCTGTTTGCTAGCTGCGATCGTCTCCCGCTAACGGACACCCTCACACTCTTCCTAGCAGATATTCCTGTCTTTTTTCCTCCTTTGTGTGTGTGTGTGTGTGTGTGTGTGTGTGAATTTATTTAATGTAGAAACCTCGCTGAGGGGAGGAGACAGAAGTTACGAGAGACGGACAGAGAGAGAGAGAGGGAGAGAGAGAGAGAAACGAACGGTAGCCTATACAGTTGTTTATAAACAGGCATAAAAGTGTCATATAAGTATGCGATTAATTTAGATTAATTAATCACAGAGCCTGTAATTAATTAGATAAACAATTTTAATCGCTTGACGGCCATAATTAATACAATACAATACAATGTACAAGTCATGAAAAAACTTTGTGGCATGTTTTGTTCAGATGAAACATCGTCATAGAAACATATTCTTCAATATTCTTAGCATCAGTAGTGCTAAAAATAAGTACGGAACGTTTAAATGATCTAAGTGCTTAGCCTTGACAATTTTAGTTTAGAGTTTTGAAAAACTAATGTTGGGATAATGGGCTCATGAAATACACAAATTTAATGTACATGTTGGACCTTTGATTGATACTAGTATGAAAGAAAAGCATGTTATAGAAAAACAAACATCTTTAAATTGACTAGTGCTTGAAAAACATGTTTTTGGCTGCAGTGTCTCACCTTCACTTCCTATATATATGTATTTGTACAAATTATAGTCCAAGTGACACAATGTGTCTGAATAAATAAAGCAATTATGTTGCAATCCTGATGCAGCACGTTGCAAACGTTAAGGCTGGAGGCTAAAACAGGGAGAATACATTATTATTAGGAGCAATAAAGAGTGAGCAGGTAGTCAGCATGAACTAGCCTGGACATCCACATCTAGAACAATGTAGGGTCTGGCAATGACAAATTAGACCTTCCCAACTCAAAGGGCCGCACCAACGCACGTATTTCCAAATACCGCTGCACGCAATTGGATAGCACTACATCCAATCAGAGCAATGAACAAGGTGACTTCATTTAACGACTGGTAAATTAAACGTTTGCAGTATCCATTCTGCAATACAGAAAATACATCTTTCTTGCTAATGAAAGATTTTAGTGCCGTCTTCTGTTCATTTTCTAAAGGAAAATCCAAAGTCCAAATCATTAAGTGTCGAGGCCAAAGCCATGTCAAACAACGTATCCGCGGCCATCTTTGTTGTTTACTATCACAACCTCGACAGCGAATGCGCAACACTGTCGTCGCCCGGTTACGCCCGCCCATATCAGATAGTGTGATATGATTGGTTACTCGGAATTTGCAGACAAATTAATAATAATAATGAAATCCTGGGCTGAGCAGAATACCCCCGATGGAGCCTAGACACTGGTGGAGGTGAAGAGCTGAAGGTCTGGATGATGCTGATGATGATGTGATGAAGACTGGAGGTGAATGGGGTGGAGGAGGGTTGCATCCATCATTGAAATTGCATCGATCGCTGAAATGAAAACTGACATCAAGTTGAGGACGGTTTTAAATGTTGATGGGGAACAAGGTGATTGGCTCACAGATGTTAAGGTGAATGTGATAGGTTTGAGTTAATAGAGGGAACCTCCCATAATTAACTGAATTAGTTGAAGCAGCAACTAGGCGAGACCATGAATGAACTGAGGGATGATCTGCAAATAACAGGCATGCAAACTCATGAGCCATGAAAAAGGTGAGAAGCCCGAAAACAAACAACAGTAGGGGGGTCTGGGGGCATCCCCCCAGCAGATTTTTTTTGTGATTTGAACATTTAAGAGAAGCAATTTGGTGTATTCTGGTGAAGAGAATTAAGGACAAAAAAAACGTTGTCAGATTCATAGTAAAATGAGCAAAACAAGTTAGTCAGCCAACCTTCTTGACGTTTCCAATACAAAGTGTGTAGGTAGCCTATTTACAAAGAAAAACGGTTAAAAACAGTTTAGAAAAACGGTTAAAAATGCTGGCAAAACCAGCTTTAAATAAGACAGAAAATAACATGGAGCCTCAAATCAATCACACCAAATTCCCTTACAATAAACTAACTATTTATATTGTGTCAAACAGGATTTGCCTTACCTTTGTTACACAACCATCAATATAAAACATAAGAATACACTCTGTCACCATAGTTAATCTCGTGTTCACGCACTCACTCACACACGCGCACGCACACACACACACACACCTCAGTCGTGAGCAGGAACATAATGGTGCAAAATGAGACGACAGTGGAGGAAGCAGGTGAGTGTGTTGTTTTGGCGCTGATCTGCTATAATCACTACATGCACGGCCAGAACACCACGCACCATTCAAAAACCGTGAAAACAGCAATAGACAAAAGCACATTATTAACTTGAGGTGACACGTTAATCTGCAGTGACAATCCGCCAACCGCGGCTGTTAATCAGCGCGAGCATAAAGCAATGCAAATGGCTGTAAAACAACGGTTGGCAAACTCCGTGAATTTATTTAAAAAGTGATTCACATAAACCGAGTAGGCACTAGGGTTGCCACCTTGGATTTAGGAAAAAAAGGGACACTTGAAGTTTGGGGCGGAGGGCTCGGCCATTATTAGGCTACGAGTTCAGACTGACCAGTGTAATGACCTATAATAACCATAAACACCAGTTTACAGTAGGATATATAAGGAGACTGAGGTGGGAACCCTGGACCTTGTAGGGTGGTCCGGGGGAATGCTCCCCCGGAAGAAAAAAATGCAACCTTTTAAAGTAAAATTCATCAATCTGGTGCACTTTGAGAAGAAAATTGCATGCAACCAGGCCCAGGGGCCCAAGGGCTCAGGGGGGCCCTAAGTCAGAAATACTGATAGTAACTTTACATGTCGCATTGTCAAAGAGCTCAGTCACTCATGTCATTAACAGGGTCCAAAAAGGTATCGCCTAAAATAAGGAAATAAATCATCATGGGCCCCTCAACTAGTAGGTGAATAATAGAAAAGCAAGTGCAAAACTAAAGCATTATTAGCTCTGTTTTAGGGGCTTCATGAGGGGCCTTGAAGGCCCCCTCACACCTACAGTAATAAGCTTTCTATGTGTAAATTATATACTGTTCATAAAAAGTAGCTATCCACCCTTTATCTGTTGAATAGGGATAGGGAGGAGTGGGGGAGAGGGGGGGAGGGGGCTTTAAGAGTCTGGGCCCATTATCTCATAATCCGTATATGAACCAAATGGTTTCCACAATCTTTTTTTCTATTTTCGCCGGGAGCATGCACAAGCATTATTTATTAAAAAAAAAATAAAAAAAAGTGGGGGGCCCCACACTGGGTCTTGAAACTGGCCCCGAGATCGTTGAGACCGCCCCTGCCCGCTTGTCGTGCCGCCTGACAACGGAACGCTGCGCTTTCTCTCTGCCCGACGCCTCTCCATTGAGAATGCAATAGTTGGCGCAACAAACGCCTCGGCCCGTGTGAAACGGCCTTAACTACTGAACGAAGGAAATCAAATAAAAAAAAAAAAAAAAAAAAACGGGACAAATTGTGTCCCGGGAGAGATTTATTTTTTCCCGGGACAGCTGGTGAAAAAAGAGAACAATTCTGGGAAAAACGGGACGGGTGGCAACACTAGTAGGCACATTAACACTAGTAGGCACATTAACACTAGTAGGCATATTAACACAGTAAAATAATAGTACTGCGGCTACTTGAACGCTCCAATGACTTGGAGAGAAAGAAATTAAACTTTCCTGCAGACGCTCTGACTGACTGATGTCACCGCCCCTCAATGACAAACACTGTTTCTGATTGGCCAAATGACCGTCAAAGCTCATATGATAGGAGTTAACATCCATCAATCATAGTTAGTCACTATGGTCACTCCATGTCCATGCTCCGCTCCACACACACACACACACACACACACACACACAGCTGGCCATCAGATCCCCCCCCCCCCCCCCCAAAAAAAAATATTTTCTCAACGGATCTCCACGAATCACATAGATGGCCAATTTTGTTTCCAAAATGGCGAATTTCGCCGAAAGGTTTGCATGCCTGAAATAAAGAACAGTGCAGATATTCCCTCTTCCTGTAGATCTTTCGCTAAGCTTCAGTACAAGACCAATCTTTTTCACTTTTCTCAGCCCTGTTTAAAAGCAGCAGTTTGATATTGAGGGCAGTTCAGGTCAGCTTCTCTGAGGAAAATATTATCTTCCAGGTGCAGAGTCTGAAAGCACAAACACACCAACTCAATATACCCCACTGAAGATACAGCACCAGAGATATGAAAGACCATCCAAAACAGCATCCGAAAGTTCAATAGAAATATACACTAGCAACAACAGATCTGGTGCGCACAGATCACGTAATGTGTCAATCATAAAATCTAAAAAAGCAAAAGGCATTGATCGAGACACTTTTTCACTAAGTTTCCTCTTGTTCTGCAGGCATTCAGTGGTGGATAATGAATGCAGTAAGCTCTGAACTACAAACCTTATGAAATAATTTCAAACAAATGTATCCAATAACTTTTATCAATATTTGATAATGCAGTCGGCTGCCTCAGCTGCCTGCTGCTCCCTACAAATCCATGCTTTTTATACACACACAAACAATGTGTAAAACAAAAGTGTTGGTAATAACTCCAAACCTTAATTGGAACTTCTGCACCTCACACACTCTGCAGGAAAGCACATATTTTACAATAGTGATTCGCAAGTCAGACATGAAGACGTTTTTTAAAAATTTTAAAAACACAATTCAAACCCAAACCTATACCCAGGGGACAAAGTGATTTTATGGACATGGAGCGTTGTAAAAGGTTGTTCACCAAAAATTACATCTAGGACCTTCCACGATCACAACCTGGGTGGACAACCTTGTCAACAAGCTGCTGGAAAGCTACAGTGGGCCGACATAGCAAATCAGAACCACTGTTTAAGTGAATGGGGGTGAATGGGGATGGGCTAATGGGGAATTTTTTAAACTTCTAGACATCATTATGAAACTTTGCCAGTTGATTACCGACACTAAAACAAAAACTTTTTGCATTACAGTATTTTCCAAAATGTTTAAATAAATATGAAAAATCATCAATATCTTACTAATGATGCGAAAATTTGCATATCTGCAAAGCCCCAAAATCTAGATGTTGGAAGAAAACCAAGTCAATTTGTTTTTAAATTTTGAAAACAAAACAAGTGTCCAACTGCTTGAAGCCTTTCCTAATCACAGTTCAAATTTGATAAAATTTTTTACACAGTTACATTTCATGTGCCATGGACCAAAAGTGTCGTTTTGGAGTCTCCAGCTGGTATTTTAGGAAACGACTAGACATTCCCTTGGAAAAAACTGTGTAAAAAATTAATTTTCTATAGGTTATTGATCAAATTTGAACTGTGATTAGGAAAGGCTTCAGGCAGTTGGACACTTGTTTTGTTTTCAAAATTTAAAAATAAATTGACCTTGTTTTCTTCCAACATCTAGATTTTGGGGCTTTGTAGATATGCAAATTTACGTATCATTAGTAAGATATTGATGATTTTTCATATTTATTCAAACCTTTTGGAAAATACTGTAATACAAAAAGTTGTTGTTTTAATGTCAGTAATCAACTTGCAAAGTTTCATAATGATATATATAAGTTTTAAGATTTTCTTTCGGCATTTTTATGCGTTATTTGATAGTGCAGAGAGACAGAGGTGAAATGGGGCAGAGAGGGGAGTGACATGCAGAGAACGACCGCGGGTGGGAATCGAACCCGGGTCTGCTGCTGGGCCCGGCCCGGGAGGGGGACGCCTTACCAACTGAGCTAAAGGCACCCCCGATATATATAAGTTTTAAAAATTCCCTATTAGCCCACCCCCATTCGCTTAAACAGTGGTTCTGATTTGCTCTATGTCGGCCCGCTGTAGCTTTCCAGCAGCTTGTTGACAAGGTTGTCCACCCAGGTTGTGATTGTGGAAGGTCCTGGATATCATTTCTGGTGAACAACCTTTTACAACGCTCCATGTCTGTTTTTCAAAAAAAAGGGGTTTTGCCCCCTAGGTACTATCTATTAAACCTAATTGTGCTGAGTTTGAGAAGTCCTGTTAAACACAAAGTGTTCTTCAGACTCGGTAAGAAAATGAATCAAAAGCAGCCTTAAACTTAAAATGCTGCTTGTACATTGGATACATTTATAATGTTCGTAAATTAATACATATCACCCACTTTAATGACCTTAAGTCACTTTCCTTTGTGTAAATGTGTGTACGTGTGATGTCTTTGGCCGGCATTGTCTTGTACTTTTTTTTAAATATGTGTTTTATTTCTTTTTATTATGTCCAAGGATTGTTTGGGGTGTTAGGTGGGTAGAGGTTATACATGTTTATAAATGTTTGGTGTTTGTTTGAAAAAAAAGGAAAATATTAATAAAAATTGTTTATGAAAAAAGAAATACATGGATATGCAAAGTTAATTAAGTTCGATTGGTATCTGCAGGCCTACTGTGAAGAGATAAATACTAGCATAATGTTAACGGAATTTAATTTGCCTTATGATTGTATAATATTTAAATGCTCAAACAGCTTTCTGCCTGTTGAACTTTGTCCCAGTAAACTTAAAGAACTCCAAAGAGTTTTGCTAAACTTGCATTTAGGACAACATCTGCTGATTACTTGTTTTTTAGCCTTGAAGAAGTAAAACTGCCTCGTAAGGAATTTTGGCACACAGATACTGGGAAGCAAGATGCGAACCAAGGTCGAGGACTTCTTGCACTTGAATCATTTTATTATCAGTGTAATTAAAACTCATCCCCCATATTTTCCAGAAACTCAAGGACCCTGGACACACAAACCTAGTTTGGTTCGCATACACCTTTTTCATGCATAAAACCTTGTACATCTGTTCATTTCGTTGTCTCAATCATGTAAGCTACACTTGTGATGCATGTTGATTCCCTTGCATTTGCTGTTGCAAGTAAAAACTTCACCTGCTTTGAAGATGCCCTGACTCAGATTCTCTTTATTGAAAACACTTGGGTTTTTTGATAAAATAATTTCTTTACCACATACCACAGCGGTTATATGCAGACGTCAACCTGAAAGTGATGTTTTGTAATGTTGCTTCAGGACAAAATGTGTGTTTCTCAAACGATTTGAAAAAAAATAAATAAAAAATGTTTACTCTTAAAAAAAGAAGCAGAGGCTACCTCTTTAATCTTCAATGTGTTTTACTATGTGCAGAAATACAAAGATGACTTCCAATATAGCCAGAAGCTAAAACATAAAGACAAACATACACATTATAAAGTTATTTATTAGTGGCTCTTCTATCCATTATTCATGCTAATGCACTAACTTCATTTTCAATCCAATGTGTGGAACACTGAGACAAACCATCAGAAAAATGTCCAAACGCTGCCCCTATAGGACTACACTACATACTCTACTTCATATTGTTCTACACATATAGACAGATATAAAACACTGTTCAACACAGCCACACAGATGAATACACAGGAGGGAAATCATTGTAAGCTGTGTAGCATTCCATTAAACTCACTCATCCAAAGAGGGTTCAAAGAGGGAAAAGAGAATAACATTATACTGCTGAGAGCATTATTTCCAAGCTGTGCTATTGAGAACTATGAATGGCTCTATTGTCAAATCCCCAACCGTGATGACATAAAAACGACTTCTGTTTGGTTCCAGATTCCAAAATGTTCTGTTTATCTGGTTTGGTAAGGAAGCAGAAAGTATCCGCCGGTATCCATCAGGGACAACTTCAACTGTTGTTCCTTTGTCTCCTTGAAGGGAGTGTAATGTTTTCAAGGTTCATTTAAGGCCATAGATATCAAGGCTAAAAGCACAGTAAAGAAATGGAGCCACTGCTCACACAAAAAGCAAATAGAACACAATGCCTAACAGAGGAGCTAAGGTACCGAATACATTTTGAATTCTCAATGGATGAAAAAAACAACAACCTTGACCCCTTCTTACAAGGCAGGATTAAGAATGCCGACATCATCGTTCTCCAAAGCTAGCTCGCTACCTAGCAACATCCATGAATAGCATCCACAGAAAAATGGTCACAAAAAAAACGATTTTCTTATCTGTTCACTTAAAATGATAAAAATGCCATTCACTAGTGATCGCTTAGGACAGACCAAACCAATGTAACACAATATAACAATCCTTTCCAAAAAAGAAATCAGTTGGCATGAAATCACAACTTACTGCAAAAAGGAATTTCAGCTTGATAAACGGGCTAAAAAAATTGTTATCGATCGTTTGACACATTTTGAACAGCTGCCTGTCTGATGACTATACTTGCATGAAATGGTATTTTTACAAAAAATTTTTAAACATTTAAAGGTGAAGTAAGCGATTTATTTTTGTTAATATAAGTGTTAAATCGCTCTTTATTCATACAGTGATCACTTATATAGTGTGCGCGTTTCATAAAGCCACTCACTCTGCATGTAATCGGCAAATAAACTTTTCGGGGATCCCACTGCTGATAACCAATCAGAAGAGAGAACGCTACAAACCGGCACCCGTCTCACTGCCGGTGCATGTGCAGAGCAACAGATGGGTGAATGTGTATGCGCCTACAATGGCGGAGCAGGTAAAAATCCTTCTCAATGTCTGTTTTGATGGTTTTTATCATGTTGTATCACACTTATGGATCTGAGATAATGCTAGATAACTCTCTGCTTGAAGACCGCAGTGCATTAATGTGGTGACGTGGGGACGAGGGAGGGGACAGCTTACTGCAGTCACTAACAGGAAGTTAGCTAAACTGACCATTCCGCTTACTGAACCTTTAACATTAATTGTCCTCAAAGTATTGCTTTGGAATCAGTAATGAAACTCTAGAATGCCCTACAAAATGCACATCATGATAGAGAGTCATGTTGATTGGCTAATATTACAGCTTAATCCTTTTCTGTAAGGTTAGGTCTTTAGGACCAATTGTGTCAGTTCAACTGTTGAATTTGTCATGTTCCTCCACCCCCACCACTTGGTGTAATGCACCAATTCAAGGTGAAAAGTCATCATTTTGAATAGCAATTGGGTAACATGTATGTACAAGTCCGGCTTGCCTTTACAGCCAAACTGGCCAACTTAATTTGTGATGTAAATGACAAAATCTTTTCAGATAGAGTAGCATTGGTCATGCTTACAAGAATGTGGCAATCAATTTACAGGGTATGTAAAGTGTACCATTATTACCACGGGCGGCAGTGGTGAAGTGGGTAGGGAGATCGCCTCTGGAGTGCAGGGTCGGAGGTTCGATCCCCCGTCTCCCCGTCGAAGCGACCCTGAGCAGGACACTGAACCCCAAATTGCTCCTGATGGTTCAGAGAGCGCCTTCCATGGCAGCTACTGCTATCGGTGTATGAGTGTGTGTATGAATGGGTGAATGTGGTAAGATATGTAAAGCGCTTTGGGGCTGAGAAAATCGGCTAGAAGGCGCTATATAAGTCAAGTCCATTTACCATTATTGCTATTATTATTATTTACAATATCTTCAATGAAACAAGCAGATTCAGATATACAGACAGTGATTCTCCATGATTGGGCTGTGACCCAGCAGTGGTCAGATAAGTCATCCTTTACCATATTCTCCACAATTATGACTTTTGACCTTATAATCGATGCATAATACCAATTGGCTGTGTTAGAGGAACATGACAAATTCAATGGTACAGGCATGAATTCTTGTCCCCTTCAGTGAGGGGATCTGGTGGCTATGTGATGCTGTGGGGGGGTGCTGACATGGTTTGGGGGTCACTTGTCCCCTAATAGTAAAAAGGTCAGTGCAAATCAATACTAAGCTGTTCTGAGTGGAACATTTCTGTCCTGATGGGAATTGCCTCCTCCAGGGTTGACATTGCCCTCCCCATCTACAGGACCTTAGATTCAGCCCAGTGCTATCATAGGCTCTGGGCCAGATCCATAAATGTCCTTCACATAATCTAAGTTAAGGCAAAATGTAGAGTGCTTTAAAAATCTGGACGTCTGATCAGCTGTCTTGCCCATGCATTGCCTAGTCTAAAGTTGGGATTCTTTTCTAACATGTAATCCTAATAGACAGACAATGTCAAAAGGAGTTAAAGAAAAGGGGAAACAATAGAGAATAGCTTGCCATGAAAATTAATTGGTGCTAAAAGGTTGTGAGGCTTACGGAACATGTCTCACAGGTACACACACGTTAAAGGGATATCGGTTACTCAACAGATGTACAGACACAGACCATTAAGATTTATTAATTGTGCTTAGTGTACATTAATAAAGTGACAGGGCTACTATCAATGAACTAAATGACCTGAGCTAAATGGGTCCATGCTCCACTGTAGAATCCCATAACCCCTTCAACAATGCAAAAGCCAAACATTTAAAGGTGAAGTAAAGCGACAGATGGGTGAATGTGTATGCGCCTACAATGGCGGAGCAGGTAAAAATCCTACCCAATGTCTGTTTTGATGGTTTTTATCATGTTTTATCACACTTAAGGATCTGAGATGATGCTATAGATAACTCGCTGCTTGAAGACCGAAGTGCATTAATGTGGGGACGAGGGAGGGGACAGCTAACTGCAGTCACTGACAGGAAGTTAGCTAAACTGACCATTCCGCTTACTGAACCTTTAACATTAATTTTCCTCAAAGTATTGCTTTGGAATCAGTAATGAAACTCTAGAATGCCCTACAAAATGCACATCATGATAGAGAGTCATGTTGATTGGCTAATATTACAGCTTAATCCTTTTCTGTAAGGTTAGGTCTTTAGGACCACTTGTGTCAGTTCAACTGTTGAATTTGTCATGTTCCTCCACCCCCACCACTTGGTGTAATGCACCAATTCAAGGTGAAAAGTCATCATTTTGAATAGCAGTTGGGTAACATGTATGTACAAGTCCGGCCTGCCTTTACAGCCAAACTGGCCAACTTAATTTGTGATGTAAATGACAAAATCTTTTCAGATAGAGTAGCATTGGTCATGCTTACAAGAATGTGGCAATCAATTTACAGGGTATGTAAAGTGTACCATTATTACTTCACCTTTAAGTCTATCCTTACAAATGCATCTTATGATGTGTAACAATGTTAAGACCTGCAGAACGTGTTTCAGATTCTAGTCATTCTAGTCAGTCGAGTTTTTTTATTGTCTGACAGGATTTCATAAAGTGATTCACAAAATGTCTAGAGCTTTTACTTGTTACACTTTCCCTGCGTTCCAATCCCCATAGTTCCCTTCTATTCAGTATGCCAGAAAAAGATATAGGATGTCCTAATACATGCACATCAATTGTAGTATGCTGAAAATACATAAATGCCCCACTAACTCCAATAGCATTTTGGAGAATTTGTCTTTATTCTTGACATTTCTTGACATAACTACAGAACTACAAAAAATGAACCATGGTTTTCCCATTAATAATTTAAGGGGTTGGATCCTTGACTAAATTTGAGCAATGTCAGCCAACCGACGTTTAAGGGAATCATATTCAGTTGAATGTTTTTATTCTTTACGATGCCTGTTCCTAAGTCAATTCAATATGAGAAGCAGCGACGATATCTTCATTTCTGCCAGTTGTAAGTGTAGCAGTCCAAAGCAGCTTTGTTTTGCTGTAATAACAGATGTTGTCTTTTTTATAGATCTCGCACTCCATGGCATTCACACTCAACACCACAAAGAGACACAGCAACGCATGAGTCACACTCTCCGCAAACACGATGAGTGACAACTGGAAAAGGTCATTAATGTTTTAACACAATGACTGCCTGGCTTTTCAGTTATCACACTCCATTCACGCGGAAGGAAACATGGCTTTTTGTCATCAGGAAAATGGTTGAATTGTTGTCTCCACCCCTTTTGGAGCCCTTTGATGATGTGGCAAAAGATCAACCTTCAGTTGTTTTCTACAGCTCAAGGCGAGATTGGGGAAGAACAAAGCGCATGTTGGGTGGAGGTTAGAACTCTAGTCATCTGTGGCCCACGCCTTCCTACGCCCCGTCTGTGAAAAGGAATAATTTCAATAAAAAAAATCCCAAAATGAAATCTATGTAAGAAATGTGGCACACAGGAGATTCAAATACTTGTTAACTATTTATGCTCAGATCAAACCTACAGTTACAGTATGCACGTGTATGTGTGTGGATCCCATTTTCTGTTCATTGTACCTTTTTTCTCAGCATAAAAGCCTGATCTGAAGCACCATATTTCGGGGATCTTTCACATCAGTCTCCCTGGGTACATCTGATTTGGCAGCATTTTTCTACTGACAGAGATCCATGTCTCAGCAGAGCGGGCCTTTAAATGGCATCAAAGAGAAAGTGGGAGAGAGAGGGAGAAGAGCGGAGGATACGGAGGGGTTGGTAGAATTGTACACAAATCTACACTGGATAACAGAGATGACAACATTGTTAGTTCAGTGCCAGCACTGCAGTTCTGGTTGGGCGTAACAGAATACAGCAGAGCAGCACCTTATATCTGGAGTCAAAAGAATCCTCACCTTAAAGGTGAAGTAAGCGATTTATTTAGGCAAGGCAAGGCAAGTTTATTTATATAGCACAATTCAGACACAAGGCCACTCAAAGTGCTTTACAGGGGCAAGATTAGAATACATAAAACACATTATAAAACATTTAAAAAAAACATAATAAAAGAAGCAAATAAAATGAAAATTGCAAGTTAAAAAGTAAACAAAAAAGTCTTCAGACTCGATTTAAAAGAACTGAGAGTTGCAGCAGACCTCAAGTTCTCTGGGAGTTTGTTTCAGATTGTTGGTGCATAAAAACTGAAAGCTGCTTCTCCTCGTTTAGTCCTAACTCTAGGGACTGTAAGTAGACCTGTCCCAGACGACCTAAGGGCTCTGGACGGTTCATAACTTATCAGCATATCAGTAATGTATTTTGGCCCTAAACCATTTAGTGCTTTATAAACCAACATCAGAATTTTGAAATCAATTCTTTGAGTGACAGGAAGCCAGTGTAAAGACCTCAGAACTGGGGTAATGTGATCCACCTTTTTGGTCCTAGTGAGGACTCGAGCAGCAGCGTTCTGAATTAGCTGAAGCTGTCTGATTGATTTTTTTGGAAGGCCAGCAAGGACACTGTTACAGTAGTCAAGTCTACTAAAGATAAATGCATGGACAAGTTTTTCTAAATCTTGCTGAGACATAAGCCCTTTAATTCTTGATATGTTTTTTAGGTGGTAGTAGGCTGATTTATTGATTGATTTTATGTGTTTCTTGAAATTCAAGTCAGAGTCTACAACAACACCAAGATTTCTGGCTTGGGGTGTAGTTTCTAACATAATGGATGTAAGCTGTGCGCTGACTTTTAATTGTTCATCTTTGGCACCAAAGACAATTACTTCAGTTTTATCGTTGTTTAATTGAAGGAAATTTTGGCACATCCAATCATTGATTTGTTCAATGCACTTACTCAGTGCCTGTATTGGACTGTAGTCTCCTGGTGATATGGTTATGTAAATTTGTGTGTCGTCTGCATAATTATGGTAGCATAATTTGTTCTTATTCATAATCTGAGCTAGTGGGAGCATGTAGATGTTAAATAGAAGAGGGCCAAGAATGGAACCTTGGGGGACCCCGCATGTAATATTTGTCCGCTCAGATGTGAAATTGCCTATTGACACATAGTAGTCTCTATCCTTTAAGTAGGATTCAAACCAGCTTAGTACAGTTCCCGAAAGTCCAACCCAGTTTGCTAGTCGATCTAGTAATATGCTGTGGTCAACTGTGTCAAAAGCGGCACTGAGATCCAGTAAAACTAAGACAGAACTTTTGCCACTGTCTGTGTTTAAATGGATGTCATTGAGGACCTTAACCAGAGCAGTCTCAGTACTGTGGTGTTGTCGAAATCCTGACTGGAAGACATCAAAGCAGTTATTCATTGCTAAGTAGTTATTTAGCTGTTGATAAACAGCTTTTTCAATGATTTTACTTAAAAATGGTAGGTTAGATATGGGCCTATAATTTTTCATGAGTGATGTATCTAGATTGTTCTTTTTTAAGAGTGGCTTGATGACTGCTGTTTTCAGGGCCTGTGGGAATACACCTGTCTGAAGGGACATATTGACAATTTGTAGAACATCTGAGGCCATACAGCTAAAAACAGTTTTAAAGAAGCCTGTGGGCAGAATGTCAAGGCAACAGGATGAGGAGTTCAGGTGTTGTATAATGTCCTCCAGGTTTTTGTGGTTTATAAGATAAAATTCTGTCATTGCATTTGAATTGATTTTAAGAGGGAACACATATGTTGAACTTGGTATTGATGCAGTGACAGCTTGTCTAATTTTGTGAATTTTCTCAGTAAAGAAGGAGGCAAATTCATTGCAGGCCCTCGTGGAAAGATGCTCAGACGCTACTGGCACAGGAGGGTTTGTTAATCTGTCGACAGTAGCAAACAGGGCACGTGCATTGTTGTTGTTTTTGGTGATGATGTCAGAAAAGAAAGAATGCCTTGCATTTCTCAGTTCTGAGTTAAACGTGCACAGTTTCTCTTTGAAGATGTCATAATGAACCTGGAGATTTGTTTTTCGCCACCTGCGTTCTGCTTTACGGCACTCTCTTCTTTCTATTCTGACCTGCGGGGCATTTCTCCAAGGAGATCTTTTCTTACCAGAGACAACCTTCATCTTAGTGGGCGCAATAGCATCTATAACACTTGTAAGTTTGCCGTTAAAGTTGTCTAAGAGCTCCTTAACTGAGTTACAGGGGAGGGGTGGTATCGAAGAAAATGCTTGAATGAATGTTTCACTGGTATTTTCTGTAATATACCGCTTTTTGATTACTTTTGACTGATCAATTGTGTGAACAGACATTGTACTCTCAAAAAATAAACAGGAATGGTCCGTGAGGGGACCCATATCTGCCACTGTTATGTCTGAAATGTTCATTCCTCTGGAAATGATAAGGTCCAGCGTGTGCCCTTTGTTATGAGTTGGTTTGTCAACATGCTGATTTAGTCCAAAGTTGTCAAGGACACAGCACAGTTCTTTCGCACATCTGTCCTCTGGTTTGTCAGTATGAATATTGAAATCTCCGACGATTAATACACAGTCAAACTCAGTACAGATTACAGACAGCAGTTCAGTAAGTTCATCAAAAAAGCTTGCATTGTATTGTGGTGGCCGGTAGATATTGATGAAAATAGCTCTAGAGGCTGAATTTAACTGTAGAGCCACATACTCAAATGAATCAAAATTTCCATAAGACATCTTTTTGCATTGTAGAGATTCTTTAAACAGAATAGCAACCCCCCCTCCTTTTTTATGCACTCTGGATTCACTCACGAAATTGTAATTTGCGGGGGCGGACTCTATAAGAACAGCTGAGCTGTTATCTTGGTCTAACCAAGTTTCAGTTAAAAACATAAAATTAAGATTGTGCCTAGTAATAAGATCATTAATTAAAAATGTTTTACCTGCCAAGGATCTGATGTTTAATAAAGCTAAATGTAGTGTGTTCGAAGCATTGTCAGCCCGATTTATTTCAGCACACTGTGGCTGAAGAGGAATGCTTATCAGATTTGATACATTTACAGGATTTAAGAGTTTCCTGTTACTTGAGATACACTTTGAGAAACAGGGCCCCAGCTTATCCTGTGAGTCGTAGGCGTTAACTAAGTAGCCGCGGCCCGGCACATATCAACAAGTGCTGACATCATCAGTCTCCCTAGCCTGATGATGAAGACGTCGCGGTGGGATCAGAGGGGGTTTGCGTGGCGGGGTGAAGAGCCGGGCGCTGTGGCTTAGATTGGCGAGTTGAGGGGGACGTTGACTGCTGGGGGTACATATGATTTCCTTAAATCCCAGATCAGGAGAGGATGGAGAAAGGGTGGTTGTAGGAGAGAAACGAGGAGAGAGAGGTCGGCTTGGTGTTGACCTGCGTGGTCCAGGGGAGACGGGGATGGGTGGAGCCCCCTCCTCTCTGCCCTGATATCTCTCCTGGTCTGAGCTGTCATCTGGGGCCGGCAGTTGTCCTTCGGCGCTGCTGCTACGCTGTGTTATCTTCTTCTCCTGGGCCTTGTCCTTGGCACGAACAGATTGATGACGTAGGACGTACATCACGTTGGATGTGAATAGTTTGACTCCAGCCTTATTTAGACAAAATCCATCTGTCTTAAAAAGCTGCTTGCGGTTCCAGAAAATGTTAAAATTGTCAATAAAATGCACTGAGTGGTCAGGGCACACAGTTGAAAGCCATGTGTTCAGTGCTAACAGTCTAGTGAATCGCTCAGGTCCTCTTCTGATTGGTGGCAGAGGACCACTGATAAACACCTCAGCATTCAGTGAGCTGACCGTGTTCAGGAGATTCTTAAAGTCCTGTTTCAACATTTCAGACTCTTGTTTTACAACATCATTTGATCCGATGTGCAGAATGATGTTCTTTACAGTTGTGTGTGCAGCTGCAATTTCCAGGATTCTCTCTTCTAGGTCCGACACCATATCATTTGGAAAGCAGAGTACTTTGGTATCAACACTAAACATGCTTTTCATATCTCTAACAGAAAAGTCTCCAACTATCAGGGTTTCAGGCCTGGTCGTTAGCTTGGTTAGCCCGGTTGTTAGCTCTCTCTGTGGCTCTTGGCTTTCGGGCCTTACCTTGTTGTGTGAAGGCGCTATGCTATCTTGGTCATCAGAGGGAAATCCAGGGACTTGCATCAGTGGAGTAAACCGGTTCGACACTTGCACACTTGTTTGCTGTGGAAGTTTGTTGTTGTTACCTCTCTCCCTTGCAGTAATCCATTGCTGCGGCCTCCGAGGCACGGGGGTTGAGGAGGCACCGTGCCTGAGTGATAACGCAGGCCAGCCATCCAGATCAGTCATCTCATGGTGCTCGGCCCTGCCGGTTATCCGTCCTCCCTTTTCCAATCTCTTTGGCCTTCCACCAAGACGATTCCAGGGAGGGTTATCACTAACCTGGACACGGCCCTTTTGTTTCTTCATAGCCTTGTCGGTGCTAGTTAGCTGTGCGTTAGCTCGATCTTGTCCACTGTTTAAAGTCACTGATAGAGTGGTGTCGTTCCCACATAGTCCATTCACATCAATGTTCATTTCTATTCGATTCATTTTTGTTTCCAGTGCTGTAATCCTCTGTAGGAGTGTTTGATAGTCCTCGTTAGATAAGGGAGGCATCTTGCTGCTAATTAGCTTTAGCTGAGCGCCTCGCTTCCAGTCACCACAGGCTTGTCCTGTTGTTAGGCCCCCCCTCACGTTCTATTGAGAAGGTCGTAAAAGTGTCCAAAAATGCCTGTAGTATCAATAAAAGTAAAAATAAATTACAGTCCCTTTGATTTGTATGTATCCAGGACCTGCTGCTAAATTTATTATCGAGGAAAAATAACAATGTAAGCAAAAAGTGCAAGAGGAGGAGAGAGCAAGCAGAAAAGCGTCTGCACAGTAGGAAAGCAGGAAGCAATAATTTATGTTAATATAAGTGTTAAATCACTCTTTATTCATACAGTGATCACTTATACAGTATAGTGTGCATGTTACATAAAGCCGATCTCTCAGTCACTTACTCTGCATGTATCGGCAAAAAATCTTTAAGGGGATCCCACTACTAATAAACAATCAGAAGAGAGAACGCTACAAACCGGCACCCGTCTCACTGCCAGTGCACGTGCAGAGCGCCAGATGGGTGAATGTGTATGCACCTACAATGGCGGAGCAGGTAAAAATCCTTCCCAATGTCTGTTTTGATGGCTTTTATCATGTTGTATCACACTTATGGATCTGAGATTATGCTAGATAACTCGCTGCTTGAAGACCGCAGTGCATTAATGTGGGGACGAGGGAGGGGACTGCTAACTGCAGTCACTGACAGGAAGTTAGCTAAACTGACCATTCCGCTTACTGAACCTTTAATAATAATCCAGAATTTAGTCGTAGTGTCTCAGAGAGCCAGGACACAAAGGGATGCAATTTTCTCACTCACTCACAGCCATCTGTACCGTGCCCAGTGTGAGTGCTCAGTTCAGTACTCAAGCACGGAACACTTCCCTTGGCCCTGGCACATTTGGAAAAAGTTTGCTTTGGCACGGTACAGGTGTTACTAAGCCGACAGGCACACAAGCACTCGCATAGATGGCGATCCTGACATTAAATTGATATGAGACTGTTCCCTGCGACCCAATACATCAATAGTAATGCACGCAATAAATGTTTTAAAAAAATGTGCAGGTAGGCTTCGCGTTGGTCTGTTGTGGAAGTAGAATGTTTGCTGAAAAATTTGTTTGGATGAAAATATTCAAAAACAATCCGATACAAACTTCAAATCTCAAACCTGCGCTTGTCAATACGTGTTGTGCCCCCTCACCAGGGGCGCCGTAATGGGGGGAAAAGTTAGGACGATTCTAAGGGCCCGTGACTGGCAGGGGCCCAAAAATATTAGACCTTAAGTATTTTTTTTTATTTATTTTTTTTAATAAACCTGTCATTGTTAATCGATAATCTCCATTGATAAAACATTGTAACTAACGTGAAATAAATAAAATTAATGGTTAATTTAAAAGTTTCTTACAAAAAGTAACAATTTCAAAACTCTGTACACCCCCCTGTATTTAGAAGTAATGGTTTGGTCCGCTTTTCAAACAGCTGCGCATCCCGTGCCACTATCGACAAGGGATGATTGAAACATGTCTCAACGACAAAAGTCAGGACATCAAAAGAGAAAAGAGAGGAAAGAAAAGACAGAGAGAGGAGTTAAAGGGCGACAGTATGTCACAAACTTTTTCAGCCCAAAAGGTAAGTGTAGTCGCAGTGTTTCCCCCACGTTCACACAGCAGCGGCGCGCCACCGCTGCTATATTTTCTCCGCCGCTGCTATTAAAATCCTCCTCCTCCTCATTATTCTACCTTTTTTTTTTTTTTTTGGTTACAGAGCTCATTTTAGAAACGGGGCAATGCCAAACATAAACGCTGTCCATGCGTCGGAGGTGAATGTAACTTACTCGGCGGAAAACAGAAACTAATGGAGGGGAGCGGCTCACTGTAGAGTCCCTTTAGTCGCGCTGTCAGTTTTTCGTCAGGGCTCTGTGTATCCGGGCTCGAGACATACAAACAGATCGCGGAACATTCACTAACGAAACAGTTAGTGGCTGAGCGAAGAATGTGGACTACTGTAGGCTACTGGTGCAAATTCCACAACTCATTACTTGTGTTACAGTTTAGTACAATATGTATTAATTTATGTTTGGCTGCTCCACCAGTCCAGGCAGGACAGGATAGTTAAGTTTCAGTTTCGTTTTTTAATCTCCGTGTCGGACAGCTGTTCGCTCAGCTGATGGGCTCGAGCCTCACGGAGCAGACAGCGGGAGTCAGTCTAAAATCAGCGATGATCACTCTCACAAATCAAAAAGCTAAATTATAAAATAAAGCTATCTCTTCCTCCCTCTATCTGTCTGTATAGGGCCTATATTTCTCTTTCCACTGCACACACACTGAACCTCTCCTCACTAGTTTTAAGGAAGCAGAAGGAGGATTATACCCTCATTTTGCACTTTATTATTTTTAAATATTAGAAGATTGCAGGCAAGTAAAATACCACCAGCCACTACATTCTCAATGATAGAGACGAATAATTACTTTTTTTTAGATCAAATATTTGAACAATACAGGAGAATAAATATTTGAAAGCAATACAGAATGCATGATATTACTGCATTGTATTGAATTCTATTGTTGTCACCAGGAACCTAAATGTTGTCAATTAACCTACTTTACATACATTTGGGGCATAGAAATTCACCAGAATGCAGGAAATGAAGTGCTGAATGCTCAAAAATGTATGGGGGGGACACCCCCAGACCCCCACATTAAAATGTGTCCCAAACCAAGGTTTAATCACAACCTACACCCTTGAAATTCATTAATTGTTTTGTTTTATTTGTATCTATAGGCCTTTGTATAAGGATACTTTGTAATTTTTATCACATTATTTCAAATTTAAGTCTTAGGTCCTGCTTATCAATTGCTCATAATAACCAGTAGGCCTACTTCTGTGTTGGACATTACTGAACCTCTTCCCATTTATAGCACCCAATGTCCCTGTCTAGTTCCATGTCCCCAAAAAATCAAATAAAGGAAACCCCCCCCCCCCCAATTTACCGTGTCGTCTAGAGGGGTCGGGTGTTTGTCACCTTTTTCACCTCTTATGAGTTTGCAGGTCTGGTTTAAGCATTAAGCAAGAACTGTAAATAAATTGTGCAAATCATTTTCTGCGTTGTGGCATTTTGTGTTTAAATATTCATTTCTATACAAAAATGTCAAAATATGTAAATAAAGACACAACAGGCAAAGTTGCAACACCAATAATCCCATCTATCTGAATAGTAATTAGTGCATATTCTCCTCTCAAAATGCACTAGATCAATGCATTCAAATGTAAATGGTACAAAAAAAAATTGGCCGGGGGGGCATGCCCCCGGACCCTCCTAGGACGTTTGGGGACCACGCCACCGCTGCTGAAAAAAATCCTGCGGGAAACACTGGTGTGCATTGCTTTACGTATATTTTGCACCCTGCCGGTGACAGTTGCAGGTGGTGAGAGAGCATTCAGTAAGCTTAAATTGATAAAAAAAAAAACTATTTGAGGTCCACTATGTGCCAGGACAGGCTTTGCAATCTTGCGATGCTGTCCATTGAAAGTCAGTTGGCTAGGAAGCTGGACTTCAAAGATTTGATCAGTGACTTTGCTAGTAAGAAGGCTAGGCGCTAGGCTCTTAGCCATATGTAGCACTTACAAGTGGGATGTTTTGTAATGAACAATTTGTTTTTGGAAAATGTAGGCCCTACTGAAGATAGGTGGCTATTTAAGTTACAGTATAACCAATGTTAATTCTAGGCCAGTTTTGTAAAAATGACAGTAACATGTGTTCACTTGAACATAATTGTATCCCACATGTTTTTATTTTCATTTCTACTCCTGTTATGTTCACATTGTTTCTAGTTGGTATGGAGTTTCATTTAAAAATCTGCAGCCTATTTTTGTTTTTGATATTCATGTTGATGATGCAATTTATGTTCATTTAAAGAGTTATATTTGCAGTTACATACATTGACATAATAAAACTATTATTATTATTCACGTGTTCGTTTCTTAAGAGGAAGATGAGGATGCAAAAATGTAGAGGAGACGAGGATAAAAAGTCACAATGGATTGTTTAATGAAAAAGCGATGTCAGGTTACAGCTTATGCAGTAGTCAGGCAGACTAAAAAACGAGCAGCAAAAGAGAAGAGATTCTCCGGACATTCAGTTGGCATTTAAACAGTTTAGTTATACATGTTATTGGAAGGTTTAGCTTGTCATTCATAGAAATCATCCAATCTTCTGGCTCCTGGCTGTAGAACCTGCCCAATGCGGAAGCCCTACTCTATCTTGCCGATGTCCTTGATGCAATAAGTATCCTATCAGCTGCTAACTTGTTATGGAGTTCTACAGAGGCCCATTGTGGAGAAAAGGATACATCTTTAGCCTCAGAGTGTGGGAAAGTACATTAAAGCTTTCTCTACAAGTTGTGTTCTATCTATGTCAGTTTACGAGTTTGTGCTTGTTACTTAAAGAGTGTTAGTTGACCTATAACATAACATGCTATCAATGTGCTCAATTGTTAGTTCGATTATGTAAGATACATGGAATAAATGCAATTAATGATGGGGGTATATACTTCATTAATTAGAATTCTAACAAATATCCCTCTTTAATCACAATCCAAATTGTGATTCTTAATTAATTAGAATATAATAAAGGTTTTCCCAAAGAACAATATAAGACTAGGGCACCTTGTAATCATAGAGGGAATAACATGAACAAAGAGGCAATCACTCACAGGTGCACTCCTCCTCTGAGTCTTCATTCTCAGAGTCAGTTGGTACAAAAATGGCAACATTAAGCAAAGGCATCTGATACGAGGGAGGGAGTTTCTCAGCAGAGAGCGCAGTAGTTATAAGACGGTTAAGCAATGTCCGGAGACAGGGGATGAGACAACAGCCACAGCAAACCAGTATGCCAAAGAAACAGGCACAGGACATCAACAGGGAGACAATCATACTTTTGTATTTACCAAATTGAGCATCAAACCAGCCACCTATCGTCAACACCTGCGTTCTCTGTGAGTTCGGTAGACATGGACGTGATTCCCATTAAGGAATTAGAGATGATAGCACCGTCTGCAGTATTAAGGGGAATGGCCGTACAACAGTAATCATCAATCATCTTACAAACACCACCTTTTTCTGCAAGTAGCATATCAAGGGCCATTCTGTTCTGCCAAGCCATTAGGGATGTGGGACCGAGTTGTTCTGCAATACCTCTGATAGCATCTCTGGTGAAATTAGCAAAACGCTGTTGGTTATAATAGATGTAGTTAATCCAGTCAACATTCTTATTAACTGTTACAAAAAAGAGCAGTGATTCAAAGCCTGCAGCAATCTGGTTACGTGCTTTGAACTCATTAGGGACTCCACGGGGAGACCCAATAGCGTCAATATACACTCTGGAATCAAATGCCCCAGTAGGCATGTCACTTCGCTTGGGCCTCAACTTCCTCTGGGAACCAGGGGGCTGCCTGCTACGGAGTTTAGCCATATCAACTGGTATCAGATGGAAAGGCATAAGTAATTGAGCAATAGCACAGGTGCCTGTCCACCTATAAGGGAGTAAGTCGCGTAGTTTGCGGTCGCCACACAGCCACCACAAATCTGCTCTAGGTTGGTTCTGACTCAGGAAGTTAGGGTCAAGGGAGACATCAATAGTTGTCTCACAAAACGCACAAGGTAAATTCTTAATATCTGGCCCTTGGCCGTTCTCTTAAAGCAGGAGTAATTACCTGCGTACACTACAATGGACGGTGGGACATCGGCACTAGACACAGAAGGATATATTAGACACAGTGGTTTACATTTATCACAGTAAAAACAACACTAAACAGTACTTAATTAATCTACACCTTCATGTTCAGTTTAGACAATCTAAATGGCACAGTACATTGAATGGGTCTAAAAAACAGGTGACATTATCCACCTCAGGCATTAATGTAACATTTCGTAATTTATCATTTTATCTAGTTTCCATTTGCTCACAAAAATCATAAAAACTCCAAGTCCATGGTGGGTGTTAACAGTAACTAATCTCAATCTGGAAGTAAAGAGGGAAACACAACATTAGACAAAACATTGATTTTCAAATGATTAACACAAAAACACATCTTTCACATCAGGGATTCAAAGTCAAACACAAAGGGTTAACATTTCTAAATTCACATACTAAGGGTGATTTATTCATCAATTTCAAAAACCCATATCAAGGGGTCATTGGCTCTGAGAGCACATCTGGTGCATACATTTAAAGATTGGGGCCTTATCAAAACAGGGCAGGACACTTAATCAGTGATAACATTTCTAAGAAAAAATTGGTGATGGCTTTTTCCTTGTAGACAATTAGTTTTAACTTATCCATTTTTAGAGCCAACACTTGGTTGCATTTTATTTAACTAACCTCTTCAATGGAGAGGTTGGTAGAGGAAGGTGCACAATTTGTGAAGTGGTGCCAAAATGCTCCAGCTTTACCTTTTACTTAGAAGTACGTTCAATTACTGCGTACCGGTTCCACCACCCAGGTTCAATCTCACTTTCTCTGTGAACGTGACTTTTGACCTGCACCCACTTTCCTACCTGTAGGTCTGGAGTCTGGCTAGGAGTTGCTCCTGGCCCAGCCTGCGGCTGCACCTGGTCAACACAAAGCTTGAGACAAACAATTAGTACAGATAAACAATTATAACACTTAATTTGCCAGACATCAGAAGAAGGCATATGACCTCCCTCTTCTCATGTCCTAGGCTTTAGCAGCAATTCATGTATTGTGAAGTGTTTGTATGTGTATGTGTATATTCCTGGAGATGTTTGTCATTGATATGCGCTTCCAGCAGCGGGGTGTTGGTTATCTTACATAACCTATATCTATCATTTTAACCTATATAATCTCCCTCTTTTTACAACACGTAGTGGTGTAAAACTTAATAAATCATTAAAAAATGAAAAAGTAAAACTTAACTTACTGACGTCCCTCTTTTGGAACAACCGTAACTACAGTAACTTTAATGATACCAAAAAATAAAGAAAAGTAAAACAAACTACGGATTTATTCAAAAACCAAAGGCATAAAGAATTTTTTTTTTTTTTTTCTTTTTTTTTTTTCACCCTCTTTTCCATGAAGGGGAAAAAACAAAAACAGTCTGCAAATAATATTAAAAGTATCCTAATGTGCTTTTAATCAAGGGTCAATTAATTTTAACCTACAGCAGCTAATCGCTATATAATTGTGTAATGGCAAAAAGGGCAATAACTCATTAAGGTTCAAATAAACTAATCACTGCCTGAATACCCAAATTCAAAGGGGAAACACAGGGCCAAGTAATAAAACAAAACAAAACAAATCATCTAGGGGATGGTCGATGGAGCCAGAATGGTATTGTCTCTTGTGGGGAGCAGGCTAGAATAGGTTCTGCAACTTGTGGACAGAATCGGCCTGCTTCAGACACTGGGTCTTCTCAGTACTGATTAGGCATCCAGGCGGGGAATCGGGACCTTTGGCCAAGGGCATAGTTGGCTGTTGCATTCCAGGCAGTTCCAGATCCTCCATATGCTGTTCTTCCAAGGGATCGTTGAAGCCTCTACCTTGTTGTTGTCGTGGGTTTTGCTGCTGCTCTCGACGCTGGATCGTTTCCTTAACGAGTGGGCAATCTTTAACCCAGTGTCCCTCTTTTTGACAGGCATAACACTCACGGTTATGATTTCTAGCTCCTCTACCATCATATTTGCCACGCCTTCTGCCATTGTTATTCCAGTGATTCTGCTGGGGGTTCTGATGGGAGGAGGAAGTAGTTTGCTCACGGGATGGGGATGGAGAAGTCACAACCATTTGTTTAGGCTTAGACTTTGCTCTAGTATACTCCTCCACCTGTAGTTTCAGCAGGCGTTTAGCCAGGTCCTTCTGCTCTTTCTCCTCCTTGCTTTCTTGGCAGCTTGATCCGCCGCATCATTTCCTTTGGCAATCTTTGATTCCAGTTTCTGATGGCCTTTGCATTTCATCACTGCTACAGCGGTAGGCAGTGATACAGCTAGTATCAGCTTTTGCAATTGACTTCTGTGTTTCACAGGTGTGTTGGCCGTTGTCATGAAGTTTCTCCTAAGCCATTGTGGGCCGTCCACATGAATGGCTCCATATCCATATGCTGAATCGGTGTATATGTTCACCTTTTTTCCTTCAGCCAGTTCTAGAGCACTGGTGAGTGCAATGATCTCAGCCAGTTGAGCAGAGGCTGGCTGTGGTATTATTCCTTCGTCCAGTGTTGTATGTTTTCCTGTATCCGGATTTTGTTCCACGACAGCAAATGAAGCCACGTTTCCATCGTGACCTTTGTAGCAGCAACCGTCAGTGAACATTGTCCAATCCGGGTTGTCCAGGGGCTCCGTTTCCAAATCATCTCTGAGTTTGATGTCTTTTCTTGCTCTCTCAGCACAGTTATGAGGTTGGTTGGTTTCAGTTGGCAATGCTGCGGCCATATTTACTCCTTCTGTGTGAAACTTGACATGTGGTTGCAATAGTACTTCAGAAATCTTGTATTTTCTGGTTGCTGAGTAGGTGAAGGCTGCAGAGCCTAAAAAGGCTACCATTCCATGGTGGGTGTTGACTCTCAGCTCATGACACATGACTATGTGTGCTGTCTTGGTAATAGCTTTTGTCACTGCTGCTATATATCTTGAGCATCCAGCTTGTCCAGTTTCCATGTGGTCCAGTTTGGAGCTGTGGTACATTAGCACTCGTCTCTCTCCCTCTTTTTTCTGAAATAGAACTGCATTGATGATGCCAGACTTTTCAGAAACATCCAGGTGAAACGGGGACGAGTAATCAGGGGTGGCTAATGCAACAGCTAGTGCCAGCGCTTGCTTAGTGAGAGTGAAAGCTTCTTCTGCAGCTTGTGTCCAGGTGAGCACAGCAGTGAGGTTGCGATTGCCAGCCTCAGCAACTATATCTCTCAGGGGCTGTGTGATATACACATAGTCAGGAACATGATTTCTGCTGTAGCCTGTGAGGCCAAGGAATGCCAGCATGTTTTGAACAGTGCGGGGCGTGGTGTGGGACAGGATAGAGGCCCTTTGAGCTTCACTAATTGAGTAACCTGCGTGAGTGACCTCACGGCCCAGGAATACTACCTTGCGACGGCAAACCTGAATCTTCTCCTTTTTGACTTTATAACCCTCTTTTTGCAGTAGTGTTAGGAGGGAGTGTGTAGCGGTCAGGCAGGCTTCAGCAGAGGGGGCACTTAGAAATAAGTCATCGACATATTGACAGAGTACAACATCTGTGGGCAGGGCCAATGGGGTGAGATGCTGCTTCAGCACATGGTTGAAGATGCCAGGGCTGTCTCTGTAGCCTTGGGGCAGTCTTGTGTAGGTGTAACGTTCACCTTTGTATGTGAACCCAAAGTATTCCTTTGATTCCTCATCCAACGGGACACAGAAGAATGCATTTGCCAGATCAATTACAGTGAAGAACTGATGTTGGGGGCCAATGTTCTGGAGAGCTAGGTATGGGTCGGGGACTGGATAAGCAGCGGGAACAGTAACGTCGTTCACTGGCCTGAAATCCTGAATCATTCTCCATCCTTTTCCTTCCCCTTTTGACACTGGCAGAATGGGGGTGTTCCATTTAGAGCGATAGGGGATGACCACACCAGCAGTCAGTAGGCCCTCTATTGTGTCTGCAATACCCTCTTGTTGCATAGGTTGTAACCGATACTGGGGCCTCCAGATAGGTTGTGTATCTGGTAACAGGGTAACATGAACAGGTAGTGTGTTCACCAGGCCAACGTCATAAGGAGACGTGGTCCAGATATCAGCAGGGATCTCTGCCAGCATGCGGGCAGTGTCTGGATGGTCAGAGTCGTCACTTCCATGGCAGCGAGGGAGATCAATGGTCTCCGGGGCAGTGGATTTGCCATGGTTGGCTTGTGCCAGTACAGAGAAGTAGTGACAAGGTTGTAGATGATCCTCCCATCCCTTTGTAGGACTGCACATTGTCCCTTTGTTCGGTGTTGGCTTTTCAGGTACTGGATGCCCCCGTATCTGTGTCTGAATTCTAAGGCAATACCACCACCTAGACAGCAGTCTGCGGAGATACAGTGAGCCAGGGCCTGATCTGGGGGGGATGTGAAAAGGTCTCCATCTACATACTTGATTTTACTGGTTAATGGGGGCGACTCTGGCTGACGGGGCAGTAGTCTGAACCAGTATACTTGAGTGTGGGCTTCAGTAGGTTGAGGGGAAGGGGCCATGTACAGTATTTTATTGTAAGGGGCCAGGCTTGGGTCTGAGGGAGGCTTAGTGGTGACAGTGAGACCGGCGGGCCCACATAGAATATTCATATTCATTTTCCCAAGTAGGTCTCTTCCCAACAGGTTGACTGGGCAATCAGGGGCATATAGGAATTCGTGGGTCAGGTGTTGGCCATCATGATGCACAGTCAATGGTACTGTGAAGTATTGACGCATGGGATTCCCAGAGACTCCAACTACCACAACGTTTTTTTGTGATAGTGGAAATAACATGTTGATGCTAGAGAAGGTTGCACCAGTGTCTGCCATAAGGTAGTAAGTCATGCCATTAATTAGACAGGCCACCATTGGTTCTGTTAGGTGACAGAATTGGCCTGCATCAGTCTCTCCCTCTTTTTCTTTCAGATCAGTGCAGGGCAAATCAGCATCGTTCCATCGGTGGAGGTCACAGGGTCATTAATCATGTGAGGGGAATCGTTCACACTTCCCTCTAGTCCAAAAGCATCATGGGGCCCTGGCTCATTTAGTAGCTTTTCATTCCAGTATTCAGCCCTGACTTGATCAAGTCTTTTCTTAATGTGCTCCTCAATTTCGTCTTCATATTGAGGGTTCATCTTATCAATGTAGGAAATGAGGCTTTTGCCAGGGGGAAAAAATACCCAAAACCAACCCAAACAAAAACAAAAATAAATAAATAAAAGTGTTCCCCTTGAATTTGGATTATTAATTAACTATAGAGATATCTAATCAAAACTAAGATAGCTTGCCTTTTGTGTTGTCAGAGCACTCAGGGCCTTCAACTAGAGATAAGAACCACCCAGCTGTCCACTAGACAAGGCTGGGGCCTAAAGAAGGGATACAAGAAAAGAAACAGTTAACGAAACCTATATTACACAATACACAGTAACCTTAATAATGTTTGGCAATTACTAATTCATTAAACATGCATTTTGAGAAGACACTATTATTCTCAGGGCTCTTCCAGGCCTGGGGCACACAGTGCACATTCCTGGTTTTGCGATAAGGGAAGGGAGTAACCTAGCAGAGAGTCCTGCACACAGACTGAGTGTGTCTACTTTTCCCTCTTTTTTTTAAAAGAAACCTTTTTTTTAAAAATATCTGATCACATCTTTACGTTTCTCACATCAAAATTAGTCTACAATCAAGACACTACTGCGTCTGTACAGTACCTTTAATTTGAGATATTAGAAGGACCGACCACACCTTAAAAATAAACCAAAAAACAAACAACAAAAACAAAACAAAAAGCTATTGCACCTTTAAGTTTTATTTATCTATCTGTCTACAAAACTGGGCTGTATTATATGAACACACCACAAAGCGTGTATTTAACCTTATGAAAAGAAGGGGGGACCTTTAATTAGACCTGGTTTTTACCTAGCAACATGTCAGAGTACACCTTTAAAGCTCACAGAGCTTGGGGCAGATTTTTCAAAGAGAACCTCAGAGAGAGATTGTGAACTCAACTACATTAGTGTCATATATAAAAAGGACACAATCGAAATAACTATAAAGGATTATACAATACATTTAAACCTTTTAATCTGATAACAGTCAATATTCTTGCCAACGTTGCCACTTTTGCGCATACCAATGAGAAAACTCACATGTTTCGTGTGTGTGTGTGTGTGTGTCAATTATGCTTTTTTCAAACCCGCTGACAGTTTTGTTACTTTTTAATTTCAATTTCGACGGATGGAAACACAGCTACTAATCATTTGTAGTGGTCTCTTAATTTTTTCAAGGGATAATTCACAGAGGGTTTTTAGAGTGGGCAGAAACGGAAGTGGCCAGTTTCCGTCTCTCTCTCACTCTCAAATCCCAAAAAACTAAAAAATGCATTTCAGCTAAATAGCTGGTAGTGCTGTCCACGTGTGTAGACGTACACATGGGGGGCTGATGAGTAAAGAGTGTGAGTGTGTTTGTGTGTTGTTTGAGGTAATAATTATCTGTTAGTATCAAAGCTGAGGTAGACAAATACATACACATGCAGTTACTTAGCATACAATCATTTCCATGCTGGTTAAGACAGAGGAGTATTTTTACGACGAGTTTCTATGGTTAGTCCACTGAACTAGCAGTAGTTTTAACCATAGAAAATCAATACTCAGATTCACAGAGCTCGCATTCAAACATTATTTTTAATTGTATTTACTCGTTACCCCACACGCGGGCTTTTTCGTTTAACCCCACACACGGGCCTTTTCGTATAACCCCACACGCGGGCTTTTTCTTTTAACCCCACACGTGGGCTTTTTCTTTTAACCCCACACGCGGGCTTTTTCTTTTAACCCCACACGCGGGCTTTTTCTTATAACCCCACACGCGGGCTTTTTCTTAACTGCCAGCCGTCCTGTTAGTAATTACTGTATCAGCCCATCCCCTTCAACGCGGCCGTCGCCGTGGTAACCGAGATGTAACTGAGCACAACTACAACTTATTTTTCTTTATAACACAAAGCCTGCTCCTACCATGTCATAACACGCTCAGTGAGCCACTCCTGCTGACAAATTACTGGTTTAAGCCAGAAAATCCATTTATGGAAAGACAGAGAAAATAGACTTTGTCACAAAGAGCACCTCACTGTCCACAGTGGAGTCCGTTATTGCTTCTGTGCAAACTGTTACAACCTTACCCACTGCAAGGACCCAGTCTCCTGTTCCAAAAACCCACTGCATTTGTCAGCCTGCTGTACATTTTACATAACAGTTTTCGCTCATCCAAATAAGTGAGGTGTCTCTTCGCTAAACGGACGCGGCTTAGACAACCTCACCCAAACAAGTGTTATACAACAAACACCCGCATCCTAATTCAGGTTCTGGCAGTTTTTATCGTATACATCGAAAACATGTAAGCGGGCTCTGTGATTCTAGGGAAACATAAATAAACCATCATTTTCAGAAGCACAGACAGGACAGAGCACAGCACATATATGCAAGAATTTTTTCTGCTGAAGCCGACATCACTTTGTCATTTTTTAACTAACTTAACTAACTTTACTTTACCACACTGCTAGGCCCGGTATTCTGGCCCCACCACTCAACAAACACTCAACAAATTTAGTCATATCCAATTACAGAAACTTTTTGGTTTATACACCAGGCGTTCTGCTCACCTTTGTTTTGTCAGCGCTTTTTGAGTGATGGTTCCTGGCTCCCCGTGCCGACCAGCGGGTCGAGATGCCCTCCTTTTCCTCCCTCTTGAAGCACGTCGCGGTCACCAATTTAATAAAACTATTATTATTATTCACGTGTTCGTTTCTTAAGAGGAAGATGAGGATGCAAAAATGTAGAGGAGACGAGGATAAAAAGTCACAATGGATTGTTTAATGAAAAAGCGATGTCAGGTTACAGCTTATGCAGTAGTCAGGCAGACTAAAAAACGAGCAGCAAAAGAGAAGAGATTCTCCGGACATTCAGTTGGCATTTAAACAGTTTAGTTATACATGTTATTGGAAGGTTTAGCTTGTCATTCATAGAAATCATCCAATCTTCTGGCTCCTGGCTGTAGAACCTGCCCAATGCGGAAGCCCTACTCTATCTTGCCGATGTCCTTGATGCAATAAGTATCCTATCAGCTGCTAACTTGTTATGGAGTTCTACAGAGGCCCATTGTGGAGAAAAGGATACATCTTTAGCCTCAGAGTGTGGGAAAGTACATTAAAGCTTTCTCTACAAGTTGTGTTCTATCTATGTCAGTTTACGAGTTTGTGCTTGTTACTTAAAGAGTGTTAGTTGACCTATAACATAACATGCTATCAATGTGCTCAATTGTTAGTTCGATTATGTAAGATACATGGAATAAATGCAATTAATGATGGGGGTATATACTTCATTAATTAGAATTCTAACAGACACCACAATTGATGTTGAGATTTTTTTCATTTGAGAATTGAAAAAATAAAATGTGATTTTCACCATAAGAGATGGCCTGTAGCAGATTTGTTTTCCAGAATATTAGCCTTACATCGTATACCGTAGAGAATTGTCTGCAGAATGTTGAACATTTGCACAGTGTTGTATTTTAACAGCTCAGTGTCAGTGTTTTGTAATCCTTTAGTATTAGACTTCAACATAGGTGCAAGCCTGTATGAATAGAGTTATAGGTAGTTTAGGTATCTTAAGCTTCAATGGGTCGGTTGGGTTCTGAACATTCCGTTACAGAAAATTGCATTTGCTTGGCGTGGCCTGGTTGGGGGCCCAGAGTGATATCTTTTCATGGGGCCCAAAATCCCTGGCGGCGCCCCTGCCCCTTACTCCCAGTGCCCTGCTCTATTGACTGACCACTGTTTAGCTGAAAACACCAGAACTGAAAGCAGAATCTTAAGTCGTTGCCCAGGTATGTCTGGCTTTTCTGGCCTTTGTCATCATTTTACACAATGATGTGTGAGCCGAGGGTTGATATTTTTATGCTTCCAGTCGAGGTTGTGAGCACTGCCAAAACGTGTCTGACAGGAACTGGCTGAATGCATTCCAATTAAGACACTGATAACTCAAGCTAAACTGCTGACATGCTGCTTTAGCTTCCAGACTGAAACGCAGTGACACACTCATCTCACTTTTTAAAGGATAGAAAAGTCACGTTGGTCATTTCCTGTGCAGAAGGGGTGTCATTCCACTGTCTGTGTTAAGAACGTCAAACCCCTCTGTTTTACTCCAAAGAAAAATGGCTTGCTATATGAAAACACATCAGTCAAAATGACCCAAGCCATGGCTTTCAGATGCATTTTATTTTTTCGATGAAGCATAAGTAGCTGGATTTACATAAACAGCAATGCAACAGGTTAATATGCCAGACAGCTTTATGCATTTGGCCTTTTGTTTCTCAATGTTTTTCTCCAATATGCTTTTTGAAAAAGTTTTAAAATAAAACTCATTAATTTGTCTTTGCAGCTTCACCTTTTGACATTTTTCTTTTCTTTCGGTCTCATGTGTGAAGTCATTCAGAGATTAAACAGGAACTTTTGCTTTGCTTTAGTTAACCGAGCAGACAAAGGGTAACAAGGCGCCTTTAAGATTGCAACTTTGGTAAAAAAAAAAAGGGTTCCCGTTTTATATGGAAAGTTCAAAACCGTTGCTGCAGAACAAAGTGGCCCAGTCAAACTCACATAATCAGACTTCAGAGGGGAAAAGGCAAAGTGAAACACAAAGACGCTGAAGCCTTATTGAGAGGCTGAGCTCATAGAGACAGAAACACACTGCAGCAATGAGACCACACTTCCACCATCTCACCTCTCTCCACTGTTGAAAACATTTAGTAGTCAGTTATAAATCTGCAAAGGGAATTTCACAACCTAACACCGCAGGCATTTTTGTGTGAATGAGTTATTTATCAAACACCCTTCAAAACGCACGCACACACACACACACACACACACACACCTGCTCTCTCTCATAATGTGTGATTCAAATCAGCATTTTCCTTCCGTCACATTTTTTTAATTCAACCCCTGTTATGTTCTAACTGCAATCAAAGGTACAGTGTGTCTCATATCGTATCAAGTATCTTGGTGTCATCTAGGGGTGATAGTTCTCGTTGGCAAGGCTGTTTCTAACCTCCTGTTTAAATCATTTACAGAAGCTACGGTGGCCTTCAAGGACAAGAAGCTATAGTTACTAAAGACGGCATCATCCACAACTGCCTCAAGTCTTTCCACAATATCAAGTGATGAGGTGAAGATGTATTAAGTTATTTATTCTATAGTACTTCTTCTTCTTGGTCTTCCAACAGGTGCATTTCCCCAGGACGTCCACTATATATACAAACACGTGAGGCTGTCTAGTTTGTACATTCTGTGCTACTGTAGAAACATGGCCGTGCGACATTGAGGCAACAGGGCCCCGCTCCTTTGTATTAAAGGCTTATTCTAAGTTAATTTAAAAAATATAAATATTATTTTTAACTTTTAACTTTTAATACTTCCCTACTATTTAGTATGCCAGAAAAAGATTTAGGATGTCCCAATACATGCACGTCAATTGTAGTATGCTAAAAATACATAAATGCCCCACTAACTCCAATGGCATGTTGGATTATTCGTCTTTATTCTTGACATTTCTCAACAAAATCAAAAGAAAAACTTCCTTATCTGATTTTTTTCTCTCCTGTGGCCCCAAAACGTTTGTGTACTTCAGTATGTAGTGTAGTAAAAAGAAAAAGTATGTGATTTGGAACGCAGGGCCTATGTCCCCCTGCTTCTGAAACCAATGCTACGCCCTTGGCACTCATTCTCTTGCATATTATACAATAATCAGTGCGAATGGTGGCCAACACTGCAACAATTAGCTCCGAGTTGCAGCAAGAATTATTATTGATTTTGATTTGACCTTCATTATAATGCTTCCCTCATGCTTTCTCCAGAGGCACCACTGTGAAATATCAGTTGTTGAATATTTTACATCACTGCTGTCCTCATCTTCAAATCAGTTTGGTTGGTCTTTTTAATTGTTCATCCCACATGCACAGTGCGTTTCATGACCCAGGGACCACAAACCCTGATTACTGCATAAAATGTGTCGGTGCAAACGTAGTAGATGTCATGCTTCATTAAGTGAATGTGAAAAAAATAACAGAGACATATAATTGATAGAGACTTCAGCGTTGGCACAGATGTTGGTGGGAGCATAATTTGTATGGATAAAGTGGCTTGATTTATAATTATTGTTTCCTAGCATCTTTGAAAGGAATCAGTGTAATTGTGGAGTCTTAAATAACTGCGCAGCTCTGAAAGCAACAGCACGCAACAACGACATAAGCAACATTTCAATAAGATGTGCCCTGCGTTCCAATACCCATACTTCCCTACTATTTAGTATGCCAGAAAAAGATTAAGGATGTCCCAATTCATGCATGTCAATTGTAGTATACTGAAAAAACATAAGTGCTCCACTAACTCCAATAGCATTTTGCAGTATTCGTCTTTATTCTTGACATTTCTTGACATAATGAGAAAACAAATCCTTTTGATCTGATTTTTCTCTCTCCTGTGGCCATTCAACTCTTCTGTACTTTAGTATGTAGTGTAGTAAAAAGAAAAAGTATGTGATTTGGAACGCAGGGGTAGTTTATGTCACAGCCGGGCATGAGAGGCAATAAGCCAGGTGAGTGATGTAACATTCCTGTGGTCAATACTGGGTTTGCTGGGTCATTTTGATTCTGGATTAAAGATCAGACATCAAACACCTCTCAAGATGTGGCTCATGGTCTGCTAAAGTAGCTGGACAGACTCCAACATGAGATATAACCCTTGATTTGGAACCAGACCAGTTAAAAAAGAAAAAACTACAAGCCTATTACTATTACTACTATCTACAGTATCTGACTACTATCCATGCATTTACTTGTGCATCCGGAACATGGAGTTATATTGATGTATTTCAATGTTGATTTTGTGATTTTTTTATAATGCCAAAAATTCAATAAAAATAAGTAACAAAAATAAAGAAAAAAATAACCCTCTCCACATAGGAGTTTTACATTTTAAGTGGTGGAGTGTGATAGCCCTGGATTAAAATAGCACATCACACATTCCCCATGATGGTTCAATACTAAAGCTCTCAATTGGTGGAATACAGGGCGCCTTTAGAGAAAGAAAGAGACAGCCCCTTGATGTATCTAACTGTAGCACAGAACAGGAAGATTGTCTCTCCATCTCTGACATGGGAGTGTGTTTTAAAGAAATCTCTTCACTGCCAGTCTGAAGAGTGAGACAATTATAGTGGCCTTAGTGAGCATGGTAGGCAATACAAACAGCAAGAACTGTGCAGTGCAGAATGAAAACCCTACACTCTGGATGGCTGACCCTGCGCTCTGACCCCTCTGAAGTGTGGTGCCTTGAGAGGGGATATGAGAAAAGACAAATTTCAATGTGTGTCGTGTAAAATGACTAAAGAAACTTAACTTAGTGCAGAATGAAAAAGCTCTCAAACCATTTCCTTGGTATGATGAAAAAAGCCTCATCTTAGATTAGCATGGGATAAATAACACACCGTTATTTTTAAATTCCCTTTTCTGATTGCCAGAAAATCCCACTGCTTATACATCCGGCTTGCTCTAATTTGATTATCGAACTAATTGGCTCAGTGCCATCTTTAGAACACTGAAGTGTAAACGTGTATTTAAATATAAACGCAGATGTATGGAGGTGTTAAGAAAAATGTACACAGAACAATTAGTGGCGCGCTGTGGGGCAGCACTTTAACATAATGGCGCTGGTAGAATGTGATAATAAGACAGTGACAGGTGAGAGCGGAGGCTTTACAGTTTTTACAATCTCCCAGCAACCACTGTCTGGAGGAAGCAGCCCAAGAAAGGTCCAAGGAAGACATTGTTATTCAGGCATTATTTCTATGTAAGAGGCAGGCCACATGGACAGAGAGATATTTGAAGAGGAATGTTGCAGGCAGGAACTTGTAAAATAGTGTGAGAAAGTACATTTATTTATAGACCCCTTATCTGTTTATCAACACGGCGGATGCGCGCGCTGCATAGCTGCAGAAAGAAAAATTGTTTGGCTGGTTGCCATGGTTACCCGTTTGGTTATATTGCAGATGCGGTGTTTCTTTATAGGTCCATGGTGTTAAATAGCGATGTTGTCAGCTTACTACAACAGTTTATCAGCGAGTGATAACATTGGTTATGCGGAAACATTAACACTATTGAACAGGAAACGTCTTAATGACCCATACGCGTTGCGGGCAGTTGAGTGGATAAATGATTAGAAGAAATGGCCCCGACGACTTCAGTGGCCGGACTGCTGTTGGAGAGTGACAGTAAAGACGGACAGACAGATAGACAGAGAGGCAGAGATGCCTTTATTTCATAATGTTGCTTTTTGATTTAAAAGTGATCATAACTAGCCTATAGTGATCATCTGTTTTTAGACTGACTCCTGCTTTCGGGGCGTTGGGCTCACGAGCCGACCAGTTTATCAGACCAGCTGTTTGAGACGGAGATGAAAAAGGAAAGTGAAACTTATGGTGGAGCCGTTAAATGAATAAATATTATAACCAAACAAAATAATGTGTTGTGTTATCTGCTTTAGTAGCCTACAGTAGGCTAGCACGTCGACCCCACTCGGTTTTCGTTTATTGATTTTTCCTAAATGGTATGATTTAGCCTACTTACCGGCTACACGTGCAAACCCCTACTGCCTAGTCAAACCATAGAGTCAAACACAAGGGAAGAGGACGGAGATGTATAACGTCTGGGTCATTGTAAATAAGCCTCCATTGCTATAGCCTCGTCTCCGGTCACTGTCCTTATTGTAAACATTTCACAACTCATTTATGTAATTATACAGCGGTGCATTTGGGCATTTACTAGCTTTATCACCATTCAAACAAAAAATAAACGGTTTGTGCATCCAATAGCACAACAAGACATGATTGTGGCTCGTGTCGCTCTTGTCTCTTTCTGCGGCTGACATGCGCAGTAGAGCGGGGAGTGACGCTGTGTGACGTAGACTGATAAGGGGTCTATAAAATGTAGGTTTCTGTGACACTGTAAACTGTCTTGTCCATGTTGACCCAGTTTCTACTTCACAATGCTCCGGAAGGCAGAAGCTTTCGGTTACCAATATAGGCGCATTCACAGCCTTTAACAGCAGGTTTTATCAATGTTTTTTATATGGATGACAACACTAGTGTATTAGAACCAACTGTTCAGTTTCATGAAGCGTTTTAGCATCTTCTAGCTCATAATTTATAATTTAATGTTAACAAGCTTTTTGGATAAGTCTCATTGCTCACAGTTCAATTGTCTGTCTGGGGCCATTTCTCATGGATTCATCTCAAGAGCCCGATGTACACTGCCTGCCCTGCAGCAAACAGCAGCCACACCGAGTTATCAAGAAGCTGGTTGACAGTGTCGTATTTAACAGTTAAAGAGACAGATACCCTCCTCAGGAGTTGGTTGGTGGGGTATAACTGTAAACAGATTATCGTTGTTCTGAAACATGTACAATGACAAAATAAATCATCTTGAATCTTGGTTGAGGTCAGAACAGAGCTGGGAGAGTTAATATTGGACAAGACAACTTGCTAACGAGATGGGTGTAACACGATGGGTGATAAAAAGAACCTCTACTGTCTGCTGACTTCAGTTCTCTATGAATGGCCACACTGTGTTCCTATGGACACTACTAAGAAAGACAGCCTCCCCATTCATTTCACCGACAGCACTCCCATACAGGCCTCAGCGAAAAAGTTTGAACCAAGCTCAGCTCTTTAAGCGACACAATGCAACATTGTTTTTATGTCAACTCCAAAGAAGAATCCGAAACAGGCTTTAACAGAACTGAGGCTTGAGGCAAAATGGCCCTGAAAAATCGGGACATTTCATATGGTAACACTTCATATTAATGGCACATGAATCATCATGATTTCATGTCTGAATAAATGCATGTAAATGCATGAATTAATCCATGTAGTAATTCATGAACTATCAGTAATTCACTAGGATTAATGGTATCTCATTCATGATTTAATACAGGAACAATAAGTTAATTGATGAATCAGCTAAAATACGTTAACCATCATGATCTTTGAGTTCTTATGATTATGATATGATGATCATGTCTGACTAGTCAAACCAATACACATGTGTTTTGTTAAATACCAAGTGTAGAAATCATGATGAACTAAGCATTCATTCTGGTATTTCAAGTTCACCACTTGGCACTTACGGTATAAAGTGGTGAACTTGAGATACAGTAGTGTTAATCTTGAGATAGTGTTAACTCTCGAATTGAATGAAGTGATTTGAATAAGAACCAGGTCACCACTTGTTTTGAAGGGCCACAAACATGATGACGTCATGAAAAATGAACGCTTAGTTAATCTTAGGGCCACATCCACTAAAGGATTGTGGCCGCTAAACCAGCAAATGACAGCGCAGACTGCACTGAATCTGTGCCGAGGGTGTGTCTTGCCCATTTGAATGTTTTTAAGTGACGGGATGTTCAAAACCCAGTGCAAAATTGCTCCATTCCTATGTAAATAAGTCTTGTTGCAAATAACACCTTATCCTCAAAGGCCAGCGCAAATTGCAACAGGCCGTTTTAGTGGAGCAAAAATTATTTTATTTTAGTTATAGTAAGCAATGCTGCATATTTGTCTTTTTCTCTTTTCTTGTAAGCAACATTAGTTTTTGTTTTTTTCTCTGAGTGTCCCTGTGTCTGAGTCCCTGTGCCACCCACCCCTCCTGTTCCTGGGATAACTGTACAGGCCCCTTGACGGTGGACCTGTCCACTCACTCACGTAAACGCTAAACGAGGACAAACTTTGTGGGCGTGTTTGCGCCGATACCTAGTGCAAATTCCATAGTGGATATGCTGCTAAAACGGGACATATTGCGGGCACTATTTCGCTGCAATTCATTGAGCTATTGGCGCCGGCAATCTATTCTTAGTGGATGTGGCCCTCTGTGTTTAAATGTGCTGTAAGCGGAATGGTTCTTTTAGCTAACTTCCAGTCAGTTACTGCAGCTAGCAGTCCCCTCGCTCGTCTCTACGTCACCACATTAATCTTCAAACAGCGAGTTATCAAGCATCATCTCAGATAAGTAATTGTGATAAAACATGATAAAAACCATCAAAACAGACATTGGGAAGGGTTTTTACCTGCTCCGCCATTGTAGGCGCTTAAACATTCACCCATCTGTCCTCTGGCGTGCACTGGCAGTGAGACCATGAGTGAGACGGGTGTCGGTTTGTAGCGTTCTCTCTTGTGATTGGATATTAATTTCGGGATCCCCGAAAAGTATATTTGCCGATTACATGCAGAGCAGGTGACTGAGAGATTGGCTTTATGAAACGTGCACATTATGTAAGGGATCACTGTATGAATAAAAAGCGATTTAACACTTATATTAACATAAATAAATTGCTTCAGCTTTAACAAAGCACATGTGTATTGATGTGACTAGACAGACGTGATCATCAGTAAATTCAAAGATCATGATGATTGACGTACCTTAGCTGATGTATAAACTACTGATGCACACACAACTCCCAGCCCTTGCTACTATCGGATCGAACCATTGATTGATTTAGACTTAGAATTAGACTTGTTTTTATTGTCATACAATAAATGCACTAGTGCACCTTTTGAATGAAATTTTGTTGCCTTGGCTCACGGTGGAGTGGAGACAGAATATAAAAAGATGGCATGAAGTAAAATACTAAGATGGTTAGGGGTCTAACTGTTCAACAGTCTAATGGCCAGGGGGAAGAAACTGTCACTGAACCTAAATGTCCTACTGTGGATGCTGCATAACCTCCTGCCAGAGTTCAGCCTGGAGAACAGTCCATGGTGAGTGTGGGTGGAGTCAGAGGAGATGCATTGGGCTCTGGTCAGGCAGCGCTTCTGCCCAATGTCCCGGATGGATGGGAGCGGGGACCCAATGATTTTCTCCACTGTTCTCACCTCTCTGCAGAGACTTCCAGTCCGAGGCATTGCAGCCCCCAAACCAGACGGAGATGCAGTTGTTCAGCAGACTCTCGATAGCGCCCCTGTAGAAGGTGATCAGGATGGGAGGGGGGAGGGAGACTTTCCTCATCCGGCGCAGGAAGGGCAGGCGTTGCTGTGCCTTCTTCGCCAGAGAGGTGGTGTTGAGGGACCAGGTTAGCTTGTCGGTTATTTGCAACCCCAGAAACTTAGTGCTGCTGACGACTTCCACCGCAGCGTCATTGATGTGAAGTGGAGTATGACTAGGCCGAGATTTTCTGAAGTCGACAATGATCTCCTTTGTCTTTTCAACATTAAGGATCAAGTTGTTGACTTTACACCAGTCCACCAGGTGTTTCACCTCGTCCCTGTAGGCCAGTTCATTGTCATCCTTGATGAGGCCGACAACAGTTGTGTCGTCCGCATACTTCAAAAAGTGGTTGGTGCTGAATTTGGGACTACAGTCGTGCGTCATCAGGGTGAACAACAGGAGGCTGAGAACACAGCCTTGGGGGGAACCGGTGTTCAGGTAGATGGCGCTGGAGATCTTATTGTTCACACGAACAGACTGGGTTCTGTTGGTGAGAAAGGCTAGCAGCCAATTGCACAAGGGGGTGCCAAGGCCCAAGTGACCCAGTTTGCACACCAGATGCTGGGGGATAATCGTGTTGAATGCTGAGCTGAAGTCCAGAAACAGCATCCACACGTGGGTGTTTTTAACCTCCAGGTGCTCCAGGCTCAGATGGAAGGCAGAGGAGATGGCATCCTCTGTAGAGCGGTTTGGTTTGTATGCAAACTGGAATGGGTGAAGTGATGGCGAGAGCTTGGAGGTGCTGTGGTCCTTCACCAGCCTCTCGAAGCACTTCATAATGATGGAAGTCAGAGCTACGGGGCGTAGGTCGTTCAGGTTAGTGATGTTGGATTTCTGGTCATCCATGGTTTGTCATTGGCCCTGGTTATGACCGTCTTTGTAACAGCGACATCTTCTGCACACATAAGGATGTACGCACACACGGATGAAGCATATTCCTCCACGTCTGTATGTTCACTGTCAGTTGCAGCCTCTCTGAACATGTTCCAGTCAGTCCTCTCAAAGCAGTCCTGCAGCGCCGACATAGCTCCTTCGGGCCACACTTTAACTTGTTTTACTGTGGGCTTACCTCTGATGAGCAGCGGTTTGTATGATGGAATCAGCATAACAGAGAGGTGGTCTACATTTGTGAAGGCCTACAAGATCCCTAGCGTTAGTAGCATAAATCAAAATAAAGTTAGCAATACCAGCGTTAACCCAGCCTTCGAGCCACAATGCAAAACCATTCCTGACAATGTATCTTGCCTAACAATTGAATAAATTGCCATGGAATTAATACCAAATGCCCCTAAAACATCAGTAAGGAGCAAAAACAGCCCCTCTGTTATCATTATAAAACATTGTGGTACATCAAATCAGTTTTATTTGTACAGCCTATTATCACAAATAGACATTTGCCTCAGTGGGCTTTACATTCCATACAGTATGACACCCTGCCCTTACACCCTTAGCTCGGCTGAGAAAAAAACTCCCAGTAAAAACCTGTGGTAGCCGTATGTTCCCCATGGCTTGACAAAGACAAAGGACTTCAGACTGGACTCTTTAAATCAGTGTTCCAAGTTTATTGCAGGAGTTTCCAGAAGACATACAGAAGACATGGTGGTAGCATCAAAGCAGCAGTGAGCATGGGGGCTTTCCCCCAAAGCTAGCTGTATACGCCTGTGAGCAGTCTTATATCAAAACCTTGGCATGCTGGTTCTCCTAAAATAGGCATATCACAGGTCCCAGCATTGGATGACGTTTATCTATTAAAAGGTTGTTTTCGTCTCTCACAGTGACCTCTAACATTTAAAGGCCTTTGCTCAGCAACTCTGGTATTAACCATTCAAAATCCATTACATGGCCCTCCTTTAAAAGAAACTTCTTTTACCAAAACGAGGTGTAAACATAGATATTTGAATGGCCCAAAAGTAACCTAAAATAAACACTGAAACACTCTTTATGAGTTATGTAGAATACAATGCATAGTTAAAGGCATTACTGCAGTACACTACATTTTATTAAGACCAACAATTCAAATGCACCAAATCCCAAACGATAAATGAAATTGAGACAGTGAGTCATGACACCATTACAATTCCCTTTCTCCTGAGGTCAAACCCCCACCCAAGACAGTGCACAGGAGCCACGTTACGTGGAGGAGAAACTGCTTGCGTAGGCCAGTGTAAGACGACACAGTTCAGCAGTCAGCGGGGCCTCTGACGTCACAGCCAGCGTCCGTTCGTGACATCAGGCTGACCGCAGGGTTCACAGCAAAATCCAAAGTGTTAATTTAACTCTCATAGATTCAAATTTAACACTTTCTTGGTGTTTATATAAAGCTCACCAAGTTGGAGTTAAAGTAACACTTTTGAAAGTGTTAATATTTTAACTCTTTAATAGTGTTAAATATTTAACACTGACAGTGTTGATTTTTAACACTTTACTTTTCACTAACACTACGAGTGTTAAATATCTAACACTATTTAAGAGTTAAAATATTAATACTTTCAAAAGTGTTATTTTCACTCCAGTTTGGTGAGGATTATATAAACACCAAGAAAGTGTTAAATTTGACACTGAGAGTTAAATCAACACTAAGGATTCATTTAAACCAAGTTTGAAATTTCTTTTAACTCAACTGTAAGAAAAACCCCATTGCTACAGGATACATCTACTGTGTTTACATTTGGAGAAATATGTTGACAAGTATTAGAAATAGTTCAAACAAAATAGTATGTATTTTTTTATTAAACATTGCAGCTCATTAACAATATTGCACATAAGATCCAGGCATCAAACATGCTGACAGATTATGTCTCTCCTCCACTCTTTTTTCTATTGTACCACTCCAGTGTGGATATGAGAAGAGGACTGAGGCCCAAATAAATACATTTACACATTTGAGATTATGACATTTGCACAACAACACACAAAAAAAGGTAGTCAACCAGGACAACCAGTGTATGAGGACTAGGACATGTACACAACATATTTAAAATGAAAAACAAAGGCACAGTCTCTTAGTTTCAGTATTTTATCTTAAATGGGTTTTCAAAAGTATCAAGACTCGTAGATCTGATAGGATTGTCTTAGGCCACAGCAGATAGTATGTATTGCTTAACTTGGGAGTCAGTCCAGCTGCAAGTTCTTCCAAATCACTAACATTTCTTGAAACAACACTATTTACCATTTGCCAAGTTTAGCAACAATTGAAGCACAAATATTTTTAGTATGCTCTTTGTAAAGACCAGATAGTGTCCTCAAAACACCAAGCCTCTTAGCTCTGTGGGACACCTGTTTCACCAACAAGGACCTGGGACCTATGACAAATAGCTTTGCTGCATTACCACTTTGACAAATTCTGCTCATGAACTCTTACATTAAATGTTTTTTTGAAACCTGAAAATGACAAAAACTGACGCCTACAACGATGTTGTGCACAAACCAACTTAAACCTGCTGCTACGATAGTAACTGTGATCAATTCTTAAATCACCAAGGACTGGACAGCCTGGTGTACAGCTTCACATATGAAACACTTATACATGTTTTAATCCTGATTCAGGAGTTTTGCCCGCAACTCACGGATTCTTGGAGACGCATCTGTTGTTGTGACATCTATCTTGTAGACTGTTGTCTGCACAAATGTGTAGAGCTGGACCAGGGACTCCTCGTATGACAGGTTGAACAAGTAGTGTGATTTGAACAGTTCATCAAAAGCACCCAAGGAGCTGGTGGCTTGGCAGGGGATGAACTGTTTGTCAACGATGGTATAGAAGGTGTCAATCTTGTTCTGGGTGCGACCAGCAGCAACGATGTACGGTTGTTGACCTGTTCTCCCACGCAGGTGTTCATCAATGCTGCAGCACGACTGAAAAACAGAATAAGATGAACACCTTCTTGTTAGTGATCCCCCTTGTGTTTATTTTGCAAGTCTCCATGCATTCTAATGGCAGAGCTACATGTTACCTGAGCTAAAACTGTAAGACTTCTTAACTTTAAAATTGTCGTTTATCAAATGCAAAAATCTGCTTTCTATAAATTGTCCTTTGGCCGATCTGCTCGCTATGTAATAGGCATCAGCCTTTGGAAAACCCATATAGCTGAGCCACCAACTAGATTAGTTCTCTCTTTTGTTGCTGGGGGAAAAACAGATTAGACATCCATACCTTGTGAAAGTGAACCATTTTGTCCACTGCATCACTGGGTCTGAATTGGTCCTCTTCCGTCCAGCTGCGGGTGGCAAGAGATGAAGGAGCAGCAGCAGAGAAGCCATGTCACTGTCCCAGCCTATCAGGGGGAAACAACACAAAACAAGTCATCAGTATCTACTTGGAAGGCACACAGTAAAGAGCACTAGCTATTTGGAATGAAAACCAACCCTGCACACTTACTGGTGTCATCATTCTCCGTAGGTTTCTCAGCAGTATTCAGAAGTCGGCACAGCTCTTTTGACTGAGTCAGTTGTTTGGCCTCTTTGATAACCTTGTTCTTGAATGCCGTGTCCCACTTTTCAAGCATCTTGGATGCTGTTTCACCACCAAACAGCAGCAGGAAGTCTTGATTCAGCTGATCATACACAAATGTAAATACATTAAGCTAATGGTCAGAACATTGTTAACTGCTTGTAATTGACCAAATTAAAGACAAGAATTTAAAGCCTTATTGGTTCCCTTATTTGCGAAATGTCAAAATAAACCAACAAGGAACCAAGAAGCATATGGTCATCTGCAGGCTAAAACTGATAATGCAATTAACTGTCATAACTATCCAAGTCCAACAAACTATTCATACCAACAACACAGAAAAATACAGTAATAGTTAGTTTTTTGTAAAGGCGGCTATATATTGCTACACAAGATGGTAACTCACCTTCATTGATGAATTGGCGAATCTTTTGCCAGTTTATTGGAAGTTTCTTTCTCCTTTTCCAGGAGTTATAAACCGAAATTGCAAGTTGTATGACCATTTGCAAAACAATACACTACATGCAAATTTTAGTTATCTAATTTAGCAGTAACTTACCGAAAGAAACCTCCAGACCTCAGGCCTGTTAATCTCCAGTAGAAAACAGTTACCATAGCTAATTTATCCAGTATGGCCAGTTAAATAGCCAATTTGTTCTTTTGTTCACAACGTTAACACTAATTTAAACTGGTAAAAATGGGAAAAAAAGGAGACCATTCATTTGCTAATAAACTGGCAAAAGATTCGCTGCTTAATTGATAATGATTGATAGTTAATTTTGACCTCACCACATGCCTTACACTCCTGTAGCAAACACTGTTAGCATAGCAAATTGACCTAGTTCAATAGTTTAAAATATACTAAACCACTCATTTAAAAATTCGGCCAAGCCATAACATACATATTTTAGTGATCTAACGTTGCAGTTACTTACCCGAAAGAAACTTTTCAAGCACCCTCCGGAAACCACCACGTGTTACACTTCTGTAGAAAACACATTAGCATAGATCATTTACCCAGCCTGGCTAGCTAAATAGCTACAGCTTGGTTAGCCCTGTTAAGTCAGTCTTATTAATTAGAACTTTAACATTAGCACTAAATAAAACGAGTACAAATAAATACATAAAAGAGCCAGTTCATTAACTATTGAAATTGCGAAACATTCACCCATTATTTGGTGCTAGTTTGCTAATGTAGCCAAAGCAAAATTAGCATTAATATCCTCACCAGCTTCAACACATTTGCAGCACATAATGTTTGAACACTCATTTTTATATAAAGAGTAACTTGCTAAATAATTAAATATATATGGACCTTACCTTTTCAAATAGTACATTGCATTCCCCTTCCAGAAGCTGGGCTTTCTCTGGCTTTCTCTCCCGAGACTGCAATGGCCGCGTTCAAGAAAATGAGCGCCTTAAAACCGGATATGGAATTAACTCAGAGATTAACTCCGTTGAAGGTGCATACAATCAACTCTCTTAAACAACACCACGCACAGAGCTATTTTAGCACTGCAAGTGTTAAAATAACACCAAAATCAACACTAAGCAACTCGAAATAATTAACACTGAAATATTAACACTATTTAACACTGCAGATTTTGCTGTGTTGTGGCGCACATAGCACTCACTCTTGGACCTTAGCAGCCTCTCACCAGCGGCGATGAAATCCCTCTCTTGGCACGCATGGTAGCAAGGCCCTCCTTTACACCCTTGGAATGAAAGGCCAATAGTCTATATTTAGATGATAGTGGGCCAAGACGGCCAGGGAACCAACACTGCAGCTTGTGGCTCCCTCCTCAGATCTCAGATGACAGCCTTTGTTACTGGCGGGTGTATTGCAGCCACACAACAGCCAGTATAGGCATGATGTTGTTGGTTACTAGTCTTGTGGCATCTGTTATCCGAAACTGCAGTCAAACAGTTCAGGACAGCCCACGTTCTACGCTTTTTCTTCTTTTTCAGAGGGTACATGAACACATAGCGACGTACCAGCATGATTGCAGTCCAGCCATTTCCTCCCAAAGTCTCAGTCAATGAAAACTGCACACGGTTCTTTTTTTGTATAACAACTGGAACAGGCTTGGGTCCGGCCAGAGTTCCGCATGTTCCAATATCATTTTATCCTGTTTGTGACGCCAATTGTGGTAGCCGAATGTTCCCCATGGCTTGACAAAGACAAAGGACTTCAGACTGGACTCTTTAAATCAGTGTTCCAAGTTTATTGCAGGAGTTTCCAGAAGACATACAGAGGACTTGGTGGTAGCATCAAAGCAGCAGTGAGCATGGGGGCTTTCCCCCGAAGCTAGCTGTATACGCCTGTGAGCAGTCTTATATCAAAACCTTGGCATGCTGGTTCTCCTAAAATAGGCATATCACAGGTCCCAGCATCGGATGACGTTTATCTATTAAAAGGTTGTTTTCGTCTCTCACAGTGACCTCTAACATTTAAAGGCCTTTGCTCAGCAACTCTGGTATTAACCATTCAAAATCCACCACAAACCCTTTATCGGACTATAACATTGAGAAATCTCAGGGAGATTTGACAGAGGAAGGGATCCCTCCCCCAGGACGGACATACTGCAATAGATGTCATCTGTATAGAAAATAAGAGAAAATCACAAAGGAGTTGAATCATTGACCAGATTTTTACATGGTAATACTAAAGCTACTATAAGCTAGACGTTGTCCGACTTTTGCACTGCTACCTGTGACACGATGTTCAAACCAACAGCGCTAGCAGCAAGCTGGGTTGCCAAATGGACCCTTGTGATAGGACCTTTGGTTGATAGTAAAATGTGCTTTGTTGTTGTTGTTGTTGTTGTTGTTGTTGTTGTTAGTGTTTTGTGTGTATGTGTCTTTGTTTGACTGTAAACATTTTTTGTTGCAATTCTGACTTTCCAGCTAATCATCTTTTCTATAAGATGTCAGCACACTGACATGGGGGCTGCGTCTAAGATCTGCTGCCTGGGTCTCAGTGCAACTCAAACACTGGTTCCTGCGTCTTCCTGTGTCCCCCTGTTGTTTGACATGCTCCATGCTGCTGCTGTTTGTTTCCCTCTCTCGTGTGGCCCTCCTCTTCTGGTTCCACTCCCATGCTGCTCTGCCCTGACCTGGGAGAAGATATTCAATCAACACTGATATCCACACCAGAGGGCTGCATGTTTACTGCATGGAGCTGCATAGATGGAGCTTTGGAAACACAAACAAAAACAGGATAGCAGTAGCAGTTGTATGAAAAAATCAATGTAGGAACAAGATCAAGACAGTGCCTTCCATCATCCAGCCAGTCTTCCAGTTGTGTAATAGATAAGTAACTAGAAGAGTGGAACCCAGAGACATTGACTGTGTTCCAATACCCCTACTATCTACTATCTACTAGTATGGTAGAAAAAAGATTTCGGATGTCCAGATTCTTGTTGCCAGATTTAGTATGGTTAGAAATACCCAGATGTCTACTACATCCAGCCAAGATTTTTTGTTGAAAACAGCATGCTATTGGTTCGATTCTGACCCACAATCCTGTGCGCACTGGAAGTGACATCACATCGAGCCTCCATATTCAAACAAACGGGGATGCGACGGATATAAAAAAAGAGGCAAGATCAAGGCACAATGTTATGATGAAATAAATAAGAAAAAGTACGTCCCAATAGTACGCCTACTGCATCCTAACTAGATATTTTTTTATGGTCCATTTTTTATGGAGAAGGAAAAAAGAAAGAGTATGCGATGTGGAATGCAGGGCATGTCATCAGATCCACTGGTCACTTATACTGGTCAGGTAAGGTTGTAGCACATCCAGTACTTCCGTATACGTGGCTGTGAATAAGTTTTACTGATTCTTTCAAAAGGGATGTGAGAGCAGTGGAACATGCTCCACTTAAGTATTGTTTGGGTTCCTCTTTGCTGGGACAGCAAGCAGCCAAGTTAACTACAAAGGTTTGAAAAATATAAGCAGAATTCTGTGCTTTCAGAGAAGCAATAGCGACACTGTATGTGCTTCCAAGAGCTGCCAGTCCGAGTCCAGAGGAAACCTTTTATTACCCCCTCCCCCGCCCACCATATACTCAACTATTTATTTGCCATCTTTCTTTTTTCTCTGTGCCTTTTTCTCTCCCTCTCCATTCTTTCATCCTGCTCTCCTTCCCTTTGTGCGGGTGTCCCAACATTTCAGCACACTCGGAGCCCTCTGGTTGAGAGCACTCTGCTGCAAAACACAAAACATTCACAAGCCTTTCATGAGCCTCCTGCTTCAACCAACCATTTTTTGTGTGTCTCGCATCCATGGGAACAACTTTTTATTTCGTACCACTGAAACACATCAGCCCACAAACTAAAGGCGTGTGTTTTTTAGTGAGTGAGCATATTTGTGTGGGAGCAACAGCTCTCGACAGAGCATAAAAGGATCAGCTCACCATTGTGCTCTAAAACTGTTTGAATTTCAACTATTTGTATTAAATGTTTCATTGTTGTAAGAATGTGTTCAGGGTATAGCATGCCGGAATTAATTTGTCTTTGTCATTCTCTTTCTGTTCTGTTCTTTTTGTTGTAATAATAGTTCGCCCACCTCAGCTGTTTAGCCTGTACACGCTGTTACATTTGTTTAAAAAAAACAACTGCAACCTGCTTTCATTGTGAGATTTAGTCATATTTATCATTGGGGAACATATGCTCATTGCAATTGTATTTCACTTGCCTAGAAGTGCAATAGAGTTCACAGATATTGTTCCAATTATTAAAATTATAATATATACGTGTTTGTTTGTTCAGATGTACGGAAGGCAAAAAATAAAGAATGTCTGAAAAAGGTTTCAAATTTCTCAAGTGTTGTTTAATGAATCAATGCACAGGACAGCGTATGCAGAGACAGCCAAAGTGAAAGTCAAAAAAGAAAGTAGTGAATGCCTCTTCTACAGCAAGGCATTATATTATCTCTAAAAAGGGTGGCGATTTATTGTTGCCATGTGTGTTCCGGGATCATCCTCTTCGTTCCTGACGTCCGCTGCTGAACTTTACCGAAGTAGGGTTAGCTTCCCAGCCTTGAATTGTATCTAAAGCTTGGTGAACTGAGTGAGAAACTAGGGCCTTTGTTATAAAACAGATACATCACCTTGCCCTCTCGGCTTATCTTATGGGAAAGTTCTACTACCAATATTTATGCTACTTAACTCCCTTCTCCTCACCCAGTCCCTGTTCAGGGCCTGGAATGAGAGAGCATTTTAAATCACAAGTTAAGAATATATCGATTGTTCAATTGATTATAAATGAGTAAATGCAAATTAATGATGGGGGCTAGAACATCATTAAAATTCAAAAATTTAAATTCTAACATGATCAACAGCAACTGAGGAAAAAATAGAAGAATGTTGTGTTATTACAATTTTTCTATTCAACCCACATTGCAATTGTTTCCACTTTTGTCCGCCAACCGCTAATCCAATCAGAGAAGAAGAAACTCTTTGCTCTTTTCATACACACATGATTGTGTTATCCTCTTTACATACAGTCCATGTCCTGTCAAATTAACACTGTCTATTAAAGGTCCCATATTAAGCAAAATGCACTTTTTCGATGTTATGGAACATAAATATGGGTCCACGGTGTGCCTAGAGACTGCCAAAGTATCAAAAAAACTAAAACTCTCTCCTTTTCTCACTCTTCCCCTTTCTGAAACCCTCCACCCCTCCCCCTAATATACTCCAGACAGAATTATCTCAGTTCTTTAACGACTACTCAAAAAATAATCAGAAAGACCTGGGTTTCGGTCTCTCATGTTAGGTTTTTTGCTGGCTACCAGCTAACTGTTGTGTTCAGCTGCTAGTGAAGTGACGGGCTGTGTGTGTGTGTGTGTGTCTGTCTGTCTGTCTGTCTGCAGCGCTTCTGTGTGAAGTTGGTTTGTCAACTGGAGGAGGACCGCCCTGTTGCTGTCGATACTACTGCAAATGAGTATCTAATCCAATACTCATTTTTAATATCGATTAGTATTGGTGTATTGGTTTTTTAACCCTAGTGTATTATTAATAATATATAAGTGGAATGAATTAAGTCACTGTAGGCCTATGACACATGACACTTTCCCTGAACTAGAGAACCAGTATTTGTACTTTAATACTTGACTTTAAAATGAAAAATGGTTGTCATTTTTCTATCGGTGTAGAGTGAGGAAAATAATTGAAAGGATTTACTGATTGTAACATCCCTCACAGACTGTAACAATAGTCTGCAAAGTTAGTTTGAGCCATTTCTTAAACGTGGCTGATAAAGTACAGAGCAAATGTAAACGGACGAGTAACAATGTGAGAATGAGATGACTTTGTGTAACAATAGACTGTAGGCTTTATTTACCTAATGGATTACATTGATATGCCGTCCCTGCCCTAGTTATATGTGAGGAATTATAAATGAATAAGGCCTGATGTTTTCAGCCCAACAAAAATATCAGTAACTGAAGGACTGTAAGTAATTGGGAAAAGAAAGCGTGTGAGAATTTTTGTAAAATTTGAAAAACTTTACGGTTATAGCTATAAACGCATACAAAAAACAGAACCATTTATTTAATTTTGGCAACTTCAGTCATAACACATTTAACTGGTGCTGCAGTCAAACGTTAAAAACTAAGGAAGAATATTCAAGAGGCCACCGCATGGGAATGCAACAGGCTGTTGCTATGCTGCCCTTTGTTGTGCAGAAGCACGTCTTTCCCCTGAAGTTAAATCATTCAAAGTTGCCTGATGCAGTGGCCAGAGTACTGTATTGTATTTGGTTTGAGGTTCAGTAAGTGGAATGGTCAGTTTAGCTAACTTCCTGTCAGTGACTACAGTTAGCAGTCCCCTCCCTCGTCCCCACGTCACCACATTAATGCACTGCGGTCTTTAAGCAGCGAGTTATCTAGCATCATCTCAGATCCATAAGTGTGATAAAACATGATAAAAACCATCAAAACAGACATTGGGAAGGATTTTTACCTGCTCCGCCATTGTAGGCGCATACACATTCACCTGTCTGTTGCTCTGCACGTGCACCGACAGTGAGACGGGTGCCGGTTTGTAGCGTTCTCTCCTCTGATCAGTAGTGGGATCCTCAAATAGTTTATTTCCCGATTGCATGGAGAGCAAGTGACTGAGAAATCGGCTTTATGAAACGTGCACACTATATAAGTGATCACTGTGAATAAAGAGCGATTTAACACGTATATTAACATAAATAAATAGCTTACTTCACCTTTAAGCAGGTTTTTGTATGAATTTAAATTGACAAAAGCAATATTGAGTGATAGTGTGTATAAAAGGGTCTTAAATAATAAGTCTTCGTGAGCCTGTCCTACACAGCTGGGGCCTGTTTCAGGTAGCTGGTTTTGAGACAACCCAGAGTTTGTTCGCTCTGAGTAAATGGAAACTCTCGGTTTTCTGTTTCAGGAAGCAGGTTCAGCGCAACCGAGTCAGTTACTGCGGCAACATACGCCATAGGTCTAACCTGCTGGATAGGTGATTTGACCTACTCTGACTTTGTTTTCACTTTACGCTGCAGCTCAGACTGAAGAAAGAGAGTCACTGCCACACGCGTCCCTGTACAGTTTGAAGCAAAATCACTCCATAGGAATCTCCATTGGGATGTTTTGATCATTTCCTGATGATTTTACGTTTGATCGATCATTTATCTGATCAGCAGAGGTGGGGGTAAGTCACTAATGTGCAAGTCACAAGCAAGTCTCAAGTCATAACCTTCAAGTCTCAAGCAAGTCCAAGTCACTGTGGTTAGAATCAAGCAAGTCACAAGTCAAGTCATTGCTCAGGTCAAGCAAGTCACAAGTCAAGTCATACAAAAATCATATTATCTAACCCAGTTTCTACATTTAAAAGACCTGCATTCCACAGTTCTCTTCTTCATACCGTCATCGACAACATCATCCTTGAAATACAAATGAATTAATCTTGGTCTGACCGAGGGTTCTTCAAATAAATTTAAATGGGTCCAGTTGACAACATTTTCTTACAGCAAAGGTCTGAATCTCATAATGTCTGCATCCAATAGCGACCCCTTATCTATCACATATGATCAACACCGCACATTTCCTTTTCTTTCAACCACATTTAGGCTACTTTCAATTTCCAAGTAGCTTACTTTTAACATTGAAAACAAGAAAGGCAAATAGGAACAGATAGGCCTATACTTACACCAAACAGACACTTAATGCCCATAATGCATTTAAAATAAAACAGGGCAAGGATCTGCACTATAGCAAAAATATCATATCACCTTTTATTTTATGGCAGGATCACATTTTGATTTATCCCGATTAATTTATTTTTCATACTGGGGGGCGAACTGTCATAACGGGCAGTTTGCTGTGCTGTCGGTGCAGGGGCGGCGGCTGTGAGCTGTCGGAAGGAGCCAATGAACGTGGAAGGTCGAACTGCATCATATAAACTAGGCCTACTTCACAACGGCTGTTTTGTCTCACAGAGATGCTTATATAAAGCCTACAGTCCGTGGAGGTAGGGCGCTCGATAAGGAAGCGTGCGTTATCAAAGCAGCAGTGCTGCAGGAAACGCTCGTTACTTTCGTTTTCTTTTACAAGACTTCCCGGGGCCGTTACGTGAAAAGGGAAGGGAAGAAGGCGCTACATATTTACTGTGATTGGGTTATAAGCGTGTGGGAGGCTCACGTGAATTATTCTTGGTCTAGCCCATGGACATATAAAGAAAGGTCTAGCCGCCTCCATTACTGCTGCTCCTGTGTTGACCTGCTGACGCTGTTTGTCCGTGCAGCGCGCTGCGTGCATTGCACTGTAAAATCACCCGATCATGTTTCAAAATAAAACATAATTTCTAACGTAATCTAACTTTTAAAAATTCAAGTCACTTGTCCCAAGTCTAAGTCAAGTCTCAAGTCATGAAGACCAAGTCAAAGTCAAGACGAGTCTTTTATCAGTGTTAGTCAAGCAAGTCTCAAGTCCTCAAATTTGCGACTCGAGTCAAGTCATGTGACTCGAGTCCCCCATGTCTGCTGATCAGTAGCATTGTTCTCAGCCCTCGTGCCGTTCATATGCGACCACCTTACACATCGCGAACATGCTCTACATTCAGATTAATAAACCTATTTTATTGTATGTATCTCATTATTTTTTTTTTATTAACAGGAGTTTTTTAACATCTGTGCCACTGAACAGATTTCAGGTTGAAATGTAATTCTGCGGCTGCACGCGATCGTTACTGTTCAATTATGTGATCACAAAGTCACAGACGAGCCTCGTCAAATAGCCTTATATGAATATAGAAATTATATAATAATTTAAACTGTGATCACTAGAGGACAAGGGATCTGGTAATACATCAATCAGGCTCTGCAATGGAAACTGTCATCTAATGTGTCTGACGTTTATGTCTTTCACTCCTCATTTAAAAGAAGCGACAATCTGTTTACTGCACAGTAGCCTATTATAGCTTGCCTACATAATACAGCGAATATAAAACACTGTCAGCAACGCTGTGCAGCGCCAGCTTAATACTTTTGCTGCTGCTGATATGCTTAACTTAATACGGAAGCAATGATGCTCTTTTGTTTGCCCCGTTTTTTTCTACATTGCAGAGGTGATTAGATCAAAGTTATGAGATACCTGAAATAGGCCCCTGGCCCCAGCAGCCTTCTCTGTGCAAACTCTCCCCCACACAATATTATCACTGCTAGAAGCACAAGCTGGAAGAAAAAAGCACAACAAAGTGCAGGAACCTCTGTGATACAGACCTTTAAAGGCTACAATTGGGCAGAGTTGCCCAGTGCAGTTTTCTTTGAGATACTAATGAAACATTGTGTTAACACCCGGCTTCCAAGAACAGAACAACATCATTACTGCGGGTCTGATTTAACTGATGTGGGTTATGTTAATAGACAGTGCCCTTTAGGTCAATCCAAAGGACCAGAAGAATGACCAATTCCAGCATTTAAAAAAGAATGTCATCTGTCAACATCATGGAGTCTGATCCATGTCTGATCCATTGTGTGTTTGTTCCAAGTTTGCCAATGGTCAAAGATATCCCATTGCACTACATCACGATTCTAGGCAGCATTTTTATGTGAGTGACAGCAGTTGAGTAGCCTGGCACCGCCCACCTACCTACTTCTGCCCAATTTTCATTTCACTTCAGTAGTCAGTCTGGGGCTGCGGTGTATTCATGGGTTCCTGCTCAAACAGATTTCTGACGGTCTAATCAGCGAACAGAGGGAGTGGCTGAGAACAATGACGTCGAAGTCGCCCTCCAGTTTCAGTTGAAGTCAGAAGCCGGTCCATGACATGTCATGACCAAACGTTATGCGATTGGTTAGCAGATTCAGAGTGGCACTGGGCACAGCAAATAGTTTTAAAATTCAACAGACACCCACCTCCAAGTGAGTGAACGTTTGTCAATTCAGCAGTTCCAGACCTTCTGTACAAATTAAATTAAGTACGATGGTCTGGTAGGACCAGGCTAGCAGTTGAGCTGTGGGGCACAAGCATTGAATTAACAGCAGCCAGCAGTCAAGAACATGAAAAAAACACTTTCACATCCTCAAGGCTAAATAACAAACAAGCAAAGATTATAATACTACATTTTATTTGTAAAGCACTTTTCATAAAGTAATCTCAAAGTGCTACAGAAACCAGAAACAAAATAAACAAAAGACTAAGAGAAAATAAAAATCAGACACGTTAAAATCAGCAGTAGATAAAACAGCTAAAAGAGATTAAATTGCAGAGAGAGAATAAAAACAACTAGGGACGACCTAGGAAAGCCTGTCTAAACAAAAAAGTTTTAAGCCCTTTTTTAAAGGTGACCACAGACTGGGGTTGTCGTAGGTGTTCAGGGAGGGAGTTCCAGATGTGGGGGGCAGCGAAGCAGAAGGCTCGGTCTCCCATGGTGCGGAGTCGTGTGCGGGGCTGATGGAGGAGGTTGGTACTTTGAGACTGAAGGTTACGGGTGGATGAGTGAGGGGTAAGGAGGTCTTTGAGGTATTGCGGGGCGTTGCTGTAGATGCAAAGGTGGGTGATGAGGGCGATTTTGTATTGGATTCTTGAGGTTATGGGGAGCCAATGGAGGTCTTGAAGAATGGGGGTGATGTGGTCGTATTTGCGGGTTTTCGTCAGAGTTCGGGCAGCACAGTTCTGAATGAATTGAAGTTTCTGAAGGTGTTTGTTGGGTATGCCGATGAGCAAGCTGTTACAGTAATCAAGCCTGGAGGAGATTAGGGCGTGGACAAGTTTTTCTGCATCAGAGAAAGTGAGGAATGGGCGGAGTTTTGAAATGTTCTTGATATGGAAAAAGCAGGTTTTGTACAGATGTTTGATGTGGTTTACAAAGGTAAGTTGTGGGTCCAGCTTCACACCGAGGTCGGTAACTGAGGTAGAGAGGGGGATGACTTGACCAGAGAAGGAGATGGTGGTTATGGGTGATGACTGGACCTGATGAGGGGTGCCAATTTGTATGGCTTCGGTTTTGGAACTGTTCAGCTGGAGGAAGTTGTGACTCCTCCACTATTATTATTATTATTATTATTATTATTATTATTATTATTATTATTATTATTATTACTACAAGCAAAGATTGACTTGGCATCGTTAGGGCTAGAAACAGGCAAGCCAATGGGCTTTCAAATGAACATGGTTCCATACTCTTACTGATGAAAAGACAAAAAAAAGTTCATTACACAATGAAAATGTATTGAGTTAGATTGGTTGAATGGCCAACCACAATGCCAGCGAGGAGTTAGTATGGCTAACCGGATATCAACAACTAGTATAGTGCTCCTGCTAGACAACAGCGTCAAACTCTTCCCCTTTCTCTTACGCTGTAGCATACTTGGGGCGACTGGCTCAGGTGGTAGAGCGGGTCGGCCAGTGATCGAAGTGTTGGCGGTTCGATTCCAGACCTGCCACTTGTGTCATGGTTGTTGTGTCCTTGGGAATAACACGTCACCCGACTTGCCTCGTGTGAATGTGTATGATTGGTATATGTTTGAGGTGGTGGTCGGAGGGGCCGTAGGCGCTGAATGGCAGCCACGCTTCCGCCACCGGTATGACTGAATAAATGGAACCTGTAACCCCCTAAAGCGCTTTGAGTGCCTAGAAAAGCGCTATATAAATCCAATCCATTATTATTACCGTTTTTTGCTCCTGTCAGAACGGGAGACAAGAGAGTGCAAGTGCAAGCGTGTGTTTGATACGGTTTGATATTGTCCAGATCACATGGTGCGCATCATTAACGATGTTGGTCGGCATCTTTTATAATAGATCCACATGGTCGGCACAAAATTGCACTATTTTGAAAGGACATGTTGCAGCTTCTTGGGCTTAGCGCCGCCCAAGACGATTGTGATTAAAAGAAATACAAGCTGGCCAGCCCAGTTTTCCCCCCCTATACTCAAAACGATATAGCTTGGTTCCAGAACATACTACTAGCTGTAGTTTTGGTCTGGCTGTGCGAGACTAGCGAGGAGTAGATAGTTAGCGAAAACTTTTTTCTGGATATCAATCAAAGGCTCATAATTATCTAAAAGTCATGTAGTAAAAGTACATTGGAAACATATTTTTTTTTACTCGCCACCAAGAGCATTTCATTTGAACAAGAAGGAGCTAAAACAGCCATAGTTAAGCAGGTTTCAAGCAGTTTGGGTTCTGCCTCTGAAAGGGGCCCAGTAAGTATTATTTGAATAGATGCTCTGAATTTTCGTGCCCTGTCCAAGGTTTTCCCATTCAAATGTTCAGGTTTCTACAAGCACAGACATGTAAGTATACTCATGTTCACCATGGGTCCCATAACCAGGTTGTATACGCTTTCGAATTGCGGCATGCGCCTTTGATCAGCCAAATGAATAGGACAGCTGCAGAGATTCAAATCAAAGCGTTTCGGTGCGAGACTCGTGAGTAAAACACGTATGACATACTCGAGATCTAGACAGCGGGTCAGAGATAGTCAGGCTTATGAAGTCAGTGACGATCACGCTGTGTAAACAAGCAAAACTATAAACTAAAGCACGCTCAGTCGTCCTCTCTGCCTGCCTGTCTGTCAGTGTGTGTGTGAGTGAGAGGGAGAGAGAGAAAAGCACAGTCACTCACTCACTGGGTTGTACTTGTCCCTTAAACCGCTGATAGCCGTTCCTATCGCCAATCTGCACAACCATAAGACCTGCAGTTTATTAACCTGACCGCCCACCCGCAACAATATCAATATCACCCGCTCCACAAACAACTGCAAGTGGCAAAATGCAGACCTCTAATGCAATTATTCAATATGGCCTCCTTATAGTACGCCCATGGGTGGTAAGGCAGGAAGAAAATGCTCAGGAATATTAACAGTGAGATCACTGCAACATTCTCAGGGCAAGTAAACCAAATCAACCACATCCTAAGTTCATTAATAAGCAGTCAGTGGGAAAAATATATCCTTCCAAACTCAACAGATGGTTCAACATATTTCCATGACTTTTTAGTTATGGTGTTGAAGGTGTGCTGTGCTTTTCCTGCAGCAAAGCATTTCACAAAGATGCCTCAGCACTGGCAAAGAATGCAGAACCTGCATTTTTTTCCAGCAAGCTTCATGAGCTAGACAAAGGCCAGTGAGCAAATCAATTTACATGAGAAACCTGATTGTCGCCAAGACAGCAACGACTAGCAATCTTTATGAAGCCCAGATTACCTCAATGTTTGCTGGCATCACAGTAAAGGAAGCAGTAGGGGCTGAGAGGTGGAGACAGAGGAGCATCCGAGGTACAGAATTACACGCGCCGCGATCACACCGGATAATATTTATGTTATGGTGTAAACAGCACAGGTTCTAAACACCGCTGCCCTTGGTGTGGCACACTGATTGGATCCCCCTACCTAACCCCCTGACTTTTGAAGACATATACCTGAGCTACATGGCGGTGAGCAAAGCACAAAGTTCTTATGTAAAGGCCGCTTAAAGGTTCAGTAAGCAGAATAGTCAGTTTAGCTAACTTCCTGTCAGTGACTGCAGTTAGCAGTCTTCTCCCTCATCACCACATTAATGCAGGTCTTCAAGCAGAGAGTTATCTAGCATTATCTCAGATCCATAAGTGTGATAAAATATGAAAAAAACATCAAAACAGACATTGGGAAGGATTTTTACCTGCTCCTCCATTGTAGGCGCATACACATTCACCCATCTGTCGCTCTGCACGTGCACTGGCAGTGAGACGAGTGCCGGTTTGTAGCGTTCTCTCTTCTGATTGGTTATAAGTAGTGGGATCCCCGAAAAGTTTATTTGCGATTACATGCAGAGCGAGTGACTGAGAGATCGGCTTTATGAAACGCACACACTACTGTATATAAGTGATCACTGTATGAATAAAGAGCGATTAACACTTATATTAACATAAATAAATCGCTTACTTCACCTTTAAGTTTATTGATTAAAAGCTTTTTATTAACAGTCATATTAGTAGGCTGATATTTATGTCAGAATAGGTGATGTACAGTATACTGATTTATTGGGAAAAACCAAGCAATTCCATGTACAATCAGACATTCAGCACCCCCATATAGCAGGAATACAATGATCCCTACGGAGCCCCTCTGGTGACATCTGAGAAAGAAAAAAAAATCTGTTTGCCCGACTTAGTGATCTGTTTGCATGACTTAATAATCTGTGGCCACAATATATTAAATTGTGGGAACGAGATAATTAATTTGTGGCCACAGTTTAACCATTCGTGGGAACAAGATAATTATTTTGTGTCCATGAATTAACAATTATAAAAGGAGTGTGTGCTGTGTTGTCTATCGTTGCAGCAGGGGTTAGACCATGTCGGCAATGGACAGGATAGAAGAAATATCGCTCTATTTTAACCTCGGAATGAGTTACAATGACATTTAATAGAAGAAGAAAATCATTTAGATGTTGACAGATGTGCCCGAAGTTACTACTTTACAACCTTGTTGATTACCAACATTTAGGAACCATGTACTTTTAATACAGCCTTGGGTGAACAGGGTGAAATCAAAGCGGAGCATGTAGCCTACTTCCGCCTGCAATGAATGGCTGAATTAAAAGTACATGTTTTTCTAAATGTTGGTCATCAACGAGGTTGCAAAGTAGGCCAGTAACTTCGGGCATATCTCTCAAAATAAATGTTTTTATTTTTCCTACGTGTTGACGATCTTGCGCCGCGGCCAAACTGACAGCTGTCTACTGAACCAGCTGATCGTATTTTAAGGCTAATCCAAATTTCAGTAGCAACATCTGCCTTTCATTACCCTACGCAAATAAATACGAAAAATAGCCAAACGGAATAATGGATAAATAAAGCCAGCTCAACTAAGTACAGGTTGTGAAGGTACAGAAGTGTCCTGTAAACCCTGTTGGCTCATGCATATGCCCCCTTCAGTGAGGCAGAGGTAGCCTACATAGCCTACTGGCTGCCTCATTTCATGCTTTTTTCAGCGCGGTTTTATGTCAGATCAGCATATTATTGTCATGAAATAAAATAGCATTAAATGTCATTGTAACTCATTCCGAGGTTAAAATAGAGCGATATTTCTTCTATCCTGTCCATAGCCGACATGGTCTAACCCCTGCTGCAACGATAGACAACACAGCACACACTCCTTTTATAATTGTTAATTTGTGGCCACAACATAAGTATCTCGTTCCCACAAATTGTTAAACTGTGGCCACAAATTAATTATCTTGTTCCCACAATTTATTAAATTGTGGCCACAGATTATGTGATGCAAACAGATCACTAAGTCGGGCAAACAGATTTTTTTTTTCTCAGATGTCACCAGAGTCATTAGGCATCCTAATACAATGATCCCTGTTTCATTAACACATTTTTCGACTAGTCGAATCAGGGCTTATTTGAAGCCACTGACAAGAAAGAGTCATACATTACCTGCCATGCCAAAAGCAGAGGTGGAAAGAGTACAAAAATATTCTACTCAAGTAAAAGTATGATTACTTTTACTTGATGAAATTTTATGATGAAATTTTACTTTAGTAAAAGTAAAAGTATTGGTCTAAAAATCTACTGAAGTAAAAGTGAAAAAGTAGCTGATTTAAAATGTACTTTAAGTACAAGTTACTAGTTACTTTTTAACAGCGGGAGGGGGCGGGGGTCTCTCCTGTGTAGGGCTTTATACACTCAACAAAAATAGAAACGCAACACTTTTGTTTTTGCTCCCATTTTTCATGAGATGGACTTAAAGATCTAAAATTCATTCCAGATACACAATATTACCATTTCTCTCAAACATTGTTCACAAATCTGTCTAAATGTGTGATAGTGAGCACTTCTGCTTTGCTGAGATAATCCATCCCACCTCACAGGTGTGCCACATCAAGATGCTGATCTGACATCATGATTAGTGCACAGGTTTGCCTTAGACTGTCCACAATAAAAGGCCACTCACACACACACACACACACACACACACACACACACACACACACACACACCCACACCCTTAAGCTGGGTGATTGCCCACTTTGACTCGGCAAGTGAAGTGAAGGCAGGGAAAAAAGAGAGACAGAGACGACGATCGCCTCAGACGCAATTTTCACTCGTGGACCTAACCAATAAAAAAGCATTCATATGCAGCTGTCTGCACTGGGGCTCATGCCTCAGCTGATCATGAGTATCAATAACATTATCAATAATATAGGATGTGTCCCTCAGTTCCCAGTGCGATGCTGACGTCCACACGTAATCGGTGATTAATGAATAAAGAGTAAAACAAACATTTATTAGATGATTATGAGACCCAAGGCAATTGCCTACCTTTACGCAATGGTTAAGTTCGCCTCTGGGAGCGCGCACACACACACACATTCACACACACACACACACACACACACACACACACGCGCGTGCGCACGCACTTCTTTCACTAAATTGAAACATGTATTTTTCAAAATCAACATTTAGGCCATTTTTCTCATATTTGATATCCTGGTCATGAATTGTGATTAAAAATGTACAAAAACGTGTTTTAGTATAATATATAATGTAGCTGAGAGGATGATTATTAAAAAACAGGTCACTTTTCGTTTTTCGTGTTTTGATTTCCAAACGGATATGGATTGAACGGAAGGTACACGGATTATGGATGTACACTGTGTCATTACACTTTAGATAAGCAAATATGGAGCAAATAGTCTGTTAATGTGGGAATTTAACTGGTCTACAGACCTAAACAGACTGCAACTGCAGTTCTAATAATGTAATTGTGTATAATTGATCTAAACCATGGAAATTGCAAGGTTAGGCTGCTCAATTTTGACAAATCATAATCTTGATTATTTTGATTAACATTGTGTAATCACAATTATTATAGACAATTATTAATTGATTTAAGAACTGCAACATGCACTTATTTAACATTTGAAACCATGACTTTGGACTTTAAACATATCCTAATTGGACTGATAACAAGGAAAATGCAAATATCCTTTGTAAAACATATTTTTAATAATTAAATTAAATAAGTGTCAAAATCAAAATAAACCGTTGCAAATGTTGTTGATAGGGCATGTCTTTTGCTAGCAGGAATGTGAGGGCATATTTTATTTATATCTCATGGAGCTGGCTGGATAAGCAAGTTGCATTTTAGGCTACAGTGTTCTTAATTGATTACTGTTGTGGTGGCAAGAGTCAAGGAGCTTTAAACTTCCTGTGTTTTTTATTCCTTTATTGCTTGGTCATAGACCACTAGGATTCAACTTAAAGTGAGTAAACTAATTGGTCGTGATGTTTTGAGGTGCAGCTGGGTCGCATATGCCTATTTTTCTCTCTCTCAAGGTTGCGCATGTCATCTGACTCGCTCGTCCGCGCGTAACATGTCTTGCACATTATTTTAGTCTATTCGTTTTACCTTTCTTCTCGACCAAAGGCTGACTTTCTGCCATCTTCTGGAAGTGTTTCAAAGCTCCCGGCAACACGAACCGTCTCCATCCTACTCTGCACTGTAGCTGAAAGCTTAACTAACAGGTGAGGGAGGGGCCGATCGCACGGCTGGATGAAATGTTCTCTGCATTTAAAGCCTTCACGTGCGGTACAATGATAGTTTAACTAAGATTATTTTGTTTTAATGATAGAGGGAAGCAATGTTTGTTGTGATCATTTAGTCGCTCAATGTGTTCTCTCCTCCTGTCGATCATTCACTGAGTTAGTTAGTTTCCGGTATTGTGCCGGAAAAATAAAAGCCCCCCGCGATATTTCTTTTCTTTTCTCTCCTATCTATTTTTTACTCAGTAACGCAGGTGATATAAAATGTAGCGAAGTACAATACTTCAAAATAAACATACTCAAAGTAAAAGTATAGGTTTTAAAAATCACTTAAAAAATTACAAGTACACAAAAAAACTACTCAATTACAGGAACGCGAGTAAATGTAATTCGCTACTTTACACCCCTGGCCAAAAGGCATTTCCTCTCGTATGGGTCTTTCCAGCGCACTGTAACTATGTCTGCTGGCGTCTCCCCCAACAGTTTGTAAGTTGTATCCTAGGCTGTGTTCGGAAAGCCATACTAACGTCCTCCCTCCTACATACTCAACATCTACTGTATACACTACATACTGTCTACTTAAAGATCGATTGTGTATGCGAGGTGCGTCGAAACGTTCACACTGAAGTATACTCAAGCAATAAAGAAATTCTTCTTCTTATAAGATTCCGACCGTTTAGACGCTGTTTAGCGTATTACCGCCCTCCACAGGTTAGATACAGAACTAGTTCATACAGTCCTGTGTTGTGCAGGAAATGCAGAATTGTAAATAAAGAATAAAAAAAAACTTTCTTGTCATTTGAAAAGACGCAATGCATTGTGGAGCGGTTGATTAGGAAAAGTATCCAATCGATCCATACCCAAAGTCTTCCCGAAAGTTAGTACTCATCCGGGCATTTCTTGCCTACCCAAACTTGCATAGCCAAACCGTCACATACTCAAATTGATGTCAAAATGAGTATGAGTAGGACGTTAGTATGGCTTTCTGAACACAGCCCTACTGTCCCGAGTTCTGGTGGTCAGCTGCAGACTCGGGACACACACAATGAAGCCAAAGGGGGCTTTGATGCAAGTTGCTGTTTTCACCAGGAGCGACCTGTTTTTTTGACCTGATTTTTATATATTTGATAAATATTTGTTATTTTGTTCTTCTTCTAATGTCCTGCCATATTCTCTTCATTTCATCAGTCCTTGTTGTTTTTACACACAGCATATGGTGTTTCTTTGAGTAATATTAATTGGCTGTAGATCAACAGTGTGTGTGTGTGTGTGTGTGTGTGTGTGTGTGTGTGTGTGTGTGTTTTCCTATCACAACTCTAATTCCATGGCATTACATTTCTCTTTGCACGTTCTGTCACTCTGCTCTCCACTGAGACCAGTAGCATGCAAAGCCTTCATTTAGATCTACTTCCTCTAACATGTTTGCCCCTGTTGTCATTAGTGCAGTGACTTTTAGTTGATCACATGTTCACTCCCGTGAAAGTGTGTACACATTGCTTGGGTACGCCCTCCTTCCGTCCGTCTATCACTCTCCCTTATAGCTTTTCTTTATTGAATTTTCTTTTTTTCTTTGATGGTTCAGCCCGTTATCAATCAATATGACGACATGCGTAAGCCGAAAATCAAACTGGGTGTGCGACAAGACCAAATGCAGTAATAAAAACTATATAAAAACTGCTTTCTTTGCACTGATGGTCTTGTTTGCTGTTATGATTTAAGTTATGATTATCAGAGGAAACATGAGACTGTTATTAAGATATTTAAAAGTTACTCGTACCAATGTTTAAAACCCAAGTGTAATTTCCAGTCCAGCGGTGACATTGCTGGTATTCTTCACAGGATGTGTCTAAGAGGTCTGCCGCCTCTTCAATCAAGTTGAAACACTTTTGAAATTGTTTATGGTTGTCTCAGTGTCATGAGCTTTAGCAGAGAGTGTTCAGTGGACTTCAAGTGGCAAATAAAAGTAGGACTACTACTCCAGCACAGCTGAACAGAGTAAATATGTGCCACATTCACAAGGAGAAGCTTGACATGTTGCGACAGGAAGACACTTCTTGTTAAGACAATATAGCCTACTTTTGTATGTTTTGAGTTATTGTTTTAACTGTCAGACATTTTCACCCTCCGTAATTGTGTTTTTGAGGGCCAACAATACTAGGCAGTAAGGAAATGCTTCCTTTGTTATTTCTGATCAAATCATTTTAATATGTATAGCCCAATATCACAAATGGACGTTTGCCTCAGTGGGCTTCACATCCCGTACACTGTATGACACCCTCTGCCCTTAGACCCTTATCTGTTGTTGGTTTCGAGTGGCAAATACACAGTAAATTACCCATGACTAAAACAGTACTCCATCCCAATTGGCTTGAGTTGGACTAAGCAGCTGAGTGACATTTTCAATTCATACGTAGATGCTGTGTTCTTGCTCACTGTAATTGGCTACTGAAGACGTCCAGCCACTTTTAGCCAGATTATGATTTATTTAATGTAGTAGTTTATCATGGGGGAAATAAAATATATTTGAAGTCCTATTCTTTATACGTATGTAAGGAATGTTTTAAAAAAACTAAGATCAATTTAAAGAGAATCCATTGGGCTTTTCAGTCTTTCCTTATCCCTTTCCTTCCGGGCTTTTCCTTAGAGGTAGCTCCACCCCTGGCTGCAAACAATCTACAAAACACAATAGACAAACACTGCTCAGCATCATTAAGGCTACAGGCAAGTTATGGAAAACGAGAGACACAGTTTTTGTAAGTCTTGGTGTTGACTGTGCTTCTTTTTCTTTAACCTTTATTTAACCAGAAAACCAGAAAAATACCTTATTAAGATTAAAAATCTCTTTTACAAATGTGCCCTAGCCAATACAGGCAGCAACATACACTCATAAAGTAGGTATGTACACAAAAACATTAAGAACATAGAACTACAACATAAACAGCAAATATTCCCAAAGTCAACCATAATCTGAAAAACATCAGGCAAAACATCTAGTAAGTAAGTAAGTAAGCTTTATTTATAGAGCGCCCTTCACAGACCAGGGTCACAAGGCGCTTCACAATGCGCTTCCAAATCTTAACACATTTTATACACACACTCAAACACCGATGGCAGTAGCTGCCATGCAAGGCGCTTTCTGAACCATCGGGAGCAATTTGGGGTTCAGTGTCTTGCCCAGGGACACTTCGACATGTGGCGGGTAGGCGGGGAATCGAACCTCCGACCCTGCACTCCAGAGCTACAGCCAGATGTGTCTGCCTCCAAGACATTAAGCTGAAGCCAATGAAACAAGCTCATTCAGTTTCAAATCAGGTTTATTTCACAGATACAACTTGGACAAACTCACAACTTTCCTTCTTATTGACATGTCTGTGCTCCCAATATGTTTGAAAAAACAGGAAGTGTGTGTGTGTGTGTGTGTGTGTGTGTGTGTGTGTGTGTGTGTGTGTGTGTGTGTGTGTCCCAACAGCAAGGGAAATGTTCCTGACCAACTCTCCTGACATGTGGAGCCTTTGTCTAGTGCACTGCAGTAAAGCCTTTGAAGAAGTGGCCCCATGGCCTCAGTGGGGACCTTTCTCCTTGCACACACACACACACACACACACACACACACACACACACACACACACACACACACACACACACACACACACACACACACACACATTAATGGGAATATTGCAGTATAACAGAGCAACAGTGTTTACACTAAAAATCATTGAAAAGTTGTTAACTTTTGCAGTGCTGTCGCAGTAGGCCAAAGTTGGAAAAAGCACCCAGGCCCGACAAATATAAAAAAAAGGGAAAAAATTTGATATATACAGTATCATGAAACTTTGCCTAATAGTACACACAACATTGTTTACACCAACATTGGCAGCCACCAATGACTTTTATCACTGGCCTTGTGCATATGCAACTCCCATTCAGTACATCCGCACCCTCTCTCCCTCCTCTCTGGCTTCATCTGTTCTCTCAGCCCTCCCTTCATCTGACTCTTTCTCACTCATGCATCCTAACTCTGCCACAGATACTCTCCTCTCTACTTATGCCCTCGACTAGTCTTCAACTTACCAAAGTTCTCTTACACTACACCACTCCTTCACTGGCTACCTGTAGCTGCCCACATCCGCTTCAAGGTACTGGTACTATGGTACCGTGCAATGAACAGATCAGGCCCAGCTTACATCCAGGACATGGTCAAACCTTACACCCCAGCTCTTCCACTGCGCTCCGCATCATTAGTTTATTTGAAGCTATAGTACTTACATAATTCATGTTGTTCTGAGTCTGTACCTTCATTGTTGAATGCACTTAATGGAAGTCGCTTTGGATAAAAGCGTCAGCTAAATAAAATGTAATGTAATGTAATGTAATGTACAGTATAATGGAAAATAAACGGTTGCATGGACAAATAGATAACCTACAACAAACAAACAACAGTGAATCTCAGTTTATAGCTGTTTACCCATCTATCTGTAATACAAATGTATTCAGGCTATTATTTGGAGATAATGCTGACAAGTGAAAATGAACTTATGCGTGTGAAGTGCAGAGGAAACACTACTTCATTATGGCCACAGTGGAGCAGGGCAGATGAAAGCAGTCTGAGATAGGGAGGTGAGCAGGGTCACTGTGGAGCTGTCTGGGCTTTCCCCCTTCCCCTCTGACGGATGGATGGCCTTCAGGCAGAGCATGTGAAGGGCTCCCCAGTGCTGAGCATGCACACACACTGCTTCCTTCCTCCGGCAGCCTCTCTCACTCCACCTGGCTCTGCTCAAACACACACAGTCACACACACCTACACAAACACACACACACACATGCACACACACAATCACAAAGTTCCTCAATAGCACTGCATTAGACAAACACACATTTTCACACATCTACAGATCAGAAATAACAGATCTGTCTCGGATCTGCACTTTAGAACCAATGCAGTAAAAATAACCTGTACTTTATAGGCTACTCCTGCATCACTCTGCTGTTTAGAGACACTTGACTGGACTAAACTCTTCTGAGAATTTTGGAAGGGGTGAGAGAAAGAAAATGAAAACTTCAGTCACCCAATCTTTGACACTTATAATGCCTATTGCATATTTGTTTTTCCCCTGAGAACTATAACTCACACCTTAGGCCTACACATTTATTTTTGGATCTTTTCTTTCATGTAGAATATGTTCGTACAACTTTGGCTGAATTGAAAAAGTTGTTGTGAATGTTTTCCTCCACAGCTTATTCAAGCGCTACCGTGGAATCACACCTAAAACATCTTCAAATACATGGGGGCCTCAGCTGAGAAGCTTCTCATTGCAGTGCCTGTTGGCTGCCTGTTACCCTATAATGCTAGCGTTAGCGGCTGTTATCTGCGTCAAAATAAACTCACGCTTTGGCAGCAGAGGAGTGTGGGGGAGGGGGCAGACAGGGGTAATGGCGAAGGCTGAAGGAGGAGAGTAATAAGCACAGTGTAGCCTATCAGGAGAGCCTCTTACCTGACAGAGTGTGATGGCTGGGTCGTTGGCTTCTTCTGCGTATACAGCGGCAGCTTCTTCTGAGGGAAGCTGGCCAGTAAGAGTTGTGTCGCACGTCGCCCCGAGGCATTTGCTGATATCCCCCCCTACACACACACGCACACCCAAGGCACGCACATGCGCACTGCACGCATTTAGTAAGTCATGCAAGCAGGGGCGCCCTAATGGGGTGAAAAGTTAGGACGATTCTAAGGGCCCGTGACTGGCAGGGGCCCAAAAATATTAGAATTTAAGGATTTTTAAAAAAAATAAACCTGTCATTGTTAATCAATAATCTCCACTAATAAAACATTGTATATAACGTGAAATAAATCAAATTAATGGTTAATTTAAAAGTTTTCTGACAAACAGTAACAATTTCAAAACTCTGTACACCCCCTTTATTTAGAAGTAATGGTTTGGTCCGCTTTTCAAACAGCTGCGCATCCCGTGCGACTATCGAGAGTGATTAACGAGGGATGATTGAATCATGTCTCATCGACAAAAATCAGGATATCAAAAGCGAAAAGAGAGGAAAGAAAAGAAAGGTAGAGGAATTAAAGGGCGACAGTATGTCTGTAGAAAAAGCCCCAAGGTTCATAGTTTACAGTGTTGTTATTTCTTACAGTGTGTTAAATTGTGTTTTGTTTAGTGTGGGTAGCTGTCAGTTAGGGCCGTGACGTCAGTCGGCGGGAGAGACTGTTTAGTAAGTTTCTTTTCTCCTCTCGCTCGGTCAGATGTGTGAGCGTGCATGTTGCTGCAGTAAGCGATCATTCTACAGTTTAAACATGTTTATTTGAGTTATTGGAATCACCCGTGTGTGAGTATGTATATGCAGTCACGATCGCCGTTATAGTTTATGCAAGTTTTAACGGCCCGATTCGCAACAGCTGTTGTAACGGCTCATCACGAGCGGAGCCTTTGTTCTTTTCCCGCGAGCTATATGCTGCGGTGTCTGTAATGAAGAAAATAAAGAGCGGATAAACTATACTCCTCCTCTCCTAGTCTCATGCTTTTAATCTGACGCTTTTGGCCTTAAGTGGTGTTCTGGCCGACACCTCTGAAGTGAAACCAGTGATACAAGCAGATCAGCGTGGTACCGGTACATCCACCAGTTTCCTCCGCTACAATGTCACACACTTTTTCAGCCCAAAAGGTGTAAAAAATGTAGTCAATGAGTGCATGGTGTTGTAGGCTATTATTTTCCCACTAATGACTGCCAAGTAGGCTAATTCACCAAGCTAGCTAAAATTCAGAGTGTTTGTATTTTGCTCCTCTAGCTGACATTAAATCAATGCAGGTAAACTTTTAGCAAGCTATTCATAAATAAGTTGTCCCTGCTCTCTGATGTCAGGATCAGATCCATCTTCAGGCTCAGCTGTTCTGCCCCCCCAAATTGAACCTGAACCAGCTTTACTCCCAGTCCTATCTGAAGGAGGAGGTGAGGTTATGCTTTAGATTTTTTCAGAGCTGCTGATTCTATGACATCTTTTCAATATCCTGTACATTGTATATTTTTTGTGATATCTCAAAAATAAAGCTTTATTGGGGAAACAGAAAATGTCTTATGTTGCTAACAGTCTCTAGTTTAACATGGGAGTGAGTGAATGCCTACAGTTTAACAATAACATCTTTAATTATAAACAAGTTTTATAAAGATTTCTAATCGTAGGAAGCACTTCAAACACTTTTTTTCAACATAGCCAATGATGATTAAATAGTATATTATCATATGTGTGATCACCATGTGCACTCTGCAGAGCCACGGCCCTCAGTTTGGTCAGGGAGGAAGAGGAAGAGGTGAAAGATAGTAGAGATATAGTTTCATTTAAAAATCTGCAGCCTATTTTTGTTTTTTGATATTCATGTTGATGACGCAATTTATGTTAATTTAAAGAGTTATATTTATAGTTACATACATTGACACCACACTTTATGTTGAGATTTTTTTCATTTGAGAATTGAAAAGATAAAATGTGATTTTCACCATAAGAGATGGCCTGTAGCAGATTTGTTTTCCAGAATATTAGCCTTGCATCGTATAGAGAATTGTCTGCAGAATGTTGAACATTTGCACAGTGTTGTATTTTAACAGCTCAGTGTCAGTGTCTTGTAGGCCTTTGGTATTGGACTTCAACATAGGTGCAATCCTGTATAGAGTTATAGGTAGTTTAGGTATCTTAAGCTTCAATGGGTCGGTTGGGTTCTGGACGTTCCGTTACAGAAAATTGCATTTGCTTGGCGTGGCCTGTTTGGGGGCCCAGAGTGATATCTTTTCATGGGGCCCAAAATCTCTGGCGGCGCCCCTGCATGCAAGTGCTGCCGACACGGCTGCTATTATAGTAGTGAGATAATACTTAACAAACAAAGCACTGTTTGACTCCCCCGTCTACACCCTGAATATCCCTGCGAACAATGTGTGAATGGTAACGTTGGAATGGGAACAGGTCTCCCTTGAAAAAGAGTCTCCAGTCGCAATGGGATTTACCTGTATACATAAAGGTTACAAAAATGTATATATGTATATATTGTGCTTTCAATTCAATATGAGAGTTTAAGTGATTAACATGTTTTTGGACCTACTCAGCAACCACATCATAACCAGTGCTCACATCAAGGCACTGGCTTCATTTTCTGGGCTTGTGCTTTGGGTATATGAGTGATTAGGATCAGAGGGCTCATATTGTTACACTATAGTCACTAGTTTTTCTTTCATTACAGCTAAAGTCTTTCTGGTGGAGATACTGAATGCTTAACTACCTCCTCTCCCTAATCCCCCTTAATGATCTGGCTGTTGTTCTGCCCATGAACTCTGTGTCTCCTCTGGATCTTGTTTGCTTTAAGCACTTTCTTCCTAATTAAGGCTTTTGTGATTCTTGATGATGAAGCAGTTTCCTAGGCACAAAAGAATGTTTTGACTCATCCTGCTGTATCGCTTTGCACTCATTAGTGGATGTTTGGCATCATGGTTACTCTATTAGTTGTAGCACTGATTTCAGCTCCATTAAGGAAATAGTATTTTCGTAGACATACAGTCAAGTGCGAAAGTTTGTGAACCCCTTGAACATTTTGGAATTTTATTTATTTTTACCATTATTAATTCATTTTTATCAATACCAGTATTTTTTATATGAAATAACAGATGTTTGTTTATGAATTCAACATTTTTCTTTTCCAGAAATCAATTGTTAAAACAGATAAAACAAATTATTTGACGAATGTTGTATGTGCAAAAGTTTGTGAACCCTGAGCTGCATTGCTTAAATCGAGCAGGTTGACACAATCAGGTGGGCCAAATTGGTTGATGAAATAGACCAATGTAATGAGAGATCTTTAGGAAAGAAATTGGGTGGCACTAGATAAAACAGAGATAAAACCAGGTCAGTTTAGGCTCACCAAAGTGAACCCATACAGGTCAGACATGCTAAAAGGGAAACAAATCTCAGAGGATCTCAGGAATAGAGTTTTGATGTTGCACATTTGTCTGGGGACAGTTATAAATTCATAAAAAAAAAATTTGAGCTCAATCGGTCCACCGTGAGGCAAATCATCTACAAATGGAGAGCTTTAAGAGTGACTTAACATCTGCCTAGAAGTGGACTTCCTTCAAAAATATCCTCAAGCGCCACAAGAAAAGTGATTTTTCAGGTAAAAGCCAACCCAAACATTACATCTGGAGATTTGCAGACAATTTGAAACCACCATTATTCACTTGGGAGAAGGTTCTCTAGGTGGTAGGCAGAATTGCATTTTTTCCCAAACATGGCAGTTTTGGTTATGACCAAACAGTTCAATTTTGGACTAATCTGTCCACAGAATAAGACTTCAGGTATCTCAAAGTGCTCTCAGGCAAAGTTGTGACAAGCAGTTTTGTTCTTTTTTGAGAGCAGAGGCTTCTTTAGCAACCCTCCCATGAAAGCCATTTTGACTGAGTTTTCTTCTTATTGTGGAACCATGCACATCTGTCCCAGATGCTGCAAGAGAGGTCTGCAAATCACTAGATGTAATGTTTGGGTTGGCTTTTAACTGAAAAATCACTTATCTTGTGACGCTTGTGGATATTTTTGAAGGAAGTCCACTTCTAGGCAGATGTTCAGTCACTCTTAAAGCTCTCCATTTGCAGATGATTTGCCTCACGGTGGACCGATGGAGCTCAAACTTTTTTTAAAATAATTTATAGCTGTCCCCAGACAAATGTGCAGCATCACAACTCTATTCCTGAGATCCTCAGAGATTTGTTTCCCTTTTAGCATGTCTGACCAGTATGGGTTCACTTTGGTGAGCCTAAACTGACCTGGTTTTATCTCTGTTGTATCTAGTGCCGCCCAATTTCTTCCCTAAAGATCTCTCACTACATTGGTCCATTTCATGACTCAATTTGGCCCATCTGATTGTGTTTACCTGCTCCATTTAAGCAATGCAGTTTAGGGTTCACAAACTTTTGATCATACAACAGTTGTCAAATAATTTGTTTTATCTGTTTTAACAATTTATTTCTGGGAAAGAAAAATGTTGAATTGATAAACAAACATCTGTTATTTCATATAAAAAATACTGGTATTGATAAAAATGAATTAATAATGGTAAAAATAAATAAAATTCCAAAATGTTCAAGGGGTTCACAAACTTTCGCACTTGACTGTATGTCGATACCTATAAGAATTAGCCTGGCTCCGCCCGCCTACCTACTTCCGCCCAAATGTCATTTTCTCTTCAGTAGTCTGGGGCTGCGGTAAATTTCTCAGCTTTAGCTCAGGAAAAATGTTTTCCATCCAATCAGCGAACAGAGCGAGTGGCTGAGAACGATGACGTCGAAGTCGCGCTCCAGTTTCAGTTGAATGCTGCGTTCCTTTATACTCGGAACTCGGAAATGTCCGACTTGGTAGTTCAGAGTTCCGACTTATCTGTGTTCCAGTGCATCTGCTCGGGAACGTATGCACGCCGACAACCTTTCTCATCCAAATAACTAAACGTTAGGCTCTAGCAAGTTACAGTTGCCAGGTACCGGTAGATCCATATACTACAATATGTAGTGAAATCGTTAATTTCCGAGTTCCCAGTACAACTGGAACGCACCGTCAGAAGCCGGCTCCTGACATACGTCACGACCAAACGTTAAGCGATTGGTTGGCTAATCCAGAGTGGCACTGGGCAGATCCAATAGTTTTAAAGTTCAACAGACACCCGCCTACAAGTGAGTGAACGTTTGCCAATTACAGCAGTTCCAGACCTTCTGTACAAATGAAATGAAGTACGATGGTCTGGTAGCACCAGGCTATATACTGTAAGAATAGTTTCACATGTGATATTTGTTGGAACTGTATGCTGTCTGGCTTTGGGATACAAAAAAAAAAAAAAAACATTTTTGATTTTTTGAGGGTGGGTTTAAATCATCAGATGAACTGTGTAAGAAAGGATGACCCTTTTGTTCAAAGTGCCCCTAGTCCTGGAGAAGAGAAACTCATGACAAGTACACATTAACGGAATTGTCAACATATTTAAAAGGCACACTATGCAACATTTTAATGAAAAATTTATTATAGAGGCACACAAAAATAATCCCACTCAATGATCACTTCTGCCCCACTAGAATATGTGGTGGTGTGTTTACCTGCACAGTCCTTCTCTCTCTGGCTGTATTTTACATAGTAGCATTTTTTATTTTTATTTATTTTTTTGTTATGTTTTGAAAGATAGAAGACTCAGGTCTCAGCTCCACCCAAGCTACATCCCTGCTACTTAACTGTGCTCTGCACACGCAGCCTCTCCCAACCCAGTCTCCTCTGATTGGCCATGAATCTTCCAGTCAGTTTGGATCAAACTGCCAGTTGGATTCAGAGGGATCCGGGGGCTGTGGCTTATCACAGGTGGAGGTATAGTGCTTAGTTAAATTGGTAATGAGGGGGTGTGGCTTCTCCCCTTGTTACCTTAGGGTAGAATAACAACTTGTACTTAATGGGCTAAAGGGGTCGGGTATATACAGGCATGTCATCTATACATTTGATAGCTGAATGGTCTTTAGAAACTGTTAAACTTTCAGTGGCATTTTGTTTTCATCGCTTCATCGTAGAACATGAACAACCTCCAGTACATTTCTTTTTAGCCTGGAGTAGTGACTCCAGATATTCCTCTAAACTCTGCAAAGCACCACTGGTTGTTCTTCTGTTCATTAGGTGTATTGCTCTGAACAGAAGTGAATGATTTAAAGCTGTTGTAAAACATCCCAGGACAAGACACATGCTGATTGATGGGAAAACATTTCTCTCAATCTCATCAGATTGGAGGATGTGCAGTGGGACGATGACATACTGATGAATGTACTCATGCGGAGACTTGTGTTTCTTTTCTTGATAATGTTGAAACTTAAGGTGACTTAACAAGTAATAACTTATTTGTCAGTTCAGGGCTAAAAGGTAAAAAAAAGGTGGCTCTTGCTTTAATATATGTGGGCTTCTTTGTATTAAAGATGTTTGTATATAGGAGAAATATAGACGGGTATAGTCAAATAAACACATAAATGTACATTTAGGCCTTTAATTACAAAAATAGCATGAAAAGAGACATGTTATGGAAGTTAAATAAACACAAATCTCACAATTGGCCAGTGCTTGATAAAGAACGTTTTTTGCCTGCTGTGTCTCACCTTTTACAATGGTTGGAAGTCTCGTCAAAAACTATGTCGGTTGTATCTCATTGTTTGAGGATTATTGAAGCGTCCAATGAGATGGCTGGGTAATGGTGAAGAAAGGAAGTGGGCATGTCTGTCTTCATTCCCGTGGGTTTCTACAAATGACTGAACACTGAATGCTCTCCTGCTGCTCCTTTATCTATACACAGCAGATCCCCTGCTTTCTCCCATCCTAATCCCAGCACACAATGAACAGGTATATCAGATATGAACAATACAAAACCAAAGAACTAACCTGTGGGCTAGGGTGGTACAAATGTTAATCAAATTTTTTTATCCTGTGAAAGCTTTCTAATACTATAGTGAGATGAAAAGGTGATATCACATAGTGATCCGGATGGCGAAATAAGTCCATTTGTACAGGGCAAATTGTTTACCGTAGTTATAATGGATTTTCAAACAATAAAAAAAAGAAGCACAAATGTCAGTTGATTTGGCACAGCTGTGTTGTGCCAGGCAGATTGTAGAATGACAAGTAAAAGCTGTAGACGCTTTTAAAAATTAAATGCCATTTATTCTTTCACAAGTCTTTGTTGACAACACGTGTCTAATAAAGGCTGTGAGATGTAAGTACTGTTTGGTGAAAATATCATGACATTTTAGCAGCAACATTTTTTTTTTTGCTAGTTCAAAAATATGATGATGAATAAAAAGAGTACCCGAGCAAATAATAAAATTAATAAATAAAAAGGTATGGTGGGTACTAAATTGAAGAGAAAGAAATCCACCTGTTTTCTTCAACTGCGTATCCACCATATCTTTTTATTTAGTTATTTAGCGGATTTCATTATGAGGTGAATAAGCACAAGCTGCCAAATCAGCGCTCTGAGATGTGATGCTGGTTATGGTCAACTGACACATGCTGTCAGCGCTCTGAATCCAAGCATCAAATGAAACGCTGTGGGATCGTACTTGCTTTAACTGTCAAAAGGTGCACAGGCTTATTAAAAATGGACAAAGTGTTCTGACAGGTAACTCATCCATTGGACAGTATTGGGTGACATTCAATGCAAAGCTACACGTACCTGCACAGGAAAACAAAATCAGTGTTTACTGTTTTAACTTGACAGCAAATCATGTTAGACTAAACTGATGGTATGCTTCCTCGTCTCCTGTGGCTTACAGTTCAAAATGAAATAAAAAGTAAATTCACTCCTACTGCTGTTCCAAGATATCTACTGTATTACATAAAAAACAGATAAGTTTCTGGACGCTTTGAAATGCACGGACAAGACAGGACCGGTAGAGACCGTCACTTCAGTGTAGCATTAGCTCGTGTGTGTCAAATATTACACACTCGCAAGACAAACATTTGTGTCCTTTTTATATGATAAACTATCAGAGTAATGGAATGAAGTCAAGACCAGACTTAATTGGATGTATCTAATCTGCAACATTGCACAAAGCTGCACATTTCAATCACTAAGTGGCTCATAAAGTATTTCACACAAACAATGTTGGAAACATTAAACAAACTATGTACTCATCCTAGTGACTTATGAGGTCTACAATATGAGGCAGGTGTCAAGTTACAAACACACTCGCTTTACAATATGTTCATTCTTAGAAGAAGGGCCGTCATTTGGGTGTATGGCAGTATATGGCAGCTGACATACCTTTTTTACCTCTCCCTTAACACAAAGAGAACAAATGCTAGGCAATAAAAAGTATCTTTCATACCGTTCAAGATCACAGACATTGTGGGAAAAACCACAACAAGAACATCCTCATTGTGGGCAGTCTTTTAAAAAGGGATCAACCCTTAGTTTCTTCCCAAGGCGATAGGATCGCCTATGAGGGGAGCCTTTTACTAACTATGATAAGAGCTTATGAAAATGCATTTAGACATGTTGTTTTAGTGGAACGACATGTCTCCCCAGAGCAGAGCAGTTAACGAGTAGTTTGATAAGTGAATTAAAGCAGTAATTCACCAGCCAGTTTGCGACTATGTCTCTTGCCATGGCCATGGTATCTCCTTATTTCATCTGCTCACCAATGCTTTGCTCTGTGCTCCATATATACCCTACAGTGTTAAACAGAACACACTCTGATGTTGATGTGTTCATAGATGAGCACCAAGCAGCACACTCAAACTTTCTAAAAGTGATGGGTTAGAATAGAGTTGGACTAGAGCAGTGTTTCCCCTACTGTATATTCATTTAACAGCGGAGCTGCTGAATATTCTGCCTGTAAGGATCATTTTTAGATTTTTGCGAGAGAAGAGGAGCAACCCTGCACAAGCTTTTCTCTTCTTTTCTTCTCCAGTGTACATTCGCTATAAACATGATATTTATATGACTTCAATCAAAACACAAATGGTAAATAGACTCCACTTATATAGCGTCTTTCCCTGGTTTTTCACAGACTCAAAGCGCTTTACATTGTTTTGTACACATTCACCCAATCACACACACATTCATACACCAATAGCAGCAGCTATCACGCAGGGTGCAAGCTAACTATCGGAAGCAATTCAGGGTTCAGTGTCTTGCCCAAGGACACTTCGGCATGTGGCAGGGAGGCGGGGAATTGAACCACCAACCCACGTGCACTCCAGTGGCTGACTACCCTACCCACCTCGTCACAGCCGCCCCCCGCTAAGGGGCTCAAGAGCCATTGGTGGATACACACACACATCTGAAGCTTTGGGACCACACTGCAGGTTGACAAGAGGAGAGTACATTCTCTTTGTCTGCTTCAATCAGCATATTAAAACCTTAATAGCATGTTTGTTCTTCCAGTTTTTATGGGCTTTTAATCTGGTATATACGTATGTCCAATTTGCTCACGGCTCACAGATAAAAAAGACCAGAAGCTGAAACCATGGCTGCAGAGCGCGAGCCGGCCTCCCCATACTCCAGGTGAAGCCTTCTGAGCACATCTGGTGTAAACCATAGATAGTAAATAATATGGATGTAGCATCCGGGCTGACCTCAGTTATTCACACGGCATCCTATAATCCTGGTTTGTGCGCGTCGCCATTTTGTGAGATTTTTACTCCGCCTCACGTCGGGGGGAGGGAGATAGCTGACGTATACCTCCGAGGCAATCTACAAACACAGACTCTTCCACTAAGCCCAAAGTTAGTTTAAGACTGGTCGATATGGTGATGATAGCTTATCAGATAATGAGGTAGAAGAGAATAAAGCCCCCCTCACAGGAATTCCCATCCCAGAAATGAAATGCCTTGATATTCCTCCAAAACATGCACTATGATTTATGGATGTATTGAGTTAGTAACAGCGGAGGCCCAAGACACGCTTTGGGAGCTGCTATGAAAAATGTACAACAAGCTGCAAACACAAATTACATTAACACATGGCAACACACGTAGAGTAACCAGTGCCAGTGGGAGGTGAGGCTTTTCCAAGTCTACTCCATTATGCCTGTGTCATCTCCACTCATGCACAGCTACAAGCTTCTCAACAGACAGACACAATATGATGCATTGCTGCAATTCATTCTCAGTGATATAACGCAAACAAATCATAACCGGTCCTGCTTGGACCATTTACAGCACTGAAATAGTGCTAACACACTCTGTTAAAATACATTTGACTTCCCTAAACCACTAATACATGATTCACAATAAATAACTTGTGATTATTTTTGCCTGTAATAAGAATGGAGGGGTAGTTTATTACAAGGCTGTCGATTGACAATAACCCCAGCAACTTGTGGTATAAATACAAACACACACACACACACACCAATTCACTCTGCTTTTTAATGATAGCAGCAGTCAACTAATTGCTTGCGGCAGCAGAGGAACAGTAGCTGCCAGGCGTCCGTGTTTCATCTAACAACTACTGTCAAGGTTCATCAGTGCAAACCACACACACACACACACACACACACACGCAGCCATGACCCACATGGCAAAGTGCATGCAAAACATATGCATAAACACGCATGCACCCACAAACTTGTTCTATTACACGCTCAGGGGCCTGTTTCAGGTAGCTGGTTTTGAGGCAACCCAGAGTTTGTTCGCTCTGAGTTAGTGGAAACTCTTGGTTTTCGGTTTCAGGAAGCAGGTTCAGCGTAACCGAGAGTCAGTTACTGCGGCAACATACGCCGTGGGTCTAACCTGCTGGATAAGTGATTTGACCTACCCTGAGTTTGTTTTCACTTTACGCTGCAGCTCCGACTGAAGAAAGCGTGTCACTGCCACACGCGTCCCTGTACAGTTTGAAGCAAAATCACTCCATAGAAATCTCCATCGGGATGTTTTTATCATTTCCTGATGATTTTACGTTTGATCGATCATTTATCTGATTAGTAGCGTAGTTCTAAGCCCTCATGCCGTTCATATGCGACCACCTTACACATTGTGACATGCTCTACATTCAGATTAATAAACCTATTTTATCGTATGTATCTCATTATTTATTTTTTTATTAACAGGAGTTTTTTAACATCTGTGCCACTGAACAGATTTATTTCAGGTTGAAATGTAATTCTGCGGCTGCACGCGATCGTTACTGTTCACTTGCATGATCACAAAGTCACAGACGAGCCTCGTTAAATAGCCGTATATGAATATAGAAATAATATAATAATTTAAACTGTGATCACTAGAGGACAAGGAATCTGGCAATACATCAATCAGGCTCTACAATGGAAACTGTCATCTAATGTGTCTGACGTTAATGTCTTTCACTCCTCATTTAAAAGAAGCGACAGTCTGTTTACTGCACAGTAGGCCTATTATAGCTTGCCTACATAATACAGCAAATATAAAACACTGTCAGTAATGCTGTGCAGCGCCAGCTTAATACTTTTGCTGCTGCTGATATGCGTAACTTAATTCTTAAAATAGACTTATTCTTCTCATACAAAAGCAATGATGCTCTTGACAAAAAATGTTTGCCCCGTTTTTTTCTGAATTGCCGAGGTGATTAGATCAGAGTTATGAGACAATATCCCCGTTAATTCTTCTCCATACCATAAACTCATTCGTTAATATTTCTAACTCTAGTGGGAGGAGCGGAGAAGTTTTATTTTCTTTTCTTTTTTGAGAAGTGGAGAAGTGGGAGGATCAAGCATTTGTTTCTCCTGTTTCCATGGTGAATCATGTTATCAGCGATCCATTGACGATGGCTTTTACGCACACGATCAACCCAGAGTTGATTGACCCAACGCTGATCCACTGTTCTGAAACCGAAAACCCAGAGTTGCTCATTATAAATGATAAACCAGGTGGTGAGATTGACTTCTAGCTTCCTGGTATAACATGAAAGTGATTGAATTAAGTTTAATAAGAAATCAGTTCTGTGGCCAGGATGGAGCTATCATCCTTAATCTGCCCTTACACAGCAGGCAAGCATGGAGCTTTGCATCACTAAGCCAGTTTCACTTATTCTAAAACTTGATAGGAGCAATCGTTTGTGTTGTTCCTTGCTGACGACATTTAATGTCAAAAGTAGGTTTTTCAATGATCTCTTCTTTCATTAGCTGATGTGTTTTAAAATGCCTTTCCATCCAGCTGATTGTTTAAATGGCTTCCTTTTGCCGTTACAATGCTGAGCAGTTCATTTACCTTTTTTATCTTCTTTTGATATTAATATGAAGTGGGTTTTGTTTTTCATGTTATTTTATTATCTAGTTTGGCTTTATTGACATTCTTATTCTCCATTATTTCTTCAATCCTTCTATCAGTGTTTCTAAGGTGAAACCCTCGCTGCATGTCATTTCCTCGTTGTAAAGCAAATAGCAGGAAACCACAGGACTACGTTGCCAACAATGTGTACTTTGAATTGCATGAAATCAACGTTTATTATTTGGGTTTTACGACAGGTGAGGCCGGAACGGATTGTTTCCGTTTTCACTGTTGGTGATTTGCACTGTGGCAGACCACCAGCTCAGGTTTCATAACAAGCTGCAACTCTGGAAAATATCCTGATTTGGAAAAACAACATGAACTTTGACTCTAACTCTGAATGTCTGTGTGTGTCATGCTTTTGGGTTTGAGTCTTTTCTACAAGTGTTTCATAGGTTCAAAGATAAATGGTCAGTTAACATATGGGACAAACCAAAATTAAGAACATATTGTTTAATAAAAGATAGTTACAGCTTAGAACCCTATGTAAATTATAATTTAAGTAAAGGCAAAAGATCGTTGTGTGCACAGTTACGCTCAGGAACACTACCACTAGCGCTGGAGACTGGTAGGTTCAATGATACTCCAGAGGCAGACAGGCTCTGTTTGATGTGTGACCTCAGGGAGATTGAGAATGAGATTCATTTTATGTTTTATTGCCCAGTTTATGATGATTTGAGGGATGTATTGTTTACTACGATGTCTTCCATTTATGCTGATTTCTTTTGGGTCGACGACTATGAAAAACTTGAGTTGTGTTTTAAAAAGGGAACCTTTTATGTTGCAACCTTTCTCTGTAAAGCCTGGGAGAGAAGAAGAAGTATGTTGTTCAGAGACCCAGCTGTACAATATTCTGTATTTTGATTGTAATGTAGTATGTGATGGTGTCCTATAAACCCATGAGGGTTGGGCACTTTGTGTGCAGGACACAAAAACCAAAATAAAAATGAAATGAAAAATGTTTCATTTGAATAGCTTTTTCTATTCATTCTAACTTTAATGTTCAATTGTATCGCTATCATGCCTCAAGCAAATTCTTTGCACATGTATTTAGTGAATACAGTCTGCTATAGGGGTGTAACAATACACGTACCGAACCGTCACAATACAGGCCGTACCGTGCCATACCGTGCCATACGCAATAGGTTAATATGGAATAAATAGCGTCAAGATGATGCTATTTATGCCATAATAACCTATTGCTACGAATATTATCAACGTATTGATTCTATTTGATTGATTAAAAATGTAAAATGTTGAGGTGTATTTTAGCGCTCATGATTCGGTGAGCCTGATCCACTTTGATCCCGTGGGGGAAGCTGTCAGCTCCCAGGAGTTTAGTCAACATAGTTGAGCCCTTCTCAATCTTCCCAGGCAGACCCACACATTTGATGTTTTGTCTTTGCGATCGTCCCTCGAGATCTCACAGTTTGGCTCCCAAGAGCTTGTTCTGTTTAGACAGCTCGTTGCAACTTTTTTCCAGCTCTGTGAGGCTTAAGAGGTTTATGCGTTACTTGCCACCTTCAAAAGGTTTACATTTTTATTTTATTTTTATTTAAAACACAGTAAAACAACCTACTCTCTGGCCTGCTCACTGGCATCTCGTGTTGGACACATTTTGACACATGTAGAATTTCTCTCACGTAAAATCCAAGAGTCTTCAAGTGCAGAGAAGTCTAGACATTTTGATTCATCCTCACTTCTCTATTGTACAGCCTCCTGTGACACCCTACACCACCATGATGGAGGCATGATGAGGCTAATGTGGTCGTTTAGGGCCGAGACCTACAACTGTTTCCCTTCAGGCCTTATCTCCCTTTTCAAAGTGTCAAACTGACCAATGGCAGTGCTGTGTTGGCTACATCCTGCCTGCGTGAAACACAGAGAGGGTTCTTCTTCCACTTTGGGTCGGATCAATAGGTGCTTTAACAAAGCCCAGCATCTGCTATAAACCCCCCTCCACCCTCTGCCCATCCCCCCACACCCTACACATATACTAACACTCCCTTTCCCCTCAAGGGCCTCGGGGGGTTTGGCACCATATGGATCAAATCCATTAGCAGGCACTTTCAGGCCCATTTATGTTAATGCTGATGTGATCAATGTTTCAGTCTGCAATTCATTTTAAATGCTTTCTTAATTAGACCTTGACCTTGGAGTCAAGTAGGGACGGGCCGATGTTAAAACCTTAATGCTGTGGAATTAAAACGAGGAAGCATCTGGAGAGACCGAGAGGAGAGATAAAGGCCTTCAATATATTATGTCAATAATGAATTTCGGCTTAACACTATGCAGTGGAGGTCTATCTTTGGTAGGAGTGCCTCATGTTTGGAATAGAAAAACTTTTAAACATGGCTGGGCATGTGCTTCAGATGAACTTCTACAGGAAATACTTTTTTCTTTTGACAGGTTTTTTGCATTAAACTAAAACCTGATCTTATGATTCCAAATGAGGTAAAGATGAGGACGATTGAGTCAAAATAAACTACAGTGTGTTTTTTTACATGTATTTGCACTGTACTGCACATGCGGGTTCACTCACACTTCGCAATCATTCAGTCCCAAGCACAATTGACAGCTAAAGTCTACTTTGCTTAACCAGTGTGTGTGTTCCCTACACTTCCCTGGCCCAGTTGCAAGAGGTGAGCTTCAGCACGGTACGGATGCTCATGTACGAGCACAAGCATAGACGGAGTCCTGACCTCACTTTATATCGGACTGTTCCTGTCAACGGACATTTAAAAAATAATTCTGTAAGGTTGCCGTTGGTCTGGTGGAGGTGGAATGTTTGCTGCAAACTTGGCCAGATGAAAATATTCATAACATCAAGTGGATACAACCAACTTCAACCCCAATCCAAAACCGCACATGATCAAAACCAAAAGACGTGTTGTGAAGACTCTTAAAAAGACAGTATTTTTCTTTTATCAGAATATTGGCCATAACCAAGATGAATCCTTCTGCACTCTACCATTTTAAATATTTTAATTGTAGCTCTAATAACCCCCTCGAGGACTCTTGGTTATGCTGTGGTGAACATAGTGAGATTTACATTCCGGCCACTATTTTCAAAGAGTAAAATGTCATTTTCGAACCATGAAAAGGGAATTGTTTTGTGATAAAACTGACGGATATGCCATAAATGGGGAAGGAAAAAAACAATAGCGACTAATGGAAAAGTGTGTATGTGCATGTGTGTGTGTAGGTGCAGATTACTATAAAAAAAACACACTCAATGTGCCTATCTATTCCCCTGTGTGCAGCACCGCCACACTTATTGCATTACACATGTGAAAGAGCAGGAGTGTGTCTGCAATCCATCCTCAATTGGTTCACATCTGTTGACTTTGGAAATGGCTGATTTTAAATCTGATAGCCATTTGACGGTGTGTGTGTGTGTGTGTGTGGGTGTGTGTGTGTGTGGGGGGGGGGGGGAGAGGGAGAGGGGGATACATGCCAAAGGGGTGAAACAGCAGGGATAGAGAGCCCCTAGAGAGGAGGAAAGACCACTTAGTTAGCCTGCAGGGGATGTGTGTGTGTGTGTGTGTGTGTGTGTGTGTGTGTGTGTGCGTGTCTGTGTGTGGGTGTGTGTGTGTGCGTGCGTGTGTGTGTGTGTGTATGCGTGTCTGTGTGTGTGTGTGTGTGGTGTCTGTTTTAAGGCTCTCTGCAGTTAAGTGGTCCGTCTGTTACTTTGTATGTGACCTCAGGGTTTGGCTTCTCAAGTAGACATTTTTCATCAAACAGCCAGTGGGAATTTGGTCAGGACGAACACTGTGCTTCTCTTATCTGAAAAACCTCATACGTTTTAAGGTTGACACTGCTGTGTGGGTTGGTTTCATCACTCTCCGAGCTGTCAAATCTGCTCGGATACTATTATATGTTTCTGCAAATACTCAAGCTGATTTATACATGGAAATATTGTAATGCCTTGCTGCGCTTTGAACTCTGTTTTTCTACAGATAAAAGGTGGCCATTAATAACATACATGATAAGTAGCATCACAGTTATACATTTTACTAACCTTGCATATTGAGGGGTTAATAGGATAAGTCTGATGATATTCTTTATATTTTTTTCTAATTGTTAAACAATCTCATAAAACCAATAAAATCAACATGGAATGTATCCTACTAAAGAGTAATGAGAGCGCATCAGAGCCTGTTACTTCTCTTTCCAAGTTGCCACAGAGCTCAACTGGAGTGTTGCCCATTACTGTATACTGTGCTATTAAAAACACATCAGCAAGCCACACTGTTGCACTGGGTGACATGTGCCTTCATCAGCATGAACACACACACACACACACACACACACACACACACACACACACGTGTACGGCTTTACTTGTGAGGACATTTATTGACATAATGCATTCCCTAGTCCCTTACCCTAACCATCCAAATTAAATGCCTAACCCCAACCCTTACATTAACCCTAACATAATCCTAATTCATACCTGAACCTTAAATCCTAGTGTTAACCCTCAAACAGCCCTTTAAAGGCCTGTCCCGAAGTGAGAACCAGCCAAAATGTCCTCACTTTCCAAAAATGTCCTCACTCTGATTGGTAAAAGCTAAAACTGGTCCTCACAAAGATGCCTTGTACAACACACACACACACACTGTTCATTATTTTGACTCAGTCTCTCTAACTGTTCTGCTACACAAACTAGAGCAGCAAGCATTGATCAATTCAGTGCTGAGAATAGTCCCCAACAAATGCACCATTCCCTCCAGTTGGCACAACATTTGGATTACAGTGACCAGCTGTGTTACATTGCATTTAATGGAACTTTAAAGATGTTAGGATGCTGAGGGCCTCAAACAACCCCTATAGGTCAACCTTTCATTTTAAAGAATGTCTAAATACTATTAAAGGTCCACTATATATCATCTACTAAGCAATTGTACAATGCTGTGTGTAAACACAGAACTTTTCTGAGCGTGCACACACGACAGACAGGTAGAGGCTGGTGAGTAGATTTAGCTGACTTTGACAACATGTGTTCTAGATTACAATCTGTGTAGTTCTGTTACAATATGGTACTTTATGTTTTGGTACAAATGTGTTTATGATTTGTTAATATTAGATCTACCTATTGTATGTAAATGGGTTTATCTACATGTCCATGGATAGGTTCAAAATAGAATTAAAAAGTAATCTTTAATCTGTCAATTTATGCACGTATCCTGGGGCACGTATACTTTGGTCACAAGGATAAGCTTTTTCAAATGTCCAGAGGCCTGTTGTACAAAACCTAGTCTGGCTTGACTTGTTTTGCCAGCGTATTTCAGCGCGTCCGTCGGCTCCCAACGTAACTCCCCCCCTTCCTGTTGCTGGCTTTCCCGTATTGTGCTCCCCATCAAACTCGGAAACAATTCGCTCACAGCCAACCTGTGTGTCAGGGCAGTGCCGCTCTCCCACACACACACACACACACACACACACACACACACACACACACACACACACACACTCTCTCTCTCAAACACACATACAGAGGGTGTGAGAAGTGACGTAACTGTAGACAGAAATTAAGTGTGGAGATATGCTGAGGATAGCCTACTAATAGCGGCGGCGCAACCTATTAGCTTAGCCTAGCCACCTCATTGTACAACTTCCCCCGGGCAGAAATACCCTCATAAACTCTGGAAAATGAAGCGTGGAGGTTTGGATTGAGCAGCGGACCTTAGAACCAGCTAGATTAAGATCCGCCGTTCCTTTTCTTTGGTGATTTACGGGACATCCGGCCGCCGCCGTGTTACCAGAGTAAACACTGTGTGACTAGTTCATTCCCGTTAAGTTATCCCATGAGCTCCTCGGGGGCTTAAGTATATAGGCTATGGTGTCTTGACATGCTGGTGAGAAAGCAACTAACTATGTTTATTCCTTTTGTCTTTAATAGTTTTTTTTTGGTTTGCGGTTGGGATTTAGCCATTTCTCTGACAGCCTCTGGACGTGCAGACGTTCCATCAAAAATATTTCCCCCCGGCACTATTTTGCACGGACACCGCTGCTGCTTCCCGGGCTCAGCCCCACCCTAGACGATTGTGGTTGGTTTAAAGAAATAAAAACAGGCCAGCCCATTTCCCCCCCGGATAGATGGCTCTAAATAGATCGGATCCAGACCTTGTAGTTTTGGTCTGGCCTTGCGAGACTACACAAAACGAAGATAAGGGATTAACCTAGGATATTTTGGTTGTCCTGGCTTGCGTTAGCCATGATCCAGTTGCACAAAAGCAGAGGGACATGAGTTACCATGGAGATTTAAAAACTTATTCTGTTGCCTTATTGGCTCAGTCAGCTGTCACTCCGATCTGGAACAAGGTGTTTAACAGTTATTCCATGATCTTCTGTGTACTGCTTTATTTTCATTAGCCTGTTTTAAAGTACCACATAAAGGACTACATTGTCATTTAGTTAAGTAGTTTTTTATTTATTTAACCTGAACCATTTATAATTAACTTAATTATAATTAGATTAAGATAAAAATGAATGATACAAAGTGTAATGATTAATAATAATAAGTGATAGTCTTTTCATATTGCAGGCTATATTTATACAATTGATTATCGATGCCAGATGACATTGCAAATGTGGGTTAAATAAATTCACTTTGTACTTGTAACCATATAGAGGTGCATCTAAAACAAAATTAAATATCATAGGGCAACACGGTCCTGCTAGGGACCGTGTTGCCAGCCAATAGGAAGGGCATTCAACCTTTACATATATAATCTTATGCATTCAAATAAGGGAATTAAATTTGTTTTATAAATTTGGGCAAAAGCAGCAGTTTAATTTATTCCTAGATATACAAATCCAGCAGGAGACCATTTAAAGGGGAAAGTGGACTGAGATGGAGGTATTTCTCTTAAACCACCTAGTGGCATTACGTCTGACTTATTTAAAGAGGACCTATTATGCTACTTTTCTGGTCTTAATTTCTTGTTTTACACTGCTATAGAGCAACCTGACACGAATCACATCACAAAAAACTATGTAGATTTTCGGGAAGCTCTTTCTCTTATTTTGGCGATCCAGCACATCCTGTCAACACTTGAGTGTGTGTGCTTCGGCTCCCTCCGCCTGTGCTTCGGCCATCTCCGCTCCCCTCCCCCCCCTCCTGCAAACCCCACTCCGTTGTGATTGGTTACCTTCCTTCCGGAACACTTTCAGTGGCGGGAAGCGCGAGCATGGACCTATAAGGGCGCGAGGCAGACGCGAACAGGGAAGTGACAGCATTACCATACATGGAAACATCCGCGTGGAGACATCACAAAGTTTTATGCGACGGCACAAATTATGAAAGGGTAGACCGCTTTGAACACGTGACTTCTCGACTGGCTAGAATAGTGTTTAGTGCTCTGCACAGACACCCCAGACGGTCAGCAGGGAATATGTCGAAATGCATGTAAGTCATTATTTGATAATTTAGTATGGTTAAGCATGACTATGAATCATCATAACAACGTTTATAGGTCATAAAAGTCAAAAAGCATCATAGGTCCTCTTTAAGTGTATTCTGTATCCCGAGAACACACTCAACTAGCCTGGTGCTACCAGACCATCGTACTTCATTTCATTTGTACAGAAGGTCTGGCAGTGCTGTAATTGGCAAACGTTCACTCATGGAGGCGGGTGTCTGTTAAAGTTTAAAACTATTGGATCTGCCCAGTGCCACTCTGGATTAGCCAACCAATCGCATAACGTTTGGTCGTCACGTGTGTCATGAGCCGGCTTCTGGCAACTGAAACTGGAGCGCGACTTCGACGTCATCGTTCTCAGCCACTCGCTCTGTTCGCTGATTGGACCGGCTGTCGAATCTCTGGCAAAACTGGGAAATGGGCTGTACACCCAGACTGACTACTGAAGGGAAAATAAAATTTGGCCGGAAGTAGGCGGGCGGGCGGAGCCAGGCTAACACTCAACTGATTGGTGACCTCAACAAGAGCAGGGGTGGATACTTCATGCCTGGTTAATAGGATAAGAACATTGTCCACGTAAAGTGTAATCTTATATTGCTTGTCTGCTATGGTTAGGCACTGTATGTTAGTATTTCACCGTATTGCCTCAGCCAGTGGCTCTGTGGCCAGGGCAAACTAAAGTGGTGAATGTGGACATTACTGCCTTGTTCCCCTCCTAAAGCAGAAGTTGGAAGACCTCAGATCATTAGTGAGCACCACAGCAAGGGGCTCATTATATAATAATTTAACCCATCCAATAAACTGTTCACCTAGATCAAAAGTATCTAATGTGTGGAACAGATAGGGCCATTCGAATTTTGTCAGTGCCTTTACATGATAATACACGTCACATTGTCTATTTATTATCTATGTTATCTATCAATAAAGTTTTATCTAATCTAATCTTATCTAATAAACACCAGATCTTTTTTTCAGCACACACATATTCACAGATTTTGTCAAATAGTGTATTGGATTAGAATGGCTGACTCCAATTTTAAGCAGCATTGTTTTAAACCCATGTAATACCAAAAGTAGAGTATAACCAAACTGTCCCCTATGCTGTCAACAAACGCCATATCGTCATCATCAATTAATGGACACTAGTCGAGAGTAGACTAAAATCCAGAAAGTTCGTCATTAAGAGGCAATCTAATGTCCCTCAAATGTGTTGATTTGAGTTCAAACCGGTGTCCTGCCATCCGTCCAAAAAGCACATTAATCCATCAGACTGCCAGAAAGTCAAGTTTGATTCAAAGAACATCACCAAGGGTCCAGTTCCACCACTCCAGCAGACGCTGAGCATTGGGCATGCTGATGCCAGACGTTGGATGGAACATGCCGTTTCATGGATTTATTTTTTATTTTGTTGATTCCTTCCAGCAGCAATTAGGAACTCTGTTTGAATCAAATCAAATCAGTTTTATTTGTATCGCCCAATATCACAAATAGACATTTGCCTCAGTGGGCTTTACATTCCATACAGTACAACACCCTGCCCTTACACCCTTAGCTCGGCTGGGAAAAAACTTGCAGTAAAAATAACATTTATCTGGATTAAAAAAACCTGATCCACACTGTCTCGTCTCCACCAGGAAAAACTGGAAGAGGACAAACAGACAGCCAGTGAGCAAAGCAAAATGAACATAAAGAGTAAACATGCATGCGAGTAGAAAGAGTACTATTCTGCTGGACGGTGAATCAATGCTGATGTGAGGCACTAGCACCCGGGGAGCGTCCGTTCGGCTGATTCCGCACAGAACTCAGAGTACAACACCTTTTATGCACTGCAGCGCACTGTGTGTTCACCAATTTGTGGCCAAGTTTTCATGGCGCTTCCACTTCAACAATAATAGCATATTTGACCGGGGCAGATTTTACAGAATAGGGATTTTTTTTTTAAACTGAGTAGTGCCACAGGTGGGATCAGATTAGAGTCACTGAACTCTTTAGGACCCATTCTAAATTCAAAATGAATCTCCCATGGAGAACTCAAAGGGTATGTACTGTGTGGGCTTCAGAGTGTATGCATTTAGTGAGAGTCTTCATGATGGTACACAGAACGTTTATGTAGGAGAGGCCTTGTAAATGCCTTGCTTCTCTATTGCATTCAAGCACTGAAATGGCCTCAAATGCACAGAATTAGATCCACTACAGTTAGTCACCGGGACTGCATTCAGACCAACAGCAGCACTTAGGGTGTATTCACACAGGGAAAGTCCGCTAGTTCACTTGCTTTGGTCCAGACCAAATAGAGTTTAGATTTTTTTGTTTGGTGTGGTCCACTTTCATATTGCCCCTTTTGTAAGTGAACCAGCATTACGAAGCAAAACCACACGTGATCTGAGGTCATTCATTCATTGGACAGACATTCTGGGGTGGAGAGAAGCAGGAAGCACGAAGTTAAAATGCGAAATATATCATGGATATAATATGGGATTAAAAATAATAAAACGGCCTACATCTAGCCTATACATAAAGAAGAAAAAAATCTAATTATTGTTGTTTCATATGGTTATAATATGAAGCCCTATGACAATGCCACGTTATGTGGCTTGTAGTCTACAATGTGAAACATAATTTTTACTGTATTTTTGCTGCTGGACGTGCGGCTCGCGAGAAGAATAGGCTCATGCCGACACTCAGCTGATTAAACTGTGTATCAGCTGGGTGTCAGTTCGGCGCAGTTCAGCTCCAAACTGACATGGGGATAGTATTGACGGTCCCGTACATGGGAAGCAAAATAAAAACACACACTTCTTGCGCAGCGTGAACCTGTTGGCACTGGGCGGGTGATGCTCTCCTCTCCTTCATCTGATCGCTGAACACATTCAGCATTTTTACGCGTCCTCTCGATCAAATGTATGTACTATTGTTCTGGGCTCCCGGTCAAACAACAACTTATCGTCCTTACAATGGCGACAACAACACTTTCCCATAATGTGAAGCTGATAGCAATTTATTAAAAAATAAAAGGCACAGTGCTTCCTGCATTTGGGTCGTATCGAGTACGGACAAATTCACACCACAAACGAACTGCAGCAGAGTGCGTTTGGAAACGCACCGAGACTACCTCTTCAGCTGGGTCTCGGAGCGCGAGTTGGGGCCGCCCCCGAGTGCGATTGCTGTATTCACATCTGCCTGAAAGATGCGCACCGAAGGTGGAAGTGCACCTGAGTTCGTTTCAACCGAACTAAACATGGCATGTGTGAATACACCCTTAAAATACAAGGAGTTTGTGTTGGTGTGAGTGTGTTGCTACAAGGTACACATAGAAACAGTGAATAAGACATCAAGACGTTTATACAAGGAATACGCTTCTGTGAAATGGCAAAAAAGGTTTCCCCTAGACCCTGTTTTATTATTGACCTCATGAGTCTGTTTCTTCAGGTTAGTATGATTCCTTGTGCAGATTCTGAGATGCATGTTACATGTATGTATGTCATGTAATACTGACGTTTTTAAAGAGTCCTGTTGTGGTTAAAGTTCATTAAAGACAATAGAAGACAGCACATGTAAACACATACCAATTCACATGGCAAATGTAATACAAAGAAATATAATTTAGACCACAAAGGGTAATAGTACTTATAACATGACTGTAGGTGTAATAGCTGTGTTAGACATTTGAAATATTTTAGCTTAGCAATTTGATTTTATCATACACACTTGTGGTGTTTTTTTTTGTTTTTTTTTAGCATTTCCTAAATAGTGATATTCATTTATGCACAATGCAACTGTTCATAATTATCAAGGTGAACAAGTACTGCATCCTTTCTCATTTATTCATCATCATACCAACATACTGTTCATTTTCCCGCCTTTTCATCATTAAACGTTCTCTGAAGTATTATAATGTGTGGCTCACTGATCAGTTCTTAAGAGACTGTATAGGTTTGTAATTCAAGTGCCTTTTTCAAGAAAAAAACAGCAAATTATAAATACAACCGCTCAAATATGGAGTTGGCCTTCAAGCGATAAAAATAAACATTTTTGGATGGATCTTTTTTTATATCCAACAGAAAGGATGCAGTTCTTTGAAATTTCAGAACAAATCAGCAACACCAATTGGGCAAACGTAATGGCCCAGACATGTCATTTGTGCATGAAGTTTGACATTTGTTTACTTACTGTAGGTCAGTAAACATTCATGATTGATCCAGTGCTGCTGTCTTCACATAACCATGTTGTTAGATTCCCCGAATCCTTTAATTCAATACTCATTCTTTCCCAAAATTGAGAATACCAAATGGAAATCAGTTTGGCATTTATGTTTGAAAACTCATCCACACATTCCACCTCATCTGTCCTGTGCTTAGTGGAATCTGAGACCAGTGTGATGGATGGATCATACTTCAGAGTGGTGAATCCATATACAGATAGACATGAAAGAAAAAACCAACCGCTGTCTCCCAAGTATCGACGTGTGACGAAAATGAAATCCAAATTGATCTGTAACCTTAGACACACACAGTTTGAGTGGGTCAACAAAGCACTCCTGAAGGTCATAGGCTGTCCTCCACAAGAAAAACAACAGCATTACATGTTAAAGCTCTAACTAGCTGAAGGAATTATGGCAATTGTTTGTCAGGACCAAAGAAAGTTGTGTGAGTTTGAATTCAGTTTATTTAAGAAGGGGACAGTGGGGGCGCCCTTAGATCAGTTGGTAGGGCCCCCCCCCCCCATGGGTCTCGGCCAGCAGCGGACCCGGGTTCGATTCCAGCCCGCGGTCGTTCTCTCCATGTCACTCCCCTCTCTGCCCCATTTCAACTCTGTCTCTACACTATCAATAAAGCATAAAAATGCCAAAAAATATCTTAAAAAAATGCCAGAATTAGCCAAAAGGCTATTTTTCATCTGTAGTCCCCTGGCATCGGTGTTAAAAGAAAATACAAATAAACAAGATAGGTTGGAACCCCACAGCACAAAACAGGGCATCACAGAACAAACAGAACAGAGTGTATTAAAGAAGCACATAGGGAGGAGGTCTGGGGTGGAGGGATTGGTCAACATGAACTCAGGTTTCAATGCAGTAGGCCATTGCTCATTCTGCCCATAGTGGTGGCAGTCCAGACTGATTAGATATACTCACAATATATCCACATACATATACAATCACACTACATTTAACATTTACTATCACACAAAGATCAGTATACACCAGAGCATACCCACCAAAAAGATTACATGATGCCCTATATACCAAGTTTCTGGCCTTTCCCCCCCCCCAAAAAAACACAACATTCTGCCCCCCTACAGCAGAATACTCCATAGATGCCATGCTAAATATTTCAGAATTATCCCATACCAGATATCGTACCTTCTCCCCAATAGAAGACAGAACACCCCCCCTAACATAAGCACATACTTAATTTCTCACTTTAAATTAGTTCCCACATTGATAGTGGGACTAAAGAAAATGTATACGTTTTCAACTTACAGTTTGGTAACCTGTACTTTCTGCCTCCGCCTGGAGAAGAGATACCTTATACCGTCTACATAGCCTATTGTGTGTGTGTGTGTTCGCGTACGTGCGTACACACGCGTTAACCTCCGCTCTCTGTCCATGGTGCTGAAACACCTTGTCAAAATGAGCGATATTTTCACGTTTCTCTACTATATGCATTGTGAACGTGGGTTGCAGATCAAGGTCTATAGGTCGTATTTCGGTGCTTAGTGTGAGAGAGGAGAGAAAGAGAGAGAGTGAGAGTTAGAAACTCTAGGGATTGTGTATATAGTCGGAATATAGGACCGTCGGTCTAATGCGCCTCCTTTTTGAATAATCGGACAAACGGCGCTTCAGAACCATGGGTTCCGTTGTCGGAATAGTGGTATGTCGATATAATGGGAAATATTTTGGACCATTGAGATGTTGGAACAATGAGGCGTCGGAATTACGGGAAGGCCCCCTCATCAATTTACAGGTCCATCTTAACCTTTTACCTGTGATTAATCCAATGAGCTCGCCATGCCAGACACAATGCAGCTAGCAAGAATGACGTTATCATTAGTAGAACATTACAATAAAATAAAGGACTAAAAATAACATAAATTATGTTACGTTCCCGGTCTAGAGGAAGCTGCATACAACACAATGTGCCCCCCGCTCTGCCACCCCCAAGAAAGTTAGTTCCAAAATATAGCAGTTTTATTTTCTTCAGCGTAAAGCAATGCCCAAAATGCAACCCTAAATGACCTATCAAATTAAACAAAGGTTAAAAATAAGACAGGTTCCTTACCTAAGCTCCTAAAAATATAAACATGAGAAAAGACTGGCGTCCACCTCCAGCCTGACGGAAAGTTTGGAGCAGCTAGTACAGGGGCACTGCAGAGGAGAACTTTGAGGGTCTCAAAGGCAGACTGAAATGTCTCTGACCAGAGGAAGGGTGCATACAGGAGGTGTTCTATGAGTGGTGTGAGGGCCACACCCTGACCTTAATAACACTAATACAAGCTGGAGTTTAACTGTGAATCATGTGTTGAAAAAAACCTATTGGATGACCCATAGACCTAGACTGGAGCTCTGGGACAAAAACAGTGTGGAATATATAAACCAATACAAAGAGTTGCACAGAAACCGGGCAGCAATAGTTTATGCAATAAAGTATTTTTTATTACAAGAATATGAATGTATAACTGTTTAATTTCATTATTGATTTCATTCAAATATGAAATTATTAACAGAAGCAGAGGTAGGGTACACAGGAATTAGGACCAGGAAATTAGAAAACTCATCATAACCTTCTCAGAATGCAGTGAACACAACAAGTAAATTATTTCTATGAATTTAGTTTTTTTCTTCCATTCCAAGGGTTTACCGGCGACCTTTTTAGAATAAAAATCAGCCTTGATTACTGGGGCCAATCCGAATAGTCCAATCTCCTAACCTATAAGCCTCCTTTCCTATACCTTAACCCCTAAACGTCATCGGGGTTAAGGAGAGATGAAAGGTGCTTCCTATCGAACATAGGAAAAGACAGCACTGTTTCAAAAGAATTCGACTCCACTTTTCCTAACCGACGTCATTGCACGACGGCGAGTATTGCTGACGTGAGTCACTAGCGTGAAACTAAACTACACTAGCCGAAAATTGACTACAACAAGCGCTCGTTTGATCCATGCGTTCTTTTCATATTGATTTTAATCGGGTGGTCGCCAACAGAGTGAGAATCACTCCCATATATCCCAATTCACATGTGGAATAAAAAGAGGCTACACTAATGTTGATGTTGTAATGAACTGCCCCCAGTAACTTCATTAAATGTGAAGTTGGTATTTTATTTTCTTATGGTGTAAATTATGTGCTACGAAAATAACTATTATGATGTAGGTCTTTTATGAGTTCTTTATTATTATCTTTATAGGGGAGGGGGTATTTTGTTTTAGCCGAGTTAAATCTTCCTCTCTTCTCCTCTCCTCTCTTCTGTTTTACCTCTCGTTCGTATTCGTGTAGAGTCGGTAAACTCCGGCGGTGGCCTGTTGCTTTAAATCTTGCCGCCGTAAAGGATTATGGGATACCACTATCTCCTTTCCTTTTGCATAGGTTGGTCCGTAGTAACCTATTAAAGGATGAATCAAGGCTCCTTTCCTAAGCATTTTAAGAATTCGGATCACTTATCTGCCGAGTACTTCCGGGTCATCTCGATAGGAAAGGAAATTTCCTATGCAAAAAAGACTATTCGGATTGGCCCCTGGTGTTCCTTGTGTCTGTGAAGTGTCATGGCTACCCCAGAACAAAGAGCTGAATGTTAATTGAAAGAGAAGCACTGTGAATGTTGACACAGAACAAAATATGTGTTGAAATGATGGGTTTTAGCTAGTGCCTCATAACGCATATATTACACTGTGGGGGTTGTTCATTATAAAATGACAGGCCTTTGTTCATATATATGCATACCCAGCAGGCCACCGACGTCAATAGACATTATATATTTGATAACCATAATCCATGTCATTACAACGTCCAAAGTCGACCTCTAATTGACATCGAAATCTGACGATATATGACGTGGATATTATGTTGTTTTTAAGTTGTGTTGTGAAGTTACCAAAATCCAACATATTTCAAACGTCTCATGCCAATGTCATCTTGACATAGAATTTTGACATTTATTTTGACCAAAACAGAGAATCAGGAGAAATCTCTGCACGTAAGGGGCAAGGTCCAAAATGTAAGTGTAATGCAACAATGCACTCAGGTGGCACTGCATAAAAAATAACATGATTTTATAAAGGATATTCCTACATATTCCAAAATTTGTGTATATTTCCAAAAAACAATAACGCTATGCATCAGTTTAAACAAATACAGAGGATGTGTTTGTACTATTTTATATTGAATACATATCGAAAACGATTAGGAAATGATCACATTCTGTGATATTCACATTTGGGGTTAGATCATTTAACTTATCTATTTCATTTATACGTTTCAGATAAATCAACTAATTGTCGCAGCATGAGTAGACTTAGCAGTAAAGATGACAAAGGAGGTGCTGTGTTAAGTTAATATTGTTCCTCATTGAAACTGGCTTCAATCTTGGCTAAAGGTTATACTCCATTTGAGATGTAATGTAACGGCTGGACAGGGAGGACACAGGCGCAGAGACAGTGGTTGCGTTCCGAATCGCATACTCTTTCTTTTTTCTATTCTACATACTACATCCGACGATAAAAAGAATCTAGTTAGGATGCAGTAGGCATACTATTGGGACATACTTTACTCTCTTATTTCATCATAACATTGCGCCTTGATCTTGCCTCTTGCTTTTATATCCGTCGCATCCCCGTTTGTTTTCATATGGAGGCTTCGTCGATGTTACGTCACTTCACGTGCGCACTGGATTGTGGGTCAGAATCGCCCAAATAGGATGCACTTTTCAACACTAACAATCTTGGCCGCATGAAGTAGGACATCCGGGTACTTCTAACCATCCTAAATCTGGTCATAAGAATCGGGACATCCTAAATCTTTTTTCTACATACTATATAGTAGAAAGTATGCGATTCGGAACGCAACCAGTACCAGTTTAAGAGGGTTTATTTAGAAGGAATCTGGGGGTTTTGGGCCGGGCTCTGGAGTGGCTGACAGGCATGGGGGTCCAGGAGGTAGTGCCAAGGGGAGAATCCAGGGAGACGAGCAGAGGCAGGCAAGAGCAGGCAGGCAGAGGGGTCCAGGGAGGGAGAACTGGCTGACGAGGGCTGGAGCTGGTGGCTGGAGTCAGGCTGGGAGACTGTGGCAAAAAAGAACAGAATTTAGCAACAAGCTAAAGCAGGCAGAACTACAAAAGGTCTAGGTGGCTGGAGAGTTACTGACTGGGTAACAGAGTTTATAATCTGGCAGTGTCTGGAAGGTAGGGCCGGGTATATGAAGAGCAGTTGATTGTTGATTGATGGCAGCTGTGAATGCTGGTAACTGACTCCAGCGCACCTGACTCCAACCCTGCAATTACACCAGAACACAGACGAGGGTAAAGGGGAAAAAACAACACAAGGGCTTGAGGCCCAAGCAGGATCATGCCATGTAATCCTATAAATTACCTGCTTCCAGAGGCCTGTTTGGAAAACGCAACCAATTTAAAGGGGGCATATTATGCTAAATCTCGGTTTTAAAGGTGTATTTCCAAGGTCCACTAGAAAAGGTTTTCATGGTTTATTGTTCAAAAAACCCATTAGTTTTCTACCATTGCCCATTTCTTCATCGCCTTTTCCAGCCTTCTTTTGCCTCTATCTCAAAAGGTTGTTTTTGACATCTACCCCCCTTTGCAAAAATACTAGTCTGCTCTGACTGGTCAGATCTACATGGGCGTGCATACACCGCCCTGCTCATTTACTCTATACCTACCTACATGGACATGGCACACGCCCAGCTGTCAGTTTTGTTTACTTTTGGCCAATGCAGCATGGAGACCAATGTAAACATGTTTAGCTTCATTTCTACCACAAATATTGGCACACTAACCAGTTCTAAACTAAAAGATGTACAACTGAACCTGTTCAGACAGGAGTCTGAGCTGAAAACTGTGAAAATGGCATCAAGATTTCTGATTTCCCTGACATTATCCTCAGGTAAATACTGTTTAATTATGTCACAGTCAATAACATAATTTGAGCTAAGTATTTATGCATAAACTCTCTAAACTGATAACATACACCCTGTTTTACGTTTGTCTTTACAGGTCTGTGGAATGATAAAGCTTTGGTTGTGAACCGATACTGAGTTGACATGTAAAAATGTACAGTAACCATAATGGAAAAGAATGTATCCTGAATCATGTCAAGATTCACTGGAAAGGCATTATCTTTTGTAAAATGTATGGTTGAAATAATTATGCTTTAGGTTTGTCAGAGCTGCAAATGATCTGACAACATTTCATTAGTAGATAATGTATCATTTGTATTGTGATCTCTCATTCATAATAAAGTGTTACCGTTAAATGTATTGTGTTGCTTACTGTCACTGTTTGCTACATGTAGTAAAGGATTACTTGAAACCCACATTTTCATCTCGCTGAAGATTTTCTCTGATAAAACAGTATCATTACATTTTAAAAAGACCAAAAACATCCTTAAAAATAAAGCAGTTTATTCATAACCAGTGGAATGAAAATATGAAGTGTACATATCAAACAGAAGCAAAGCCATAACTTTTAAGTAACTGTCCAGTTGTTGTTGGGCCCTGAAGAAGACCACCTGTCCCACCCAGTGAACACATCCTCCTCTGAAGGAACGGATAGTGTGACGGTCTTGGTGGCTCCGTCCGGCTCCATCGGGTCACTCAGATACCTGTAAAACATGGCACATTCAATGTTACATCATGTAGCATAGCTGACATGTATAGGCCTACATCATACATCTGTTATGGCAAAGCTACAACAAATTCAGTATAGCCCTGGCTCAATAAGCAACAAGTTCTGAGTGATACTGTGTGCTTTTTGAAATATAATGGACAGGAAACAAACACCAGCAGAGACAACTTACAGTATTCCTGTCTCTGTGTACATTACACTGGAGATCATGTAATAGGCCCACTGCTGCTTGTACTACACACTGTCCGCAGACTTATTGCAGTGTGTACTTGAGCTATACAATCAGACAGGTAGCAGGATGAAGCTATTAAAAAAATGCTCTTCAGTTTCCAACACACCCTACAGTTTCACCGTCTGTTTCACACAGGGGCTGTCACGGCAGGACTAACGTGAGCTCACAAGAACCAAATAACAGTCACTGCAAAAGACTCACAGCTCTAACCGTTAGCATAAAGCTAACAGTAAAGCTAGCGGGCGCTAATGCTAACGACTAAACCCTGCATTCTCTCATTTCAGTCAGTGTTGGTTATTATAGGAGGGATAAAATAAAGCACATTACAGACATTGAACTAACAAACGGACAGAATTATTTTTAAAATAGGACTACTTACATTTCGGACGGATGGTGTCTCTCAGTCTTCCTGACACAGTCTCCTCCACACTCCAGTAAAAAGGCTTTGATCACACTAACAGATTGCAAACCTTTGCTGGAGATAGCCTAACAAAAAATGTAAATCCATTCAGCCCTAGTGTGCTTCGAGGCTGGGGTGTGATGGTAGCTTGAGGTTGAGCTCACTCTGCAGCTTGTTGTTGCATGAGCGAGTGGAGGCTCAGCCATGTGTGTGTGGTTACCAACGGGGCGTCTTGATTTGCCAATCAACTGCCGAGTTTCTGGTGAGCTTTCCAGTGGGAGTATTTATGATAATGAAAACCGAACGATTTCGTCATCAGTCGGTGTATTTTGGAACAAACCTTCAAATCCCCCCTTTTTCGAAATAAGTGTCCCAGAAGAAACTGACATATTTGTCTTTTTGAAGCTTGTGTGTGCTGGTAGGGACGCCAATAACCTAAACAGTGTGCCCAAACACCGGCAATGTTTGGTTTTTCATAATATGTCCCCTTTAAGCAAAGTGTTTGGAGAATATGCAAGGACAGTGGAAATGTGCATGTTGCTATTTTAATGGTTTCCTTTTTCCTGTTTGCCCAGCTCCTCAAAATCAGGGTGCACTGGAGCAATTTCATCAACATTTAAAATCATTGCTCGGCGCTTACTGCACTGAGCTGAAGGTAGAGGGGGAAGAGGGAGTGGGCCTTGGCTTCTGTTGACAGCCAGAGAAGTTGTGAAGGAAAAGCACAGGTTTCAGTCTTAATGAGCTTGTATTTGCACCCACTGTGTGGGGTCCTTAAGCTGTAGTGTCAGACCAGTGGAGGTCTGAAGGGCCCCTGCAAAACTTGATCACCTTTGTCAATGGTTTTAGGCAGAGGCTTTATGAGGCAGGTGTGCTGGATGAACATGTTTGAGTATTGTTACCAGATGCTGAATCACCATTTCATGCCTAGCTCTATGGTCCTTGTTCAGTTCTGAAACAGGCTTCAGAACAGAACAATCTGATTGACATGCCCAACAAGAGATACTCGTCAACATTCTGCCATATTAATTTGATGGAGCAAAGTTCGCAGCCATTAAAGTATATCCAGCTTCGTCCACTAGAGCAGAGCTCATCTGATTCCTGGGACTGGCAGGTTATGGTTTCTGTGCTTACTTTTCTTCTGTGGCGTCCACATGAACAAATCTGCTAAACGCTGGAGCCCAGTACAACTGGTCACCTGAGTGTCAGCCAGCTTCTGAGAAAGTGAAGCAGCAATTACTGTATATTCAGCTCCTGTCCTGGCTGCTCCTCAGCTGAGGAAACCCTTCCAATTGCAGACAGCAATATACAGCCAAAATGGGTTGGGCAAAATTAATTGATTTTAGGAGTAATACAGTTTATTTGATAGACAAATGCTTCTAAAAAGGAATTTAAAGTAAAATGCTAAATTAAAATAATTAAATCAATACTGCAGCATATGTTGAACTTACAGTTCAACAGCTGATGAATAAATGTTATTGCCAAAGGCATTACAGACGAGCAGCAGTTCAACAAAGATATAATGAGAAGCCTCTGGGTGCTTGAACACAAACAGATGAACACTGCTGACCTTGTGGTGAGCTGCAGAGTGCATGTCTTAGTTGAGTATATTTAAAAGGCCAGTGGTTCAGGAGGGCTTTTCTCCTCTCTTCACTGGAACAAAGTTTTGCCTGAAAACAGACAACTGACCTGCACTCATCCTACACAATCCAATCTCTGATCAGCCAAAAGGAAGCGTGTCCATGTTGTTCATTTGAACTGGATGGCATCATGATTTAGAAACCACAGTAACTATAAATATGTAGCATTCACTAATACTATGAGACCTGAAAGTCAGTTGGTGGTCTATCGATGTTGATGATACAACCACTTTTAACCTTTTTGTAAAATTTGAAATAAACAACAACATACTTTCTCACTTACTTTTTCCTTATCCTATCATATGGCTTTCACAGCCAAAGAAAGCACTGCCACCTTGAACAGACCCAGGCTCAATACATGCAAGCTCCAGATAGTGAGTGACTCATCCGATATTACCTATCCTATCCTACCACATAGCCATACTGAAATATAAAGACATTTTGAAACTGGACTTTTGCTTTGGCTATTGGGATGTCACTGTTGCTTGGTCGGTCCATCCACTACTCCAGCCAAACTTAAAGGAATACTTCACCCATACAGAACCGGCGTTCTATCATTATAAAATCACTATTATAATATAATGAATGAGGTTTTTCTTCCCTCAGTCTTCCCTTGGCCCAGCTGTTAATCCTAACCCTGCATTTTCCCATGAGTGATGTCACACATGGGAAAATGTAGGGTTAGACAGTGAGACCATAAACCACTCTTTCTGCCTTTTCTCAGGCTAGGATGAACCGATTTCTAAAATGTTTGCACATTTATACTACACAGGATCTCAGAGTTCAATACACCTTCATATGTCCACCGGTGAAGTAGGTCTTTAAACATCTCTACATCAATCAGATTGATTGTTGTAAAATGTTCTTCTAAGTATGTTTCCACAACATTTCCAAATATTCCTTTAAGTTAAGTCCTTAACTGTATTCTCTGTATTAATTCAGCAATTGCATGTGGGCTTTTTATAGCCTTTGTTCTCTATCTTTATGATTTAAAATCCTAGGAGGACATTTTATGAAATATTTTTATTCTACTTTTATGCTTGCATTTAAGTTGTATGCCAGTGTTGTTCTCCAGTTCACACTGTGTGTGTGAGAGAGAGAGAGAGAGAGAGAGAGAGAGAGAGAGAGAGAGAGAGAGAGAGAGAGAGAGAGAGAGAGAGAGAGAGAGAGAGAGAGAGAGAGAGAGAGAGAGAGAGAGAGAGAGAGAGAGAGAGAGAGAGAGAGAGAACAAATGCTGGCCTTGTTCCTTCAGACTCCAATGATGAAAAGCATCATCAGTGTCCTATTTCAGGAGTTCAAGAGGTTACACTGTCGTATTTACAGACACACATACACGCTCAAACAAACAGAAACAGTCTGCTTTTATAGCTTTTTTAAAATAATTTATTCCCAAAAAAAGCCTGAGATAACCTAACCTTAATACTACATTATAACTGAAAATGGTAACTCTGGTATGTTACATTAAACAGTTGGGGTTAGTTTAAGTAAGAACTCATATTGATCGACCTTCAGTTAAAATACAAACAGTGCATATGGAAATTATTCACTTTTTCCACATTTCATAATGTTACAGCCTGGAATAAAGCAGGATTACATTTTTTTCCCTCAAAATTCTACAAATAATAGCGGGGGAAAGGGCTCAATGGATGTGATATGGGATGCTTCCGGCAAATAAGCATGGAAGTAGGAAGACATCTTATGTTATTATCTGCTGTGTCTGTGCATTATTGATTTAGTGGGTGCCTAATTAGCAACGTAGTCATGCCTGCCTTTTTTCCCCACATTTGTGTGTGTGTTTATGTGTGTGTGTGTGCGTGTGTCAATATTTTTGGCTATGAGAAGGACTAGGCCTACTGTAGGCTAAGCCCCGCAATCAAGCTGGCATTTTTTGTGTTGGATGGTGAATGAGTCGACATAGGCTATGCACACCTGTGGCAGTGCAGCGCTGTCTGTAGTGGGAGATAGGCTCATTTGGCCTGCTTGTTTTTTTGTGGTTCGAATTCGAAAATTCAGCCCTAGTTCCTAATTTTATTTCATGTAGAAACCTGGCTGAGGGGAGGAGACAGAAGTTCCAAAAGAGAGAGAGAGAAACAAACTGTAGGTTATACAGTTGTTTATATTATAAACAGGCATTACAGTGTCATATAAGTATGCCAATAATTTATATTAATTAATAACAGAGCCTGTAATTAATTAGATAAATTTTTTAATCTTTTGACAGCCCTAGTATTGAGCTGTCCATGGTGCTGAAAGAGCGACAATACACCGTTATGAATGCAACCAACTGGATTCCACGATTTTTATTCTTTTCGCAGGGACGGGAGTGCGGAAAACGGTGTCATGTGGGCGGGGCCCCAGACTAGGTCTTGAAACAGGCCCCTGGGGCCGCACGCCAATTTCTACGCAAACATTGGGATTTATAAAAAGCAAACTTGACGGGAAGATGTGCGGTCCTCCACGCAAACTCTGACCCATGTGTACGCACAGAAGTGCGAGAATGAATGTGTTTGTGTAAAATGAATCCAGATATAGGCCTATTATAAGCCATGTAGGTCTATCATATAGGGAGTTCCTTTGCAAAACGGATGAAGCCATTCTTACAACTAATGAACTCAGATTTTTCCATGGAGTGATACCAACAAAAAACAAAACGAATTAGGATCTTAAATAGCCTACAAACGGAGATATGAGTGCAAAAAAAAAAAAAAAAAAAAAAAACGTTTGAATAAGCTCTGCATGTTATTGGATTCATTCTGATAATATTGAGGTGGAATACAACCTATTACTTTTACACTGACGCTGTTCTCGATGCCTCAGTCAGGCAGACAGGAGTGCACAGTTTCATACAGTAATCACAAGCCTACTGTACATCACATACTGTGCTAATTTTTCGCGGTTTTTAGTCCGTTTTATCTATGTGTTTTTCTTTGTGTTTAAGCACGTCGTAACTGTGTTTTGAAAGGGACTGTGAAGTTTATTATTAACCCTCCGCCGCCCGTCACTGCACCGGGATGAATTCTCTGAATCTGTATCTCATGGGGGGTCTCAGTGTCCCCCGCTCGTGGCACAAACACTGCTGTGTGAGGATATGCACTTGTTTGCGTCCACTTTTATGTCGGATCGCTTCTTTTTATTTCGACCACAGTGTTCACAGAGATCGCCACAGGCTGCACTATGACGCCTTTACCCTCACACTGTGCCACCAAACTAAATTTTCCCTGGTCGCCACTTCTCCATCGGGTACTTCGGCGTGACCGCAGTGATCCACACCGTGTGGAGTTTATTTTTCCATTTCCCTTTCAGTCGGCGATTGCCACTACCGCCTTCATGCACTCAGTAAATTATATTAATTCGGGCGTGTCAATGACTATGTATGGGTAAATATGGGCGTTACGTGAAGCCCGCAAAGGCTGCGCCACATTTAGAGTGGATTGTGATTTATAAAGGGAAACAGGCGTAGGACGTTTTATAAATCAGAATATTTTTGTTCGCACGTACATCCTACATTTCTTCCGTACGCTGGCTTCCACGTGAATCCCACGCAAACCTTTATAAATGAGGCCCCAGATCATTAAGGCTGCCTCTGCATGGATTGACGGATACGCTTGTGCGGTATGGCTGGTCTCACAAGGCTAGATTGACGACTACACGAACCAATCACTATAAGGGACAAATCCGATTAGCCCGTTAACTTTTGACCGGCCTCCTTCCGCTGAGATTTGAGAAAGGCCAGACATATTTGTGGGCGAGAAACTCCCAGTCTTTGGACTTTCCCTTTTGCCTGCCCCAACTGGACTTGTTTGCCATGCTGTCTTACTACCTGGTTTGTCATCCACTTCATTAAAATCTATTTTTTGACTGTTTCCTGTGTCCTGCAATTGGTTTCTTGTCTGTCGTTTCCCTGAAACCCTGACATACCTTTACTTCAGTGTAAACAGTCAGACGAACCTCGCATACACAATTGATCTTTTTTTTTTAATCTTTTGGGCATTTTTGCCGTTTTAGACAGATTGGAGAGACAGAGTTGAAATGGGGCAAGGAGGAGATGACATGGAGGGAACTGACATAGGCGGGATTCGAACACAGGGCTGCTGCGGGGCCTTGGCCCGGGGGGGGGACGCCCTACCCACTGGGCTAAGGGCAAAGTTTACATAAAGCGAGGACAGACTTTCCTTGCTTTATGTAGTTAGATAAAGATTGTTCACGAGTCAAGGAGCTCAAGTCCGAGTCGAGTCTCCAGTCATTAAGAAGGAGTCTCAAGTCTCAAATAACTGGGTATGCGACTCCCATCTCTGCATCTACATGAGGTAAGCCTTCAGGGATCATGCATGGATATTCCTTCTGCTGTACGTCCAGTTTATTCTTAGCAATAGAAACAACAACTGAAACATTTCTTGGGCTCTTCCTGGTATTTTGACTGTGCTCCTGCACCAGTGTCAGGGGGCGACACCAGTTTGTAAACGCTGCCATACTGAGAAAAAAAGATTGATTTTTCTTTTGGCTTTTTGTCAACTCAATTGGCGATGCCTTGAATGTAACAGACTTTAATTTATATGAAAAAGTTAATGCACTATAGCTTCCCAGATAACGGCTGTTCATGTAACTTTAAATAGCGACGACTAGAACAGCTGTGAAGTGGAGGGACACATTTGCAGTCCCAGTGTTGTCATACTCTAAATCAGCACTCATGGAATGCCTCGTGTCCAATCAAATTACCCTGTCACAACTTCAGCCAGTATGTCTGTTTTCCTGGGGCCTATTGCATAAAACTAAGATAAGGGATTAACCTAGGATATTTCGGTTATCCTGGCTTGCGTTAGCCATGATCTGGTTGCATAAAAGCGGAGGGACATAAGTTACCATAGAGATGTATGTGTCCCGACCAGGCTAAACGTAAAGGATAAACTTATTCTGTTGCCTGATTGGCTCAGTCAGCTGTCACTCCGATCTGAAATCAAGGTGTTTAAGGCTGTGTTCGGAACGCCATACTAACGTCCTACTCATACTAATTTTGACTTCAATTTGAGTATGCGAGTTTGGGTATGCGAGAAATTCCCGGATGAGTACTAACTTCCGGGAAGATTTTGGGTATGAATCGATTGTATACTTTTCCTACTCAACCGCCCCACAATGCATTGGGTCAATTCTACCCGCCCAGGAAAATTAAATATTTTCGAGCAAGTTGCTAGGCAACGACATTGTTTGGGGTCCGCGATCTGACAACTACGTGCAGTCATTCATAAACTCTTACAATAGATAAGAGATGAAGATAAATACCTAACAACATTAGAGTCACTAAGTGAAATGAGTGAAGTGAGTCTGATAGTGGAGAGAGATTAGAACAGATCGCTGTTCCACACATCGCGGCTCGTCCAGCTCAGACAGCTGAGTGCTGATGAGCCGGACAGAGAGCGTCGGAGGGATCCTCCGCCTCAAAATATAATTATAAAACAAGAGGTCTAAAACACAGATGATGAACACAGGACTGTAAAAATCTAGTTCAATATCTAACCTGTAGAGGGCGGTTATACGCTTAACAGTGTCTAAACTGCCTGAATCTTATAAGAAGAAGAAGAAATTCTTCATTGCTTGAGTATACTTCAACTGAAAACGTTTCGACGCACCTCGCATACACAATCGATCTTTGAGTAGACAGTATGCAGTATATAGATGGTGAGTATGTAGGATGTAGGACGCTAGTATGGCTTTCCGAACACAGCCTAAAAGTTATTCCATGATCTTCTGAATACTGCTTTATTTTCATTAGCCTGTTGTAAGGTACCACATAAAGGACTACATTGTCATTTAGTTAAATAGTTCTTCTTTTTTATTTATTTAACCTGAACCATTTATAATTAACTAAATTATAATTACATTAAGATGAAATGATATAAATTATAATAATTTATGTGATAGTCTGTTCATATTGCAGGCTATATTTATACAATTGATTATCGATGGCAGATGACGTTGCAAATGTGGGTCAAATAAATTCACTTTGTACTTATAACTTTATCGAGGTGCATCTAAAAGAAAATAAATATGAATGAAAATTTCCTTTTTTCTTTAATTTAATTCAAAAAGTGAAACTTAAATATATTCTAGATTCATTACACATTAAGTGAAATGAATCTAGAATAAACATACTTTTCAGAAGGTTGACATTTCTGTATTATAAATGCTTTTTCTGATTGGTTGTATGTAACATTCTAATATTTTGAGATACTGGATTTTTTATTCCATGATCAATCAATCATCCAAAAAAAAGGCCTGACATATTTCACTTTGTGTAATGAATCTATGAAAGTTTAACTTTTTGAAAGGACTTCCCATGATATTCAATTTTTTAAATGCACCTGCAGACTGCTCACTGTCAACTATTTTATCATAAAACAATGCAGGGATATCAAGATTAGTTGGCAGAGAATACATCTGCTATATTAAAAAGGTCAATGGTCGAGTTAAAATGAACCTCGTACATTTTAAGATAATAAGGAATCAGTTGACCACAGAGGCAGCGAAACTTTATTTCCACTCAATGATTTTAACTCACATCTCATATTGCTTGACCACCGGGTCTCAAGCAAATACAACTGCCCTGTCACTGATTCGCAAATCCTATAAAAAGGCTCTTAAAATTCTGGACAAAAAATCTAATTTATACCATCACTGTCCCATCATACAGAAGTATGGTTTATTTAGTCTGGACAATTTTATTTCTTTTTCAAACTGCTGTTTATTTTTTAAAATTGTAAATGATCTTGCTCCCCCCTCTTAAGAAATTTGTGAGTCTGAGTAGAGCAGAAAACAACACAAGAGCATCATCTAGAGGGGACTCATTAAGTGTGTTTAGAAGGACCACTTTTGGTCAAAGTGCCTTTTCTGTAAAAACAACAGGGCTATGGAACAGTATTCCTGTAGGTATTAGGCAAAGCAACACACTCAGTAGTTTTAAATCAGGTCTCAAGAAATGGCTAAAAACAGGGCAGCGATGTGAACATTTTTAGTCATTATCTCATGTTTGGTGTTTTATGTTTACTTTATTATACATCTTGTTTTGGTGTATTCTTTTAACTAGATATGCCTTCTTGGTCATGCAATATTGTGAGCCTATATTTGCACATTGGGCACCTTTTAATTGTATTATCAAATTCTTGTATTATTATTCATTTTAATCCTTTTTGTTTTTAGCTTAAAACCAATTCCTGTCCAGGGACTACAGACGAAAATTAGCCATGTGGCTATAATCTGGCTCAATTGTATATTGTGCACTGTCCCTGCTAAATAAACAATAAATGAAATGAAATGAAATGAAATGAACTGCCCCCTGACTTACGGTTTGAACTAGCAAGGCATTGTGGTAAAATGGGCCGTCTTTTCCATTTTTACATCAGTAAATCTGTGTTCAATCTCTGGGTCTACTTCTGAAAGCTGTGGGCTGGCACTTAACAGAATTACTTACACCGGGCTTGACAAAGCGGCCCCTTTACATCCTGGATTGGCGTTTATGCAACTGACTAATCCAAATTGCCCAGGCTAGACTTTGTCAAGGCTGGCTTTATCAATCATCCTGGATATCTTTATTCCACTTTTATGCAATAGGCCCCTGGTTTCTTCTTCTTCTTTTTGGGTTTTTTCTGGCGGACGGCAACCAGCTTCAGGTCGCATTACCGCCACCTACTATGTTGGAGTGTGAACCGGACTACCCCTCTAACTAAATTCTCCCCATCAATCCTGTCACCCTCAAATATTTAAATAATTTCCCTACCCCCTCTTCAAATAAACTTTTTAAACTAAACTCCCCAATTCCCATTTCCCTTAGTTCCCCTTTTAATGTTTCCCGTACTTGTGTGTATTCCCTGCAATCCATAATGACGTGCCTGACTGACTCCTCTTGGTCTAAGCAGCTTCCACACCTACCTGTAGGGTGTTTATTAATTAAATGCAGTGTCTTGTTTAACCCAGTATGCCCTACCCTCAATCTTGTTAAAATTTTCTCCTCTTTAGCACTCCTTTTAGTAATTTTCCTTATGTTCACCTTATCCTGAATTGAATAAAGATGCCTTCCTGTCACTTCTGTATCCCATTCACGTTGCCATTCTTTTATAACGTTTCTCTTAATTATATCCCTTATTTCTGATTTGCTAAATGAAATGTCCATTATGTTGCCCTGCTTTAATGACTGTTTTGCCAACGAATCCGCTATTTCATTCCCTTTAATCCCTCTGTGAGCTGGAATCCACAGAAATGCTATTATTACCCCCCTTCTTTTAACTCTAATCAATGTTTCATATATGTCATGCACAATATCTTGTCTGCTGTTGGAATGACATGTTTGCAACGATACCAACGCAGAACTTGAGTCTGAACATATTAGAAACTTCCCTATGTTTTCCTGCTCTATCCTTTGTAGTGCTATCAGAATACCCAACAACTCCACTGTGTAAACTGATAAATGATGTGATGTTCTCCTATTGACCGAAATTTGTACTGATGGAATAGTGAATGCAAACCCTGTACTCCCTGTATCTGGATCTTTTGAACCGTCTGTGTATACTGGTGCATATGCTTGATACTGCATTTGGATCCTATTCTCCACTAACTCACCTATATTTCCAGAAAAGGTATGGATTTTTTTATATAGAGAATTCCGGCTTGCCGAGGGTTAAGAGCTATTTACCGTGAGCAGCGGAGAACTCAGATTCACAGCCTTAAAAATCTCTGAAAATCTTTGGAGATGTCCAAAAAAGGAAAAAACATTGATAAGGGAAAGGAGGAAGACAAAGATTATGCGGAAGAATTGAAAAAACAGTTGGCAGACTTGATGAGAGAAATGAAAAGTGAGAGGGAGACGGAGCGAGCAATGCTGAAAGCTGAGCTGGCTGGGATTATGGACGAATGGATTGGGCGTTTTGATGCAAAAATTAAAGAAAAAATTGCAGCCAATGTTGATCGAATTGAAGGAACTTCAAGCCGTGAATGTGAAGAAAGATCAGCTCTTGAAAGAGCTTGGAGATAAAATTGATGACCAAGATCAACAAGCAAAAAACAGAGATGTGATAATAACTGGTTTGGACATTAAACCAAGGTCGTATGTAGCTGCCGTGAGTGGAGAAGAAGAGGGCGATACAAGGAATGTGTCGGTGGATAACCAGGTTGAAAGGTTCCTGAGAAGCAAAGGCATTAGTCTGGATCTGGAGAACGTGGAGTCTTGTTTTCTTCTCCCGAAGGGAAAATTGGCTAATAAGCGTGCTGTCATTCTGAAATTTGTGAGTAGAAAGCATAAGATAAATTTGCTCAGTCAAGGCAAGAAGCTTAAAGGCGAACAAATTGGAATGAGTGAAAACTTAACCAAGAGAAATGCTAATCTGGCCTACCAAGCGAGAGGGTTAAAAAAATGTGGACGGGTCCAACAAACATGGACAAGAGATGGAAGAATCTTCATCAAATCGAATGGAGCTACACCCGAAGAAGCTAAAATTGTGCAAATCAGAACGGAGGAGGATCTGGTACAATTCCGGAGGGAAGAGGACCTGATCAACCCAAGCAGCAAGAATGAGCAACATACCTGATGGGATAAATTATCATGAAAGTCTGGAGTTATTAGCTAATCTTTACGAGGAACCTAGATTATCAGACCCAAATGACATTATTACATTATTACAAATGACATTATAGCATGGACAATTTGAATTAAAGATGGCATGGTCTTTGAATTAAAGGGATTTAAACTGGTTTGTGTCATAATATAAGGTTTGAAATTGTAAATACAATGTGCTCTGCTATTGATAACCTAATGGAATGTGTGACTATTGAAATTTAAATGAAAGATACATGTTAATTATCAGCTGTGTGTTCAGAACACCCGAGTTAAAATTGGAAGACTTTCTCTGACTGAAGAATTTGTAAATACACTGCATGTTATGGGACTGTAGTCAAGGTCAGCAGACACACTGACTGTTTTGAATACTTTTGCAGAGGTGTTTAGGCTACTAGAGAAGAGATGGACAAGGCCATATCTGCATTGTCACAGGGAGAGAGGAAAATAGAGACCTAAAATTATTTGTGTATTAGAATGAATCTTCTTAAAAAATAAATAAATAAAAAAAAAATGTGTTCTAACTGTAGTAGCTGTGTATCTGAATCTTATGGCAGTGGGGGCGGGACTCGATAAGCCTTTGGCTTCTCCTGCTACCCTTCGGACGATAACACAAAGTAATATGTATGAATATGCAATGTGAAAATTATGTATTATGTGTAATTGTCCGGAAGAATAATAATAAAAAAAATAAAAATAAATAAAAAAAAAAATTCTCCAACAAACTTAAATCAATTGTGACAGATGGGAATAACCAAGGTGGTGTTCTTGAAATTGCTACTGAAGGACTGAATGATTTCTGATGTACCCCAAAATCCATAGCCACTTTCTCACTGGTCCATGCAAAACACAGTTGCTTAGCCCTGTCCCTCTCCCAGCATGGCTGCAGTACCTTTTTAGTTGGGTGTCTGTCCTCAATATGCCCTTGAAGGTTTGTCCAGTAGTTAGCTCTCAGCTGCTTCCTTCTAATGTGCAGCGGCATCTCCCCCATCTCTAGGCCCCTGGTTTCCTTTCTAACTCTCATGTCATTTCAGACCCGGCCACTCCCTCCTGCTCTGCACTCCATGTTAATTACATTCACCTGGTCTGCCCCACACTCACCTGCTCCTCATCAGTTAATCAGCCCCAGTATATATCTTTGTTCAGTTCCCTCAGTCAGTTGCCAGATTGGTCCGTGTATGAAATATTATTTTGAATTAAGGGCCGAGTCCAAAGTAACATAAAGGAATATACCACTCGTAATTTCGTTTTACCGTTTTCCAGCTGGAATGCAGAAACGAAAATTCCATCTGAATTTTCCTTTCTTGTTTATTGGTACAAAACGAAAAACGAATATGACAGAACAAGGAAATGGGTGAACGTAGGGTTTTGTTAATTTGTATTAAGAGCTTAGTCCCAATTCATGAAAACAAATAAACGAGCCTCATTGGCTGTGCCACTGAGAGCTTCCTGCTTCTGTATTTCCAGCGTAAAAGTAGACTTTATAATAGGATCATAGCATACACTGACCCATAGCCTATGCCCTATTGAGCACAATCTGTAAAATGTATAGCCTACATGTTCGAATAAAATAATAGGCCAAATATTTTATTTTAGAACACATTCTCACTCCCAACCACTCAACATTTCTCCCCAACTCGTCCTCATTGACGAATGATCAGTGTCCCTTTGAGTCACTTTTCGACGTGCAATAATATAGCCTACCTCTATAGCCAGTACATTGGCAAGGCATGTGCCACCGCACAGGCAAGGACGGATTAACATGTCCACGGGCCCTGGACACAAACCAGCCATGGACCCTTACCAACACGCAATCACACACATTATAATGCAGCGCGCAGGAAGGAGGGAGGGAGAGAGAGAGAGAGAGAGCGAGAGAGAGAGAGAGGACCGTTACATTGTGTATTTTCTAAGAGTTTTTATTTGAGTAATTAGTGTAGACGTGTCAGATGAATCGACACATTTATTGTGATTTTTTTATTATTCTTCTGCAGCTGCAGCTGGTGCTAAACATAAATTGCAAACTGCGCGCTTACAGGTGCACCGCAGGCTTAATATTCACCATTTGCTTAGCTCTATTGATAATGATAAAGAGAAGCTTTATTTAAACACTGTCCATGTGACGGTGGTGATTGATTCATTGTAACTTTGTTTGCTAGATAGAATCTCACAGAGGGAAGCGACTGTCTCCCCTCACATTAAGGCTACATTTTCTCTATAGGCACGCAGTCAGTCTTGCGACACAGTGCTGTGCTCTAATTAAAACCCGACAGGAATAAGTTGGCTACAATTGCCCCGAACGGCCACCGAATAGTCGAATCTCTGGTCTGAAAAGCAAAGCTGAAAAGGCAGATCTGGCGGGGGGCGGCCACTCGTAGATTCGCTCGGTCGAGAGCGGCCGAGAGGGCGACTGCGCGCCGGGCATCACTGGAGCTTCTCCCCGCTGGGAGAGCCAGCGAGTCGGGCAGGGCTGGAGCGGCTGCCCCCAGCTACGGCGCATGAACCACCGGGGAACATAGGACCCTTTTTTGGAAAAAACGGGGAATGTTACCCGGTCACATACAAAGCGGGGAACATAGCACCCGGGCAACATAGGGATGATCCCATGTAGACAGGGGCGCCGCCAGAGATTTTGGGCCCCATGAAAAGATATCACTCTGGGCCCCCAACCAGGCCACGCCAAACAAATGCAATGTTCTGTAACGGAACGTCCAGAACCCAACAGACCCATTGAAGCTTAAGATACCTAAACTACCTATAACTCTATTCATACAGGCGAGATATCTAAACTACCTATAACTCTATTCATACAGGCGAGATACCTAAACTACCTATAACTCTATTCATACAGGCGAGACACCTAAACTACCTATAACTCTATTCATACAGGCGTGCACCTATGTTGAAGTCCAGTACTAAAGGCGTACAATACACTGACACTGAGCTGTTAAAATACAACATGTGCAAATGTTCAACATTCTGCAGACAATTCTCTTTACGATGCAAGGTTAATATTCTGGAAAACAAATCTGCTACAGGCCATCTCTTATGGTGAAAATCACATTTTATTTTTTCAATTCTCAAATGAAAAAAATCTCAACATCAATTGTGGTGTCAATGTACGTAATATAACTCTTTAAATTAACAAATTGCGTCATCTACATGAATATCAAAAAGACATACTGTCGCCCTTTAATTCATCCATCTTTCTTTCGTTCCTCTCTTTTCGCTTTTGATATACTGACTTTTGTCGCTGAGACATGATTCAATCATCCCCCGTTAATCACTCTCGATAGTGGCACGGGATGCGGATAGGGTTGCCACCTTGGATTTAGGAAAAAAAGGGACACTTGATGTTTGGGGCAGAGGGTTTGGCCATTATTAGGCTACCAGTTCAGTGTAATGACCTATAATAACCATAAACACCTACAGTGCTTTTTACAGTAGGATATATAAGGAGACTGAGGTGGGAACCCTGGACCCTGTAGGGGGATCCGGGGGAGCATTCCCCCGGAAGGAAAAAATGCAACCTTTTAAAGTAAAATTCATCAATCTGGTGCACTTTGAGAAGAAAATTACATGCAACCAGTCCCAGGGGCTCAGAGGGGCCCTATGCCAGAAATACTGATAATAACTTTAAATGTTGCATTGTCAAAGAGCTCAGTCATTCATGTCAATAACCGGGTCTAAAAAAAGGAATCGCCTAAAATAAGGAAATAAATCATCATGGCCCCTCAACTAGTAGGTGAGAAATAGAAAAGCAAGTGCAAAACAAAGGCATTACGTATTAGCTCTGTCTTAGGGGCTTCATGAGGGGCCTTGAAGGCCCCCTCACACATGCAGTAATAAGCTTTCTATGTGTGAATTATTTACTGTTCATAAAAAAGTAGCTATCCACCCTCTGGGCCCATTATCTCATAATTCGTCTATGAACCAAATGGTTTCCACAATATTTTTTTTTATTTTCGCGGGGAGCAAGCATTATTTATTTTAAAAAAAGGAAAAAAAAAAAAAAGAAAAAAAAAGTGGGGGCCCCCCACACTGGGTCTTGAACTTGAAACGGGCCCCGAGATCGTTGAGACCGCCCCTGCCCGCTTGCGCCTTCTCTCTGCCCCGCTCGCCTCTTCATTGAGAATTAGTTGGCGCAACAAACGCCTCAGCCCGTGTGAAACGGCCTTAACTACTGAACGAAGGAAATCAAATGAGATTTTGGCATTTCCCCCCAAAAAAACTGGACAAATTGTGCTGCTGAAAAAAGAGAACAATTCTGGGAAAAACGGGACGGGTGGCAACACTATGCGGAGCTGTTTGAAAATCGGACCAAACCATTACTTCTAAATACAGGGGGGTGTACAGAGTTTTGAAATTGTTACTTTTTGTCAGAAAACTTTTAAATGAACCATTAATTTTATTTGTTTCACGTTAGATACAATGTTTTATTAATGGAGAGTATTGATTAAAGATTAAGTATTGATTTTTTAATCCTTAAATTCTAATATTTCTGGGCCCCTGCCAGTCACGGGCCCTTAGAATCGTCCTAACCTTTCACCCCATTACGGCGCCCCTGCATGTAGAGCATGTTCACGATGTGTAAGGTGGCCGCCTATATGAACGACAAGAGGGCTGAGAACTACTGATCAGATAAATGATCGATCAAACGTAAAATCATCAGGAAATGATAAAAACATCCCGATGGAGATTTCTATGGAGTGATTTTGCTTTAAACTGTACAGGGACGCGTTGTGACAGACAGTGACTCTTTCTTCAGTTGGAGCTGCAGCGTAAAGTGAAACAAACTCAGAGTAGGTCTAACCATCTATCCAGCAGGTTATAGTCATGGCATATGTTGCGGCTTTGGCGAGGTGTTCACCCCTGTTGCTATGGACGCTATTGAAGCAAAACGTGACATTAAAAAAAATTATCAGGAAAAAATCATATTCACATGAAAAAATTAACAATGTTCCGACCTTTTAGTATATGTCCAACCACGCATTTTATTTAGAGGTTGATTATAGCCTATAGGCTTATTATGTGCTGCTTTCTGAGTTCCCTACTTTCTTATTGCAAGCATTGATCACAATCTGAAGATAAATGTATCAGTTTTCGATCCTTTTATAAAGGTTACTTTTATGCTGGAAATACAGAAGTAGGCTCAGTGGCACAACTGAAGGAGCGCTGCAACCAATCAGGAGAAGTCCGCCCACAGATGGAAAAGCCAATGAGTTTATTTGTTTTACTGTCAGAATTGAATGTAGGAAATAAAAGGTCTCCGTTCTTCCGTTTCCTTTCTGTCACTTTGGACTCGGCTCTTAATACAAAACCCTCCGTTCACCCGTTTCCTTGTTCTGTCGTATTCGTTTTGTACCAATAAACAAGAAAGGAAAATTCGGATGGAATTTTCGTTTCTGCATTCCAGCTGGAAAACGGTAAAACGAAATTACGAGTGGTATATTCCTTTATGTCACTTTGGACTCGGCCCTTAATTCAAAATAATATTTCATACACGGACCCAGATTGTCAGATGTCCTAGTGTGTTCACCCAGCTTTCAGATTTCATCCTGTGTTCCGATCCTGCTTGCCTGTTCGTGTTTCGACCTGTCTTTGGACTTTCCCTTTTGTCTGCCCCAACCGGACTTGTTTGCCATGCTGTCTTACTACCTGGTTTGTCATCCACTTCATTAAAATCTATTTTTTGACTGTTTCCTGCAATTGGTTTCTTGTCTGTCGTTTCCCTGAAACCCTGACATACCCAGTCTGAAGTCACTGTTGTATAAAACCTATTAAATGAAGGCATTTGCCAAGCAGTTTGACAAGCAACAAGGTTAACTGCATATAAACAGGGAAGCATAGCAGGCTGTTATACCACCTCGTGCCAGCTTTACCAGACCATTTAAAACAGGAACAGCTTGATGATTTGAAGTCAAGCCTAATTTATCATTGACAGTTGGCTGCTTAAGATCCATACTATTTTTCTATTTTATTCCTGTTTGAGTAACCTTTGCCAACAACGACAGGGACTAGCTAATTAAGGAAATTACAGTAACTTTTTTTTTTTTTTATTTATTAAATCCAACTATGTGACATAAAGGAAATATTTATTTCTTCAGCCGGAACCAAAGGGCATAGGGCGGCTCTAGGTTTCCCAGGGTGAGTTTATTTAACAAGATGGTACTGGGTGTGTGAACATTTGGAATTGTCTCATTAAGGCTGCATACATTTATATATTACACATCATGACCTTGTAATGGTGAATCTGTAAGCAAACAATCAAGTTAAGTTACTTTATTAGTCAATGGCTACATTGAAATTGTCTTTTCTCACACCCCCTCTCAAGGTACCACACTTCAGAGAGCAGGGTCAGCCATGGTTTTGGGGTTAAGTGCCTTGCTCAAGGACACAATGGTAGATGGTGGGCACCGTAGATGTACTACCAGCCCCCACTAGTTTTACAAATAACATTGTTCATTGCTCTGATTGGTTGTAGTGCTATCCTATTGCGTGCAGAGGTATTTTGAAATGCACGCCTAGGAGCCGCCCCTTGAGTTAGGAAGGTCTATTGATCGTGGCTCTATCGTTCTAGATACTAGTGCAGTGCCCGTAGGAAGCAGGTCTGCTGTGTGTGTCCCGCTCGTCATCACTCATTTCATGCTTTGGTCGCAGCAGCCAATCAAATCAGAGGGAGGCGGGGTTTAGCCGGAGACTACTTCATGCCTGTCGTTACTGTGGGCTTCAGTGTGCGCATGTATTCGCCGCCAGCATGATATAAATATGATAACTTCTACATATTTGGTCCAAAACTTCATAATCAATCAAGGATGCACACCTTCGTGCCGTGTGCAAGCCATATCCGGAAGCTCAGGCTGATCTGACTCAAACTCAGACAGATATGCGAGTCACAGACAGACACACAGACACACAGTTTCTTGGTTTATAGATAGATAGATGGATCTGGATTTCCAGGCTAGTTCTGCCCTACTGCAAATAGAGGAAATGTGTGAACTTAATCCGACTCAAACCCTTGCTTCTCATATCTGATATGTTCATTAACTTTACAGGAGGAAAATCAAAATAATGTTCGGGTTTAGATTGCAATGGTAAGATCTGCATAGATCCATAAATGCTTTCTTACTTAACATTTTGTAAAAAGAAGTATGCCTTTGAACTGGTGTAACTTAATCTCGCTAGTTTGAAACACACAAGTCAGTTTTAGATCACAATCGTTTGAATAAAGACTAACATGTCAACGGAACACTGAGCTGTTATGACAGCTACGGAGCCAACAAAATGAAATATTTTGACATCTTGTGGAACATGTACAGTACACCAGCATCTGATAGTATGCTACTTGTCAGGCCATAACTCTGCAGTTCCCATCTGCACCCCATTATAAAGCTTGGCCCCACTTTTTCAGCCAAAAAATGAGGTGAACATTGAAACCATGGGGAGGACAATAAGCTTTTAGATGGGTAGATGTAAGGGTTTGGTCGTACTGTCTGTGCATTCCAGGCGTCTCACACCCAGTGACATGTTTATTGTTTGGGTTTTATTAAAAAAAGCTTTTAAAAGACTTTTGTCTCGGGCAGCTGGGATCACGTCTAACCAGCCCTCAACTCAACCACATTAAGAAGACACAGCTGGTCTGAATCACTGGACTCATTTCTCCTCTGGTTAAGTGTGGGTGAGAGACACAGAAACAGCTTGTGATAATGAAAGATACATGAATACAGAGAGATGGATATGCAGGGACCTTCCTATAATATTGCCAATGCACTGTACAGTTTGCCATCAACAGCCCACTACTACAATTTTTTGCGATATTTGGCTATGTAAATTAAAATGGCTTGCCTTGAGATATGTGTTGTGTAAAGCTTCTAAAGACATGCAGTAACTGGATAAATCTCCTTAGTTGCATCCCATAATGCCATTGACACTGGTGGGTTAACTTGTGGGATTTTTCTGTTTATGTCTTCATTATTCTTGCATTGTCTTACAGCATTGCTCAGGGGGGTGGGGGTGTATTTGAAAATCATTGACAATGTGCAGTAGTCCTATACATCCTATATGTGTAGTGTTTTTTCCTACTTGTGTGATCAAGTGTACATTCCTATACACTATAAAACAAAACTACTTTAAAAGTTAAACAATACATTGTAAGAATTGTGCTGTGAAATGTACAGGGGGGATTCTGCAATGATCAACTCCCTGTGTTATTAACTCCTATAACCTTACCTTTAACCTCCCATTCTCAGTTCCCCTTTTTTACTAAATATATATCCATGTCCTTCCTCTTTTCTTCAAGTGATCCTATTTCCCCATCTGGGTACTCCTGTGGCTGCCAACTAATAAGAACCATAAACAACTTATACACTCATGAACTATCAATTCATCATCACTTGTCTGAGAGCAGCTGGATTTGCTCTATTGACATACTCAATTTTGTTCTGTAGCTGATTTAGTAAACTGAAGTATCCACATCCAATTATTTCTCCCTAATCGAGTTAATCTCTCAACTCTTGTCCAACCAAATATTGTTCTCATACGATACGTCATACTTTTCTGTATTCTGGGGTGAGACTAATTGCTGGAGGAAGCATTAAGAAGAAGAGGTAACAGCATGGGGGACTTGACATACAAATCAATATAAGCCCCAAAACTAAAAGTGTAGTCAATAACCTAACTGCGAGAACAGATTTTGCCAAGATTTTTCAATGATAAAGGTGGTGTATATGGTTTCCAGTTTTTGACGTGCTTGGAGTGGGACTGTCGTTCACTCCGACTCCCATTCTTTACACAACCATTTTTCAGAGTCTCTGCTGTGTGGAAAACACCAGACTTTCTTTCAGTGAACACACAATACATACAGGTAACGGATGGTGAGCATAGATTGCTGATCTGGACAAAAAGGGTTTGGGTTTTGCATTACATTGATTGAGTATGCTTTTATTGGGATCATTATCATCAAGATATAATCAACATATTCAACATTTTGCAATCCATCTCCATTTAGGTCCTTATCTCTCCATGCTTCTAACCAGATCCAGACAGCACTTATGATCAACCAGAGATTGATAGTCAGAGAGTGGAAAGTACCCAGGCCTCCTCCTCTGTGTGCATGGTACCAGCTTGTACTTGGTTACTTAACTCTTACAGGATCTTTTGGAAAATGAATTAAAACGACTTCTCGGAGCTACTAACACTTCTTGAATGTGACTGTCTGCACTCATCCTTATCAGATGGTAAGATTATTGTATTAATTAATATTGATTGAACAACATTGTGATGTAACTGCCGGAAGTGGAGCTACTTTGAACTTTTAAACTATTTGGCGTGCTTTTATTACTTAAACAACTTAAAGTGTTAAGACGGACAAAATATAAATAGTGGAATTGGTGATTTTGCAGAGGTGTTCATATGGGGGCAAATTTACCAAATAAAGTCACAAAAATATTATGCAACAGTGCACTGAGCTGTGAACCTTCTCGGACCAGAGGGGTATACTACGAAACAAACTCAACAGAGCCCGGCTCTCTTTTTTTGATCTGGTTCAACATAACACATACCCTCGCTTAGAGCTAACCGGTATCACGAAGGAAGTTATCAACCTCTTATGTTGAACGAGGGTTTCGGCTTCAGGCTCTGTGCGCGTCCCCATGAAAGGGGGCGTTCGACCCGTCATTTGACTCTGCATCCGCACAAAATGGACTGATCTTGTGCCGCTAACTTTACACAAACGGACTGATTGTGAGCAGCTGAGTAAAACAAAAGTGTGTCGCCAACCTCATTCAAGAGGAAGAGTTTGTCAGTCTGAATTATTACAGCAGAAATCAGAGAGCCGAAAAAAACTCTTACTGCAAATAGGCTAAGGAGAGTGGAATGCTGCCAGCATGGAAATGATTTATTTATCTTGCCGATCGTTCTCGCAGTGCGTAACGTGACATTATAAAACAATTAAACGTTGAACTCGGATTTGAACACTATACCATTTAGCCTAATATATATATAGGCCACTTTGCTATATTTATAGCACTACGCCTATAGTCCCACACTTAAGAATGTAATTTAAGTCTGACACTGTCCCCAAATGAATAGCCTATGGAAAATCACTTTAGTTTTGGGCCACATCATAATGAATACAATTTTGATTTAGACTATTAGCCTTTTATTTGAATCTTACAAATACCAATAGGCCTACATTAAAAAACCTGTAGTCTGTATTTTTCGGACAAATATGGATACTACTACTGCCACTGATGAAAAGAAAGACGCCTACAGTGAAATTATGTTGCAAACTGTTATTTTATAGAACGCTTTATTAAGAGCCAGTGTGTGTAGATCTCCAGGTAAAACCATTTGAGGTGAGAGCATAGAGTGGCGCTGCATACAGTAGGTCTAGGCAATTTAACATTTTCTGCATCAATAACTGTATGCATGAGGCAAAAAGCCCCAGCGCGATGTTACAGTTCACTCTGCTGTAAGCCTTATGTCACGGCTTCGTTTCGTTCATTAACTTACTGATCAATAAGTTTCGTTATTTAACGAGTTTCCTCAGTGAGAATATATCGCTCAGACAATATAGTCAGGTCCGCGGGATTTCAAAATGTGTAGTTTCCTCAAAGGGCAGCGCTATAAGAGCCGAATTTAAGCTCAAACTCTGGAACAAAAACTGGTCTGGGCAGGTTAGCCGTGCAGCCTCTGTTACCACGGTGATCTAGCCAAGTAAAAAGAGAGTCACCTTTCGTGATACTGAAAACTCTGGCTTTAGACCGCTTTAGACTCAACAGATCTCGCTCAGCCCTTAATCTCGCTTCGTAGTATACCCCTCAGGTGGGCAGTGGACTGTGCACAACACGTTCATTCTAAGCAACAACGTTTCACAGCGAGTCACCACGATACCAAACCAGCATAGGCAAGGACTAAAAGAGATTCCACTGGAAAAAAATAAAACACCGGACAGATAGCATCATATCTGCCAGCCAGGATCAAATCTGAAGAAAAAGAAGTGAAAATTCTGCAAAAATGCAGAGTGTGTGTGCAGCCAGCATACATCCTAGCTCTCCCTTCTGGACACTATGTTTCTAAGTACCACATATTCTATTTTACAATTATTAATGGGACATTTTAAGTGGAGAACAATACGCTATTTTATGCTACTTTATACGTCATTGCTTTGTGGACAGTTGTGTTGAACAGCTCCTCATTCTCCTCTAAACTTTAAGCCAAGGGGAAGGCAGTACTCATGTCAAGTGTGTCAAATGAAAGATATTTTCTGAACACTACTTGAAACACAATAAAATGTACATTATATTATCTGATCATGTCTTATATGTAAAATATTCATCTGTAAGGTAAGTAACTTTGGTTGTTAAAACAATTTGATGAAGTAAAAAGTACAATGTTTACCTTAACATTGGACAAAATGGACCTACTCTATAACACAAGCACCTTGAATCTATGTGTAAGAAGAACAGTACCCGAGTAGTTGTCAAACCCAGCAAACGCTGTCCTACGCATCTGATGTCTGAACTATGAAAAAATAATTACATATATACAGTATCATGGATTAGAATAAAAATGGATTAAGAGCTTTAAACATCACAGGATGGTCCTCTTCTCTCTACTTCACATTATAAACAGAATGACCCACTGGGTTTTAGGGGCTTGTATGGAGACTGTGGGCATTGTGTGTATCACTGCCAGCTGATCCTACAGTGTGAGTGATGCATGGGCCTGTCAACAGCATTAGCTCCTTCATCAGCATGCTTCACTGCCCTGGCAAGATTCCACACAGCCCCATTCACATTTTGCCATTGACAGTTTATCAAAGAGGTACTTCGAACATACGTAACTTCAGGCAGGTGTATAGGATAGGGTAAAGTAAATCCAATAATAAAAGTTAGCTAGAGAACACAGTCTTTATTCTGCCCCCAGTTCTGTGGTCAATGCCGCCGCCTAGTGAACGTAAAGTGTACTGCTCTGATAAGTTTTGTTTTGGTAGCCATCTTGTTTCAAGTATTCAGAGCAATCGGAAGCGTAAAAGTATCCCAGTGATTTTGTTGTTTTTCTGTCCTTGATACTCTGTAAGTACTTTGTCATCTAAATAAGTTTCATTAAGTTTACTGACACAAGACTGATATTTTCGGGCTTTATTTGGAAATAAGTTCACGTTTTATACTTTTATACTGTCATGTGCATTTGTGCATTGTGTGAGTCACTGATGGCTAACTTACCTTTTGTTTAGGGATGAGGCCGATCCGATCCAGTATCGGTATCGGGTTTGATATGGGCGAAATCTACGGATCGGATATCGGACTGACAGCTCCGATATAAAATCCGATTAAAAAAATAAAATAATTTAATTTATTTATTTATTTTTTAACTATGAAAGAGCGAAAGCCCCGCGTGAGCAGATGCCGACGTTCGGTGGAGGGAGATATCATTTGAATACTCGATCTAAAAAAACACACCAAAGTCTGAGTTTCTTACTTTTTCCCGTGGAAGCAAACAGAGCTGTTGTTCCGTTCCAAATCAGCTGTGCCATCGTAGCTTAAACAAGTTTATTAATCCATCCTGGAACATGCATTTTCGGGGATTTATAAATCCATACAAAAGATCCAATATTGATAGTCTTTTGTATCCATATTATATCCATTATTGACCGCGTATTCCTATGATGCAAGGCAGTCACTGTTGATTGGCAATAGCAGCACTGCATAGGGAATTTAAACAAACAGCTAAGCTAAGCTAACGTTAGCATTTCGCCGAGCACTGCTTTCCCTTCCGAGATCACGCTAATGTTGTGGTATAAAGTTAAGGGAAACACATATGCTGATATTCTTCCTCCCTCTCTGTATTCCTACTGCGCTTGGTGCCGCTTTTAGTTTGCCTCGCTCTGACAATGTCACGTAGCCAACAGCTGGTGTATCACCGATTGCTCTTTGAAAGGACGGTGGCCAACTAGGTCAAAGTTCAAATAATTTGATAAATTACTTTAAATGAGCATTACATTTATATTTTAACAATTGTTGTATATATAACGTGTATATCTGAGTAGTAATATTTGCTGACAACATATATTGCAGTTTAAGCTACTTCTGCAAAAAAAAAAACATAAAATATATATAGAAAAATATATATATTTGGAATACTGAATTGAGCTTCGAATACAAACTTAACAAACAAGTTTTTCGATATTCGAATTATTCGGCCCGGCCCTAATGCATTCGTGTATATTTCTTGCTCAGAATTGCTTAAGCCTTCCTAGCCTTACACATAAAGTCACCACAAACAAAGAAATGTAGAATAATTATGATATCGTATCGGACAGTATCGGTATCGGCCGATATCCAAAACCCAGATATCGGAATCGGATCGGAACTAAAAATAGTTGATCGGTGCATCCCTACTTTTGTTAAGCATTTACTTTGTTAACCAGATTTGCGTGTAGCAACATTATTATTTACATGATACTTAAAGGTGAAGTAAGCAATATATTTATGTTAATATACGTGTTAAATCACTCTATATTTATACAGTGATCACCTATATAGTGTGCGCGTTTCATAACTCCGATCTCTCAGTCACCTGCTCTGGCATGTAATCGGCAAATAAACTTTTCTGGGATCCCACAACTGATATCCAATCAGAAGAGACAAGGCTACAAACCGGCACGTCTCATTGCGGAGCAGGTAAAAATCCTGCCCAATGTCTGTTTTGGTGGTTTTTATCATGTTTTATCACACTTATGGATCTGAGATGATGCTAAATAAACTCGCAGCTTGAAGACCGCAGTGCATTAATGTGGTGACGTAGGGACGAGGGAGGGGACTGCTAACTGCAGTAACTGACAGGAAGTTAGCTAAAATACAGCACCTTTAAATTGCCAATATGGGGAAGTCAATGGGTTATTGAGAGAAATGTAATAATAATGTACAACTCTGTTAAAGAAGTGTCTTTATTTTGCTGTTACATTTTTACAAAAATGTGGTTTCTCAGTAAATCAAGCTCTGAAGATAGTCGTCTATGTGTGTTGAGCAAATACTGAAGCCGATGTATTTATTTGCCACCAAATTACAGATTTTTTCCATTGACAATTTAACATCAGTGAGACGGACCCAGCACACTGTATTTATTGATGAAAGAGGTGTTCATGTCCAACTGTGTGCCATGTGGCATAGAGGACACGCTGGCAAAAGTTTTAATCGACCAATAGGAATGTTCTTTCATTGGTTTGAGCAGGGAAATTTATTTTTATTGAAGATTTTAGATTCAATACATTTTACAGACATTTAAGATCAGAATATACAGATGAGCTACTACAGTAATGCTGCACATTTTCATACACTGCCAAAGGATATGGATACTCCCAGAAAAAGTACAAGAATGGCAAAAAGAATGTTTCTAACACCAGATTGAATTTACAATTCAACCAAAGACGGAACTGAATCAGTGGCAAGAGTCAAGGCCTTGGTAATGGTGGGAAGTTCACTAACTGATGTATGCATTGCATTGAGAAAAAAAATATTTCTTCAGGCACGAATGAGACATGAAAGACAAGCCAGGAAGTCCAGTTTGAATAATAGATCAATGAGTTTTAGGCCTTATTAGTAGGGTTGGGTAACAAACTCTGTACTTTAAAGGGTACCTACCAAATGGATTTATTATTTAAATTATTTCACAGTACCAATTCATATACAACCGTGACAGAGAGCACATCTGGGTGAGAGAGTAGAGAGAAAGAAAGAGTAAGAGAATGCTCCCTGCTGCATGAAGAACAGCATTTATATGATAAGGTATTTACCATGATTCTGTTCTTGTATGTACAGTATATATACTCACCGGCCACTTTATTAGGTACGCCTGTTCAATGGCTTATAAAAACAAATAGCTAATCAGCCAATCCCATGGCAGAAAAGCAATGCATTTAGGGATGTAGATGAGGTCAAGACAACGTGCTGAAGTCAAACCGAGCATCAGAATGGGGAAGAAAGGGGGTTTAGGTGACTTTGAACGAGGCATGGTGGATGGTGCATGGCAGGATGGATCCATACTTTAATGTGTTTTACGCCAAATTCTGAACCTGCCATCTGAATGTCGCAACTGAAAAAAGACTCATCAGACTTCTTTTATTGAATCTTTTATTGCCCGATTTTGTAAATTGTAGCCTCAGTTTCCTGTGTCTAGCTGACAGGAGTGGCACCCGGTGGGGTCTTCTGCTGCTGTAGCCCATCTGATTCAAGGTTGGTCATGTTTTGCGTTCAGAAATGGTATTATGCATACCTTGGTTGTAATGACTGGTTATTTGAGTTACTGTTGCCTTTCTATCATCTCGAACCAGTATGCCCATCCTCCTCTGACCTCTGACTTCAACAAGGCATTTTCATCCACACAATTGCCGCTCACTGGATATTTTTACTTTTTCGACCCATTCTCTGTAAACCCTAGAGATAGTTGTTTGTGAAAATCCCAGTAGATCAGCAGTTTCTGAAATACTCAGACCAGCCATTCTGGCACCCTCAACATTGCCATGTTCAAAGTCACTTAAAACCCCTTTCTTCCTCATTCTGTAGCTCGGTTTTAACTTCAATAAGTTGTTCTGTCCAGGTCTACATGCCTAAATGCATTGAGTTTCTGCCATGTTATTGGCTGATTAGTTATATGTGTTAGGAAGAAATTTAACTGCATGACAAGGAGCTCCCACTGGAGATATTTTCTACGCGGCACAATGGAGGAGGCTCCATTGTGATCTGTAGTCCTTTTTTACTTCAATGGAACACTGTTGTTTCAGGTTGTGCAGGGATGTCAAACGGCTGCTGGCTATGTGGAGATGTTGCGGCGCGCATCCCTCTTGACTGAGGGCCCTGAAGTTCACAACGCCCGCCTGACCCAGGCCTTCTTCCAGCAGAATAACATTGCTCTTTTGGACCATCCTGCGTGTTCTCCTGATCTAAATTCCATTGAGAATGTTTGGGGATGGATGGCAAGGGAAGTCTACAAAAACGGCGCCAGTTCCAGACCATGGATGCCCTACATGAAGCCATCTTCATCACATGGAGCGATGTACCCACAAGCCTCCTGGAAAGACTTGCATCAAACATGTCTATATGAATCTTTGAGGTGATCAACAAGAACGATGGACCTACCCACTACAGAGTCCTTTTTTGAAACTTTTTTTTTTAAGGCTACCCTCAAAAAAATTAACTAGGGCATGTGTTTGATTAGCTAACTAGGAATATGTTTAGATGACATGAATTAATCGTGTTTTTCCTCAATACATGATTTATTCTTGTCCATAATACCTGATTAGAAGAAAATTCAGATCAACTATAAACGTGCATGTTAATCCAATGAGAAGTGGGTTAATCAAACCAACTGTTGTAGCCTACTGTCAGCTACTGTGCATGCTCCATGTTCTTGACTGGATGCAGTTATTTAACGGACACTGCCGACAATGACCAGCACATGCCACTGAATCGTTTGCCAACCTTCATCTTACATGTAAGTAATTTGTGAATTTGTTCAATTCAACAATGTTTTAAGTGATGAATAATAGTTACTAGCCCCTCTGAGACATTTTTCAGTTAAACAAAGTTTTTGAGTGTCACTCGCACAAGCTAGTTTAACTTTGCCTTCGCTAGGTTTTAATAATTTACACCACAGTAGGGGAGAACGGGGTAATTTGTCACACGGGTTGGTTGTCACAATCGTTATATCTCGGAACCAGAAGGCGCTGTCTGTGAAATTTTGATATGTAAATATCCATAACTGGGATCAGAGGTCACCTACATAGTCTTCCTTGGAGTTAGACAGCTGCATTTGAGGTGAGAGGACTGTTTGTGTTTTTCATGTCAAATTGAAAATATTTAGATCCTCAGTATTTTTCTTCTAGGCTTTTACATAATGGGTTTATAACAAAACACTTGTTAGCCATACAAAGTGTGAAGGGTAAACTATAGTTTAGATTGTGGTTAGCAAGCTAATTAGTTGTCAGATGGTTGTTGGCCTTGATGCTAGCAAGAAATTCAAGTTGGGGTTGGTCGTCAAATTCTTTTGGTGGTTGGTTGTCACATGTTATCTCAAGGCTGCAGCCAGAAAATGAACCCAATAATGAAAGAAATTGTCAAGCTGCATCCTCACTGACACCCCAGAGAAGGAAAGAATAGAGCAGGAAAAGGCAGCTAGCAAGCAAAAGAAAAAAGGGCAACAAAATCAAAGCAACCCAGTTCCTCCCAAACTAGACCAGCTGCCAAGGCTACATTAAGTTATGTAGGCCTATTTGTCAAGTTGACAATGCAATTACACTTTCAAATTTAGTTGTACTTTCTTGCCTTCTTTTTAAGATTATTCCTATTAAGATTACATTGTGACAAACAACCCCATAGTGTTTGACAACCGAACCCTTGATGGGGTTGGTTGTCACAATGTGTAAGGGTGTCTTTGATGATTAATTTCTTCTTTATTACAATACGATAGAAAAAGTGAGGGGTACACATTTCAAGCCAACACCTTAAGCTTCAATTTAATATAGGAATGACTATTTAAAGATGTTTAGGTGATAAGCAATTCTCACTAGAGTAAAAAATGTGCCTACTTACCCCGTTCTCCCCTACATAATTTCTCATTAATGATTTTTTTCCTGCGGCACATGAAAATGAATGCCAAGAGATTAACATTAAACAAATCTTAAATTGGTCTGCAATAAGAGAGACGTGCGCGCGCGTGTGTGTCGGAGGGAGAGTGCCAGCACGTAGTCGCAGCCCTGTTTCAAATGCGGTATAAACGGTCCACGTTAACATTATTTAAATGTAAGGAGAAACCCAAACGTTAGTTACCTAACACTCGTTAGTGTTTTTTAGTGTTCATGGGTGTAGAAGACTATCGTGCTTCTTTAGCTGCGTGAGCTTCGAGATTTTCAGTCAGGGGCCTGGCTAAATAAGGTTAACTGTAGTTGACATGAATTAATCGTGTTTTTCTTCATTACATGATTCATTCTTGTCCATACTACATGATTAGAAGAAAATTCAGATCAACTATACACGTGCATGTTAATCCAATGAGAAGTGGGTTAATCAAACAGCAGGTCTATCGCAGCATGTTCTGGCAAGGTAATTACAAGAAGCAAGTTGAAGATAGATGCATAGCTTAAAATATAGCATGTGATTTATCTGCCTCTATAAATGACGTATTTACTATCCGTATTTAGGTTCATATCATGTAATATTTGAAGCAGTTTCTTATTTTTTAATTTAATTTTTTTGTTGTTGAATTTATCAGACACATGCTCATCTACATTAAGTTGACTAACTCTGTGCCCGGAGCAGGTGCTGCGGTGGCACTTCACCCAAGCTGGACGTGGACCTCAGTGGGCAGCTGAGCGAGCGAGAGGCGCGGTCGCTACGGAGGTTTCTGCGTCGCAGGCTCAAGCCGCGACGATGTGCCAAGAAGTTCAGCCAGTACTGTGACCTGGACGGAGACAGGGGGCTAACCATGGTGGAACTAAGGGCCTGTCTGGGACTATGAGAGGTGTGTGTGTGTGTGTGTGTGTTACTATGCTTACTTAAAATATAAATATTGCTTATGTTTTTAACATTTTAAAACTGCTTATCTTCTTTTATTGAACCAGAAATACAACTGAACTCTAGCTGCAGTCCCCATCCTCTGAGATGACATTTGTCCCTGCAATATATGGTAAGTTAATTTAATTTGGTTGATCTAGTGTCAAAAGTACACACATATAAACATTGAGGATTAGTTATTTAGCTTGAATGCAGTATTAAAATGTTTTAGTTTCAACTGCTGTATTTTTGCAGACTGAATTCACTTTTATTCCAGAGGACACTAGTCCTTATGTGGTAATTTTTTTCAATATGAAGCCTTGTTAGCTGACTTCCACCAATTTTCTCGGCTTAATGTTTGATATTGCAGTGTACTGTTTATACACACCACTCATCATCACCTTTTTCATAATACCATTAAAAGTGCTTTAGCAATTCAATGGACATACAGGTGCATCTACCAAAATCCTTATTCCATGAGGTTTAAGCCATAATAATCAAAATTAAAACAAAAGAAAGGTCTGACATACTGTATTTCACTTTGAGTAATGAATCTGGAACTCACTTTTGAATGGACTTTTCTGTGCTTTTCTAATATTTGTAGATGCACCTGTTATCCCTACTGTTCTGAACATGATTTGAGATGTCACACCTGATTGTCCCAGTGCCCATGTAAACGTATCTAGCTTTGAGGATGTGTTACAGTAACGTGCTTAGAAAGGAGAGTCTTTGGTTTCAGACTTCTAAACAGATGGCCAGTTCTGTTTACTGAGTGTGCATACAGAAGAACAAGATGTTGACAAATCAAATATAATAGTTTTGACCAGTTCCTTTCTCTCAATTGATAGTTATTTAACAACTTTATAATTCATTGTTCATCCTACTTTGATGTTCTGATAGGGATAGTGACATGTGCATTAATGTGTTCCAGATTGATAAGGAGTTCCACCACATATCAACCGGTCCTCTAGTTTCTACATTCTTTGCTGCTCTCTAACAGATCTCCCCGCGCCTGATGGAGATATCTCGATGTAAAGGAGGAGCAGCTGGAGAAATGGTGCATATTTACAAGGTCTGTATTGAAAAGGGTTGATCTATTTAGTGTTCAGTTTTAAACATCCTTAAAGAGGACCTATTATACTACTTTTCTGGTCTTTCTTGTTTTACACTGCTATAGAGCAACCTGACACGAATCACATCACAAAAAACTATGTAGATTTTCGGGAAGCTCTTTCTCTTATTTTGGCGATCCAGCATGCCCTGTAAACACTTTGCTTTTGATATTTCCGCCCCCTCCCCTCCCTTCCTGAAAACCCAACTTCGTTGTGATTGGTTACCTTCCTTCCAGAACACTTTAAGTGGCGGGAGGTGCGAGCATGGACCTATAAGGGCGCGAGGCAGACGCGAGTAGGAAAGTGGCAGCATTACCATACATGGAAACATCCGCGTGGTGACGACACCAAGTTACATGCGACGTCACAATGTTACAAAGCGTCAAGCCGCTTTGAACACGTGACTTCTCGACTGGCTAGAATAGTGTCTAGTGCTCTGCACAGACACCCCAGACGGTAAGCAGGGAATACGTCGAAATGCATGTACGTCATTATTTGATAATCTAGTATGGTTAAACATGACTATAAATCATCATAACAACGTTTATACACTCAACAAAAATATAAACGCAACACTTTTGTTTTTGCTCCCATTTTTTATGAGATGGGCTTAAAGATCTAAAATTCATTCCAGATACACAATATTACCATTTCTCTCAAACATTGTTCACAAATCTGTCTAAATGTGTGATAGTGAGCACTTCTGCTTTGCTGAGATAATCCATCCCACCTCACAGGTGTGCCACATCAAGATGCTGATCTGACATCATGATTAGTGCACAGGTTTGCCTTAGACTGTCCACATTAAAAGGTCACCCTGAAATGTGTAGTTTTGTCTCACAGCAAAATGCCACAGATGCCACAAGCATTGAGGGAGCGTGCAATTGGCATGCTGACAGCAGGAATGTCAACCAGATCTGTTGCTCGTGCATTGAATGTTCATTTCTCCACCATAAGCCGTCTCCAAAGGCGTTTCAGAGAATATGGCAGTACATCCAACCGGCCTCACAACCGCAGACCACGTGTAACCACACCAGCCCAGGACCTCCACATCCAGCAGGTTCACCTCCAACATTGTCTGAGACCAGCCACTGCGACAGCTGCTGAAACAATTGGTTTGCATAACCAAACAATTTCTGCACAAACTGTCAGAAACCGTCTCAGGGAAGCTCAACTGCATGCTCGTCGTCCTCATCGGGGTCTTGACCTGACTCCAGCTCGTCGCCGTAACAGACTTGAGTGGGCAAATGCTCACATTCGATGGCGTCTGGCACGTTGGAGAGGTGTTCTCTTCACGGATGAATCTCGGTTTACATTGTTCAGGGCAGATGGCAGACAGCGTGTGTGGCGTCGTGTGGGTGAGCGCTTTGCTGATGTCAATGTTGTGGATTGAGTGGCCCATGGTGGTGGTGGGGTTATGGTATGGGCAGGCATCTGTTATGGACGAAGAACACAGGTGCATTTTATTGATGGCATTTTGAATGCACAGAGATACCGTGATGAGATCCTGAGGCCCATTGTTGTGTCATACATCCATGAACATCACCTCACGTTTCAGCAAGATAATGCACGGCCCCATGTTGCAAGGATCTGTACACAATTCTTGGAAGCTGAAAATGTCCCAGTTCTTGCATGGCCAGCATACTCACTGGACATGTCACCCATTGAGCATGTTTGGGATGTGCTTGACCGGCGTATACGACAGCGTGCACCACTTCCCACTAATATCCAGCAACTTCGCACAGCCATTGAAGAGGAGTGGACCAACATTCCACAGGCCACAATTGACAATCTGATAAACTCTATGCGAAGAAGATGTGTTGCACTGCATGAGGCAAATGGTGGTCACACCAGATACTGACTGGTTCTGAGTCCCCAGACCCCCAATAAAGCAAAAAAATGCACATTTCAGAGTAGCCTTTTATTGTGGACAGTCTAAGGCAAACCTGTGCACTAATCATGATGTCAGATCAGCATCTTGATGTGGCACACCTGTGAGGTGGGATGGATTATCTCAGCAAAGCAGAAATGCTCACTATCACACATTTAGACAGATTTGTGAACAATGTTTGAGAGAAATGGTAATATTGTGTATCTGGAATGAATTTTAGATCTTTAAGTCCATCTCATGAAAAATGGGAGCAAAAACAAAAGTGTTGCGTTTATATTTTTGTTGAGTGTAGGTCATAAAAGTCAAAAAGTATCATAGGTCCGCTTTAATAATATTGACTATTTGAATATATTTTGTTCAGTGCTGGGCAGAAGTCATGAATTCAAGCACATATAAATGAAAATTGTATGTATTTTATCCCACAGGACACAGACACAGAGGCCAGTGCTTCCATGGTGCAAACTGCTGGGAGTGTCTTACAGAAGGAGGGTGGAGCCTGGAGATGACCCAGACCAGAGGACAGCGGCGTCCTGTTTGAATGTGTGAGTCCTCATTCATTTGGGCAATATTGGGCTTTAACATGAGCAATCCACCAGAGCGCAAATGAACTTTTGGAGGGATGCAGAAGATTCTTCTGAATCTGGATGGGCAGAGGATGTCATCATAAAAAAATAAGCTCATTGAGTAAATTTGCTCTACAATGTATGGTTTTATTTATTTGTGCTTTTAAGTTTAAAATGCTAATTCATACAAATGTTCCGAAGGACCGAGAATGTTGGCCAGGTTGACATTTCTTTGTTGGGCAGACTGGCATCTCTACGGTAGTATTAGGGCCAAGAGGGGGTAAAACATTTGCATAAGGATTATTTTTCTTTCATTATGCACAAAGTCGAAATAAAAATTAATTGTCTGCCTTATGACCATAGCAAAGATGAAAACGTTTGGGTTTAAATAACGTTTTACTAAAGAGTTATTGATACCAGAAGTTCAGAACATTGTATTTCGTCTTTTTTATCGTGATTGTATTTTCCATTGTCAAACTTTCGACTTTTATCGACTTGAGGTGCTAGTTTTCTCTCTATCTCCCATGGACCTAATACTCTTCCATACTTCTCTGTTAAAACTGTGATTAAATGCATATTCCAGTCATGTACAGCTCTTGCTGGGTGATATCTTACCTGTTTTTCCTATGGGCCAAGAATATTTTGTAGGTTACAGTGTCTCTTATTTAATTTCTTTATTTATATATTTTTTTATTACATTTTGCACTTAGACCATAAGAACTTGCAAATACTGTAAGATTGTATGATAATTTAAATGTACCTTTACTAGTTGCAAATGTTTTGGTGAGAATATGTTTTGGATGCATTTGGGGGGAAATGGGTATTGAGCTTTAAACTTAAATGGGGAAACGCCACTGCTTATGTGAAAACACTGTGTTAATATAATCTGGTAAATTGTTTCTTGTATTGTTACTCGGTAGCAAAGTTGCATTGTGGGTAATGTAGGCAAATATTTTTCTAAAGCTTGAATAAAATGTAAAATTAAATTGCATGTTGTCATTCTTTATGCATGAGGGTCATTTAAAATGATTTAACCAAAGGAACTAAGAACAAACATTTAAATTAAAAAAGAAGCAAATGAGTTGAATGCATGTATTATCATTATGTTCTAATAACATGGTTTGTTTACGTGGAATTTAGGTGTCATGATAAAATCACATTGGTCCAATGAAGTACAAACATTTAAATTCAACAAGATGCAAATGAGTTGAATGCATATATTATCATTATGTTCAAATAACATGATAAAGGTCAGCTGATATAACATGATTTGTTCACGTGCAATATACTGTAGGTGTCATGATAAAATCACGTTGATCCATGATTTATTTTTTTGAGTGTATGGTCTTAAACTTCTGATCAGACGATGAACAGCCTGTTTGAGTTTAAATTCAGTTGTCTATTGCTCCTGTTTGCATTTTGAAGCTCCACTTACAACTTGTTTTATCAACCACCACGAAATCAGAATACTTGCAATTTTCCCCGGTCTTAAGATTTTGTTCAGGAGTCTATATAGTTCAGTTTAATTGTTGTTTGGCTGTATGAGGTACTTAGGCATAGCAAGTGTGTTACCTTATGGAGATGGCCATCAGTGCAGTCACTATCCCTGCGTTCCAATACCCGTTCAACATGCCCTCGTTCACTTGCCCTAGGCACTTGCCCTCGGGGGAATCCCCGCCGCCATCTTAAGTGTCGTTCCAATTGTCTGGAAACTGAAGTGAACTTCGTGATATAGACCCTCGGAGGGCTGAGTGATCAAGTGAACATCCATGGTCACTCCGAGGTGGATATCACCCACAGTGCATTGCAGTTCATCTTCTTCTTCTTCTCCTTTTATTTTCCGGTAGACTGTATGCTTTTAGGGACATCGCGGCCACCCGCAGGACAAATATATATATATAAATATAATCCAAAACGCCTCAATTAGGCTATCCTATTTCCATACGAACAATCCAGTGAATATATTGCAGTTTACACATTGCTGCTATAACACAGATGGCTGCCAATTAGAGGACTATTTAAAACAAATGTTTTTGGTTGAAACTAACATAAATAAATAAATATGTCGGAGCAAACAATTTACATGTGTAAGTAACAATATCTTGATAATCTGAGTTACCGTGTCGAAATTCAATGTTTGTTATGCTATGGAAATGGCTTTCTGCAACATAGGCTACCTTAGCAGAATGTTATAATTCTGTATTATTTGCATTCAGAACTACCTATGTAACTGACGGTCCATTGCGACTACAAGGGCAAGTGGGTTCCATTTAAATCCCCCGCTCCTCCCCCGCCCAGTCTCCCTCCGCGCTCCAAGTTCCCTCCGTGCAACGTATGCTGTTACGTCATACCAAGGGCTGAGGGTAAATGAACGAGGGGAAGTGCAACTACTATTGGAATGCAGCTACCGAGGCGTTTGGGGGAGACTTCGCTGTAGTGGAAGTCAGCCTAGCACTATTGCAGAGGGGGCCAGCAGAAAAAAACAATTGTAGTGAAAATCAATGCTAACATAAAAATAAATATATATTTAATTGTATGCTAAACGTAGCATTTTTAACTGCTTTAGTTTTCTGCCAGACAACTGTTTAAACAACTTTTCATTTATTAATATGCCAACTCCTGAGTGGAACAGCTGATTGGCTGAGTGATACACTGTGCTGCACCAGCTTAAGTTAGAGTAGGAATACATGGCTAAAAAACAACAACAATGTATTTCTGCTGGTCCCGTCTGCAACTGAACAATGCTGACTTCTGTTACAGCGACGTCTCCCGCAAACTCCTTATAGTGACTGACTGCACGAGTCCCTCAAACAACCCCAAAGAAGACTGAACTATTCATTTAAGTTCATCTAAACACCATCTTAGGTTAGTGAAAAGTGAAAGCATTACAAGTGTAAATCTGTACAACTTGGCATGATTTAAATCCTAAAAGGTGATGGGGAAATATCTATTTACAGTCTTAAAACCAATACCCATGCTCTTTGGCATGCATGCACGCATTTAGAAATGCAAATAAGTCTAGCAGAATGGAGGAAATGCTGTTCATTTAAACTATTCAGTTGAGCGAAACCTGGATTTGAAAGTGGTACGGGAAGAATGTCATATGCTTTCTGATGTAAGATGAGGAAAATAGGAGGAGGAATGACACGGATCATGCATCATCCCTTGTTCCCATTGGAGCTGTCTCCGTCATCACGCTCAACTGATCTCACCTTTTCAATCTGCTTTTCTGTAAAGATATAAATCCCTGGGAGGGTTGACGGTTGCAGATGAGTTATGATGTGTGTGTGTGTGTGTGTGTGTGTGTGTGTGTGTGTGTGTGTGTGTGTGTGTGTGTTGAGCGATAAGCTGGGTGTCTGACTTAGTGAAGGAAAGAGAGAAAGCTGTGCCAAAGGTAGCTCTTGTTTGGGTGTGTCTGCATGAAATTCTGAAATAGGTTGTGTATTACCATAGCAACAAGATGTGTGTGTGTGAGATATTGTTAACCGTTTCACAGATGAGGACAACGCCTGTCTACTGACATATACAAAAAATTGCTTATATGCAACGTGTTAAAAATGCCACTCTAACCCTAAATTGTACAAATTACTGGTTAACAATTATTTAACACAGAGGCAATGCACTACTCAAAATGTGCACAACGTTCAATGAAAGATGAAATCAGTATTGTGGTGTGGATATTTAAGCTTCAGACCTTCTTTTATAATGTATGGTCAGGACTGAAGTTGAGAGAAACCTATACAAAATTAATTAAAATAATAATACATTCATATGTTAAAATTCATTTAAATCCTGAATGACCATAAATGTCCCTTAGGAGGCAGAGTGAGAGTAAAATGCGTTCCTGGCACGTGCAGCGCGATCCTTTCGACGTCTGCTCTATTTTTCCGCTCGTCACGAGTGACTCAGACAGAAACCACATTAAAACCCCCATTAAACTGGATAAACAACACTATTAAGGTTTCTACATGTTAAATGAAGTAAGGAAAGAGCAGTGGCTCTCCCTCTCTCCTCCAACTCGCACTTGGAAACGGTGAGAAAAAATAACTGATTAAAAATATCACAACTCCACAGGTGTGGACATACATGCAAAGTAAGTAAAAAAATACATCCACACATAGTATATATTAATGAGGTTGTTACTAACACATGGAAAGGCCAGAGCTTTGAGGGCAGACAGGCACGGGGCGATTGGCTCCTTGTGTGGTCAAACAAATGATTTTCGGCTCACGGCGCGCGCAACACTGCGCTTCAGGAGGCTTTAGCATCCAGTGTGTTTGAGGTGTTAGTTACAGTTTTTGCCGAATGCTTACACACATGTTGCAGACTTTGGCCCACTGTGTCAAAACTTAACACACAGGCCGAATAGGACAAAGCACATGGAGATAAACTTCTAACTTATACGGCAAAATGAAACTCTTGAAACAAAACCTAACAATCCCATTTCAAAACTGTTTTTAGCATCAAAACAATACACACATGCACTTTTGGATTACTCTTTCCTAGCAGCAACAACACACAGATGGGCTTTATGCAAAACACAGCTGTATTCAGTACTTTTGATGGTTTTTGACTTAAAAACTCTCATACAGATTTTTTTTGTGAAAGATTGATCCACTACAGTTGATCTAGACACATGAAAACAAAATGTAAACGCTTCAGATTTTTATTTTTATTTTGCCATTTCAGGTTTTTGCAAAAGAAAAAAAAACACACAGACACACAAGAAATGGTACAACTAGAATGTTCTACAAAACATAGTGTTGTAGGGGAATGACATTTAGACTATGGATCCTCTCTCCTGTTGGCATCTGGCCACATCACCTCATCCACGTTACAGGCAATTTCCTCCCTTGCCAAGCAACGGGGGAAATATCGCCTTGCGTGCCGTATCCAACCTCTTGCAGATTTTTTTTGGAAACATTGATCCACTATATTTTCAATTAGACACATGAAAAAAATATAGGAACGCTTCTGAAAAAAAGTTTATATTGCAATTTCATGGTTTTGGCAAAAAAAAGAAAAAAACACAACGAATATGTAGGATCGCAGTTCAACAAGCAATTCAGTGTGTCACTATGAACTCTGAAACAATTACAGTAAAATAAAAAATAAAATAAGTGCTGTAAGGAATGGTGCGAGTGGATTATGAATCCTTTGGATACCGCCTCCCGTTTGCGTCTGGCCACATCGCCTGATCGACATCACATGCAATGTCATCCTTTGAGAAGCAACAGCGAAAATATTCCTGATATCCAGTATAAATGTCCTAATTATGGAGCTATTGTGTTGCTGGTCTGGAATCTCAGACCAGCCTCCTATATTGTTAGGACATGATCTATAACATGGTCCACTATAGTGACCCTGTCTCCGTCTGTTGTCTCCTTTGTCATCGTCCTCCTGCCACTCTCTCTTGTCCTCTTCCCCTGACTCTTACTGTCTCACAAAGAAACAGAGCTCATCTGAGGTCTATTTGTAGTGCTAAGGCTCACACTAATTGGTATTATATTAGCTTTATTTTTTATTTTTTATGTATGTGAGTCTGTGTGCTTTTCCAATTTTAGTTGTGTTTTGTATTTTAAATCGATGTGTTTTCCCAATGATTGCAGGAGAATTCATTTTTGAACAATGTGTCTTATGTGATAAACAGTGTGTAGTGTTTTGCAAGAAGTGTGTTGGAGGATTTCAAACACAGTGCAAAGCACTTATTGTGTTTGTAGGGTTGGTGCTTGTGTTTAGGGCATGGTCACTAAAGTTAGAGGTTGTGATGCTTTGGGCATAGCAACCACTTTTAGTGTTTAAGCATTAGGTAAAAACTGTAAGTGCTGTAAACATTAATAACACAAACCTCTGTAGGAATAAGCCAAAAATTATCATTATTATAACAAATGTGTTTATTAATGCTATTTATAGACTCTTAAAGGGCCATGCTGTATCTTTACTGAAAGCCTCCTACAATGTAATAAAATACATTTAAGATTCTAGATAGCACATTTCTTTCCATAAACATTTGTTACCATCCAATTTGTCTTCAAAGATGTCTCCAAGATTGAATTACGTTTATATTTGTGCAGGTGTTTTGTCATGCTAAAGCTTAAGTATGTCTACTAAAAATAGAAAATTAAATTGTTTTGGAAAATAAGTAACACACTAAAGCAATGTTTATGATAGCTCTAATACTGTATTTCAAAGAAAATTAAAAGTCCAAGTTGATGCTGAATTCCAACCCAACAATAGTGTGGACAACCTATGGCCACACATGGTGTGTGTGAGGATTAAAGAGTTCTGGCTGTACTGTTCTGCCAGACTTCAATAAAAAATCCCCTCTCATCTATCTCAATCATATTTACTCTATTCCTGTCTGTCTCTGCCTCCTCTATCCTGCTTTCAGGTTGAACCCATTCTCTCTTAAAAGCAAAAGGCCAGTGTGTCATATATAAGCTGGGGGACATGCACGGTTCCATGCGCCCACCCACACATACACAATCATGGAAGGGCATGGAGACAAAATGCAGGAATGGGTGAGAATGAAATGAAATCATGTACATGTCTATCAACATGTATATGTTGCATTACAATATTGCTCCTTTCTTATCTCTGGTACAGATAATTAGTAGCCTAGAAATCCAGACCCATATCTAGAACGATTGAGGGTCTGGTCACGATCACTAATCAAAAATCATTGGTTGCAGTGCAATTTGATAGCACTGCAACCAATCAGAGCAATGAACAAAGTGACGTATTACAGTAAGCCCTGTTTGTTAAGCGAACAGCGGGATTAACTGTTAAATTGAACTTTTGCCGTGGTCGGTCGGCAAAACAGAACATTCCTCTTACTTGCTAATGAAAGATTTGAGTGCCGTCTTCCAAATCGTTAAGTGTTGAGGCCGAAGCCGTCTCAAACTCAAACAACATATCCGCATCCATCTCTGTTTACTATCATGGCTTCGACGGTGCATGCACATCACTGTCGTCATCTGGTTACGTCCGCCCCAGAGCACCATTCATGGAGCTCTGGTCCGCCCATATCAGAAAGAACGGTTTGATTGGTAGCTCAGGATTTCTTGACATATTTAATTAGCTTCAATGGAGAGTGCCCAGACCAACAGGCGCAGCAAATTTAATTTGCCAGCGCCTAGTGGCAGGTCTGGATTTCCAGGCTAGATAATTAGCAGAGAATATCCAAACTATAATTCGATTTTCATCACTGTGCAAGGTTGTTTCATTTGCACTTTTTTTTCACCCAGTCCATCCTTATTCATCTATTTTCATTCACTTATGCAGAGGTGACAGTGGCAGTGGGCTAAGTAGGGTCAAGGTCCAGGCTGGCTGGGATATATATAGTTCCCCCAGCGTATTCTGAAGCCTTCTCCCCTGGAAGACGTGTGCAGAATACATCTACAGTGGTGGTGTGAACACATAGCAGTTCTACTCCAACCTACCACTCTGAACCACACCCCAGGATCAGTGCCACAATCATATACAGCAGACAAGCTTGGTATTGCCAGATATTCCCTGCGTTCCAAAGCGCACAATCTTTTCTTTTTCCTATTCTACTTGCTACAGCTGATCATAAAAATAATCTATTTAGCATGCATTATGCATACAATTGGGACATACTTTTACTTATTTATTTCATTGTAACATTGCGACTTGATCATCTTGCTTATATATATTTCTCCCATCCCCTGTTGTTTTCATAGAGGCTCCGTCAATGTGATATCACTTGCGGTGCGCACTGGATTGTGGGTCAGAATCACCCTACAAGCATGCTGATTTCAACACTCAAAATCTCGACAGGTTGTAGTAGGCATCCAGGTATTTTAAAGCCTACTAAATCTGACCAGAAGAATCGGGACATCCTGAATCTTTTTGCCATAGTGAAACAGATTTGACGGTTCCGTCAATGAAACATACTTTAATTTAACAGATGCTCGGATTTCTCGGGCCACGTCTTAAGTTTTTCAAATTAAATGTTCAGGTTTTTACAAGCACGCAACATGCACGTAGTAAGTACAGTTGCGTTCCTTGAGAAAGAACCATAACATAACACTGCACATGCTCTATATTACCAGGAAGTACACACTTTAAATTGCACCACTGTCACTGAGCAGCTTAGAAATGAATAGGACTCCATTTTTTTTTATTTTTTTTTTTTAACCTTTATTTATACAGGTATATCCCATTGAGTCCGAAGACTCTTTTGCAAGGGAGACCTGTTCCCATTTACACGTTACCATTCACACACACATTCATTCACACGAGGCAAGGTGGGTGAAGTGTCTTGCCCAAGGACACAACAACTATGACACGGGCGGGGATCGAACCTCCAACCCTTTGATCATCGGCCGACCCGCTCTACCAACTGAGCCACAGTCGCCCCGAAATGTTAAATGTTTAGGCATAATATAATACGTCCAATGCTCTTCATATTGTACATTTTCAATTTCTTTACATATCTATGCTGTTGTATGTTGGGTTGGAGAGAAACGTGTTTTTTCGATTCCTTTGTATGTCTGGCACATATTGCAGATATTGACAATACAGTTGACTTGACCTATTTATATGGGAAGTGGATGTGATTGTCTCACCATTATGCCTAAAGGATTTTTTTTTTCCTATTTTCCTCAGAAACCATTTTGAGGTGGTTAATGGCACGTGACATGTCCATATTTCTCTTAAGACTGTTTGGCTTCTGCCTTTGCACTGTGGCACACAGCAATCACTTCCTTTTCTGTTAGCATGCATACGCTAAAGTGAACATTCGCTCTGCTTGGGTTACACGTTAGGTTAGTGTCTCTCACCCCATTTCTTGAAAACAAACTCTGGCCCTTCCTCAGTGGATATACTGGCTTCTCTCACTTTTCCCTAACTATGTTTTTTTAGATAAATGATTATAAATATTTGCAGCAAGAAAGGGGAATCACTTCTGTTTTTCATAGAATGTATTACCAAGACACTCTCTCTCTCTCTCTCGCTCATACACACACACACACACACACACACACACACTGCAGAAATCATTCTCACCAAACTGCCCAGTAGGTACATCCATCTTCTCAATATAGTGTATATATTGCGCTCACCTGACAAACGTAAGCTGACAAGGAAGGAGTTTTCCCCCCAGAGAGAGATCCTCGTACACCCCATCCGTCAGGACTGTGTAGGGGGTAAAAAACTGAGTACTGGTATATGAAGATATTTACAAGTTATGGTGTGAGTAATATAAGGTTAAAGGTGGAGTCAGCGATTCTGGAAAATATTTGTTGACAAAATCTCTTTTTGTCAAATCGGTGAAGATCTCCTCAAAATCTGCTTCATGTCCCTACTGTGGGTGTGTTGACATTTACTACACAGCCTACGCTCTGTAAACTGGTATGTAAACAAAGTAAACATGCCAGTTTATAGAGCCTAGGCTGTGTATTAACACCAAATTTCTTTCAGCACCCTCACAATACGGACATGAAGCAGATTGTGAGGAGATAGTAAACTGGTTTAAACAACAGATCAACACACATTCTCCAGAATTGCTTACCCCATCGTTATGGGACAGTAAAACCAGTTGCCTTCTATTTGCTCAGAGGCATAGCAAAGAGACAGCCAAATTGAATTTTCCTGTGGTATGTTTTAGTTTGATTTGATTTTTCAGTATTAACACCATCATTTGGATTTGCCAAAAAACAAATGTTAAATTTATATATCCACCTTGTGTCATTCATATTTCTGTTCCTACAACATTATACAGAGAATATTAGATTTTTTTGGGGGCATATTTTGAATGGGAGAATTAATTGTGATTAATCCACAGCTACCCTGTGATTAATCTAATTACATTTTTTTAATTATATATATATATATATATATATATATATATATATATATATATATATATACACTCAACAAAAATATAAACGCAACACTTCTGTTTTTGCTCCCATTTTTCATGAGATGGACTTAAAGATCTAAAATTCATTCCAGATACACAATATTACCATTTCTCTCAAACATTGTTCACAAATCTGTCTAAATGTGTGATAGTGAGCACTTCTGCTTTGCTGAGATAATCCATCCCACCTCACAGGTGTGCCACATCAAGGTGCTGATCTGACATCATGATTAGTGCATAGGTGTGCCTTAGACTGTCCACAATAAAAGGCCACCCTGAAATGTGCAGTTTTGTCTCACAGCAAAATGCCACAGATGCCACAAGCATTGAGGGAGCGTGCAATTGGCATGCTGACAGCAGGAATGTCTACCAGATCTGTTGCTCGTGCATTGAATGTTCATTTCTCCACCATAAGCCGTCTCCAAAGGCGTTTCAGAGAATATGGCAGTACATCCAACCGGCCTCACAACCGCAGACCACGTGTAACCACACAAGCCCAGGACCTCCACATCCAGCAGGTTCACCTCCAAGATCGTCTGAGACCAGCCACTGAGACAGCTGCTGAAACAATTGGTTTGCATAACCAAACAATTTCTGCACAAACTGTCAGAAACCGTCTCAGGGAAGCTCAACTGCATGCTCGTCGTCCTCATCGGGGTCTTGACCTGACTCCAGCTCGTCGCCGTAACAGACTTGAGTGGGCAAATGCTCACATTCGATGGCGTCTGGCACGTTGGAGAGGTGTTCTCTTCACAGATGAATCTCGGTTTACATTGTTCAGGGCATATGGCAGACAGCGTGTGTGGCGTCGTGTGGGTGAGCGCTTTGCTGATGTCAATGTTGTGGATCGAGTGGCCCATGGTGGTGGTGGGGTTATGGTATGGGCAGGCATCTGTTATGGACGAAGAACACAGGTGCATTTTATTGATGGCATTTTGAATGCACAGAGATACCGTGATGAGATCCTGAGGCCCATTGTTGTGCCATACATCCATGAACATCACCTCACGTTTCAGCAAGATAATGCATGGCCCCATGTTGCAAGGATCTGTACACAATTCTTGGAAGCTGAAAATGTCCCAGTTCTTGCATGGCCAGCATACTCACCGGACATGTCACCCATTGAGCATGTTTGGGATGTGCTTGACCAGCGTATACGACAGCGTGCACCACTTCCCATTAATATCCAGCAACTTCGCACAGCCATTGAAGAGGAGTGGACCAACATTCCACAGGCCACAATTGACAATCTGATAAACTCTAAGCGAAGAAGATGTGTTGCACTGCATGAGGCAAATGGTGGTCACACCAGATACTGACTGGTTCTGAGTCCCCAGACCCCCAATAAAGCAAAAAAATTCACTTTTCAGAGTGGCCTTTTATTGTGGACAGTCTAAGGCACACCTGTGCACTAATCATGATGTCAGATCAGCATCTTGATGTGGCACACCTGTGAGGTGGGATGGATTATCTCAGCAAAGCAGAAGTGCTCACTATCACACATTTAGACAGATTTGTGAACAATGTTTGAGAGAAATGGTAATATTGTGTATCTGGAATGAATTGTAGATCTTTAAGTCCATCTCATGAAAAATGGGAGCAAAAACAGAAGTGTTGCGTTTACATTTTTGTTGAGTGTATATATATATATATATATAATTTAATTAATTAATGCGTTAACGCAGGGTGCGTTATTAATGCGTTAACGCAGGTTGATTAATTTCTGGAATTAATGCGTTAATTTTTAACATTCCACCCGCTCTACACTACAGTCACTCTTACGCTGTGGCTGACCCAGGATCAGTAGCTGCGCACAGTCAAACATAGCAGCACGCTAGTCTATGTTTTAAACTGCTAACCACGGACCTATAACTGCTGTTAACGGCCACGTCTGTGTCGGTCTGTGTCGTGGGCGGCAGTTGCTCTCGGAAGCAACAGGAGAAACATTCTGCTCCGTTCACGGGAGGAAACAAACGTCTGCAGTTTTCAGAGGTGTGTGTACGTGACAACAACGTCGGCAACACACAAACACACACACACACAAACACACACACACACACTGTAGCGGAGGGAACTGGTGGATGTATCGGTACCGCGCTGATCTGCTTGTATCACAGGTTTCACTTCAGAGGTGTCGGCCAGAACACCACTTATGGCCAAAAACGTCAGACTATAAGCATGAGAGGAGGAGTAGGGTTTATCCGCTCTTTATTTTCCTTCTTTCACAGACACAGCAGCATAGATCGCAGGAAAAGAAACAATTGGGCTTAAACTCTGCTCATGAGGAGACGTTACAACAGCTGTTGCGACCCGCGAATCGTGGCCGTTAATAACATGCATAAACTATAGCCTAATTTATAACAGCGATCGGGACTGCATGTAGGCTACTTACTCACTCACGGGTGATTCACATAAACTCAAATAAACACATTTCACATGTGGAATGATCGATTACTGCGGCAACGCTCACACATCCGACCGAGGGAGAAGAGAAAGGAAACTTACTGAACAGACTCTCCGGCCGACTGACGTCACGGCCCTAACTGACAGTTATCCACACTGAATAAAACACATCTTAACACACTGTAAAAAATATCAAACACTAACTTATGAACTTTGGGGCCTTTTCTACACACAGACACACGTACAAACTGCAATCAGGTTGTATTCAGGAATGCAAAACCATGGATTCACTCAATACATGCCATTATAGCCTATGCTATATTTGCTGAATAGAGACAGCCAAATTTAAGTATGGTGTGGTTGTTTTAGTTGATTATAATTTATTTGCAGTAATTACACCATCACTTGGATTTTCAATGAATAAAAACTACATTTAAATGTATATATTCACCTTCTGTCCTTTATCTTTCAATTCATATAACAATATACAGAAAAAATGGTAATTTTTTGGGCCTATTTCGAATGGTAGAATTAATCGTGATTAATCCACGGAATCCTGTGATTAATCTGATTAAAAATTGTAATCGTTTGACAGCCCTAATATATATATATGTGTGTGTGTGTGTGTGTGTGTGTGTGTGTGTGTGTGTGTGTGTTGTTTCTCTCCATTTTGGGGGGCATTCTGTGTCCATTGCTTTGGTTGTGTCTGCCAAATGCAGTCAACATTGAGCACTAGAGCCTTACCCACTGGTATTCTTATTAAAATTTGAATCTACCTCCTGAATTAGGACCTGCATTTACCAGTGTATTAGTGTATTAACAAACCAACTTCAAATTTTATTTTCATTTTCCTTCACTGTTTCTATTCATTTTCAACAATTAAGCCAAAGAGTGTGTGCATAAAAAATTATACTTATGTGTTGTCTGTTCATGTAATACAACACCACCTTTTCAAGTATTATTTTTTAGAAAAAAGAAAAAAACGTAATATTCGAACCAATGCATTTGTCCGACAGGAAAAGTGTGAGCAATACGGGCTATGTCAAATCAAATGCTATTGTAACTTGTGTATTGAAGTGGCCTTAAATACAGTAGACAAATCAGTTTGTAGGTCATGCACTGGAACACGGAGCGAAGAGGACAAGGACGCAAGGAGTTGGAAAGAACCTCAGGCCAGTGCACTGGACGAGCGGTGCCCCAGGCATGTTCACTTCAGAATGATTAGCGTCAAAATATTAAACTAAGGGCACTGCATGGTGGTCCAGTTATAACAACGATAGAGGTGGACATGGCAGAGTACAAACAAATCTGTGTAAGTCCAGGCGAAGATACTCCCTCTGAAGATAGCAAAGGCATAAAACGTGTCAGACAAGAGATGGTCTGAAACTCAAAAGGGTGTAGGAGCAGAATTTACTCTTGTTTAAAACGCCAAATTGACAAAGAACAAAAACACAAATAACTGAGCTGTAAACCTTAAAGGTTGACTATGCAACATTTTAATTAAAAATTAAATTATAGTCAGACAAAAGTAATCCAGCCCAAGTGTCACTTCTGCCTCACTAGAATGTGTGGTGGTGTGTTTACCTGCACAGTCCCTACACCACTGGCTGTATTAGCTTTGTTTTGCCCTGTGTTCCAAATCACATACTTTTGTCTTTTTACTACACTACATACTAAAGTACAGAAGAGTTTAAGGGCCACAGGAGAGAAAAAAAATCAGATAAGGAAGTTTTTTTTCATTATGTCGAGAAATGTCAAGAATAATGACGAATACTACAAAATGCGATTGGAGTAAGTGGGGCATTTATGTATTTTCAGCATAGGGGAGAGTGGCCTAAGTTGTGCGGTTGGGGAAGTGTGCCATCCCTTGTTTCTAGAAAACCATAGAAGAAATTGGAAATGTGACCACATATTTAAGAAGAGCCATCCATTTGACTCATCCTGTAAAGAACGGAGAAACATGGAATAAGATATAAACACATTTAAGCTAAAAAAAACCTTTCAAAGTAAAATTTCCATGATCATGGTTTTTTGATTATTGTGTCTGAACAATTATATACACGTTTGAAAACATTTGACACATGTTTTAGAGCTTTAGTATGCTACACTTTGTGTCTATATAGTTAGCACGATGTCAGCCCTAAACTGCTGCATCATGCCTATTATCCAAAATTCTGGGGTTGGGGTGATTTGTGCCAAAGGGCCTATGTGAGTTATAAGTAAGTAAGTAAGTAAGTAAAATATATTTATAAAAGCACATTTATAACAGTTTGCACTGTCCAAAGTGCTGTACATAGTGCATTCAGTAGATAAACAATGAAAGTTAAAATAACAAAAATAAAATACATAAAGCCCATACATCCACAAATATAAACAAAGATAGTAGTGCAGAGGTAAGATAGTTAATGGGGAGGAAACACCAGGATGTAAAGATGGGTTTTGAGCCTTGATTTAAAGGCAGAAATGGAGGGGGAATCACATTTGTCAGGTGGCAGTCACAAGCACGGAGCAAGTGCGAAGTACATTTCTGACAAGACAACTTTTTTTCCGAAAGCTAAATTTCTTAAACAGTTTATTCCAGATCCAAAGTTTTTATTGCCAGGGATGCACAACACCCTGAAATATATGTACATATTTGAGTTGGAGACATAACTGTCAAGGCCTCACTTTAAAATCACTTTGAGTAAAAAGTTGCACAACTTAGGCCACTCTCCCCTACTACAATTGACGTGCATGTATTGGGACATCCTAAATCTTTTTCTGGCATACTAAATAGTAGGGACGGTACACAGGGTTGGTTTCTTTTGCTAGGTCAGGACGTTTATAGGCGTCAATCAATTGAGCAGTGCACGTGGAGAGTGTTGAACCCTCAACCATTAACATTGTGAGGACACTCCTGGCACTGCCGCGGGGCTTCACACTGCAGCCGAATGACTAGATGCTCGTCCAGCTCTCCCACAGCAGAGCACAGAGGAGCAGCCTCTCCCCACTTCCTTGACTGGGGTTAGCTTCTGATAGCTCAGTGGCTAACAAACTGGTAAGTACTCTGTATGTCTAACTGAAAAATGTTTTCCCTACAGCAAATTTCCCCAGGGGGAGTGCTCCCGTGAGAGCGGTGCACCCTGTCAGGAGTTCGTGTGGATGGGGTGCGCACGCAGGGCCCCGCGAAGTATCTGGGTGGCACTTAGACCTGAGTCTTCTGTTTACAAAACAATACCAACAAATGCTACTATGTAAAATACAGCCAGAGAGAGGAGGACTGTGCAGTAAAACACAGCGTCATGAATAAATATATATATTTTTTTTTACTTTTTTTTACCCTACATGGTTTTTCTTTTACCTTTTTCAGGGCTTATAAGTATGCTGGTCTGTACTGTAAGTAAAACAACTTACATAGGTGTATGTAGATTTGCATACTTTTTACGGTCCTTCCCTTCTCTTGTTGTGCCCCCTCCCCCCAGAATTTTGGCTTGAACGACGCCCCTGAACACACCACCACATATTCTAGTGGGGCAGAAATTATATTTGATAGGGATTATTTTTGTGGGACTTATCATTTAATTTTTACATTAAGATGTTGTGCTAAATCGGACGGCCGGAGCTGCAGCGGAGCAGAGGGACACAGTGCAGCGGAACTAGTGGAAGTAAACACACTGACTAAAGTGAAAACCTCTCAGCTCCTCTGAACTAGTGGAGGCTCACACAATGACTCAAGTCAAACCTCTCGGATCCACTGACGTGGCGGAGAGGAGAAGGGACCGGACAGGCAGCTGGTTGGATACAGCAAATAAAGTGTTGGCTACTCAGCAAAGGAAAAAAACTGCCTTTTGTAAAGTTGAGCCTTTTTTTTAAGGCTTTTGCCAAATCTGATCCCGTGGTTCCATAAAGAAAGTTCAATGAAGTTGCTGGTCCTTTAAGTTTTATTCTTGGAATTAAAATGTGACAGTCCTATTTCACTGATGGGGGTCGATAAATTGGTGCATACACCTAAAAAGGACGCCACATTTCTGAATTACCAATAGGCCAAACCTGAGGGAGCTGGGCCTGAAAGAGAGAATTAAAAAGGACAAAAAAAAATCCAAGCAGAGGAAAACAGAGAGAGAGAGAGAGAGAGAGAGAGCTGAAGATTGACGGCCTCTCTAGCCTTGGGCAGCCTTGCACTGTAAAAGCTTGTGATTTATTCTGCCATCATCTCAGTAGATATATGATGCGAGTCTCAGCCATAGCCTGTCACACCACATACATATTGAGCAGCCGACAAGAATAGGGAGGGCGAGATTTATTATACAGCTATTTATTACACTGGGAGGGCTAGGGGGATAGAGAGAGAAAGATAAACGAAAACAGCTCCAGATTAAATTTCCGAGCCTATCAATTACATCTGATCTCATCTGATGATAACAGTAACAAGAAGAAAAAAAACTGTATAAGAGCTAACTCTCACTCTTTACTTCAATGTGGAATTTCACAGTCTTATCCAACCATACATTCACGAAGATATAGGGGAGAACGGGGTTATATGCAGTAGCGTACCGTGGGGTTTCAGTCAGGGCCTTCAGTAGCGAACTCCAACCACCCCCCCCCCCCCCCCAAACACTGAGAAACGCACACGTCAGGTGCCGATACAGCCAACACAGCCACATACAAAATATAGGCTAAAATCACAGTATAGCCTACACACTAATGAATAACATGAAGCGCTTGACTGTTGATCTTCAATAACCACAGAGCAGCGCACTGCACACACCACTGTTGTATATCCTACACCAGATAGACTACTGCACCATCACCATCAGATATTTCATGTCACTCGACAACTGTTTGCAAACGCATAACACGTTACAAAACAAGCATCCAGTTATTGTAATAGGGTTCACAAGATGCTTGCGCAACTTCAACGGATTAAATTTAGTATAGCGACAATATTACCAGTGCGCATTCGCTTCAATAACAAAAATGAAACATGCAAGAAGGGTCTTTTATGCCAAATATTTTACAACAGCCAATCCAACCAGCATATTAAGAAGAAGTGTAGTTGAGAGTTGGTTCCCATATTATGCTTAGAAAGCGGCATCAACAATGAAAAACCGCATCACCTACTGCCCAAGTCCCAGCAATATAGGCTACTACAAGGACCATAACAAACAAAATGGTTTTAAAACCCCACAAAAAACGTTATCTCTTCACAGATAGACACAGCCAAAAGTAACACTCACCCATCACTTGTAGAGGAAACCCCTCCTCGTACATCACGGATAATGGCTTATAAGCCTTAATGGCTTATAAGCCATTAAGGCTGTCAAAATCCGTGATGTGCCATGTTCCTTCACAGGTTTAAAAAACAGACACGGCCAGCAACATACCGGTAACTTGTTCCGCTCGGTGCTAACTGTTAGCCAGTCATAGTGTCGTAGTTACAGTCAGTGAAATTCCGCAAAAAAACGTTGTCAGCCCATCCAGTTTATGTGTAGTATTCCTGTCCAAACTATATCTAAACTATGCTAAACGATCACCTTTAAATAGCCACGCTAGATCGGCAGCGGGGGCAGTAGGTTGTGTGAAAGCGATGGCCATAGTAGTTCACTCACATCACAATGCTAATAGCCCGCCGAAGTTTCAAACTTCGCTGATGACATCACGGGAGACTAGTGGCTGAGATATCGCTGGGCCCTGGGGGCGGGCTGTCACTACACATCAAAATCTGATTGGCTGATGAGACATGCCAGTCAAAGTTATTGTCCAATAGGAGGCGGCAGCTTCAATGAAAGGCCAGCAATACTTCTAGTGTCCTCAATGACATCCATTTAAACACAGACAGTGGCAAAAGTTCTGTCTTAGTTTTACTGGATCTCAGTGCCGCTTTTGACACAGTTGACCACAGCATATTACTAGATCGACTAGCAAACTGGGTTGGACTTTCGGGAACTGTACTAAGCTGGTTTGAATCCTACTTAAAGGATAGAGACTACTATGTGTCAATAGGCAATTTCACATCTGAGCGGACAAATATTGAATGCGGGGTCCCCCAAGGTTCCATTCTTGGCCCTCTTCTATTTAACATCTACATGCTCCCACTAGCTCAGATTATGAATAAGAACAAATTATGCTACCATAATTATGCAGACGACACACAAATTTACATAACCATATCACCAGGAGACTACAGTCCAATACAGGCACTGAGTAAGTGCATTGAACAAATCAATGATTGGATGTGCCAAAATTTCCTTCAATTAAACAACGATAAAACTGAAGTAATTGTCTTTGGTGCCAAAGATGAACAATTAAAAGTCAGCGCACAGCTTACATCCATTATGTTAGAAACTACACCCCAAGCCAGAAATCTTGGTGTTGTTGTAGACTCTGACTTGAATTTCAAGAAACACATAAAATCAATCAATAAATCAGCCTACTACCACCTAAAAAACATATCAAGAATTAAAGGGCTTATGTCTCAGCAAGATTTAGAAAAACTTGTCCATGCATTTATCTTTAGTAGACTTGACTACTGTAACAGTGTCCTTGCTGGCCTTCCAAAAAAATCAATCAGACAGCTTCAGCTAATTCAGAACGCTGCTGCTCGAGTCCTCACTAGGACCAAAAAGGTGGATCACATTACCCCAGTTCTGAGGTCTTTACACTGGCTTCCTGTCACTCAAAGAATTGATTTCAAAATTCTGATGTTGGTTTATAAAGCACTAAATGGTTTAGGGCCAAAATACATTACTGATATGCTGATAAGTTATGAACCGTCCAGAGCCCTTAGGTCGTCTGGGACAGGTCTACTTACAGTCCCTAGAGTTAGGACTAAACGAGGAGAAGCAGCTTTTAGTTTTTATGCACCAACAATCTGGAACAAACTCCCAGAGAACTTGAGGTCTGCTGCAACTCTCAGTTCTTTTAAATCGAGTCTGAAGACTTTTTTGTTTACTTTTTAACTTGCAATTTTCATTTTATTTGCTTCTTTTATTATGTTTTTTTAAATGTTTTATAATGTGTTTTATGTATTCTAATCTTGCCCCTGTAAAGCACTTTGAGTGGCCTTGTGTCTGAATTGTGCTATATAAATAAACTTGCCTTGCCTTGCCTTGCCTAGTGCAGGTCCCGCTGCTCCACATAGCTGTGATGCGTTTAGATGAGATATGCCTGGGAAATCCAGCTCAGCCTCACAAAAAATAACTATATTCCAAAAAAAATTGTAATTATTATTGTAACGTACTGACATTTTTTATTAAATTCATATACATTTAAACACAAATTAATATAATTTTAAACAACAAAAAATATATATTATTTGGATTTTGGGCCTTCTCTGCTGGCCCTGACGGCCCACCACTAGTTATATGTCACATGGGTTGGTTGTCACAATGTGTCAGAGTAGGCTCGTTCGACCTGTCGCCGCCTTGCTAAGACCTGCGCAATTATGACGCTCGTCTTGCTGAGCGCACTGCATTATGGTTAGCCTTTTTGTCCAACTTGCACCCGCGGCTGGCTGCGGCTCGGCTGCTTGAGACTTTGAAGTCCCGCGGTATCAAGACGGACACAGACACTGGAGCAAGTCGCTGCAGTTGCTCCCCACGGGCTGCTGGAGCGAAATGTCTGATGGGAAACGTCTTGCTGACAGGCGGAGCTGAGCGCTAATTGGGAGTTTAAACCCCGTGCCTTTGATGCGTTTCCCCAATTGGTTAGGCAAAAGTCTGACATCACCGCTCAAAATTAAATTACGATCCATTCTTTTTGATTTTAATTTATGTTTAATCATTAGGCCGCCATAGTATGCATTTAAGCAGAAATATACTTTATCAGAGTTAAACCTCCACTGATCTAAACCCTTGACATAGAAATAATTTGGATGTGTAACTCTCATGTATAGATTTATTTAAAAGTGAACACAAACTTGAGTCACATAAGATCTTGGTGAAGTGATATCTTTATACCATTAAGATTAAATCATAGGCTTATTTCAAGTGATCTAAATGGTCTGGGAATTGTATTTTACATGTAGTGTCGCAAAGCCAGACCAAAACTACATCAAGTAGTTTGTACACATCATAAAAAAGTTCATCATATCCATCTCTACAATAATAATAATAAGGGATCTTATCTTAGACCTTCTTTAACTTGATTTAGGCCGATCATCTTCGTTATGTGAAGGGAGAAATACTAAACCTCCTTATTTGGATTTGTAAATTATTCTTTATCACTTAAAAGTAGGTTTTCTAGTAGCCTAAAGTAACAAGAAAGATAAAGATGTGTGGGGAATGGGGATATTATATTTTGTTTCTTGTTTTGAAAATGCCCCTCGCTTTTAAAGTGTTTACTCGTCTTTGTGTTGTGTTCTGCTTCTAATCGGTTGTAGCATGTGTAGCTCTTCTACGAATATGTTTCTATTAGGCCTTCAAAATAAAACTAGAAAACGAACTGCATCCGCAACAAGGACGCTACTTCCGACGGTCGAGCCGACTCGGAGCTGTCCGGCTTCAGTCAGTTTTTTCGTCACTCCCCCGACTGCACTCGGCTACTCTCGTCTACTTTCCAGACAAGCCACAACGGAGGTCGAACGAGCCTAGTGTCTTTGATGGTCAATTACTTCTTCATTATAATAAGTTGGAAAATGAAAGGGATACACATTTCAAGCCAACACCTTAAGCTTCAATTTAAAGAGGACCTATGATACTTTTCGACTTGTATGACCTATAAGCGTTGTTATAATGATTTATAGTCATGTTTAACCATACTAGAGTATCAAATAACTTTTCGACTTTTATGACCTATAAACGTTGTTATAATGATTTATAGTCATGTTTAACCATAATAGAGTATCAAATAATTACGTACATGCATTTCGACGTATTCCCTGCTGACCGTCTGGGGTGGCTATGCAGAGCACTAAACACTATGGCAGCCGGTCGAGCCGAACTCGTTCAAATTTCCGGATTGTTTCTGTCACGCTCGGGTCGTTTCTGTCATGTTTCCATGTATGGTAATGCTGCCGCTCAGGCAAGCTCCGGCTGCATGCCCCCAGCTTCCTGGAAATTTCCCGCTGCTGGAAGGAAGGTAACCAATCACAACGGAGTGGGGTTTGCAGTAGGGGGGGGAGGGGCGGAGAAGCTCAAAGCAGTGTGTAGAGAGAGACTGCTGTGCTCGCTAGGGTAAGAGGAAGAGTGTCCCAAAAATCTACATAGTTTTTTGTGATGTGATTATTGTCAGGTTACTCTATAGCAGTTTTTAACAAGAAATGAAAACCAGAAGAGTAGTATAATAGGATCTCTTTAATGTACATATGAATATTGAAAGATGTTTTGGTGGTGAGCAATTCTCACTAGAGTAAAAAGTGTGCCTACCAACCCCGTTCTCCCCTACTAATTGTATATTTTCAGTCAGGAGGCCCACTTTCTGACATCTGTATGGAGATTATTTTAAATAAAAACCCATTGAGAAGAATGCAACTTAAATGCAATGGTTGAAGATATTTACTGATAGAGCTTTACTGATAGAAACTCTCGCATCCCTTTCCCATGTTTTGACTGTTTGACTACACACATACTGTAGTTTGAGCCACAGTTAAAATGTCACAGGCTGAATTCAGAAAGTAAATGATAAGGTAGTAAAACCAAACCAGTTACAAAGAACGCAACGGCACTAATTCATATTTCATATTATTGGATCAAATGGATACGTGTTATGTGTGTAAAGACTAATTGGACAATTCTGAATATAAATTCTGCTATGGGTATTTATTTCGTTTTCTTTTTCACCTACTGTACACACTCTGGTCTGATGAACTACTTGTATTGTGAATAAAACACTCAAGTCTTGGGGAATAATCCTCAATCCAATCTGTTCAACAAACACTAAAAAACAGCACTTCCATTTAATTAGTATAGCTATTTAAATCTCTGAATAAACAGATGTAGGAGTGAATTCATTCTCCTAATTTTCTTGACTGTGTTGATGAAACGCTACATAATATAAATGTGCTCTCAAAGTTAAGTTAATTTGAGGAGAAGAAATCGTTCAAATTAGGTTACTAACTTGACAATTTTAGTGTGAGAAATGATTCAGACTTGAGAGGATTGCAGTTACAAAGTCACACTTGACACACAGAATGACACTGTACAAAACGAGTCTCAAAAATCTTATAGCTTTCCCTCACCTCACCTCACCTGTTAAACGCTACATATCAAAATTTAAATGAACGCCGTCTTTTTCCTCCTGTCACTATTGTGTGTGTGTGTGTGTGTGTGTGTGTGTGTGTGTGTGACTTATCTCCAGAGTGCAGCTGTGAAGAGAGCAGGTGGTGTATTTTTATTCTTCCTATCTTTTTGAAAAGAGGAGGATATATTGGGGTTGAGTCTGCACCGTGGCACACACGCTTTGGAGAGCATGTAGGTCGTTGACGGACATCATTTTACAAAGCAGGTAAAAGAGCTGAGACATAGTCAGTCTGTCTGCATGTTTTTCTCTGTCTCATCACATACAAACAGGTCACTCACTTTGGGACAAACATTTTTAATATGTCTTTTTCTTTAAGTTTTTCCTTTATTAGTCAATTTACGAATGTGTGTTTTTGCATATCCCCTCTCAACTTCAAAAGGGGTCGGACCACAGGGTCAGCCATTGTACAGCGCCCCTGGAGCAGTTTTGAGGGTTGACTGTCTTGCTCAAGGACACAATGGTAGAGATGGTGGGCACCGTAGATAGAATACCAGCCACCACTAGTTTTACTGCTAACACTCTCCTGTCCGGTGCCGGGGATCCAACCAGAGACCTCATGGTTACTGGTCAGCCCCTCTTTCCTCAAGGCCATCCTTTCCTTTCCATTTGTCTGTGCCACTGAAGGCTTTATCAACCCCATCTTCAGGCCTCACGATGCAGTAGCAGAGCGTTTGGGAGGTAGTCAGTGCCACCCTGTTACTGAGAGCATTTTGCAATAAGGAAATGGTTCTTGGTGGCAGTTAACAGCCCTTTTTATGTGTGCCCCCCTTTCTTTTTCTTAACAATTTGTTTCCAATTCCCCACAGTGTGTACTAACGTCCGTGCTGCTGCTGCTGCTGCCCATTCGTACTGTTTCCCTGGCAGCGGTACAAGCCAAGAGGTGCCTCCCTCTGACATAAATGAGCCGTCACTTGAGTCAGGGGGTCGTCTCCTTTGAAAGAAAGATAGGTGTCCTCAAGTGGACTTAAGCCTGAACCTTAGATTCCTGACCCAATGAAATGATGTGGGATGGAAAAGGAGACAGCTTCGTGTTGGTGGAATATTTGTAGGTGATTTTAAGGTGAACACCTAGTATTTGTCTGGACTGCAATTGGACCAGCCTAAATAGTGTATAGGTACATCTCATGTTATTAGAATATCATGGAAAAGCTCTTTTTTTCTGTAATTTTATTCAAAAAGTTAAAGTTTCATTTATTCTAGATTTATTAGACATAAAGTGCTATGTTTCAGGCCTTTTCCCAGCATCTCAAAATATTAGCATATTCCATGAGGCCAATACAAAAAAAAGTATTTATTATACAGAAATGTTGACATTCTGAGAAGAATGTTCATTCATCCAATCAATACTTGGTCTGGGATCCTTTTGCATGAATTACTGCACTAATGTGGCATAGTGTGGAGACGATCTGCCAGTGGCACTGCTGAGGTGTTATGCAGATGATATGAAACCGCATGTCATCACTGATCCATATTACATTTTGCCTTTCATTTGGAAATCAAGTCTGGAGGAAGAGTGGAGAGGCACAAAATCCAAGTTGCACGTTTCCACAGTCAATGATGATTTTGGGTACCATGTCATCTGCTGGTGTTGGTCCACTTTGTTATCAAGTCAAAGGTAATCACAGTCATCTACCAGGAGATTCTAGAGCACTTCATGCTTCTGTCTGTTGACAGACTTTATGGAGATGCTTCTTCACTTTTCCAGCAAGACGTAACACCTGTCCAAAGTATCAAAACCATTAGTAACTGGTTGGCTGACCATGGTATACAGTTCTGCTTGAAAGTATGTGAACCCCTTGAGCCGTTTGGAATTTAACCAATATTATTAATTTTTATCAATACCAGTATTTTTTATATGAAATAACAGATGCCTGTTCATCAATTCCACATTTTGTCTTTTCCAGAAACAAATGATTGTGGGCCAAATTGAATGAAGAAATTGACCAATGTAATGAGAAATCTTTAGGGAAGAAATTGGGCGGAACTAGATAAAACAGAGATCAAACCAGGTTAGTGACATGCCAAGAGGGAAAGAAAATATCAGAGGATCTCAGGAATAGAGTTGTGATGTTGCACATTTGGGAACAGCTATAAATACATCTAAAAAAAACGTTGAGCTCCATCGGTCCACCATGAGGCAAACCATCTACAAATGGAGAGCTTTAAGAGTGACTGAACATCTTTTTACCATTGTTAAATTACGGTGACCTGGGTCCATGAACCAGACATGGGGGACTCATGACTTGACTCGAGTCAGACTCGAGTCGCAAATTTGAGGACTTGAGACTTGCTTGACTAACACTGATAAAAGACTCGACTTGACTTTGACTTGGTCTTCATGACTTGTGACTTGACTTAAACTTGGGACAGATGACTCGAAATGACTTCAATTTTTAAAAGTTAGATTACGTTGGAAATTATGTTTTATTTTGAAACATGATGGGGTGATTTTACAGTGCAATGCACGCAGTGCGCTGCACGGACAAACAGCGTCAGCAGGTCAACAAAGGAGCAGCAGTCATGGAGGCGGCTAGACCTTTCTTTATACACTCAACAAAAATATAAACGCAACACTTTTGTTTTTGCTCCCATTTTTCATGAGATGGACTTAAAGATCTAAAATTCATTCCAGATACACAATATTACCATTTCTCTCAAACATTGTTCACAAATCTGTCTAAATGTGTGATAGTGAGCACTTCTGCTTTGCTGAGATAATCCATCCCACCTCACAGGTGTGCCACATCAAGATGCTGATCTGACATCATGATTAGTGCACAGGTGTGCCTTAGACTGTCCACAATAAAAGGCCACCCTGAAATGTGCAGTTTTGTCTCAAAGCAAAATGCCACAGATGCCACAAGCATTGAGGGAGCGTGCAATGGGCATGCTGACAGCAGGAATGTCAACCAGATCTGTTGCTCGTGCATTGAATGTTCATTTATCCACCATAAGCCGTCTCCAAAGGTGTTTCAGAGAATATGGCAGTACATCCAACCGGCCTCACAACCGCAGACCACATGTAACCACACCAGCCCAGGACCTCCACATCCAGCAGGTTCACCTCCAAGATCGTCTGAGACCAGCCACTGAGACAGCTGCTGAAACAATTGGTTTGCATAACCAAACAATTTCTGCACAAACTGTCAGAAACCGTCTCAGGGAAGCTCAGCTGCATGCTCGTCGTCCTCATCGGGGTCTTGACCTGACTCCAGCTCGTCGCCGTAAAAGACTTGAGTGGGCAAATGCTCACATTCGATGGCGTCTGGCACGTTGGAGAGGTGTTCTCTTCACGGATGAATCTCGGTTTACATTGTTCAGGGCAGATGGCAGACAGCGTGTGTGGCGTCGTGTGGGTGAGCGCTTTGCTGATGTCAATGTTGTGGATCGAGTGGCCCATGGTGGTGGTGGGGTTATGGTATGGGCAGGCATCTGTTATGGACGAAGAACACAGGTGCATTTTATTGATGGCATTTTGAATGCACGGAGATACCGTGATGAGATCCTGAGGCCCATTGTTGTGCCATACATCCATGAACATCACCTCACGTTTCAGCAAGATAATGCACGGCCCCATGTTGCAAGGATCTGTACACAATTCTTGGAAGCTGAAAATGTCCCAGTTCTTGCATGGCCAGCATACTCACCGGACATGTCACCCATTGAGCATGTTTGGGATGTGCTTGACCGGCGTATATGACAGCGTGCACCACTTCCCACTAATATCCAGCAACTTCGCACAGCCATTGAAGAGGAGTGGACCAACATTCCACAAGCCACAATTGACAATCTGATAAACTCTATGCGAAGAAGATGTGTTGCACTGCATGAGGCAAATGGTGGTCACACCAGCTACTGACTGGTTCTGAGTCCCCAGACCCCCAATAAAGCAAAAAAATGCACATTTCAGAGTGGCCTTTTATTGTGGACAGTCTAAGGCACACCTGTGCACTAATCATGATGTCAGATCAGCATCTTGATGTGGCACACCTGTGAGGTGGGATGGATTATCTCAGCAAAGCAGAAGTGCTCACTATCACACATTTAGACAGATTTGTGAACAATGTTTGAGAGAAATGGTAATATTGTGTATCTGGAATGAATTTTAGATCTTTAAGTCCATCTCATGAAAAATGGGAGCAAAAACAAAAGTGTTGCGTTTATATTTTTGTTGAGTGTATTTACCTTTCTTGTTTTCCATGTTAAAAGTAAGCTACTTGAACATTGAAAGTAGCCTAAATGTGGTTGAAAGAAAAGGAAATGTGCGGTGTTGATCATATGTGATAGATAAGGGGTCGCTATTGGATGCAGACATTATGAGATTCGGACGTTTGCTGTAAGAAAATGTTGTCAACTGGACCCATTTAAATTTTAGTTGAAGACCCTTCGGTCAGACCAAGAATAATTCAATTGTATTTCAAGGATGATGTTGTCGATGACGGTATGAAGAAGAGAACTGTGGAATGCAGGTCTTTTAAATGTACACAGCAAATACGTCGGTGTTAAATGGTGGGTGTTGGTGTTAAATATAGAGTGTTGGTGTTGTATTAACACCGCTGGGGGACAAAATGACACTGCTTGTAATTTTTTTGAGAAGATTAAGTTGTCAAATCTGGGTGTTGTTTACATCGTCGTTAAATTTGGTCATGACGTAGATACTAGCCACGCCTGCAAATCATTCTCCTGCTCTTTGGGGCGGCAGTGGCGAAGTGGGTAGGGCGTTCGCCTCTGGTGTGCAGGGTCGGAGGTTCGATCCCCCGTCTCCCCGCCACATGTCGAAGTGTCCCTGGGCAAGACACTGAACCCCAAATTGCTCCCGATAGTTAGCTTAGTTAGCTTAGCACCCTAGTGCTAAACCTACCCTGCGTGGTAGCTGCTGCTATCGGTGTATGAATGTGTGTGTGACTGGGTGAATGTGTACAAAAAACAATGTAAAGCGCTTTGAGTCTGTGATAAACGGAGATATAGCGCTATACAAGTCCATTTACCATTTACCATACCAACCGCCATTTTCTTTCATATCTGGAGCTGACATTGGAAGATAACTTTGAGAAAGTAAGTAGATTTTTCAATTTTAACAATGAGAAGTGTTAATTCAACAAACAATGAGTGTTACCTTTAACACTGAAATCTAACACCAACACCACAATAATGTTAAATTAACCCTGAAAAGTGTGGAACAGTGTTGAATTTTAACAATGAGAAGTGTTAGATTAACAAAAAATGAGTGTTACCTGTTTAACATTTTTAAAAGTGTTACTTTAACACTGTTGAGTGTGGACACATATAGACACTTTGCTGGTGTTAAATTTGACACCCTGGGTGTTAAATTAACACTCACGAATTTGCTGTGTAGAAACTGGGTTAGATAATATGATTTTTGTATGACTTGACTTGCGACTTGCTTGACCTGAGCAATGACTTGACTTGTGACTTGCTTGATTCTCACCACAGTGACTTGGACTTGCTTGAGACTTGAAGGTTATGACTTGAGACTTGCTTGTGACTTGCACATTAGTGACTTACCCCCACCTCTGCCATGAACCCCCCCCCATCCCCTCTGACCAGTACCTCAAGAAATTGAATACCGTCTACCACTGTGCTCTGCGATTTTTAACTGGCTGTGGAAATCGTGTCCACTATTGTACCCTGTATGCCACTGCAAAATGTCCATCGCTATCTATACGCAGACTCTCACACTGGTTGTTTTTTGATTATAGGTGTCTCATTGGGCTGGTCCCTTCCTATCTACAGCATGTGTTTACATGTCCCCAAACAAATGTAATTAAGGTTTGCGTTCTAGGGATGTGTTACAGATGTTGGTACCCAGAGCTAGAACTGAGTTAGGGAAAGAGGCCTTTAAATATGCTGCGACTTTTGCCTGGCACACTGTACAAAAGCAGCTGAAGCTGTCAGAGCTGTTTACCTTGGGAGAATTCAAAGGAATCCTGAAGGCCAGAGAAGATAGTTCTCTTGGTCGAATGCAATTGTTTGTAAAGTTCTTATCTGATAACGACCGGGTTTATTCATTTTATCTGTTCTGTTTTATCTGTTTATTTATTTAATTTTTAACTGTTCATTTCAATCTTCATATAGTCTTGTCCCTGACCTTGTATTGTACTTTAATTGATGCTGAATGTGGTTTATGATAATTGTGGTTGATTGTTCTTATTGTATCATGGTGCTGCCTTCTTAGCCAGGTCATTCTTGAAAAAAGAGATTTTAATCTCAATGAATTTGTACCTGGTTAAATAAAGGAGATTGATTGATTTATTGATTGGGCTGTTGAATGCTGTACTGTTTATGTAGAGCTGATACATGATTTGTCTCAATAAAAGTAGAAACTTATTTGAACATGGTTTGTGGTTTAAAAAATGGATGGACGAATTCCAACCAGCTGGAAGTTGCAAAAGTAGACTGTTTTGTTATCAGTTAACGCGAGGTTCGATTTTTTGGTATTTTTTTTGTTTTGTTTTTGTTTTGTGATTATAAGGGAAATAATTGTGTTTGAGATTTACTCAGTTTTTTTCACTAGCTCTGTTGTGCTCGCTTTGAAACCCATGTTGATATAAAAAGGCGCCAAATAAAAAGAATGGTTGTCTGGCTCTCAGTCAATTTTTGTGTTACCCTATTCTTTCCACTCTTCAGAGCATAATGGGCAAGACTATTGAGGCACACTCAAAATAAAAGTTTGTGCCAAGTTGGAGTGAGTGAAGTGAGCTGAATTGTAATAAGTAATCAACTTTTTTATGGGTGCTTAAGATAGTATCAGTATATAAGAATAGTAACAGTATATAAGAATTCAACTGTGCCAACAAGTGAGCCTAGGCCACAATTTAACACCATCAGACTTGCACTATCCCTACATTGGAGACAAAGATATACATACTGTACACAGACAGACAGACAGAAATATGTTTCTTGCTTTATAGATAGATAGATAGATAGATAGATAGATAGATAGATAGATAGATAGATAGATAGATAGATAGATAGATAGATAGATAGATAGATAGATAGATAGATAGTCAAAGAACATTATAGTGAACTTTTATCAGAAAGAAAAGGGACAGAAAGCTACACATTCTAATTATTTTAGCTACAGTGCCAGGCTGGATCCTACTCCTAGAGTTTGACACCAAACATTCAATGATGGTTTCAATGACCAACAGATCCAGAGATATGAAGGTCTTAAGGTGAAAGCATGCAACTTGGCAAAAAATGGATGCCAAGTTGCATGCTTTCACCTTAAGACCTTCATATCTCTGGATCTGTTGGTCATTGAAACCATCATTGAATGTTTGGTGTCAAACTCTAGGTTGTTAAGGTCATAGATTCAAATAATTACTGTTCAGAATAATATTCTGAATAATAATTACATTGTTTTGTGAAGATGACTTTGGGTTAAAGTGGCGAGAATATGCAAATTTGTGTTCATGATATTGAAATCACTACCAGAGCTTTTTGTCAACACACACACATACACCTCCCACTATGACAATTCCCCTTATTCTGTCAACACCCACTTGTGTGTGTCCTGGACTGATCCCAAACCCACATCTCTGCTAATACATGTAAGTCCCACATGGCAAATTATCTTTTCACCCTTGGCATCTCGACTGATGTTTGTTCAGAGCAAAGCTTGTTCCCTGTATGCAAAATTACTCTTTAAAAAAATGACGAACTTAGCTAAAGGCAATATTTTTTTTCGGAATCTAAAATGATCTGAATTATTTATGTGTGTTGGAACCTCAGGGTGAAGAAGAATGCTCGTGTTTCACAGTAGCATCTAGGAACCAAAATCCAGTCCTGAAACCAACATCCATTTATAAACTGACATAACTATTACCACCTTCATATAAAGCACTCAGTTGTTAGAAGTGGTAAAAAACTACCCAGAGTAAACGGCTGAATTTAATCTTAGAGCGGTAACTCATTCAGCAAACTGATCCACCTGCCACCCCACAATAATAGGATAAATACATTATGTTACACCTGTGCCATAAGCAGAAAGAACCACTGCATTATGAACAATACATCAGCAGGACATAATACAACATTGTGTGTGTGTGTGTGTGTGTGTGTGTAAGTAGCCTCATTTTCAACACTGAGCACTTCATTCTCCCATTTATCCACGCCAAGAAGGTTGAAGGTAGCGAGCCAGGCGGATCCTATCAATTAATGGGATGTCAACAAGCATGTCTGCATTATTCATGTCTGCACTCTCACACCATAATGGAAAAATCCTCAGCTCTTGGAAAACAGAGGCTGAAAATGCATTTTATTTTAAATGTGCAGTTATACAATACAGACAAAAAATATACATAATTGATTTCTATTCTGGTACTGATTTGGAAATGATTGTGAAACCACAGTGGCAGTGGGGGCGCACACATACCTATTGTATGGATTGATATTGAATTATACAGACATTCATTTCATGTATCATCCAGTCCCCTAATCAACCTATTGTGTAAAGGCTTGACTGGGAATAGGTTAGTTTTACCTCACAATCCGTTACCAACTTGGCAGAAGATGGAAACTAAGGAGCGGAATATAGGAATTGTCTCAGAAGTGCATGCTAATGTGCCAAATATAAGTTAAGCCTATAGCTGAATCGGACAATGTGTAAATTCATAAACCTAACCAAGTGCTAATCATTTCTCTTGTTGTTCAGATTTTTCGATGATTTTTATTCATTTATATGAAATTTGTACATGAATCCTTCTCACTTTGATGATCCCCTTGAATTTTCTTGAGAGCCACCATCAGATCAAGATTTGTAATTACCCAATTGTATGAGCAAATACCTGCGAAGCTAATGACTTATTCTTAAAGCTGGGGTGGAGGATTTGGGGAGAAAATGGCAGTTGGGATAGAGATTCGAATCCAAATAACTCAACCGCTCCACTTGTTCTCTTTGATCCCTCCCCTATGGTCCCTCCCTGACACGCTCTAGTCTACACCAGCAAAGTCGTGCCAAAGTGAATGGACAGTCCCAACAGCCAATAAGAACAGAGAATCGGAGCCTCGCTCTTTGGTCAAAGTGTACAGCTCATGTTAACTTTGACCAATCAGAAATCACATACCCCAGCTTTAATGAGAACTAGGATGGTGAACATGGTAAACATACAATCTTAACATGTTATAATTGTTACTGTGAGCATGTACAGGTGAAACTCGAAAAATTAGAATATCGTGCAAAAGTTCATTTATTTCAGTAATTCAACTTTAAAGGTGAAACTAAAATATTATATAGACTCATTACATGCAAAGTGAGATATGTCAAGCCTTCCTTTGCTATAATTGTGATTATTATAGCTTACAGCTTATAAAAAATCCAAATTCGAAATCTCAGAAAATTAGAATATTACATAAAATCAATAAAAAAAGCTTTTTAAATACAGAAATGTCGGCCCTCTAGAAAGTATAATCATGCATTTGTAGTAAGTACTTGGTTTGGGCCCCTTTTGCATGAATTCTTGCCTAAATGCGGCCTGGCATGGATGCTATCAGTCTGTGGCACTGCTGAGGTGTTATGGAAGCCCAGGTTGCATTGATAGTGGCCTTCAGCTCCTCTGTATTGTTGGGTCTGGTGTGTATCGTCTTCCTTTTGACAATAGTCCATAGTTTCTCTATGGAGTTCAGGTCAGGAGAGTTGTCTGGCCATTCATGCACAGTAATACCATGGTCAGTCAACCAGTTACCAGTGGTTTATGGCACTGTGGACAGGTGCCAAGTCTAGCTGGATATGGAAATTGTCATCACATTAAAGCTTGTCAACAGACAGAAGCATGAAATGCTCTAAAATCTTCTGGTTGATGGCTGTGGTGACTTTGGACTTGATAACACAGTGGACTAACAGCAGCAGATGACATGATACCTCAAATCATCACTGATCCAAATTTAATGTTGCGTTTCATTTGGAAATCAAGGTCCTACAGTCTAGAGGAAGAGTGGAGGGGCACAAAATCCAAGGGGCTTGAAGACCACTGTCAAGTTTCAACAGTCAGTGATGATTTGAGGCACCATGTCATCTGATGCTGTTGGTCCACTGTGTTATCAAGTCCAAAGTCACCACAGCCATCCATCAGGAGATTTTAGAGCACTTCATGCTCCTGTCTGTTGACAAGCTTTATGGAGATGCTGAATTACTTTTTCCAGCTAGATTTGACACCTGTCCACAGTGCCAAAACCACTGACTGACCATGGTATTACTGTGCATGAATGGCCAGACAACTCTCCTGACCTGAACTCCATAGAGAAACTATGGAGTATTGTCAAGAGGCAGATGATACACACCAAACCCAACAATACAGACGAACTGAAGGCCTCTATCAAAGCAACCTGGGCTTCCATAACACCTCAGCAGTGCCACAGGCTGATAGCGTCCATGCCACGCCGCATTTAGGCAATAATTTGTGCAAAAGGGGCCCAAATCAAGTGCTTAGTACATATATGCATGATTATACTTTCTAGAGGGCCGACATTTCTGTATTTAAAATCCTTTTTTTATTGATTTTATGTAATATTATAATTTTCTGAGATTTTGAATTTGGGGTTTTCATAAGCTGTAAGCCATAATAATCACAATTATAACAAATAAAGGTTTGAAATATCTCACTTTGCATGTAATGAGTCTATATAATATATTAGTTTCACCATTTAAGTTGAATTACTGAAATAATTGAACTTTTGCACAATATTCAAATTTTTCGAGTTTCACCTGTAAGCTCTAGGTTATTGTTTACAGAGATGCTAGCATGGCTGGAGACTCTTAGTCTTGTTAATCTTTATATTAATTCTTAACTCCTGTATACAAGCCTAAATGTATAGCCTACTACAAACTTACACATACAGTGTTTCCCCCAGGAAATGTCTTAGTCAAGGTGGTCACTGCCCTGTGCTAGGGGAGGCGCGGCGCAAAGCGCCGCGGCGAACATTTTAGGGGTATTTTGCTCAAAGATGCCAATGCGCCGTAAAGAAATAAACAACTGTTTATTTGAATACAAAAATAAAACAGACACTGACCTTACAGTTGTGCAATTTTGTTTGCTATGTGCAGGTACAAATTATGCAGTACAAAGCACAATTAAAGAAAACTTCTACTGTTTTGGTGCAATACTATACAGACACACTAAATACAAATAATGGACCATACATTTAACATGTGTATGCACATCAAAGTGCAAATACAACTTTTTAAAGTTCCTTTTTGGATGGGGGCTGTTGTGCGATTAATGATTATTTTAAGTCTACTTGCTTGATTTATTTTTAAATACAGAGGTCGTTTTGGAACATGTATTTCCCAATTTAAAACATAAAAATAAAGCAGCATTGAAAATTCAGAAAATAAATCTTCTTGGCCTACACTAGCATGCTGTTTGAAAAATAACTTTAAATAATAAATACAATGTGTTTTCCCCTTAAAATGACTAAATGCATTTCAAAGACAGTAGGCCTAGTTTGGCACTTCTGTAAACACTTACTGAAACTTGCCTGGGCCATCACTCTCATGCCTTCTTCAAACTTTTCTCTGCTGATAGGTTGTGTTGCCACAGTGATGTGGAGTCTTAAACTATTCTAGCTTTGCAGAGCACTTCTTTCTGTTCAGCTAAATACCCCCATAGAACTGCACTGCGTTTATTATCGCCACCAGTTAAATCTCGGTTTGCTTCTGCTCGTTTAACTCTCCCGCGTGTACGCCGTAGTCGCGCGCGGTGCGGTACGGTCGCGCGCGCAAAGCCGCAGACACAGAGCAGCTGATAGAGAAACGCTTGGAGACACATGCTTTTTACCGCAAATCGCGGCCTTTCGCGCAGTTATGACCATGCACAACACACACATCGCGCTTGCTAGTACATTAATTGTGCAGCACAAAAAAAAAAAAAAAAAATTAAATACATTTTTTTTTTTTTTCTTGGGGGTCGGTTGGTAGTCAAGGCGGGAGGCTGGCGTTGCTAAGGCGGCCGCCTTAGCTATAAAGCGCGGGGGGAAACACTGACATATATATATATATTCTATATCTACTTTCTGTAGTTTGATTCATAATAATTTGGTTTTACTAGACCCTGCCCAATATTTGCAAGCACAATTAATCTCTAAAGTTGAAGATATTTTAGTTTATATGATATATATATAACATGTCATTTGGTTCCAGCCTTCGAGCCATAATCACTCCGACAACAAATGCAGTGTATGACTCACAGAATCAAATTGGTGCAAGTCAGAAACGTGTTGCTCGGATGTGTGAAAAATTCTCCGGTGAAGGTGTGTGTTAGTGCTTTGAATTCTTTGCTATGAATTCTCTGTAAGCTAATATAGATTTATAAATCGAAGTTCACCTTCATAATACAAACCATACACAGCCGTGATGTTATTTACTATAATCCCTCTTAAACAATGTGTTTTTTTGCGATAAACAATGAAACCATTTTACAGCTATACCAAGACCCGATCTGTGCAACAAATACACACACCCACCCAACACACACACATACAGTATATGTGGCCACTTGTAGGAATGTCTCACTCCAAGCCATTCTTTCATTTTTACAAGGAGATTCAGTTTGGCACTTGAAAGGAAAATTGTGAAAAGGGGTTTGAAAAAAAAAAGAAAAAAAGACCTTGTCAACAATAGTGACTGTGTGGAGAGAAGTTGTTGCCTGGAGGCTGAAAAGAAAAGCTCTCTGACTCCCAAGAGAGAAGTCCCCTTTTAAAGCAAACTAGCGTCTAATTGGAAACATCACTGGGGTCAATATAATATTGAGGTTCTGCCAACGTAAGAGCAATGTTCCATTCCTCAAGGCCTGGACAGATGGCTTTTTCCAATTCAGCTACCACTATGACAGCCGGAGATTTGAAAAAAAAAGACGTCTTTGGACAAAAGGATTTGACTTTGTTATGCATTTTTATTGACTGAGACAATACAAAGTCCGATCTAAAACCTATACACCCCTTAGCTCAGTTGGTAGGGCGTCCCCCCCATGGGCCTCGGCCAGCAGCGGACCCGGGTTCGATTCCAGCCCGCGGTCGTTCTCTGCATGTCACTCCCCTCTCTGCCCCATTTCAACTCTGTCTCTACACTATCAATAAAGCATAAAAATGCCAAAAAATATCTTAAAAAAAAATTAAAAAAAATAAATTATTGAGTGTAAATCCTGTAACATTAATTTTACAAGGAAAAGGAAAATATTTTCATCTATCTGTTGAATTATTATTAAATGTCACTTTAAAAATGTCTGCTTCATGCTTTTTCTCAAAAAATTAACTGAATTAATTAGAGAAAAAAAATCTTACAAAAAAGTAATTCAAACGAAGGAAAAGAAAATACGAATTTTGCACATAGCAAGGTTTCTTAATTTTTTTCTTCTTTGCATCAGATGAATTGGCGGGTTCATGGCCAACATATGTGAGTGTATCACAAAAGCTAGCCCAGAAAGAAAATACAATTGGTTACACTGTGTCTGCTAACTGTAGCTGTGGTCGTGCACACTAGCCCTGCGTTCCGAATCGCATACTCTTTATTTTTTCGACGATAAAAAGAATCTAGTTAGGATGCAGTATACTATTGGGACATACTTTTACTTATTTATTTCATCATAACATTGTGCCTTGATCTTGCCTCTTGCTTTTAAATCTGTTGCAGGGTTGGTTTCTCAGAACTCTATAGATGGAAACAGCATCCTGCTGCAGCAAAGAATGATGTTGAGGAGAGTGGGGTTTGTGGGAAATACTGAGCAACAATAAGCCTCTGTAGGGTTGTGGGATACAGAAATATTGGGTGATAATTATCTGGAGAGTTCGACACATCACATTAGCTCCCTGTAAGAAAAAAAAGATAAATTATAAACTAGAAAATTACAGCGGAAATATCAATGTTCCTGTTGCATGTTGCCGACCGCTGGCCCGGCAATTTGCGGTGCCACTTGTTGGATTAGCTCAAACTGCTTCAGCAAAACTACTGCCACAGGGGTGCTCTGGTGGTGTAGCGGATTGCGTGCGTACCATATCTGCTCTGTCCTTCGTTGCAGTGGTTGTGGGTTCAAATCTGACCTGTGGACCTTTACTGCAGGTCATCCCCCCTCTCTCTGTCTCCCCATTTCAACTCTGTACTATCTAATAAAGCTTGAAAAATGCCAAAGAATTATAAAAACAACAACAAAAAAACTACTGCCTATCACATGCTGAAGATAAGTACCAAGTTGTGTGATGATTGGACAGTTGGTCAAACATGTCATATCAAATTAGCTGCTAAGCCTCGCCCCTGCCAAGACGTTTTGGTCTATGGCAGCTATGTTTCCTTATAGTGATCTTGCTAGTTTTCTAGAAACATGTGTATCTTAGGCCCCTGAGGATGTGTATAACAATTGTGTGAAAATTGAAGATGAGTAAATATTGTTTTCAGTTTATGCAATTTGGCAGAAATTCCACTTTAATGTGTCACTTATTTTAAACTGTTAATGGCTGTGTCTGATTCGTATATGTAAAACCTCTTTTCTATTATGCTTTTATGTCACTAACACAGTTATTGAAAGAATGTTAGTTTGTATTGTTGCCAATTTTGGTGTTAATTTGTAGCAAAGCACACATTCCAAATATGTCTATTTTGTCCTTACCTGTTATATATGCTATATACAAACCAGTGACTTCTCATAGGGGTGTTAGAACACAGGACTAATCATTACCGCTTGGAATCTGAGCTCTGTGATTCTGTGGTTTCAAAGGGAATTCCACCCATTTCAGGAAGTCATAAATGCTAATTCTGTGCCAAAGGACGGTTGTGTAAATACCTGGGAACATGCACAACTTTCCCCGGCTGCCTAAGAGTGGGTTACTAACCCTTGACTTGGTCTCAGAACACACAATCTGGGACAGTGTATTCTTGACCCATAAGGTTTTTGTATCCAAGTTTCTTCAACCAAATATGGTTTAACTTCTTCTTACATTGCTACAGTGTAACTACCAAATGGCTTCACTAAGTCACTTTGTTGTTCATTATCTATAGAGCAGCTCATGCTTTTACATCACAGTCTAACAATCTCTATGAAACAACAACCGTCTAAATGCACAGCAACCTTCCTATTGTTTTCCCCCCAAAATTTGCAGATAACAACTTTCTTCTGTCATAAATATGGTAGATGGTCTGACTGACAGAAGACTTTATGTATTCGTCGTATATCTATGCATTTGATTTTTATCAAAGGTTTTGTTCAAACTTTTCCATATCTGTCAAGTTCTCGGCTAAAAACAACAACTGGCCGTATGGGAAATACAAGTGTGAGCACTGAAAGAATCCAGTTTCCATTTTGATTTACACTTGTCTCGCTTACTATTCAAAAAATGTAATGTAAACTGATAATCCACAAAAAAGACCATTGTATACTATTATAAGGGCTGTCGAAATGAACGCGTAAACGCAGGATAATGGATAGTATTTTTTTAAATAAGAAATAAAACAACTTTGTTTCAAATTGTATACCTTTGTTTATCGATTGGAAAATAAAAATTGTTTTGTTAGTGTGCAAAATGTATGTTATTTTCATCCATTTTCAAAATGTGTAAAGCTGCATTTAAACCTGGCAGATGTCTGAAGAACTCCTGGTGCATTCAGCCGTCCCACTGCAGAGCAGCAAACCGCTTGTTAGTTCACATGTCTGCCATGACCTACTGATGTACTGCGACATTTGACCTTGAGGTATGTGTGTGTGTGTGTGAGCGAGAGAGTGTGAGAGTCTGTGTGTGTGTGCGTGCGTATGTGTGTTTGTGTGTGTGTGTGTGTGATAGACAGAGGGAGAGACAGAGTGACAGCTGACAGCCCTGCAGGCAGTAGAAAAGAGCACACTCCCCACAGCACTGACATCCTCCCGTCAGCAGGGCTCAGACCGACCAATGAGTATCGTCCGTGCGCACTTGTGCTCCGCTTCATGCCTGTGATTTTGGATTGAACCTCTGCAGTGTCGCCCCCCTTGTCTCTCTTCCTAGACTAGACAGTTCAAAGAGGCAAGAGTTCACAACACATGGGAGTATGCCTCACAAACAGACCTGCATGTTTGCTGCTCTGCTTCAGTACGCACATAAATAGATGTAAGACAAATGTAAAAACAAGGGATTTACCTTTCTGTTTCCCTTTTTAACCTGTACTTTTTTCATTTATCTGTTTTTATTGTCTTCTAAGTGCATTCTTTTTAATTTTTTCACAATTTGTCTTCCTGTTTTTGCTCTTTGTTTTTATTACAGTCTCTTAAATGCATTTTTTTGAACGTCTAATATTTTTTTTATGCCCCCTGTAAAGCACTTTGAAATGCCTTGTGTATGCATTTATAAATATTTTTTATAAATAAACTTGCCTTGCCTACCCACAGGAGCCATTGAATTGATCAGTCACATTGCTTTCCTCTGAGAAACCAAAACAGTTTAACGATTTCAAGATATTTATTGTCATATGATGAATATAAGAAGGACAATGTGGCAGACTGGAAATGTCCCTTAGGTGACCCAAAACTAACTCAAACAGGTTCATTTAGTCTAACTTGGTAAATTAACTTGTATGTTCATGTAAACACACTAGTATTCATTTGTTTGTACCTTGACATGTTTCGCCACTTCCTGCAGTCTTCTTCAGAAGTGTCAGCTGTTGCTGTGACGTGTGTTGTGTCAGCTGATGTTATAGACAACCAGCCGTCCCGCCAGAAGAGGCAGGACGGCTGGTCCTCTGCTGTCCGTCCGTTCTATGGAGAACAGCATCCCAGGTGTGGGAGAGCATGTATGTATTTCACAAAAAAACCCATACAGGCAGCACTAAACATAGTAGAAAACAGACTCAGAGCAGACCGGACACTACGCAAACGCACAAATTTAACAGTAGAAGACATAGCCAGTCTGCTAAAATGTGTAGCCACATATTTCCAGTTTAAAGGTAAACTGTACACACTCTAAAAAATAATTCACTGCGTCAACTTAAAAACCTAAGCTAACTATTTGCATGCCTCTTTTTAAGTTGTCCCAACTTTTGGCATTATTGAGTTCATCGTATGAGTCTTTTGTAGTCATAATAATGCAATTACATTAGTAGATCCAACATAATTTGCTTTGACCTCTGAAAGCATAATTAAGTTGAACCAACTTAAAATTAATTCGAAAGTGTTCAAATTACTTATTTAAGCTAATCTAACTTAATTTCTTTCTTTCATCCTACTCAAAAATGTCAACGCAAACAGTTAGCTTAATTTTTTGTGTTTGAGTAACTTATTTCACTTATGTAAGAATAAAGAAGAAACAGCAATTCCAGTTTTCACGGTTTATTTTAGCACTTTTACCATGAACAATAACAAAATAAACATTACCACTTCCAATAATATCATACATCCTGGAATTAATCCAATTTTTAAAAAAAAATTATAATAAATAGAAAATGAATTTCCCTGAAGTTACCTTCCCAAGGGATCAATAAAGTGTCTCTCAATAGAAAATAATTAAAAGAAAAATACAAGTGCAAAGTAAAAGACATCTTTGGTATTGTCAATGTTGGCAAAATCTGCTTCTAATGTTCTGTCCACACACAACTTATATCAGAGTGGGTGACGGACACAAAAAAGGGTGAGGAACTTAAAAAGGGATAGTTGAGTATTTTCAAAGTCTGGTTGTATTTCTGTACATATGCATAGTTAGTCTGTTACCTCATGGAGATGGTGATAAGCACTGTCACATTAAGGAGTTTGGGGGAGACGTTGCTGTAACAGAAGTCAACCTTGTACTGTTGCAAAGGGGTCCAGCAGAAAAAGGCTTTTTCAACACGTATAGACCTAACAATATCCCTTCAATTGTACGTTAAATGTAGCATATTGTCAGGTGAGGTGCCTTGATGTCTAATACTGCCACCGCAAGAGTAGTCGTCGAGGGAACCGAAGTCCTGGATGACCTGGATGTACCAAGAGCTTGTGCCTTGCTAATGGGGCTGATATATGCGCTCAACCTAAGCTACCCAAAATAACTGATCAAAATCTTCGAGGTATTTCAGAAAATACTCCTTGAGCTAGATGGCCTGAAAGCCAGGCCGAGGGTAATGTCTCTCAAAAATAGACTTCTGTCTTAAAATAGATTCAGCAGGAAACAAAGTGTTGTTGTCCTCCTAAATAATTAAAAGAAAAATACAAGTGCAAAGTAAAAGACATCTTTGGTATTGTCAGTGTTGGCAAAATCTGCTTCTAATGTTCTGTTCACACACAACTTATATCAGAGTGGGTGACGGACACAAAAAAGGGTGAGGAACTTAAAAAGGGATAGTTGAGTATTTTCAAAGTCTGGTTGTATTTCTGTACATATGCATAGTTAGTCTGTTACCTCATGGAGATGGTGATAAGCACTGTCACATTAAGGAGTTTGGGGGAGACGTTGCTGTAACAGAAGTCAACCTTGTACTGTTGCAAAGGGGTCCAGCAGAAAAACGCTTTTTCACCACGTATAAACCTAACAATATCCCTTCAATTGTACGTTAAATGTAGCATATTGTCAGGTGAGGTGCCTTGATGTCTAATACTGCCACCGCAAGAGTAGTCGTCGAGGGAACCGAAGTCCTGGATGACCTGGATGTACCAAGAGCTTGTGCCTTGCTAATGGGGCTGATATATGCGCTCAACCTAAGCTACCCAAAATAACTGATCAAAACCTTCGAGGTATTTCAGAAAATACTCCTTGAGCTAGATGGCCTGAAAGCCAGGCCGAGGGTAATGTCTCTCAAAAATAGACTTCTGTCTTAAAATAGATTCAGCAGGAAACAAAGTGTTGTTGTCCTCCTCCTTTTCTCTGAGATACACCATGAGACACCGGATAGCCACCTCTCTCCTCCTTTCCACTGAATTATCCTGTGAACGAGAAAAACAATCTCCATTAGGATGCATTTTAATAATTACATAACTGGGAAAAGAGGACTGAAAGGTAAAGTGTCAGTGGTCTGGACTGAACCAACTGACTGAATATTTTTTTCTTTTTATCAAATATAACACACTTATTTAGTTTACACCTCAATTAAGCGTTACAGAAACATCACTAGCATGTTCCTCTTCTCTTTTTTTTGCCTGGCCAAATAGCAATGTTTTTTTAATTGCTCTACTAAAAATAAAAATAAAGTGTAGTGCCACCCCATTAATTGGATTAAATCCAACACATAGAGGTGAAACAGGAGAACAGCACATAAGAGCTGAGCTGACAAATCAGAATTGTAGCTGCTGGTTTGTGGGTTGGACTTCAATTGTTGCTCTTTTAAATTAATTAATACACAGGTAGTGCATAGAGTTATGGAAAGATCTGCTTAAACTGTTAGCGTCTTGTACAGGACAGAAATGGACACATTTGTTTCAACAGAAGGCTGAGGAGAATTAAACAAGGAAAATAACAAAACGTTTACACCAAATATTTTTATCGGAGTTGATTTTGTGGCATAAAACTGCAAAGATTTTTCTTAGCCTCTTTGGGGAACAGGACCAGGACCAAGCAGTATACAACATGTGATATATTATCCCATTCAAGTTATGGTGGATGTTTCACATGCATTGTGTCGGAAAAGTCCTGAATACTGAATTGAGCCTTGAATACCAACGTAACAACGTAGTGGACTATTCTAATTACTCGGCCAGCCCTGATGATCACACAACCTAACACGACCTAATAAGAATAAAACATTGATTCATACCTCTAGCAGCATGTTACTTATGCGCTGGATCTTCATTTTTGCAGCTCCTCCTGTTGAGGAGGCCATGGACATTATTTTCGGGGAGTACTGGTCCAGTTTTGCCATGAACGTGGTTTCCAGGTTTGCAGTGGTGATTCGTCTGAATTCTTCATTTATCTGCACACAACAAATGAAAAAATAAAGGCACAATCAAATAACACTAAAACAACTAAGTAACACTGCCAATTATATTAACATATTCAATATTAACTTAATTGAATTAAGTTAGGCAATTCTCTCATTTCTTCATCCCCAGGATGTTCACTCCCTGTACTTTCAGTGTCTTCCTCAACAGTAGGATCATCTCCTGCATTTAAAGGATTGACATACCTCACTAAAAGATCTGACTTGAAGTCATCCACTGAATGAGGGGTGTGTTTCCGGGACCTATGAGAGGCAAATGTTCCATAAATGTTAGTTTTGAAATGACAATTTTCAAAAACACAAGTGACAGTTTCTTGTTTTTTTAAATGACGGCCAATGTGCTCAAAGTATTCTCTTTCCTGGGATATAGTGCTTAAAGAGCAACATGGACATTTAAAAGATAGAACTTCTGTACACGTCACTCTCTCACGGGATGAATGGCTTCTTGACAGATGATTTCGCAGGCTCCCCCATGTTTTAAATGAGCAATAACACTCCCAATAAAGACAAGGCAGAACCTCTACATCATGGCCATAATGTTTAAGTCTATAATGCTTTAAAAGATTGGTCTTATTTGGTGTTTCAAATTTGCAAATCTTACAGATCCAATTCATTTTAAAAACTGAGGTTAATTACATTAACTTAAATTTCAGGTGTACTGTTATCCAACAATGATCTCTCATTCAGGTTTTTAGTTCTTACAGCAGTAACCTCTTCCTTCCTGTTTTGAATCCTTAATGTGGCTTAAAAGTAAACATTTCCGCTTGCAAAAATTACAGACAAATTGGAGGATTTTGTGTTACTTTAACTTTTTCCCTAGTGCAAATTGCAATCAGTAATGACAAACTACACTAAAGGAAAGTACGAAGTTATCATAAGTTGACAGTGAACCCTTATGAATCAATACAAAAATTATAAATGCAGTTTTAATATTGTTGTATTAACTTCTTTAATCTAATTAATCCTTCCTATGTTGTGAAAAGTGGATTTGAGTACCAACCGAAAATGAAAAATTTAGGAAAAAGTAAATGAAAACGTTTCAAGCAGAAGTTGTGATGACTACAGTCCCATTTACCTGTTGCACATTATGCAGTAGATTTTTGAAAGGGGAAAAAAATGTTTTATATGTACTGTAGTAATAGCAAATCGAAAACCAAGTACCTCTGTGTTACAAGATGGTTCAGTTAAGCAAACACAGAAAGAACAGAAAAAACAGAAGCCCGCATTAAACTCTAACTGAAAATAAGCCTACCAGTATATTTGTATGTTAACCTGATGTACTGTGTTCGAACTAAGTAACAGCAAACTAAGTAACAGCTAACATGTCCTATTATTTTAGCTACAGAGTTGGCATGTGCTGCTTCCAACAGGCTTAATTATCCAACTTCGTCCGAACACACACAAAAAACAACAACGTGAAGACCAACACTTTACCCAGTGCCACACACACTCACTTTTGTATCACTTTTAACTCATGTTACAAGTGCGCCATTAAAGTTGGCTTGCTCTGGAACAATACAACTGAAAAAGGCTAGCTAGCTAACGTTAGCTAATGCCGTAGCCTACTATCAAGCTGCTAATTTAGCTTAGACTACATTTAATTTCCGGTGAAGTGCCGCGTAAAAACGATGTATTGCACTGTGTGATGATACAGTTGGTAATTGTGGCGAATAAAAGCAAAACTACTTAGTGCTGTTACTTACCCTATGATAGCATACTCGACGTGAACTCCGGCTTCTTCCCCTTCTTTCACTTCTTTCACTTGTGGTGGATAACGTGGTCTGGCTGGCTGTGTGTGACCGCAGTGCGTGGCAGCGAAACATGTCCGGGCAAATTCAGGCGCCGCCTACTTAACTTTGAAAATATACAGTTGAAACTAACCAGAAAGACAAGTTGGACTAACTTATTATTTCAAAAGTGTTGAGTGGACGCATAAATATTCATTCAAAATTGATACATAGATAAGTTAACACATTCTTCTAAATATTAAGTTTGACCCACTTATTTAGAATAAGTTGTCAATGGACTATAACAAGTTCATGTAACAAACACGTTTTTTTATGATGAAAAACGTCTGTATTTTAAGCTTAATGAACTAATCCCCTGAATCATTTCTTAGAGTGCAGACAGAAGGAGGGGTTTGCAATGGGCGATCCACTGTCAGCCATCATGAGTGGATTCTTCATGGAAGATCTGGAGTCCAAGGCCATAGCCACAAGCCCAGACCATTTTGGCCTCAAGTTCTGGAAGAGCTACGTGGATGACATATTAGAAAAAGTGAAAAAAGGACACACACAGGCACTCACGGGTCATTTAAACTCCATAGACAACACAGGAAACATAAAATTCACACACGAAGAAGAAACCAACCAATCCATCGCTTTCCTGGACATGAAGATCCAACACAGGGACGATGGCAGCATAAAAATATATAGGAAACCAACACATACAGACCAATATCTACTATGGTCATCAGAACAGCCCACAAAATGTCGGTAGTACGAACATTATACGACCGCAGCAGCATGATTACAGATGAAAAGGACAGACAAGAGGAGGAAAACAACATCAGAAATGCACTCACACACTGCCAACACCCAGGTTGGGCCATCAACAAAGGGAAGCAAGCAGTCTGGAAAAAAGAAAACAAAGAGGAAACGAAAAAGAAAAGCACAGAGAAAACCGAACACCGAGGCATGGTGATACTTCCATACATCAGGGGCGTCACAGAAAAGGTCCAACGGGCGATGAAAAAACATCTCATCAGCACGCCAGTAAAACCACACATCAAGCTACGGCAGGTGTTGGTGCACCCCAAGGACAAAATACAACCGGAGAAGAAATGTGACGTTATATATGAAATCCCATGTCTATCATGCAACAAACATACATAGGGGAAACTGACACACGTAAAAAAGAACATCAAAAAGAATGTGAAAAGGAAACATCTGGAGCGCACACACGTGCATTGAAAGATAAAGCGGAGCAGGAGAATCTAAAATCAGCCATCTCGGATCACTGCAAGAAGGAGTACCACATCATGGACTGGGAAGGGGCAAAGGTCATAAGGACAGAGAGCAACAAGTTCCAACGTTGGATCAGGGAGGCAGTGGAGATCAGGAAACGGGCCCAGGGGGCAAGGGGCATACATGCTGTCTCACACCTGGGATGCAGTTCTCCATAGAATGGACGGACAGCAGAGGACCAGCCGTCCTGCCTCTTCTAGTGGGACAGCTGGTTGTCTATAACATCAGCTGACACAACGCGCGTCACAGCAACAGCTGACACTTCTGAAGAAGACTGCAGGAAGTAGTCCAAACATGTCAAGGTACAAACAAATGAATACTAGTGTGTTTACATGAACATACAAGTTAATGATCCTGTTTACAATGTCGACTTGATAGTGCTTTTGTATGATTTGGAACCTAGAACAAAGATGTACAACATAATTTATATCTGCAATATCTAGCTCTCTCTATTTTTCTTGGTTTTATTTCATTAGCTTGATAGATTTTCCATTCTTTTCACAAGCCTACGTCTTTGTAAAGCTTGATAATATAGGCTTTAATTAATATGCATCACCAAAGGTCCGCAGCCACTCAGCACACATACTGTTAAGTGTAAGGAGCTTGGCTGCTCACAACACCAGACTTTAGATCACTTTTTATCACCAGGCCATTCAAATTAAATGTGTCCTAGTATCGTGGGAATCAGACCATACTCTTGTTTCCTTATTGTACATTGGTCTCTTCTGTATATTTTATATAGTTACACTGCAACTTGTATGTACTGTATACAGCAACTTGTATGTATATTCATTTGTCACTAATATACATAGATCTCTTTGACACACCATTTGTAGGCTAATACTTTTATTCTTCACCACTTTTATTCACACACACACACACACACACACACACACACACACACACACACACACACAAATGGACTTTACTTTTTGCAGTTCTATATTATCTAGATGTTTAAAATACGTATTTAGCATGCTTTTTTTCCACAATGAAACAAAAAATTAACAGAGGTGCACACCACATCAATAAAAGAGGAGTGGAGAGCATTGAAACAGAGAGGTTAGACCTCTTTAAAGTTGAGATGAGATGGTGGTCTGCTGGTTCACTCTTTATTGACACTTAAAGGGGACATATTATGAAAAACCAAACATTGGCGGTGTTTGGGCACACTTTTTAGGTTATTGGGGTCCCTACCAGCACACACAAGCTTCAAAAAGCCAAATATGTCAGTTTCTTCTGGGATGCTTATTTCGAAAAAGGGGGGATTTGAAGGTCTGTTCCAAAAAACACCGACTGATGACGAAATTGGTCGGTTTTCATTAACATAAATACTCCCACGGGAAAGCTCGCCAGAAACTCGGCAGTTGATTGGCAAGTCAAGACGCCCCGTTGGTAACCACACACACCTGGAACTGCACCGGCTAATGCAACAACAGAGCAGAAGCAAGCTGCAGTGTTAGCTCATCCTCAAGCTACCATCACACCCCAGCCTCGAAGCAGACCGGGGCTGAATGGATTTACTTCATTTTTTGTTTGGCTATGCCCAGCAAAGGTTGGCAATCTAGTGTGATCTGCCGTTGGGGCGGCAGTGGCGAAGTGGGTAGGGAGTTCGCCTCTGGAGTGCAGGGTCGGAGGTTCGATCCCCTGTCTCCCCGCCACATGTATTACGATTTCGACTTGAAAAGGTCTAATCTAAATGAAAAGCTAGTATCAAAAGGTTTATTAGTTATGTCCTATCAAACCCATATTAACCAACTTGTAGCACAATGCTTTAATTGTGTATTATTCCTTCATATAGAAAACTCTCCGCTCACCACAGTACCTACAAGAGACGCGAACCCCGTCCTCTTTGTTTAATAGCGCTGGATTTACCCTCTTTACCACCTGAGTTTTACATTTATCGAAAGTATAATATTCAATATATACCACTGTGTTGAAAAGTGTCTATTTTATCAGAGCCACCTCATCCTAGGATGAGGCCGACCTCCTCTAAACTATTAACCCTTTCTAATATTGCTTCTCAAAATACTTCTCTATGTTTTAGAATAAAGATTTCAATTCGCAAGTTATTGTTTGTAAGTTGTACGTAACTTAGTTTGTAAACCACCCTTCTAATAAAATAGAACAGATATACTATTTTCAGAATATAAACATCTAGTTTAATCTGGGAAGGTATTTATAACCTATTATTTTATTTTTAAAGATTAGGTGTATCAACATATTCTCTCCTTACAGAGAGGTTAGTTGTATGAGGTTGTGTATGTTTTAAATCAGTAATGTGCCGTTGTGTGAAACAAATTGAACTTACCTCCCCGGGGACGAAACCATCTCTTTGAAGAAAAAACCCTATACCTAAAGTCCTTCTGTTCCAGTTATAAACTAATTCACAACTGAGGCTTTACAACATTTAAGGGATTTTATTTACAAAATACAAGAGAGTATAGGTAGAATACATAAAATGGACAAGAAAGGAAAAGAAAAGAGATTGTATGCCTATAACTCATTCAAATAGAGTTATTTTGACTTGGTTCTTGTTTCTAAATTTGTTGTAGCTCGTGAAACAATACCCAAACACTTGCATGAGTGCCGGTAAGTATTATCTTAAAGAGGACCTATTATGCTACTTTTCTGGTCTTAATTTCTTGTTTTACACTGCTATAGAGCAACCTGACACGAATCACATCACAAAAAACTATGTAGATTTTCGGGAAGCTCTTTCTCTTATTTTGGCGATCCAGCACATCCTGTCAACACTTGAGTGTGTGTGCTTCGGCTCCCTCCGCCTGTGCTTCGGCCATCTCCGCTCCCCTCCCCCCCTCCTGCAAACCCCACTCCGTTGTGATTGGTTACCTTCCTTCCGGAACACTTTCAGTGGCGGGAAGCGCGAGCATGGACCTATAAGGGCGCGAGGCAGACGCGAGGCAGACGCGAACAGGGAAGTGACAGCATTACCATACATGGAAACATCCGCGTGGAGACGTCACAAAGTTTTATGCGACGTCACAAATTATGAAAGGGTAGACCGCTTTGAACACGTGATTTCTCGACTGGCTAGAATAGTGTTTAGTGCTCTGCACAGACACCCCAGACGGTCAGCAGGGAATATGTCGAAATGCATGTAAGTCATTATTTGATAATTTAGTATGGTTAAGCATGACTATGAATCATCATAACAACGTTTATAGGTCATAAAAGTCAAAAAGCATCATAGGTCCTCTTTAAGCGCTACGAAAACGTCATGTCGTACAAGGGGTTAGACAGATATCCTTATCGCGCCTAGATAATAAAAGGCTTTTCCCATTGGTTAAAGGTTCCATAAAAGTATCTGTCTATTACCCTGTAACTCAGTCAGTTTTCCTATTTCTAAAAATTCTTGATCAAGTCATTCTTAGTGTCAAGAGGTTCAAAGATGTGTTTTTAAAAGACTTTGCCTCTAAGTACTTCGAAGTCCAAAATCTTTCAGAGTATTTTGGACTCACAAAGTTTTTCTAAGTTTTTCTTCTGCCTCCATGGTGGAAGACAGAGAGAGCTGGAACAGAGTATTGTCTGCAAAAAACGGCCCCAAAAAGCCTTGTCCTGCTCAAAACTTGCTGTTATATAGTGACTTGAAAAACCAATGAGACTTGTGAGAGGGAGGAGTGAAAAAGACACAGCTGCACGGAGGAGCCCCGGTAGCCCCCTCCCTCTACTCTTTCCTACTGTATGGCCATATAAGGTCCTTCCCCCTACTCACTTCCTATGGCCCTATGGTCCTCCCCTTCTATTCTGTTTCATTAAACATTTCCTACTTTTACCTTTGACAAAAGGATATACAAATGTCACAATATATGCACAAGTAATAAGTTGCATCAAGGTCACCTCACTCCACACATGTCGAGGTGTCCCTGGGCAAGACACTGAACCCCGAATTGCTCCCGATAGTTAGCTTAGTTAGCTTAGCACCCTAGTGCTAAGCCTACCCTGCGTGGTAGCTGCTGCTATCGGTGTATGAATGTTTGTGTGACTGGGTGAATGTGTACAAAAACAATGTAAAGCGCTTTGGGTCTGTGATAAACGGAGATATAGCGCTATACAATTCCATTTACCATTTACCGTTATACTGGAGTGTGGAGGAGATTGTGCCTGGATGACTGAGAGACACCATCTCTCCTCTGGAAATGTAAGTAGTCCTATTTAAAAACAAATCTGTCCGTTTATGAGTTCAATGTGTGTAATGTGCTTTAATTTATCCCTCCTATAATAACCAACGCCGACTGAAACGAGAGAATGCCACTGGGTTAAGTAGTTAGCGTTAGCGTCCGCTAGCTTAACCGTTAGCCCCTGTGTGAAAAACAGACGGGGAAACTGTACGGTGTGTTGGAAACTGAATAGTATTTGTTTGTTGTTGACAGTGTGTAGTTATGCAAGCAGTCGTGGTACATGCAGCAGTAGGCCTATTACATCTCCAGTGTTTATGTACACTATAATAGACAGGAAGAATAGCCTGTAAGTTGCCTCTGCTGCTGTTTGTTTCCTGTCCATATTTCAAAAAGCACACAGTATCACTCAGAACTTGATGCTTCTTGAGCAAGGGCTATACTGAACTTACTAGTAGCCTTATCTTATTTAATAATGGAAGAAAAATATATTTTCATTAGTTTGTAGCTTTGCCATAACTACAGATGTATGATGTATATTTCAGCTAGGCTACATGATATAACATTGAATGTGTCATGTTTTACAGATATGAGTGACCTAACGGACCACACTATCTGTTCCATCAGAGGAGACTGTTCACTGGGTGGGACAGGTGGTCTTCTTCAGGGCCCACCAGCAACAACTGAACAGTTACATACAAGTTATTGCTTTGCTTCTGTTTGATATGTACACTTTATATTTCCATTTCACTGGCTATGAATAAACTGCCTTATTTTTAAGTATGGTTTTGGTCTTTTTAAAATGTAATGATACTGTTTTATAAGAAATCTTCAGAGAGATAAAGGGTTGAATTAAAAAACTTACAAGTCAATGCATGTAGATCGGTCAGAAAACTAGTCCAACATCCTGACTATGAAAATGTGAGTTTCAAGTAATCCTTTACTACACGAAGCAAACAGTGACAGTAAGCAACACAATACATTTTTTAACAGTAAAACTTTATTATAAATGAGTGATCACAGTACAAATGATACATTATCTACTACACTCAACAAAAATATAAACGCAACACTTTTGTTTTTGCTCCCATTTTTCATGAGATGGACTTAAAGATCTAAAATTCATTCCAGATACACAATATTACCATTTATCTCAAACATTGTTCACAAATCTGACTAAATGTGTGATAGTGAGCACTTCTGCTTTGCTGAGATAATCCATCCCACCTCACAGGTGTGCCACATCAAGATGCTGATCTGACATCATGATTAGTGCACAGGTGTGCCTTAGACTGTCCACAATAAAAGGCCACCCTGAAATGTGCAGTTTTGTCTCACAGCAAAATGCCACAGATGCCACAAGCATTGAGGGAGCGTGCAATTGGCATGCTGATAGCAGGAATGTCAACCAGATCTGTTGCTCGTGCATTGAATGTTCATTTCTCCACCATAAGCCGTCTCCAAAGGCGTTTCAGAGAATATGGCAGTACATCCAACCGGCCTCACAACCGCAGACCACGTGTAACCACACCAGCCCAGGACCTCCACATCCAGCAGGTTCACCTCCAAGATCGTCTGAGACCAGCCACTGAGACAGCTGCTGAAACAATTGGTTAGCATAACCAAACAATTTCTGCACAAACTGTCAGAAACCGTCTCAGGGAAGCTCAACTGCATGCTCGTCGTCCTCATCGGGGTCTTGACCTGACTCCCGCTTGTCGCAGTAACAGACTTGAGTGGGCAAATGCTCACATTCGATGGCGTCTGGCACGTTGGAGAGGTGTTCTCTTCACGGATGAATCTCGGTTTATATGTGGGTGAGCGCTTTGCTGATGTCAATGTTGTGGATCGAGTGGCCCATGGTGGTGGTGGGGTTATGGTATGGGCAGGCATCTGTTATGGACGAAGAACACAGGTGCATTTTATTGATGGCATTTTGAATGCACAGAGATACCGTGATGAGATCCTGAGGCCCATTGTTGTGCCATACATCCATGAACATCACCTCACGTTTCAGCAAGATAATGCACGGCCCCATGTTGCAAGGATCTGTACACAATTCTTGGAAGCTGAAAATGTCCCAGTTCTTGCATGGCCAGCATACTCACCGGACATGTCACCCATTGAGCATGTTTGGGATGTGCTTGACCGGCGTATACGACAGCGTGCACCACTTCCCACTAATATCCAACAACTTTGCACAGCCATTGAAGAGGGGTGGACCAACATTCCACAGGCCACAATTGACAATCTGATAAACTCTATGCGAAGAAGATGTGTTGCACTGCATGAGGCAAATGGTGGTCACACCAGATATTGACTGGTTCTGAGTCCCCAGACCCCCAATAAAGCAAAAAAATGCACATTTCAGAGTGGCCTTTTATTGTGGACAGTCTAAGGCACACCTGTGCACTAATCATGATGTCAGATCAGCATCTTGATGTGGCACACCTGTGAGGTGGGATAGATTATCTCAGCAAAGCAGAAGTGCTCACTATAACACATTTAGACAGATTTGTGAACAATATTTGAGAGAAATGGTAATATTGTGCATCTGGAATGAATTTTAGATCTTTAAGTCCATCTCATGAAAAATGGGAGCAAAAACAAAAGTGTTGCGTTTATATTTTTGTTGAGTGTAGATATTGAAAGGGTGTCAGATAATTTGCAGCTCTGACTAATTATTTCTATACTTTTTTTTTTACAAAAGATAATGCCTTTCCAGTGAATTTTGACATGATACATTCCTTTCCTGCCTCATTACTGTACATGTTTACATGTTACCTCAGCATGGCTTCACAACCACAGTTTTCAGCTCAGACTCCTGCCTGACCAGGTTCAGTTGTAAAGCTTTTGGTTTAGAAGTGTTAAGTGTGCTGACATTTGCTGTAGAAATGAAGCTAAACATGGTAACATCGATCTCCATGCTGCATTGGCCAAAAGTAAACAAAACTGACAGCTGGGCGTGTGCCATGCCCATATAGGTTGGTATAGAGTAAATGAGCAGGGCGGTGCATGGACGGCCATGTAAATCTGACCAGTCAGAGCAGACTAGGATTTTTGCGAAGGGGGGTAGATGTCAAAATCAACCTTTTGAGATAGAGAGCAGAAGAGGCTGGAATGGCAATGAAGAAATTGGTAATGGTAGAAAACAAATGGGTTTTTTGAACAATAAACCATTAAAACCTTTTCTAGTAGACCTCGGAAATATACATTTAAACCCGAGTTTTTGCATAATATGTCCCCTTTAAGCCTGGAGAGGTGAGCTCTTCAGCATGCATGAGGTAAAGCGAGGCTTTTCAATCATTCATTTTAGGGTTAATGTGAAAAGAAGTAATTAAAAGTGTGTGTGTGTGTGTGTGTGTGTGTGTGTGTGTGTGTGTGTGTGTGTGTGCGCGCGCTTACAGAGTGTAGCAGAAGAGAACACAGACAAAGAGAGAAACTGAACTATTGAGAAGGGGGAACAAAGACAGATTCAATTTACTCATGGCAAGATGAGAAATTAAGGGAGATGTGCCGCGCCAATTATGTGTCCTATAAGTAATACAAGTGAGCTCATTAGCTAAAGGCCTGCACTTTCCACCGGCGGCCTCTCAAAACTCTTTTCAGTGCTCTTGAATGAAGGGCTTGAGAGATTTTAATAGAGACACCACACACAGCTCAGTCATTGAGTGTCCACTCAGGAGTGCTGTTTTATAATGGCCCCTTATTTGGACTCATTACAGCCAGTACCTTTTAATGCATAGTGTTGTACTCAGGTAGAAGGCTTTGTAGCACAGGAGTGTCTGCGTTGTGAATGTATTGTACCGCTGAGAGCATAAAGGTGCTCTAGTGATGTCAGTCTGTGACAGAAAATAGATTTTTGATTGCAGAGGCATGGCTACTGATGGCTAATAGAAGGCCCAGTGTTTTTCATGGTTCAGATAATGGCGGAGTGTTGTAAAGAGTGAGAAACAAATGGCTTGAAAGACAGGATTAGCTGTGAATGTGAAAATATGATATTTTTCTTTTACCTGTGTTAACACTGAGACTGTCGCTGTAAAATTATATTACTGCAGCACTGCTGGTGGTCAAACAAACGTGAGAACAGTTTGGACATCGTATATTTTATTACCACGACATGTTCTCATACTTAAACAACAAAATGATTGTCAAATCCAACCAGAGGACTATTCCATTAAGCACCCTTACCAAATAAGCCAGGCTCATCTTGGTTAGCCAGGCTCATTTTCAGTTTATCCGGTTCCATAAAGTCACAATGGAAACTTATGATAGTAAACTAGCCTCGTCAGGGGCAGGCTAATTCTCAGGCTAAGAACACACTGCACTCTGATGCGCGGCAAGATTACATACAAAGTAAGTGTACAAGCGCGTTGCCGCGAAATATTTGTTATGCAGATGATAAGAAGACTCTTTGGATTCTGGAAATGCCTTCAGATCAATTGTGTTGAGAAACCACTTGCGTGTCCTCAAGAAATTGGTGTTGCTGGGAGCATAGAGATGTGCTGGGCTAACTACTACAGCTGTTAATATACTTACTAGGCATGAACACACCGAGCCTCTCAGGTTCTGTCAAGCCGACAAGCTGAAGGGACAATGACTTAACAGGTTATTTTGAATAAGAGTTAAACAGCATGACATTTATTCATTCAATAAATGGGTCAGCTTCATTTTACAAGGCAAAATGATGAACTAAAATTAACATTATATATTTAGACATACCCTGCGTTTCAAATCGCATACTTTCTTTTTTCTATTCTACATACTACATCCAACGATAAAAAGAATATAGTTAGGATGCAGTGGGCATATTATTGCGCCTTGATCTTGCCTCTTACTTTTATATTCGTTGCATTCCCGTTTGTTTTCATTTGGAGGCTTCGTCGATGTGACGTCACTTCACGTACGCACCAGATTGTGGGTCAGAATCGCCCAAATAGGATGCAGTTTTCAACACTAAAGGTGCGAACACACTACACGCGTTACACGCGTACAGACGCGTATAAAATCGGCAATTTTTCCATAGGGAACCATTGGTTTACGCGCGTACATGGCGTGTAGATGTGTTACTCGCGCTAAAGCAACACTTTAGCAGCGTATGTACGCAGCTACGCGCGGAGTTCAAAAGATTGAACTTTTTACGCTCCTACGTGTGACGATTGGCCGCGTTGGCCAATCAGCGTTGGGCTTGACCCGACGTCACATACATTGGCACGGTCGGAGAACAGTGTACTGTACACAGAGGCTGATGAGAGACACCAAGGAGGAAAATGTATTGCAGGCAGCCAGTGCTGTATGACAGCAGCTTGGGAATAGAAGACCTGGGGAGAGTAAACCAGGAGAATGGACTTCCTGGTTAATTCAGTGAATATGTGCGGCTGTGCTTTAGCCGATAAACCAAGTTAGCGCCGTATAGCATTAGTTAACTCACCCGGCTGTGTGCGGGCGGCTAGCGCCTCATATTATGAACCCAAACATGACGGCTATGTCCGGGGAATTTTCATGACAAGTACTGCGAAGCACCGCCACGGTCGCCACGGTCCCCTGTGACAGCCAGGTAGGGTAATGTTGGCTACCGATGCTGCTGTAACTGTGTTTGTTATGTAGCTGCCGTGAATATGCAATGCTGTTTTAATGCTAAGCTATTTGTGCTGTTCAGTTTGTCTTTTGGCACAGTTGTTGGCCGTGTTGTTGTTGTTTTTGTGCGGACATGCACGCTGTTGTGTCGGGTCTGATCGCAGCCATGGTTGATTAGGGGAAATACATTATCAGGAGGGAGACTAGGCACGTTACGCTCGTAGAACCATTTTTGACACAAAATGATCAAGCAACATTTTAGCTGCGTTACGCACGTAAAGCATACGCGGGTAACGCGTGTAGTGTGTTCGCACCTTAACAATCTTGGCCGGATGAAGGACATCCGGGTACTCCTAACCATCCTAAATCTGGCCACAAGAATCATGACATCCTTAATCTTTTTTTCTACATACTATATAGTAGGAAGTATGCGATTCGGAACGCAGGGTGTGTTTGGATGTGTGAATTAGAATTTGAATAAAAACCAAACCTGTTGAGATCTGTAATGTATGTCCCTATATCAAATTTGAGCTGTTTTCTTGGCTTTGCTTGCTATAAGACAGTTCCATACACTTGAACACAAAGTACAGCTGAGATTGACAGGGATGCTATTGGTTCTGCAGGTATTTGAACATTAACCAAAGTATTGGACACATTAGAATATTGACCTGATTGTTACGGTCGGACAGGGAGGACACAGGCGCGGAGACAGCACTAGTTTAAGAAGGTTTATTGAACAAGAATCTGCTGGGGTCGAGATCCGGGGGGCGGGGGGAATCCAACTGTCCTGGGGAGGGTTCCAGGGAGAGAGCAACGGAGAATGTCCAGGGCTTGGATGAGAAGAATCCAGAGCAAGCGGGTAGAAGAGTCCGGGGTGGAAGTGCTCGCTGGTGCAGGTTGGAGCCGTGGGGAGTCAGACCGGGAGAGCTGTGGCAGGAGAATGTTGTAGATTTGAATAGCCTCTATTTCAACAGTTGCTGAGCGTGTATATCTAAAGGTTGGGTCACGGGTAAAGAGACGAAAACAATCTATGTAAGGACATGTGCTTGACTTGTTGTGATGAAACGATCTATCTATTTGTAGAAGATTAAGACACGTGATACACCCCAACACACGATATAAGCCAATGTTCTGTAACTATCAAGAGGTGCCATGCGGCTCTCACTGCTGCTTCGATGCTCCATGAAATCCTCTGTGTAACTTGTATGGGAACTCCTGAAATAAACCTTCCTGAAACACAATGATGAAATCCAGCCTGTTCGAGTCTTTGTCAAGTCATGGGGAAGAATTCGGCTACCACAATTGGCGTCACGATGACGGATAAAATAACGGGAACATGGACTACCTGTACCGCTTCGGGACACATCTGTTGGAATGAGATATCAGATGGACTGTTGTTGTAGAAAGTTTCATGTCTGTCCCAACATCTAAAAGATAACTGAAAGAACTGCGATGGGAGATAAGGTGTACTCGGCTGATAGTGCTCTGTGTCAAGGTCAAGGGCACGGCATGATTGTCCGGTCTGGGGACCACTCAGAGGCTCCGTTATGGCCAGGTATCCACGAAGTTCCGGTTATAAACAAAGAACCGTGTGCAGTTTTATTGACTAAGACTTTGGAAGAAAAGCTGGACTGGAAATCAAGCTTGTTACGTCGCTCTGTGCATTCATGTACGCTATGAAAAAGGAAAAAAGACTAAAAGAAAAAGTGCCAAAGGTTGGAGACCAACGTCAATGTCATCATAAATTCAGACTGCTCGGGTTACTGCTCCCCGCGCTGTCACAAGTGCAAAGCTGAGGTCATGGATGAAAGAGGAGGAGGCCACGCGCATACCAACCGAACACCAACTTGGACTCTCCTGGGCTGCTAGCCACCGAATTCCACGAATGACGGAGTCCGCCAGGCATGAAGAGGAGGAGCATCCTCTGTGCCAAAGTTGGATGGACTACATCCCCCATGAGGGGGCTGATCACGTCTCGAAATATCTGAACTTGAGACTCTTGAGACTCAGCTGCAGAGGGCTCTCTGCACACTGATCTCATTTTATCATCGTTCAGTGTTAGAGCGTTTGCATTGTTGGTCCTAAAATGTAGTTTACTGCAGTAATGTGTACATCTATGCATTGTATTCTACATCACTCATAAAGAGTGTTCATGTGTTTTGTTGGAGGTTTATGTTGAGCCATTCAAATATGTATGGTTACATCTTGTTTTTATAGAAGAAGGTTCTTCTAAGAGGAGGAATGTTGTAGATTTGAATAGCCTCTATTTCAACAGTTGCTGAGCGTGTATATCTAAAGGTTGGGTCACGGGTAAAGAGACGAAAACAATCTATGTAAGGACATGTGTTTGACTTGTTGTGATGAAACGATCTATCTATTTGTAGAAGATTAAGACACGTGATACACCCCAACACACGATATAAGCCAATGTTCTGTAACTATCAAGAGGTGCCATGCGGCTCTCACTGCTGCTTCGATGCTCCATGAAATCCTCTGTATAACTTGTATGGGAACTCCTGAAATAAACCTTCCTGAAACACAATGATGAAATCCAGCCTGTTCGAGTCTTTGTCAAGCCATGGGGAAGAATTCGGCTACCACAAGAACAACAAAAATGAGTACAGGGAAAAAATGCAAGCGGAGCTGCAACAGGTAAGTAATGAGGAGTAGAGCTACTGACTGCATGAACTGAAACTACAATCTGGCAGTATCTGGAAGGTCGGACTGGGTATATGTAAGGCGGTTGATTGGTGATTGCTGGCAGCTGTGAGTGCTTGAGCTGACTCCCCACACACCTGCTTCAACCCTGCAATAAGCCAGACAAGCAAAAGGGCAAAAAGGCAAAAAACAACACAGAGACAAAGAGGCCCAGGCAGGATCATGACACTGATGATGGCCTATGAGTCATAGGTTCACCAAAACATGTACAATTCATCATGAGGGTGGGTCTCATGAATATGTGTACCAAATGTCATGGCAATTCAACCAATAGGTGATCAATTTAACCAGAAAACCAAGATGTCAACCTCATGGAGACAGTATGAACAAGACAAAATACATTTGGACTCATTGCCCGGGAGAACAGAAGTGTTTGTACAGCATTTCATGGCAATCCATCCCATAGATTTAGTCTGGACCAAAACCGTGAATGAATCGATTTACAGGCTGTCTAAAAATAGTCTTCTGTTGATATCAGTATTAGGGCCCATCGTAATATCACTATTAGAGATGTAACGATTCACTCAACTCACGATTCTGGGTTCACGATACGACTTTCTCACAATTTCTTATGCAGTATAAGAATACAAACAATATAGGACAGTACAGAGAAAAATGCAGACTAATAAAATCAGCAAAGAACTGAAGAAAAAAGTAACAAGATTCCTGGAATAAGATGACAATAGTAGGATAACAACAGGACAGAAGGAGACAATTACTAAGAACACTTGTCCAAAAGTTTCAAATGGAGCATCCAGAGGTTGCAATTTCCTACAGCCAGTTTTGCTAAAAGCGACCTGGATTGTCACACCTACAGTTAAGGACAGGGACACGTGCCTCTGTAAAATGCATGCAAATTTACAGTTCATGGCAGAGAGACTGTTTCATCAAAAAGTTGTAAAAACGACCAAACTTAATGACCTAATGCAGTCTGTTGCATGCACACATGTAACAAAGGAGTGTACTGTATGTACAGGGAATGCCCTGACTGTAAAGATAAGGAGCTGCAAACCTCTGTATTTGATGCAGGAGAGCAAACATGTTGGTTTGAATGGAGAAGCAAGGTTGAAGAGAGGGAGAAGAAGAAAAAAGATGGGACAAGAGAAACGTTTAAAGTTCACCTCACAGTGAAGGAAAAAGTCCATGGGACTGTCCCCAGTGGGACAGACACTGCTAGATGATTTTTCAGACAAACTTAAACAAAAGATGGGAAAACACATCCACAACATGAGACATTGGTATTCTACTCTCAGAAGCCTAAAAGAAAACATTGGGGAGGAAGACATTGTCTTGCAAATCGATTTTGCAGAAAACTACATGTGTAAGTATGGCAGTGAGATCCAGGCAGTTCATTTTGGAGATTCCCACCAACAGGACACTCTCCACACAGGTGTAGCTCACAGCAAAAGTGTGGTGGTCTCTGTCTGCTCCATTAGCTCATCAATGCACTATGATCCATCTGCTATACCTCAAAGAACTGAACCCAACAGCAACCACACTGCATGTAATTAGTGATGGGCCAACCACACAATACAGGTCAAAGAAAAACTTATTTTTCCTGCAGTCAAGCCCAATTTCAGATGGGATTTCAAAGGATCACGTAGAATTTCCTTGAAGCAGGACATGAAAAAGAGCCAGCTGATGGAATTGGCGCAGCAGTTAAACGGCAAGCTCACTCCCCAGTAGCACATCCCAGAGGATGTGATCTTAGGCAGAGAAATCAAAGAGCTCTCTCTATGAACTCAATCTACTCTCAGTTTCTTCATCTCATACTAAGCTCAGATGTAGCCAATGAAGAGCTCTCCACAAGCACTCATTGAATTCTAAGACTTATAACAAAGTTTTGGTTGCTTTTGTTTGCCTGTGGCGAAGTGGGTAATGCGTTAGACCCAAAGCTGAATGGTCAGTGGTTCAAACCCCTTGTCCCGCCACATGTTGGAGTGACCTGGAATAAGACACTGAACCCTGAAGTGTGTGTGAAGGGTAACATGTAAATGGGACCAGGTAAATGAAAAATAAATCATAAATGATGGTAATTGATAAAGATTCGTATTAACCTTTAAAAAAACAAAGGCAACAAATTACAATTTCATTTCTTGTTGACTTTCTTTTCCAAAGGAGAAACAAAGAAGCCATTAAAAACACTGAATTGAGAAGAGCAATTCTAGTAACTCTGACTCACCTATTTCTCCTCGTGAATTTTAGGAAAAACATATGGGAAACATTTCAGACCAAAAAGAGACTAAAATAAGGCTGAGATGAGAATCTAAAATTTGTCTCCTGAGCTGTATAAGAGCAAGCTTTGAGCAGTACATTTTTCCTCTGGGATGGCATTGGCATTCCAAATGGAAAGGTGCTGTATGAGCAACTCTCAAAGCAGCAATCTGCTGTGAAGCTGATGTACATCACCGAGAAGGTGATTGAGGAAATGGACACTCTCCTTCCTGATTTTTGGTCACCGAAAAGTCAACATGGAAGAAACAAGTGACACCGAGACTCCTTGGGAAATCCATGCTCAAGCAAATTTTAAATTTTTTAAGTACATAATGTCCACAAAGTATGTCAAAGTGAAAGAATAACTGCCCGGCCATGAAGTTGAAGTTGTACTGAAAAAACACAGCATGCTATTTTTTTTTTGATGAGCCCTCTGTGTCATGGTTGACAGAACTTTGAGGAATTTGGGGGAAAAAGTCTTCACCAGCAATTTTTTCATAAAATGTATATATAGGTTGATGCCACCTCAATCAAACTTTTACACTGCAAATAATCTGGCACTTGCCTAGATTTTAAATCTTATAATTAGACATCATAGATAATTTGCCTTGTTTTAAAATGTATTTACTTATTTTGAGTTAGTCATTTTACAGTATAATCTTAAATTGAGTATAAAATATCTTTTATATCTGGTTTAGTCTAGGAATCTTAAAGCGGATTGAATAACTCTTAAAATCAGCTAAATTAGTTCTCAACATGTTTCAAGATTCAGTGATTCTTAAATCAAGCAACTTGTTTTAAGAATCACTGAATCTTGAAACAAGTTGAGAACTAATTTAGCTGATTTTAAGAGTTATTCACTACAACTTGAATGTTGCTTGATTTAAGAATCACATAAAAGGCATCAATGACTTCAAACATGTTGAAACAAAGAAACTATACAACATATGATACAATTACACATTTAAGATGCAACAGATGTTCAACAATGATCCTATTTTGGTGTTTAAAATATTGAGATAGCTGATTCTGTATTATTTACATTTTTTGTCGGTTTTTCACATGATATGCTATGATACTTTAAATAGTATGTCGGGGACCTAGCCTGGTGCTACCAGACCATCGTACTTCATTTCATTTGTACAGAAGGTCTGGCAGTGCTGTAATTGGCAAACGTTCACTCATGGAGGCGGGTGTCTGTTAAAGTTTAAAACTATTGGATCTGCCCAGTGAAACTCTGGATTAGCCAACCAATCGCATAACGTTTGGTCGTCACGTGTGTCATGAGCCGGCTTCTGGCAACTGAAACTGGAGCGCGACTTCGACGTCATCGTTCTCAGCCACTCGCTCTGTTCGCTGATTGGACCGGCTGTCGAATCTCCGGCAAAACTGGGAAATGGGCTGTACACCCAGACTGACTACTGAAGGGAAAATAAAATTTGGCCGGAAGTAGGCGGGCGGGCGGAGCCAGGCTATCGGGGACCCCCCCTTTTGATCAAACCCTTTATCGCAAAGTAGTTGTGTATCAGATCACGAAAACTGCAATGGTGAGGGAAAAAACATAAGAAAAACACAACAAATACAGATGAAAGAAAACATTTTTATTTATATAAACGTGATAAAAATCACATCACATCATTTTAAGTTTTCCAGTGAAAATGAAAATTGTGATGCAAAAATGAACATCTTCTGCATGTGTCAGAGACAGTGTTACATTACCACACGGCTGACAATTTCTCACATAAAACAAATTTGTCAAAAGGTTCAGCCCAATAAAGAATTATCTTCAGAAACAGCTGTTAACTTTTGACACTGCAATAAGATATGAGTGTGGTTTTGAAAAAAACATAAAAAAAAGAAGGAAATACATTCCGAGAACATGGGACCATTAAATTGTGTGTGAAAAACAGATACACATCAGCTATACTGACACTGATGATTCATTGCATTTTTTTTGTTGACTGCTGAGATCAGTTGATCAACCAATACATGTGTATCCCTAATCCTCAGGCTGATGTCTATTGGCAATGATATCACAAATACTGTATTTTATTGGCACAAACTAACAGAAAAGTATGAAGTGTAATCAATGAGCTCATGTACAAATTCTGTAGCCTGGGCAAGAGTGGGAACTGCCACTTCATATGCCAATAATTCTTGATTAAAATTCAAAGTTTCATAGCGCTGGAACTCAAACGCAACAACAGTGGAATCAATCAGAAAGATATCCTTAATCAGTCCAAACACAGGGAGAGTGTCATTCACATCAGCAATAATCATAGACTTCCGACTGATGTACTTATTGCCATTGAGGATAAACCATTTCACTGAGACAATAGACTGCATGACATCCAATCCCAAGAAATCTCTGACTTTTCTTTTAACATATTCAGTATTTGTAACAGCTGACACAGGCCCTGATTCTCTTTCATTTGCAAAAATTGGATGCTCAAAACCTATGTCATTCTGACAACATTCAAGAAACTGATTGTGGTTTGCTAGTGATTTACACACATTTTTGAAATTTAACTTAGAGGCCCATTGCTTAAAATAGGAATGCTTTGCCTCAAAGCGAATGCACATACTCCTTATTAAAGGACCAAGGGATATGATTTGACTAGGAAGATGCAACATGTAATGCTGCTTGGGTATTACATTGGCTTCTGGGAAAAGTTGTTTGAACTGATACAGGTGTTGCTCAATCATACTTTTGAGCAACTATAAAGTTTGTAAAGAAATAGTGGGAGCCAGGACTATTTGTACTATCTCAATTAACTTCATAATAAATTTAACATACTCATTGTCCACACCACTCAAAAGAAAAGGTAATATGTTTAAAAGTATAAACATCTGCCCACAAGTCTGTTTCAATTTGTTGTCATTAGCTGCTAGAGTGTTGACACTGATAGGACAAGGTTTGTCCCGTATATCAAGAGGTAAGTAAGGAAAGTTTTTAATGGCTGTGTTAAACTCATGTAAATCTATTTTTCCTAACAGAATAAGGTGTTTTAATACAAGCTTAACTTCCATTGGTGCGACACCTTCGAAAATGACATGCATTATGTCCTGGGGAGTTTGTCTGATCAGATCAAATGCAGGAACATCAACTAGTCTGCTTCTTCTGTTAATTCCATAAGTTGTTTTGAGGGATGCTTTCAAGACATCTGTGCTTGCTTTGTCTATTTCTAGACACTGACTGATGTGGTTCTCCATAGTTCTTTTAACAAAACTATTCTCGTCAAAAAAACGTTGCATATCTTCAAAGTCACATTCACAGTGTCTACATTTGCTATGAGCAAAACCGACCCCCTCCTTAAAGCCAGCAAGCTCGTGTTGGGCAAGTGTGTCTCCACATACGGCTATCACAGCACCAAACAACTCAGTTTCACCATTTTGTGTTTCAATCCTTACACCATTGTAAAGCTGTGTCAGATCCTCAAGAATTCTATTTAGTACAACATCAACACCATTCTCTGAAATATCTTTTGCATTTGCAATAGCAAGGAGTCGTATTGAAGCCAACTTAGACCTATATTTTGGATCAATATTACCTAAACTATAAGAAAACATAAGCAATCTATTTGCAGAAGCATAGAAGCCCAAGGGATTACATATTTGGATTTCATCTGTGTATAGTATTATTTGCAATGCATTCGGCCTTTGAGAATATAAAGGGTGAGAGGTAAAGAGGGCCCCATCACTAAAATCATAGAAGAATCCCTCTGTGCTCCTTTGTGGTAAAGTGTTCAACATGGTAAAGATTCTGGAATTGGCCAATAATTGCTTAAGACTTTGAATTAGGGGTATATAGTAAAAGACTTTGTTTCTTATGGACATGACCCGTGAACGGCCTCGCTTTACCCAACAAATCTTCTGGGAAACTACTACTTCCTCTGTGTCAACTGAATTGAATAGTTCCGGAATGGCCCTATTCTGTCCATATGCAGTTGTGGAGAAAGGATCTGTGAAATTATCAAACGTGGCCAAAGCCGCATCTTGAAGCCGAGTGGTCGTGTCGGGATTCTCTTCAAACACCCTTCTCATTCTCTGTCTCAGTGTACCCAGGAGAACAGCTTGGACTGCACCCCTGAGATGACATTGTTGACGGTTCTCTGTGAAAATATTTGAAATTTATATTATTTTTTCCTGCACTATAAATCCATCCACGAAGTCCACAATACACAACTAAAGGCCATGACATACACTACGTTTGTCTCAAAAATCACCTCACCTATGATCAGTTAATCTCATACCATCCATACACCCAACCACAGCTTGAGGAAGTTTATATTCAATTTCGTTCAAGAATTGATAATTTTGTCAATGTTAACGTATGGGCACCGAACATATTTAGAAATTGTTCTAAAGTTGCAATTTTCATCCTGTAGACTTTAATTTAAAAAAAAGAAGATATATACTCGATTACTCTCAGCCAGAGGCATGACATGACTCGCTCAGCAGGAAATATGTTCGGTGCTACGTTAACATTGATAAATGATTGATTCTTAAACAAAAGTGAATATAAACTTCCACATGCTGTGGTTGGGTGTATGGATGGTATGAGATGAACTGATCATAGGAGAAGTGGTTTTTGAGACTAACATATTATGATAGATTATCACTTTAAGCACACAAAGGGACTGCCATTATAAACAAATACAATATTGTGTAACATCCTGGTCCAATAAAACAAACTTACCTGTGACAAGTGGCACTCTTCGCGAACACTGACTGCAAAAGCTGCAGCAGATCTGGCAATATCAGGTTCTTCCTTTAGAGAATAATAATAGGCAAGGCAAGGCAATTTTATTTATAGAGCACATTTCAGGCACAGGGCCACTCAAGATACTTCACAGGGTTAAAATCAAATAAAGAATACAAATACAAAAAAAGGAACAAATTTAAAACATGGATAAAAATACAACATTTAAATAAAATAATTAAAACATTTTACAAAAAAAAATAAAAAATACAGGTTAAAAGGGAAACAAGAACGTTTTGTGACCCGATTTAAAAGAGCTGAGAGTCTCAGCGGACCTCAGACTCTCTGGCAGTCCGTTCCAGACATTGGGCGCATAAACGCTGAATGCCGCCTCTCCTTGTTAAGTCCTAGCTCTGGGGACTTTTAAAAGACCTGTCCCAGACGACTTAAGGGCTCTGGGCGGCTCATAACGTATCAGCAGATCAGTAATGTATTTTGGCCCTAAACCATTTAAGGCTTTGTAGACCATCATCAATATTTTAAAATCAATTCTTTGAGTGACAGGAAGCCAGTGCAAAGACCTAAGAACTGGGGTAATGTGATCTACATTTTTGGTCCTAGTGAGGACTCGAGCAGCAGCGTTCTGAATTAGCTGAAGCTGTCTGATAGGCCTTTCACACCAAAATGAACCAAGAGTCAGTTCCAGGCTGGTGTTGGGGTCAGTTCAAAACTGGTTACAGCCTTATCCCAGTTATGAACCGGTTGGTTTCACATCGACCGGAGACAGCCATGGAGCCGGCAAGAGAGCAACGTCATGACGTCACTGTAAACGTGTGTGTACGTCGCCCGACGCCGCTGCTCTTGTGGCTAACGCTAAAGCTACCGCTAGCTTTAAGCACAACAACAGCGGCGAATACGTCTTATTTTTACACGTGTAAGCTCTCGCTTTGCTTTCTTAACCAAACAGGACCCATACAGCGTATTCTCGCCGGTCAATTTGATCGCTACGTTCGGTAATTATGTTATGTTTACGTCTCGTAGTAGCGGTGTTTTTAAACATGGCGGGCATGAGGTTTTAGTTGGTCTGGTTGGTCAGGATAATCCCTCCCCCGGCCGCTGGCGCAAGCGGTTCACTTCAAACCCTGCTCAATCCTGGGGTATGAGTTGAACCGGTTTTTACGGCCCGGAGCAGGCTTTCTGGCGGTGTGAAACCAAAACACTGGCTCTAACTCCGAACTAGCCCAGAACTAGCACCGATTTTGCGGCGGTGTGAAAGGCCTATGATTGATTTTTTAGGAAGGCCTGCAAAGACACTATTACAGTAGTCAAGTCTACTAAAAATAAATGCATGGACAAGTTTTTCTAAGTCCTGCTGAGATATTAGCCCTTTAATTCTCGATATATTTTTAAGGTGGTAGTAGGCTGACTTAGTAATTGATTTAATGTGTTTTTTGAAATTCAAGTCGGAATCTATCACTACTCCAAGATTTCTAGCTTGGTGTGTGCTTTCTAACATAACAGATTTAAGCTGTGCGCTGACTTTTGATTGTTCATCCCTGGCACCAAAGACAATTACTTCAGTTTTGTCGCTGTTTAATTGAAGAAAGTTTTGGCACATCCAGTCATTGATTTGTTCAATGCATTTACTTAGTGCTTGAATCGGACTATAGTCTCCTGGTGATATGGTTATGTAAATTTGTGTGTCGTCTGCATAATTATGGTATCATAATTTGTTTTTGTTCATAATCTGAGCTAGCGGTAGCATGAATATGTTAAACAGAAGAGGCCCAAGAATGGAACCCTGGGTGACCCCGCATGTAATATTTGTTCGCTCGGATGTGAAATTGCCTATTGACACATAGTAGTCTCTTTCCTTTAAGTATGATTCAAACCAGTTTAGCACAGTTCCAGAGAGTCCAACCCAGTTTGCAAGTCGATCTAGCAATATGCTGTGGTCAACTGTGTCGAACGCAGCACTGAGATCCAATAAAACTAATACAGAGCTTTTGCCACTGTCTGTGTTTAAGTGGATGTCATTGAGGACCTTAACCAGAGCAGTCTCAGTGCTGTGGTGTTGTCGAAAACCTGACTGAAAGACATCAAAGCAGTTATTCATTGCTAAGTAGTTATTTAGCTGATGATGAACAGCTTTTTCAATGATCTTGCTTATAAATGGTAGGTTGGATATCGGCCTATAATTGTTCATGAGTGATGTATCTAGATTTTTCTTTTTTAGGAGTGGCTTGATGACAGCTGTTTTCAGGGCCTGTGGGAATACACCAGTGCGAAGGGACATATTGACAATTTCTAGGACATCTGAGGCCATACAGCTAAAAACAGTTTTAAAGAAGCCTGTGGGCAGAATGTCAAGGCAACAGGAGGAGGAGTTCAGGTGTTGTATAATGTCATCCAGGTTTTTCTTGTTTATCAGAAAAAACTCTGTCATGGCATCTGAATTCGTTTTAAATGGGTACAGAGATAAAACATATCTTGAACCTGGTATTGATGCAGTGACAGCTTGTCTTATTTTATGAATTTTCTCAGTAAAGAAGGAGGCAAATTCATTGCAGGCCCTCGTGGAAAGATACTCAGACGCTACTGACACAGGAGGGTTTGTTAGCCTGTCAACAGCAGCAAACAGGGCATGTGCATTGTTGCTGTTTTTGGTGATGATGTCAGAGAAGAAAGACTGTCTTGCATTTCTTAGTTCTAGGTTAAACGTGCGTAGTTTCTCTTTGAAGATGTTACAGTGAACATTTAGATTTGTTTTTCGCCACCTGCGTTCTGCTTTACGGCACTCTCTTTTTTCAATTCTGACCTGAGGGGTATTTCTCCAGGGAGACCTTTTTTTACCAGAGATGATTTTCACCTTGGTGGGTGCAATAGCATCGATAACATTTGTAATTTTTGAGTTGAAGTTACATACAAGCTCATTAACTGAGATACAGGGGAGGAGCGGGGACAGAGAAAATGCCTGGATAAATTGTTCACTCGTGTTTTCAGTAATATACCGTTTTTTGATAACCTTTGTTTTTGCAGTTGTGTGCAAAGATATTGTACTCCCAAAAAACAAACATGAATGGTCGGAGAGACCCACATCAGACACTAAAAGGTTTGAAATGTCCAGGCCCTTTAAAATGAATAAGTCCAGGGTGTGACCTTTATTATGTGTAGGCTGGTTTACGTGTTGAGAGAGTCCAAAATTTTACAGTACATAGCGTAGTTCTTTAGCACTTCTGTCCTCGGGTTTGTCCACATGTATATTAAAATCCCCAACAATCAATAAACAGTCAAACTCCATACAGATTACAGACAGTAGTCCAGTAAGGTCATCAAAAAAGTTTGCACAGTATTTAGGTGGCCTGTAGATATTAATAAAAATAGCTTGAGAGGCTGAATTTAACTTGAGAGCCACATATTCAAATGAAACAAAGTTTCCATAAAACATCTTTTTGCATGTTAAAGATTCATTGAATAAAATAGCAACTCCACCACCTTTCCTATGTGCTCTGGCCTCACTCTCGAAAGTGTAGTTGGGGGGGGGGGGGGGGGGGGGGGGTTTACTCGATAAGAACAGCTGAGCTGTTGTCTGGGTCCAACCAAGTTTCAGTTAAAAAGACGTAAAATCAAGATTGTGCTTGGTAATAAAATCATTAATTAAAAATGTTTTACCTGACAAAGATCTGATGTTTAACAAGGCCAAACTTAGTGTGTTTGAGTGTGAAGCATTGTCAGCCCTATTTACTACAGCAGACTGTGGCTGAAGGGGAATGGATACCAAGTTTGACAGGTTTGCAGTATTAAAGTGACAAGTGTTTCTTATACGTATTGTCGGGTTAGTCACATAAACAGCAACAGCATGGGAAGGTGAAGTAGCCAGTAATCTACATGGTGATGCCGGAGGTGAACAGTAGCTGGGGGAGCTAGTCACATAAACAGCAACAGCATGGGAAGGTGAAGTAGCCAGTAATCTACATGGTGATGCCGGAGGTGAACAGTAGCTGGGGGAGCTAGTCACACAAAACGCAGTATGGGTCACTGGCGATGAAGGATTGAAACCCAGTCCATGTTTTCCGTCCTGCCTGGTGAGCTGCTGCTTGACAGAAACGGTGAATGGTTCAGTAGCGGGTGAGTCCTGATGACGTGACAGAGGTAACCGGACGAATGGGAAGGAGATGCTGATGTTGTATCCTTTGCCCTCAGCCGTCTCAGTGGACAAGACGGATGGGATAAAGCCGACAGCCTTAAAATCCACTCCGCGCAGGTTGTAATCCACTCCATGAAATCCATCTAGCCGGGACTACGGGGTTCTCGCGATGTTGTGTCCTTTGCCCTCAGCCGTCTCAGTGGACAAGACGGATGGGATGGAGCCGGCAGGCTGACCATAAATAAAGTTTCTCCCTGAGCCTCTGTGGATATATCAAGGTCTACGCAATAGTCCTAGCTGCTTTATGGTGGAAATACAGGGTGGGATTGAGCGATTGTTGTACTTCAGCAGCTGTGAGGCGAAGTAGGTCAACATGGAACCAGCCAGAGTGATGTTAGCCTGTTAGCAGTTAAGTATGGACCCGAAGCAGTTGGAGAAGAGCTGAGAGGTAGTGTAGAAAAATCCACGATGAGACTATAGAGACAGCTTTGCAGGTTGACCGGGGCATATTCCTCACCAGGATCACCGAAGAAAACGCCAGTGGTCACCAGGAAAATGTCACTACTACTACTTGTTTTTAACCGTTGCTAGGGACGCCAAAATAGCAAGTGAGCTACACGGCTCCTCCACAACAAAACCGGAACAACCAAAGACAGTCCACAAGCCTGCTTTTCGATGTTGGTGTAGCCCGCAGGGAACCAAGAAGACACCAAAGGTCCACAAAAAATCACTTTTAAAATAAAATTGGCCAAAATTGGCCCAAAAATAGCTTGGAGAAGCGGCGAACAGATAGCGCCAGCGTCCTCTCCAGCTGATGTTTAATAAGAAGCATTTTTTTCATAATCTAGGAGACAAACACAATTATTTTGTTTGACTTAAACCAAAGCTGTTTGTTGTAACTTATTGTTAAAAAAATAAATAAAAAATTTACAAGATCATTTGGTGACTCCAAATTTTAAATCAATGATTTTTTGGAAAAAGTCCCATTCCATTCCTAATTTTGCTTATTACTTTCAAACTCATGATGTCTCTCTGCAGACACTATCTGTTATTACATTGTTTTTTGTGTATTTCTTTGTGAAACTGTTATAATCCAAAATGTTGCTGTGTTCTATTCAATTTTGTGTTGCCTTTGCTCTGCACTTTGTAGCATCAAAATTAATTTAGAAATAGCTAAATCAGTTAGAATGAATTTACTTAGGTAACAGAGGTCAAAATACATTGTAATGTTCAGTTAGTTTGACACTTACGTGGACAGGGCAGTCAACAACCTGAGGCTGCTGTGTTTCATGCTGAGATGGGTCAGGCGGTATTTCAGTGCTGGTTGCTGCAGACAGAGGTAGAACAGGCGGTGTTTCCGCAATGCTGGCTATTTCATCAGTGATACTGTTGGAAAAAACCGCCAGACCAAAGTTCTGCAACCCCAAAGATTGGGATGTAGGGTTCGCTCTCCATTCGCTTGGCGGGCACGCAGTCGTCAAATACAGGGGGTGCGTCCATTTAATATGGCGAAAGTACGAGTTGTAAACTCTGAAGTCCTGGTCACAGCCATCAATTCCACAGTAAACCCAAAAGTCCGGACTACGACTATGAACTGAATTTATGTGGTTAAGAAGCACCTTTACACTTAAAGCAACAAAGACCACACATATCATGCATCTCCAAGTAGCCATGATGAACCCTCTGCCTTTCATCAACTTCTCCTTCTTCGTTTTGTTTTTTGGCGGTTGCCAAACACTTTTTCTTCTCTTGTGTTTAACGACGGATGCATGATGGGAAGGAAAAGGTATTTATTTTTCTAATTACTATTTTTATACTAAATTACATACATTTAAATCAACCAATTATAAGGCTCAATGTGATATTTTAAAACGTAGTTTTAATATTGTATGTATTTTTTAGTATTTTCTGCACATGCTCAGTTACTGATGTCAGTCATTTGCGCCTAGAGTGGTTGAGGCGTGGACATATAAAGAGGCGATTTGCGGTGGTTTCCCGCTTTGAAACAAAAGGCTGAACAACTCGTGGTGCAGTCTTTCAGCAGTGAACAAACATTCAAGGTAAGTACTTAACCTACTTAACCCAGAAACACCTTTTTATTCAAAGATAAAAACCGCGGTTAACACAAGTAGCCGCACTGTAATGCATGAAGGCGGCTGGTCGCAAGCTAGCTATCATTAGCTTTTGTCCGCTTCTGCTAACGTTAGCATCCTTTGGCTCTGTATTTTTTCAGGTACGCACGCCATACTTGCCAACCCTCCCGATTTTCCCGGGAGACTCCCGATTTTCACTATCCTCACCCGTTGCTCCCGCAATTCTCCCGATATTGACAAGATTTCATGTCTCCCTTTCTCCCCACTTTCGTTATCATCACAACAACCTGTTTTTCCGAAAAGGACTACAATATCCACCCCCCGGATATTGGTTGGTTGAGCCCGCTGTTACCACGGAGACGTTTGCCACCGCAGCAAACGTCTCCATGGTAACAGCCGGCTCTCAACGTCTCTCTGACAGTGCTCTAATATTTATTATTATTTCTTCTGTTTATTCTTTCTACCCGGGCTCGTGAATTAAAAGAGAACAAAGAAGACAAGAGAATGGAGCCGAAAAGGAAAAAATATGCCTGTAAATTCAATGAAGAGTGGAAGTCGGAGTTCGCTCTTCTTACAACAAGTTTTAAAGGTACTGGATATGCCCATTGTAAAGTTTGCCGGGTGGATATCAAACATCATGCTAATACAGACAAACATAAGAAGGCAGTAGTTGCTTCAGAGTCTCAGCCAAGCATCGTTGGTTTGCTGGGGAAAGGGAGACCAGATGCAGTCATATATGCCGAAACAAAAATGGCAATGTTGGTGGCAAAGAATAACATTCCTCTGAGCTTTACTGACGAAATAAATAAGTCAGTGAAGGACATGTTTCCTTACTCGGAAGTAGCTAAGAAGTATGCCTGTGGGAGGACCAAAGCCACACAGATAGTGACAGGTAAGCCATTAAGAGAGTGGAACACCTTTGCTGGTTTTAAATGTAAGATGAAGTCATGGCTGAAATCAACCCAAGCATGTACCCATGATGCATAGATTGTTTTCTTAATGTTGTGATGTCCTGTTTTCTTGGTGTCTTACTGTTGTGATGTTGTTGTTGTTGTGGTGTCCAAAATGTTGTGATTTTATTGTTCGTATTGTGTTGTTGTGTTTTACTGTTGTGAAATTGTGTGTTATTGTTTTTATACTTCAGTGTGAGGTTTCCCATCTTGACAGAGATGTAATACTCTGTTTCCTGCCCAGGGACTGCAGATGAAAATTAGCTTATAGCTAAATCTGGTACTGCTTATGTGCTGTACATTGTCCCTGTTCAATAAACAAATAAATAAATAAATAACATACCCTTAAAACATATAAACAATTATTTTTTCGTAATGAAAATGATAACACAAGTTGAGACTTCTTACTTTTTTCTTTTTCCATGTATCTTAAATGTTATTTTGTATTGTATCTTGTACAGCACTTTGGTCAACTGATGTTGTTTTTAAATGCGCTATAGAAATAATTTTTGACTTTGACTTTTTAAAAACAATCCATGTAAGGATAATGTTCAAAGCTTTCTATTTACTATGTGTATGCGTACATGGGATTAATGTCACAGCCCATTTGCGGTGATGGTAAGAGTTTGACTTAAAAACTGTATTTTTACTTATCAGGTGCCATTGCCCCAGAACTGGACAATGAAGTCTCACGTCTGTGCCAAAACCCCTTTGGTCTACTGTGTGATGAGGGCACAACCAGGACCGCTGACAAGGAATTTGTTATATTGGCCAGAGTTTTCGATGAACAGACTGGAGAGGTAGTGACTAGGTTCCTGGACATGCCAGTGTGTAATGTTGGCACTGCAGAGAACCTGTTCAGGTCCCTGGAAACAGTACTAAGGTAAATAAATAAAAAATCACTACTGTCCATATAAATGACAATACTCTTTAAAGGTTGACCACTGACTTGTAAGGTTGTGTTTTGATTTTTAGCGAGAGAAAGATTGAATGGCAACAAGTTGTGGCCTTCAATAGTGACAACGCCAGTGTCATGAAGGGGAGGCATAACTCGGTGGCCAGCAGGATAAAGGCAGTCCAACCAGGCCTTATTGACGTTGGCTGTATCTGTCATCTGGTGCAGTTGGCAACAGGGTGTGGAGTTAAAGCTCTCCGCCAGCCAATTGAAGAGGTCCTGAGCAGCATATATGCTCATTTTGACATCAGGTAAGACAATCCATATCAGCACATTGCACTTAAAAATGAGGGTGTTGTGCTGTCTCTGTGGCACAATTAGACAGATATTTTGGTCTCCTTCGATAAGACTTTTTAACCATTCTCCTATTTTTTTCCTTTATTTGACCTCAACTTTAGTGCCAAACGATGTGAAATATATAAGGAGTTTGTGGAGTTCACAGAATCAGAAAGTTTGAAGCTGCTACGCTACTGTGCAACAAGGTGGCTTAGTCTGCTGACCTGCATCAAGCGAGTCCTTAACCAGTGGAATGCGCTTCAAGCGTATTTTGAGAGTCACGAGGACGTGGAGAAGCCTGGCAAGGTGAAGATGCTTGCAGGGCATTAGCCAGCAAGAAGACCAAGTTCTTCTTCCTTTTCCTCTCCCAAGCGTTGAAACCACTGGCTGATTTCAATGTTGCATTTCAGGTGAGTCTATCATAAGATTTGTTTATTCAGTTAATCACCAACTATTTTGATAACCAATGTATTGGTAAAAGTAATGGAAATGGAAATGGTTTCTATACTCCTGAATGTAAACTGAATATATTTGGTTTGTGAGCAGTGCAAGTAATTTAGGGCTTTGGAAAACACTGATGCATGTTTTGACATTGTATAGACAATCAACAAACATATTCTTTATGGGAATAAAGTATCACCAGTTAATCTACATATTGCTAAGAATTGTAGATAACTTAAATGTGATATTCACAATCATGTTAATATCTGATTAATTGATTACGTGTTTGTAGGCTGAAGGGGTGATGATACACAAGCTGCACAAGGAGATGACCAACCTGGTCAGAAGGTGGCTTGGAAGATTTGTCCCCGGTCACCTTATCGCCAATGTCCCACTGAAAGACATCAGTTTCAAGGACACAAGCCTCCAGTTGGGAGACGAGGACCTTTGTGTTGGAGAGGAAGCACAAGCGTTCTTGGAGGACAACATGGATGACCTTTCCTCTTCAGTCCCAGCGCTTCTTAAGTAAGCTTTAATGTGTAATTCAAACAAGTAAACCCCATGAAGAAAAAGCTGAAATCCAATCATACATTGGTTGTAATTGCATCTGTTCATGTGTCATAGGGCAGTGAGAGACTTCTTCGTAGCTGTTGCCACCAAAATGATGTCAGCATTTCCCCTGGACAACATCATACTCCAGAACCTGACAGCGCTGGACCCAGCTTCAAGACATCAGTTTGCCCCAAGATCAGGTATGGTAATCATATACATAATAACAAATAAATTCATAATTACTTGCATAGGTTTTTTTCCCAGAAAAATAAATATCCAGTTCAGTTGTGTTGTGTTGAGATTTAAAAATGTTTGTATCTGGAGTGATAGAGCTAGGGAAAGGACTGCCACAGCTCAGGTTGGACATGGCTAGCCTCAGGGAAGAAGTGGTAGAGTACCAGGTGATTGACAGAACTTCCTGAGGAAGGAAGAATTGACAAGTTTTGGGCCATCATGGGCAAAGATTCTAGATTCAGGAATCTTAGTATATTGATGAAGGCATTGCTGTGCATTCCACACAGCAATGCATCAGAAAGGGTGTTTAGCATGGTGAGAAAAATAGTCACCGAAAACAGAATGAGGATGGACAACTCCACCCTCTGCTCACTCCTGTCCTGCAAACTTAATTTTCCAGGACAGGCCCACACCTACGTTCCCTCAACGAAGGTGTTACAGGCCGCAAGGCATTGCACATTTAACTACAACAAGCATAGCTAGGAGATATAGGAATAATGCTTAACCTGCATGTAGCACTTACATGATGTAGTAGGACTTTGTAATGTTGTATATTAGAAGCCAGTGTATTTGCATGATAAGACTTATTGGAAGTTGCCAAGATAAAAGCGTCAGTAAAATGAAATGTAATGAAATTAAATCTATTGATCTGTAGGCTAATTTTTTTATATTTATTTTATTGGTTTAGTTCAGGGATATTGCACACTAATCAACATTCAACATGTGAGTGAGCCAGAGTTAGTCTAAGAGGCTAGTTTTCATCCGTTGTCCCCGGGCCAGATATTAAAGAGGCAACCTAAAATTACAGAAATAAAATGCATGTATAAACAAAGATTAAAAAACGACATAGTTGACTTAGAAAATACAGTAACACATAGTAAGAACGAATTGACAGACAATGGCAAACACAGACAATAAAATAAGCAGACAATAAAACACAGTGTACATTAAACATTATAGGAAAGTGCACAAAACAGTAGATAAGAGCAGGACAAACACACCTACAATAAAAGCACATATACAGCAGCATACAACACAATCATATACAGTAGCATTAAGCACAAACATGCAGCACAAACATACACAGCAGCATAAAGCATTAACATGCAGCACTAACATATTAGTGTTAGACACTAAAATGAAAAGCACAGGACAGGAGCACAAGACAGGACAGGAGCACACAAGAGACAAACAAGCAGGACACGACAGTTACAAAGAAGTCGGCAGGAGAAGCAATTGCAGTCCTAGTGTGTACATAATTGATACTAATGAGCCATATTTTCAGCTGTCCTGAAAAGGGACAGTAAGAACTAATTTCTCTAATATGAGGTGGTAGTGAGTTCCATTCCTGTGATGCTATAACTGAGAATGCTGAGTAGCTAAAGGCACTTTTTCTAAAGGGTATTACACAGTCTGTCAATATGAACTGTAATGATATATGAAATGTAATATGAACTGTAATGATATGAAATGTGAAATGTAATATGTAATGTAATATGTAATGCAATGATATGTAATAATAATATGAAATTTAATGATATGAATTCTATTGATATGTAATAATAATATGAAATCAAATGTAATGACATGAAATGTAAATTAACTGAAAGTATTCAACATAAAATTGACGTTTCAATTTACTTATTTTTTTGTTGGTTTTATTATTTTAAAGTCACCAGAATGCGGGAAACAATGTCTTTAATGCTGAAAATTTCCTGGGGGGGGACCCCCAGACCCCCCGCTTTAGTTTGGGATTTCTCCCTATTTTCCAGGTCTCAAGGGTGGCAAGTATGACACACGCGTGCATGGAAAGTGAGCCGGAGAGGCCCGGTAACCTAAGATGGAGTTCGATGGCACTATATTGTCGGTTTTGGAAGGTAAATCATGTTTTATATTCATGTTAACTAATTATATTACTTTTTATTATATATCCATACAAATGGTAGTGCACGTGTACACGTTGTAACAGTCAGTTTTATAACATCTAGAGCCACTAAGTGGCGCCTCCTTTGTCTGTTGTGTAATGTAATGTTGAACATGAAGAAGAAGACGTGCATGTGCTCCTCCACTCTGCTAACTCTCTGCTAACTCTGTTTGAGTGAAGTCTCAGTTTTATAGTCTTTAAATTGTAATGAGTTGGTGTAGGCAGGATTCTTGGACTATGTTCCTGAACGCATGTATGCTTAATATATATAGTGCCGTAGAGACCTGGCTTGATATGGTCAATATGTAATAAAAGTACCGTGAGGAGAATCCCACAAGTTGCCTACCGAGTCTTCATGCTAACCGGAGCTATTGCTATCAGACCATAACCTGCAACATTCACTGTTGCAACGGTTTAGGGAAAATCAATTAAACGAAACACCTTTATTAAAGTTTGAAATATGTTCTGGAGACACGCATTCATCAGTTTTACATATAAAAAAATATTGGGGGTTTATAAAAGCTAGTCTTTAGAATCGGTCTGTCCCTCACTTTGTGTGTGTGCGCTTATGCCTGTGTGTGTCAGACGCTACAGACAGAAGCGCACGCACACACACACTGGGAGTCGCCGTAGTGCTCCAGTCACAGCCAGGTAGATGAGCAATAACCTAAATATTCCAGTTTCCCAGTTGACAGGCCTTGAGTTAAACGCCCATACTTTGTATCACCTGTTGAACATGCTTAAACATGGACATGTAGTAAGCCATTAGGCTATGTTCAGTGTGTGTGTGTTAGTGTACAGGAGCATAGTTCATGTCAACTGTGTTTACAGGCGACCGTGTAATGATGCCACGGTTAACCATGTTCACGAAAACAATTCATATATTTGCCTTTACAATGTGATGGAGTGAAATACAAAGTGGAATCAGTTACATCAAGGACAAAATATAGCTAAAACAAGTTTATTAAAGACATTATCTTGTCTTGCCTTCTAATTGGACTAGGTGTTTAAATGAAACAGACGTATGTATATGTGCTCACAACATGCAACCACAACCTGGCTAATATACATATATTGTAACTCATCATGTGACTGGAAGCTCGAAAATGTCTCATCTGAAATAAGATATGTTTTATCAATTACAGCCGCCGGCATTGATGAGGAGGCTTTGAAAACCCTTAGCCGGGATGACCTGAAAGATCTTTTTCCTGGCCCAGAGAATTTTCTCCGAAGAAAGAGGCTTTGGAATTTTATCAATGAAAAGGTACATACACATAGGATGGGATTTACGATAAAAGATTATGTGTAAGAAAAGAAACTGATTCTAATAATCCATTCTCCTGTCCAGTTAATGGTTACATATTTGGAAGTTCTCCAGTGTTTTATTGCTATGCCTAATATTGACTACAATTACTTTCTAAAATAATTGTCTTGTAATTTCACATAGGATGGGATTTACTGTGCAAATGTTCTCATGATCAATGTTTTTAATTGTATTTTTATATTTATTTATCCCCAACAATTGTAATAGTGTGACAGCACTACTGACAAAGATGACATCACTTGTGGAAGTGAAAGTTGGATTTTACCCTCAACTAGTCCCATCCCAGCATGCCAGCCTCAAGCTCCCACTTCCATATCCAAAACGGCTGACAAAACCTTGAAAATGCCAGACCCACCAGAGTATGTGTTGTATACGGATTCAGAGCTGGATATGGTGCGCAGTCAGTACTTTGCATTGCTCCGCAATGGAAAGGAGAGGGACTGTAAGCTTTCTAAGGAGCTCTGCTGCAGACTCATCCGGAACACAGTCACCAGCATGGTTGCGATCCTGCGTGCTAGTCCCATGGGAGAAGAAGTAAAATACCCCTCCAAAGTTGAGATAAGAGCAATGGCACAGAAAATTGTCAGCTATTACCCCATGTTACGTGATGCTAACACTAATATGCCATATGTAAGTGACTTGTTTCTCTTTAATAAAAAACAAGCGTTATGAGTGGGATCCAAGACAACAACACAGAGCATTTTTTTTTAACCACAGGTTACCATCTACACCAAACTGTACAAGCGACTTCAAAATATGAGGTCCCCAAAGAAGAGGCAGGGCTCCATGCCGCAACGAGGCTCGGCCAAGAAGACTCTGTTCAGGTCGACGGAGACACATGGAGACATAAGCTGTGATGCAAGTGGTGATGCAAGTGGCGAGACAAGCGGCGACACAAGTGGTTCCAGTGCTGACACCATACTGTTTGAGAGCAACGATGACCTCAGCGAGGACAACTCCAGTGCAGGTATGTTCTTAAAGTTGGAAAAAGTAAAAGTGTGCAGTCACCGACCGTACTGGTTTCTCTACATCCATAAAAAATGGATTGAGACTGCATTAATGTGCTTCCCTGTTAGTTTTCAAATACTTAAATTTAATTTTTTTCAATTATTTTTCCCACAAAAAGCTTCCCCACTCCAGCTACCCTCCAATGTGCAAAGGAAGCCCAACAATAGCAACCTGGCTTCATCGCTATCATCCACATTATCCAGGACTGTACCAGCTTCACCAACTACATCCAGGACTGTGACAGCTTCACCAACTACATCCAGGACTGTACCAGCTTCACCAACTACATCCAGGACTGTGACAGCGTCACCAACTACATCCAGGACTGTGACAGCTTCACCAACTACATCCAGGACTGCGACAGCTTCACCAACTACATCCAGGACTGCGACAGCTTCACCAACTACATCCAGGACTGTGACAGCTTCACCAACTACATTTGCAGATGATGGTAAGCCCGTCTTCGCTCTTTGCCCCCTTTCAGCCTGCTATACATGATATATCTTGATTTTTAGATTAAATTCCTTCCAAAAATATATCCATCGGCTCAGTCATTGTCTACATTGATGTGAATAATGTTTAAACAAATTACTTTTTGGTCTAACTGAACTTGATTTGACCCATTATTTTACTAACAAGCATTTCAACATGCATTTAACCTAAGTTGTGCATCATTATGCATTTATTTTGTATTAGGGCTAATGAAATGAATAAAGTAAATTTGCAATTTGTCAATTTAATACTTAATTAAGAAATTGCTTTACTGAAGCTTTTATTACCTTAACACTTGAGTTTGGTAAAAATATTACTTCTGATAGTGCACTTCATATGGATTTTGCAAAATCTAGTGGGGGAACTAGTTACAAATAGAGAAACATACTTTTAAAGATAAAGCAGTACGATAAAAGATGATGTGTAAGAAAATAAAACTGATTCTAATAATACATTCTCTTGTCCAGTTAATGGTTACATATTTGGAAGTTCTCCAGTGTTTTATTTAACCCTTGCTATGCCTAATATTGACTACAATTACTTTCTAATATAATTGTCTTGTAATTTAATCATATAGCACGCAAAGACTGTCTGAAGATGCAGGCGAGGCACTACCGAACTTTGAGCAACATGTACAAGAAGCCCAATGCAAGACCCAACTTCAGTGATGTAGCTCAACTATTGGACCTTGAGTTTCAGGCCAGACGTGCTTTCATTGATGCAGATGTTACAAGGGAAGAAGACCTACCCCTAAAAATCTTTGAGGCATACCCATGTTTTAAAGACATTTGAAATGTAAGTTTTGTTTTTTTTTTCTTTTTTTTAACTACTTTGGCTTGAATGATTTGCTGTTGTCTGTCTATGCTGCCTTTTTTTAAGCTTGGTCAGTGGTTGAATAACTTAGCAAAATGTTGTCCCAGGTAATGGATGAGCTGCGCCGCATCGTTGATACCACCAACCGCAAATATATAGAGGAAATGAAAGGGAGATGGGCAGCCTTTTGTGCTAAGGTGCAGTTCTATGGCATGTGGAAGAAAGCCCTGAAACCACCTTTTCCCTTGGATGTGCGTGGAGGTAAGTTGCTGTTCTATACCAAATTTTATCATCTGTTCAAACCATTCCATTAAATGCAATTTCTCTGTTCAACAGTGGATTTCTCTATCGCCCTCTTCAATGCACTCCCATTGCTTTTCCCCTCACAAACTCCACCACCAAAGCGGCTTGGAAATGCCACTGAGGCTCTCTGTCATATCCTCAAGGTGAGAATTTTGTTGGTCATTTATGTTTCCTTCATTTACTCACAGTGCATTTTGTGCCCCCCTAACAAAGCAATATTCATGCTCACAGTTCATAAATTTAAAATTTCAACAAAGTTCAGTCCTCAACTTAAGTAATTAATGTTAATTTCATCTGTTTCAACATGCATCAGTTTGAGCATTCTGTTATTGCACTTGATGCCATTCATTTGTTGCAACCTGATCAATTAATCAATGACTGTTCAGTGAACATACTCTCTTAAGCAGTTGATGCACAGCATGTTAACACTCCACCATATTGTCCCTATCGTTCTGTTCCAGTCTGGCAAGGACCCTGCACTCTACCTGGAGAAGCGGCCTATCTCCTCCCCGGTGCTGCTTTTTGATGGAACGACCTGCATCGTTGCCGTGGGAAACAGGCCAGTGTGCAACCTACCCCAGGAGGATTTTTGGGAAGGAATTTTGGTGTTAATGGCATACTACTACACTTTGCACTTGACATACCCAAAATGTGTTGCAACGGTCCTCTCTGTCATTCAGACCGTGGTCATTTGTGATGCCATCCATGATCAAGACGCAACTGGCGCATATAAAAAAGCAATAGATGAATGGAACTCATTCATTGAAAAGTAGTATGAATGGTTAGAAGGATTTTGCTGTGTTTTAGCTTGTTTAGCTTGTATTGTTCATAACTTAACACAAGTTGTCCCGTTTCTAAAAAGAGTTTCTAAAAAATACATGTAGCAGAGGTCCCACACATAAGTTATTTTTTGTATTTTCTGACATACCTGAGCATTTTGTGACGTATTAGTTGTATATGATTTCACACGTACAGTGTATAACACATTTGATTTACAACGTTGTCAAATGTTGGTGTCATGGGTCAAAAAGGACTTACCGGAACATTTGTTGGATTTTATTATGATGGAACCCTGACAAATAAATGTGGATGTTAATCATGCAGTCCTGGCTGTGGTTTCAGTATGTCAGTCAAGAAATAAGTACTGGTTTTAAGGTTTTGGGTCTAGTTTTAAGATGGGACAACTTAATATACTTAAACTTAGTATTTTTTACTTTAAATATAATTTTTATTCAATGTTTTCAATCTGTAATTGCTACAATTTAGGGGGGGATTATTTGCTTATATTTAGTATATTTCGTTCAATTGAAAGTAATTTAATCTAAAACTAAGCATTTTCATCTTATTTTTATCACTGTATTTGCTTATATTTAGTATATTTCCCTTATTATTGGGCTGTATTTAGTTCAATTTCAAGTATATGAATCTAAAACTAAGCATTGTCAGCTTATTTTTAACACTTTAAATACTACTTATTTCAAGATTTGAAAATCTTACTTTAAGATTTCTTATCAAGTAAAATGTACTCACTGCATGGACAGATAATTTGACTAGTTTTAAGTAGATTCTCCTCAAATGTAGTGCTTATATCTTATATTCAGTCCACCCTTTTTTGCAGTGTACATTATCATTATGACATCCCATGTATTTATTTTCAGCTTTCAAAATGTTTCTTTGAGAATGTTTGTGTTACCCATAGTAAAAAATAATATAATTTTTATAATAAGTTTTTCAATTTTTTGTGTGGTTTTGGGTCCAATATGTTCATATAATATGTCAAACTTTAAAAAAATTACTATCAGGTCACATAGGTGAGATAGTGCTGATAAAAAGGATACCGAACATTGGCATGTTAACCATTTCTAAATCTGGTCAGAATCAAAAGTATGCAAAAAACAGCCAAAATAGTCCTGGACGCCCTTAGCTCAGTTGGTAGGGCAGCAGAGCCGGCATCAAACCCGGCAGCAGAGCCGGGTTTGATTCCTGCCCGCAGTCGTTCTCTGCATGTCACTCCCCTCTCTGCCCCATTTCACCTCTGTCTCTACACTATCAATAAAGCATAAAAATGCCCAAAAATATCCCATAATGATAATCCCAGCATTAACTATCCATATAATAACTAAGCAGTAAGAGTTACTTAACCACGCATTAACCAACTGCTAAAAGCATTGACTAAGCATTAACTAAAAGTCAATAAATGTACCCTTATTGTACAGTGTTACTTAAATATATCCTGTCCATGGTAAAGGAATTGAACCATCACTGAGGAGATATACATGTGCAAATACAGTATCTAGACTGTTCCACATTGTGTCCACGAGTAGCCAATATACCACTGTGACAGAGAAAGCCACCGGGGATGAGGACCAGACCACATCTGATGCAAACTGATGTCAATGATTGGGACTGTCTGGTCTGCGCTTTGCCCTCACATACTGAGCTTATACATAACCATGACACAATGATTACAATTTCAAGTGCGTGCTGGTCTTGAAAATAATCCTGCAAGAACACCATGGTAACAGACAACTCTGATCTTAGCGACTGCAATGTTTATAAGTTAGTTTATATCAAGCAAATCAAATGTAAAACAAGTCGTGTTAAGTGTTCTTATAAATGTTTGTATCCACCACGTTCAATGATATTTGTCTGGCAGTGCAATTCCTGTATTAAAATTATTTGAATAGTCATGGTATAATTCAACATAATGAAATCAGATAAATGTGCACAAATTCACACACATACACACAAACTCACAAATGTATGATTATCTGACTGTGCATAATATTTGCCCTGCGTTCCAAATATCATTCTCTCTTTTTGCTATTCTACATACTACAGCTGATCATAAATATAATTTACATAGCATGCAGTATGCATACAATTGGGACATACTTCTACTTATTTATTTCATCGTAACATTGAGCCTTGATCTTGCCTCTTGTTTATGTATCCGTCGAATCCCTGGTTGTTTTCATAAGGAGGCTCTGTCGATGTGACCTCGATCACTTCTGGTGCGCATTGCATTTTGGGTCAGAATCGCTCAAATAGCATACTGATTTCAACACTAAAAATCTGGACCAGATGTAGCAGAGATCTGGGTATTTATTTTTGGCTTGTTATTTATAGTGCAGGGAGACAAAAGATACATTTTTAAATTATTATTCATTATTGCAACAACATTTACAAACATCAAAAAAGGCACATCACATCCATGTTCATCTCATACATGAAACTGAGCGAGGGCAACATATTTATCAGAAAAGTGGAGACAGATATGAAATGGTGCAGAGAAGGGAATGATCGGATTTGGGGTCTGCTTCGAGGACTGAGCCTCTCACAGGCATCCAGGTATTTTTAAGCATACTAAAGGCCGTGTCACACGGGAGGCGGTTGTCGTGCCTGGTAATGCATTCTCAATGGAGAGGCGAGCGGGCAGAGAGCTTATGGCTCCTTATGCTTATGGCTAATGAGACCTTTAAGACTGATAACATAGATTTGTCTCCAACAGTGAGGCAATCCACATAGATTCCTCTGTGAAGTGATACAGCTAAAAGGGGCGCCCTTAGCTCAGTTGGTAGGGCGCCCCCCCCCCCGACCCGGGCCCAGCAGCAGAACCGGGTTCGATTCCCGCCCGCGGTCGTTCTCTGCATGTCACTTCCCTCTCTGCCCCATTTCACCTCTGTCTCTTAACACTATCAATAGAGCATGAAAAATGCCAAAACATATCTTTAAAAATAAAAACTGATTTTGGAGACAGCCTTTTTCGATTTAATATTTAAAAAATTGGTATGTACAGGGTTTAAAAATGCATTTTTCAGAATGTTTTTAAGAACAAAATAAGACAATTGACAACAAATGAACAAATCTGTCCTAGATTTAATAACCTTCAGAAGAGTGCTAAGAATGATTATGGAATTGGAGTTGATGTAAGTGCTTTAGGAGTTGAGATTGTTGGTTCAGAGTATGGAAAAAACTTAAGATAAGTTAAGATGGTTGTATGGGAGAAATATACAGTTGCCAGCAGACAAGGTTTAGTCAAATAAACACCTGAATGATGACTTTGGACCTTTTATCTGTAGGAATGGTATGAAAGCAACCTTTACTGGACATGCACTAAACTGCTCAGCCAGTCAGAAATATACGAGTGATACAACAACCACTGCAATTAATACATCAAAGCCTACCAATCCTCTTACCATATATTGAATTAGGCAACCATGGGACACAAGCAGTACCAAAACAGTGAAGGGTGTATAGAGGAGAGGAGATATACAGATAAATAGGAGCAGTCAAGGTAAACAATGACCCTTACTTCATTTGGTATTTCATATACTGAATAGGGCCCGACCGATATATCGGCCGGCCGATTTAATCGGCCGATTATAGCACATTTCCGAAAATCGGCAAAATGGCCGCCGATTTTTTATTTTTATTTTTTCAGCAATCATGTTGAGTGAGATACATTGCTGCCCCGGAGGTAGCCTTATAGCATATTAACAGCAGCAGCAGGTGTGTTGTAATACATTTGATTAATTCACACTTGACAGTTCCCCCTGACACCAATAGCAGAGTCATTGGTCATCTCTTGACTGTTAATAGTAGTTGATATTACTATAGTTATTATATAGAATTTATATAGTGGTTTAGTGGAGGTCATTCAAAGACACTTTACATCAAAAATATAGAAAATCATACTTATAGAAAAAGAAAACAAAATACAGACAAATTAAAGATAAGGTTTGGAGTGGAGTCCGGTGTAATTATGCTTTCTTAAAGAGGTTAGTTTTGAGTTGACTTTTGAATGAGTTTATTTAGTCAGAGATGCTGATGTTTGGAGAGAGGGATGGGTTGGGTGCAGTTACATAAAATGCTTAATGTTCTGAGTTTAAAAATGCGTCATGTCACTTTAGACATATTCGTAACACTTTATTTTTTTTAGATAATGTATATTTCAATAAATAAAAAGTTCCTGTACACCCATTGACAGTAACACGTATTTATATATATTTAAGTGTTCAAAAAAGTAAATTCTTTCAATATATATTTATGGGATTTTTTAAAAAAAATAATCGGCCGATTTAATCGTTATCGTAATTTTTCTCAGAAAATAATCGGCATCGGCACCCAAAAATCAATATCGGTCGGGCCCTAATACTGAATGTACACATCATGTGTGTGAGAAACAGATTATAGAAATATAGTCAGAGACGGACACATTGCCTGGGGACAAAAGGGACAAATGGACTTTAACTTATTTTGGATTTCACAGGGTCCAGCCAAGATACATTGGATGGAATCCCTCTGAAACACTGTGCCGTTTAGCTCCTGCCTTTCAAACATATTAGACATAGACGCAGTCAAAATCACCGCAATCATTTCCAGGCTTTGTAAATCACAATGTGTGTGCTAATTTAAGAAATAGAAGGTTGAATTAAATGTATAAAGATTTTCCTTCCAAGTGACCTTCTGGTGTTTCTATATAAGTTGCCTCTGACAGTATTGATGAACAGGACCTTCCATCCCCTCAGCTGAAATGTTGATCTAATTATGTGCCCTTCTACAGATACAAATCATATTTATAGAATTTTAGGTTGTAATTTACAGTTAAAGGTCACCTATTATGCTAAATGAACCTTTTCATGTTTTTTAATATGGGACGCCAGCGTGACTAGAGACTCCCAAAGTAAGAGAAAAAACAACCCTCTCTCTTTTTCTCCACTTCAACCTTTCTGAAAAACCTGTGTTCATAAACCGCAGTCAGATTTTGAAGCCATTACCAACCTAACCTAGAACTAGCTCCACCAGTGATAAGACACACCCCCGATACTCCTGAATCTAACTGATAGATTCATGTCCAATCAGAGCAGACGGGTCTTATTGGAAGGTGGGGCTTGAAGAGACAGGCTCTAAATTGTTTCAGACAGGGGCAGAAATATAAAGGACACTACACCAAATTACAATTTTGAGTCAGCAATTCTAATCAAAAACAATGAATCTCTTCACCGTCAGCTACCTGTCCGTACTGTGTGTTCGCTGAAAAAAATATTGTGTTAATACATGCTAGTCATGTCTCTATAAACAGGTATGTATACAAAGGGAGTTGGACCTCCAACCAATAAGCTACAGGCAGCGTTTGTGACGACCTGCCTCGTTCCCACTGATCAGCGTGTCTCGGGTCAGTGCGGCTCAGATCGGGTCAGCTCGATCTGGCGAGTGTCTCCACCGCCGGCCCTATCTTTTAGGTAGGCGGGGTTTATGACACTACCCTTTAAGTAGGTGGGTTTATGCCAAACCAGCCTCTCCTTTATTTAAAATCCCCCCGTATTGTGAGCTTATTTACAGTGAATGCACAGAGATGGCTTGGGGCGAGCCGACTGACACAGTGAGCGAACAGCGCTGGCCGCATCAGCTACGTAACTATGGTGACATTTACCCCTTTCACACCAAAAAGAACCAAGAGCCAGCTGGTGCTGGGGGCCAGTTCAAAACTGGTTACAGCCTTTTACCAGTTATGAACCGGTTGGTTTCACACCGACCAGAGCCAGCCATGGAGCCGGCAAGAGAGCAACGTCATAACGCCACTGTTAACTTGTGTGTACATCGCCCGATGTCGTTGCTCTCGTGGCTAACGCTAAAGCTAGCGCTAGCTTTAAGCACAACAACAGCGGTGAATACTAGGGATAAACTGACATGTTTTTTTCAGGGCCGATACTGATTATCGGTAGTCAAGGGGGCCGATAACCGATATTTGGACCCGATATTCAATTGCAGAAAAAGGGAAAATATTGGCGTTAAATTTTGAATAATACAAACTCCAACACTTAACTTCATTTAAATGCCTTTAAGAATATGTTGAATAAACACAAGAGCTTATCAGATTTGCAACATAACACAATTTAAACAAATAAATGGCTCCCTAAAATGTTCCTGAACTGAACTGAAATGTTAATCTTTTACTTATCTTTCTTTTAAGTTCAAACAAAAACAAAGTGCAGGGTGTTCTAATGAAGTTAACTGAACATTTAAACAAATAAATAGTTCCCTTAAGTTTTATAAAGTAAAACAGAGTTAAATAAAATTTGCACAGAAATGTGAGTCTAAAATCGATTAGTAGTCCCAATTGAGCAGCACCAGATTGTGGTGCAAAAAGCAGAGTTGTTCAGCGTGCTTTCGAGTGAGACGGCTTCTTTTGCTCTCGTAAATTGCAGAGACTTCACTGAAGATGCGCTCACTTGGGACTGATGAGGGTGGTGCACAAAGAAACTTTCTTGCTTGTTTTGCAAGTAGCTTGAAGCGCCCTTCGTTCTGTCTCCACCACTGAAGTGGGTCCCCTTTACGTCTGTCGATCACTGGCTCCTTAAGGTACAGATGTAGCTCATCCTTAACGCAGCTACTGGCCAGGAGATCACCAGTGTGAGGTGCCAGCAGAGAACTGAACATCTCATCAACACGGCTGTGGAAGGATGTTTGTTCTCTACGTTGCCTTTTGTGGGTGTTTCTGTCATTCTCGTGTGTCCCATATGCAGCTACCTGCTCCTCCATACTGGCTCCTTCTGTGGCAGCATGCTCCTCCCTACTGGCGCCTTCTGTGGCAGCATGCTCCTCCCTACTGGCGCCTTCTGTGGCAGCATGCTCCTCTCGAGTGGTCTGTTGTGTGGCAGCGTCCTCTTTCAACCATCCTTTGGCCTTGCTCAATGTCATGGCAGAGGAGAATGCATGACTCTTATAACGAGGATCTAAGAGATAGGCCAGCACCACAGTTTTTGTGTCTTCTACTTTTGAGAAACGCTTGTCGAGGCTCTCCCTCATGACTTGCCTGAGCGTTCTGATGCCTTTTGTGGAGGGCCTCTCATCATCTTGAAGAAGCATCTTCAGCACAGTCAGGCATGGAATGATGCAGGATGCTGATGAGTTGCTGTGGCTCACCTGAAGTGTCACTTCCTCTATTGGGAGAAGAGATTAAATTGGACACAAGGTCCCACTGCTCACCAGTAAATCGTCCATGTTCACCACAGTAGATGGTAAGCGCACGCTTTTGCTCCAGCATTCTTTGCAGCATGTGGAGCGTTGAGTTCCACCTCGTTGAAACAGTCTGGATTATGTTGTGCTCTGGCAGGCCAAGTTCCCTCTGAATGTCTCGCAAACGCTGTTTGGCCAGAATAATGGCCAAATACGTCTTATTTTAACACGTGTTGCCTCTCGCTTTGCTCTGTTAACCAAACAGGACCCATACAGCGTATTTTCGCCAGCCAATTTGAACGCTACGTTCGGTAATTATGTTGTGTTTACGTCTCGTAGTAGCTGTGTTTTTAAATGTGGCGGGCATGAGGTTTGAGTTGGTCTGGTTGGTCAGGATAATCCCTCCCTTGGCCGCTGGCGCAGGCAGTTCTCATTTCTAGTCCAGCTCAATCCTGGGGTTGGGATTCAACAGGTTTTTACAGCCCGGAGCCGGCTCTCTGGCAGTGTGAAACCAAAACACTGGCTCTAGCTGGGTACTAGCTCCCATTTTTCGGCGGTGTGAAAGGCAATTGTAGCAGCGGTACACAGTGTAGCCCACTGATTAACTGAATGAAGAGGAAAAACACCATACAATAAACAGAGAGCCTCACGCCAAAAAGTTTGCTAACCACAAGACTCTCTTCACTATTGCCGAGGTGACTACACACAGCAGTTTAGTGCAAAAATTATTATTTCAACCAATCAACAGACTGCAGTGTGTAGCTCCACTCTTTCTGCACCCTTTCAAACGACCGGTATGGAAGATTACTGAAAATAGGAGAGGCTCAACTCGCTTATTTTGGGACCCTACCCAACTTTTGGCAATGGAAACGCAAATAAAATGGGCGCTGAGCAGCACCACTCAGTGGACACGAGGCATTAGTAACAACAATGCTATCGGACAGGTAGCTAAGGACGATTGTTGTTGCCAAGGCAAGGCACGTATAGGGGGCCTCTGAAGGAGCATGAAGGGAGGGGGAGGTTTGCTTTGGTGCTCAGTTGCAAATGTCAACAAGCTTTCTATGGAATGGAGTACTATATATTTTAAATATTGAATCAGTACAGCAGAACAGGAAAGTGAAGAGATCAAAGCCAGAGAGACACAAATGGTCACAGAGCGAGCGATGTGATTTGAGAGAAACACAGGCTTCAGCACAGCTCAGTAGCTACAGTCATCACTGAAGCAAATTGCACTCATAGATGATTACTACCCCATGACCCCTCATTACCATCATCCAATGCAGTTCTGGTTTCAATCACATTAGAGGCTGCCATGTCCCTGCTCTAATCCCACTGATTCAGATGAAGTGTACATTCTAACTAACCTCTGACTCATACACACACACACAAATAATACTCATCTTTAGTTGTAAAGATGAAAATGTTGGTCTGCCGGCCTGTAATTCTAAAAATCTATCCTATCCTCCTGGGAACCGAGGTGTTAAAGTGTATTCCAATGTATTTTGTTTAGTGATTTTCTACCTATTCAGGGGTAATAAAACAACTTACAATTTAGACTTTTCAAAATTAATTTGAATTTTGAATTTTACAGAATGTCCACTGTAGCGGACCACAGGACCATCTGTGTATGAAAAGACAGCCAAACGTAGAAGATACAAAACTGAAAATCTCATAGCAGTAGAGTGATATTAAACAAAAGAATGACTGAACAGCTCTTCAGCCAGGTGTAATTTGAAGTCCAGGTATTGTTGGGTGTTCTTCACTGATCGATTCAGTGCTTTGCTGTCAGAGTAGTCGCATGTGACGTCCATTTCTTGGTCCTGTTTGACATGCGATAAAGGCTGAGCATTCGGGCACACAGATCCACACCACCCATGTTGTCATTGTACTGTCTGATGACTGCTGGTCTTCTCACCTGGACCTGTAGGCTACTTTTCTTTTTTGGACCATCTGGTGCAGATATCCTCAGTTTCTTTGCCATGCACTGAGGAAAGCATCAGCACTGGTTTGTTGTCGAACCATTTTGTGATTGCCAGTTCAGGACTCTTTCTGACCACTGACACTGTTGCTTCTCTAACCTCTTTTTTCAACTGCTTATCTCCTGGTAGCTGGCATGCCTTTGGGACTCTGTTCTTCATTATGGTTCCAGTTGCTGGAAGGCCCTTTGCAAGCAATGCATCCATGAGATCGATTGTTGTGAAATATCGGTCGAAGAATATGTGACTTCCTGAGGGAACAGATTCAACCATGCATAGAACTTCTGCGGCTCCAACACCCAGTCTTTGCCCACTGAATGTTTTCTTCCCTTGGTAGACTTCAAAATCCAGCATGAGACCATTTGGAGAAGTGAGGACAAAGACCTTTAGGCCAGTAGGGGTTGGCTTGCCTGGAACATATTGCCTGACTGGACAGTGGCCTGTGAAGGGATGATTTTCTCATCAATACAGACCTTCTCAGACTTTGGAAGGCTGAGACAGTGTGGTAGCCGGATGTTTCCCATGACTTGACAAAGACTCGAACAGGCTGGACTTCATCATTGTGTTTCAGAGAGGTTTATTTCAGGAGCTTCCAACAGACAAAACAGAGGACTTCATGGTAGCATGAGCATAGGGGGCTGTCCCCCAAAGGCTAGCTGAGAGCCGCGTGGCACCTACTCGATTAGATACAGAACAGTGTCTTACATTCTCATGTGTGGGGGGTATCAAGTGTATTATATCTACAAATAGACAGATACTAGTCCTTCTAGGGGGTGCTCTCATTCTCCCCCAGTGACCCCTAACATTTACAGGCCTTACTTGGTCAGCAACTCTTGATATTATAGTGGCTATTCAAATCTACCACAACAGCCTAGTCTCACACGGTCCAGTAATGGCCTGACTCTCTAAAGAATGTCTGCCTTCTTTGTTTCCTCTGTTACATCCAGGTCATCAAAAATCTTGACTGAGCTTCTCAGCTTGAAGAACCTATCACTGGACATTGTGTTGCTTATCACTGGCACTTTAGTTTTTTTTTGGCCCAAAACATTTTAATTTGGGGATAACCAAGGCAGGCCATGTGGACTGATATGCCAAAAAAAGATCTTAAGTTCTTGTGGAGTAGTATTCAGGGACACTCCTCGAGTTTGTAGTGCTCTTTGATTAGTGAATGCTGCCAAATCTTCAAAGACTTTGTTGTCAATGTACTGGGAAAAGTACTGAATTGACTCCAGTCGATATGGGTTGTAGGGTCATCTTGACAGTCAGGAAGCTCAGGTAGCACAGGTGGGAACCTAATATGATGGGTGGAAAAACACCGAAAAAGGAAATTAATAATTAAACCACGCAGAAATCTACTTTATTAAATGCAGTCAGGTAGTAGTGCATCATTGGGACAATTACAGTGTTATTGATCCTATTGACCATAATAAGAGGAACAGAGGATCAGGATCAAATTCTATTACTGAATCAATGATTATATTATCCTCATACTAAATAAAACATACGTGCTGCTCTTGACCCACAGAGGGCGACGCCTTTCCTACTTATCCCTGTCTGTCTCTGTGTTGTCTGCTCATCTGAACCTCCTGCATATTCTTCTTCTTCCTCTATCCCAGGTTCAAACTCATGCTCATCTCCCTCATCATCTGAAAGCTCATAATCTGAATCTCCTTCAACTATCTTGTAGAGAAACTTCCCTGCTTCATTTCTGTTTCCTATAACAATGTTGAGTCATTAAGTACATGAAGATGGTCTTGGTGTCCACTATAATTGACATTCATAAAGGGGCTATTATTTTAAAACACTTATTTAAATATATAATTCCTGTTCATGTTCATGAACAAGTAGATATATGATTATCACAGTAAAAAACACAATAGATAAACAATATTTGACTTACCTCTCCTCTTTCCATAAAATGTGCTCCCTGCTATGCTGGCCATTTTGGATGAGAAGGAAGAGGAAGTTCCCAGCAAATCACATGGCATATCACTGTAAAGCCCAGGATGTCCTCTTTGCAATACAACAGGAATTGGTAGAGTAGCTCAAAAGAGTTGAATGATATGCAAGTGAACAAAATGTCCAGTATAAAGGACACAAGTCAATGGGTGGGGTCTCAGGAGGCTATAGTTACAACTTTCGGAGCCATTAAGCTACTCTTTTGTTTTTGATATATTTGGTGAATATGCAGATTTGTGTTGACCACTGGATGGAGCTTTGGGTCATTAGAAAGCATATATTGTAGGTAATTAACTGGGCAGGTGTGTGTAATTGGGGAAAGCAAACCGTTTTGTACCCTTAAGCAGCTTGTCATCGTCTGTGATACATTGTTTGCTCTGTACTGAACAGGCTGATATTGAATTAACTTAATTAACAACAGAAACAAATTAATATGGTGGGCACAAGGAATAAATTAGTCACAGCATTTAAAGCAATTGGTTGTATTGGACATTGGTTATTGGATACACAAACACATGTACGACCGAGTTCTCCCATACCGCACCAAACAAGCCTAATGTAGAGCCGGTTAATGCTCTAAGACCCTGTTTCCACCTGGGATTAACATCTGACTTTTTGAATCTGGTTAAAGTGGACAGCTCTCAATCCGTGTGTTCCCACTTGTATTTTCAAATGTGACTTCTTTGTCTACTTGTGATCCGATTCCATTTACCCGCGCTGTATTTAAATCAACAAGTACATAATTTCCGTTTGCATTGCTGTTTTTAACTGGTGGGGTTCAAACAAGTAAACATACAGGGCTGTACAGTGCCACAGTTTTAATCGCATTTGCTACTAAAATGCATTACATGCGAAGATAATTACAAGTCTAGGTTGAAGAGATAGGCTACTGTCTCATTTAGACAAGGAGGAGCGATGCACAACACTGCTTACAGGGCTCTACATTAACACTCGCCAAATGCGGGAAATATCATAGATAGTAGGCCTATATAAAAGTAAAAACTCTTAGGCGAGTGAGTTATTACGCCACTTTGGGTGGTGAAAGATGCGTGTTTGCTGGGCGGCTTTTCTAACGTCTGCTACACTCTTGTCACCACCACCAGTACACTGCTTTATGCAGTTAAGTTACTTCACGTGCGAACAGAATATTTCCTGTGCGCCTTCACATTAAAAGCCTGTTACTAGCCAAACGCGAGTTGACTTTTATTTTTAAGCGGATAAGAACAGGAAGTTGTTGCCTTGCAGCTCTCCGTGTTTTCAGATTTACGCAGTGAAATGAAACCAGAGACAGAAAGCTTGTCATTTGCAATACTGGCGGATGCAACTAACGTTCATGAGGCTTCTATAAAAGTTGCATGAACGCCAGTGATGCACTTATAACGTATTTCCGCTCAGGCAGGGGGCAGCAGTTGAGTAGGAGGTCCCTAAAGTGGACAAGAGTCACATTGGTGTTTCCACTACCAAATGAATGCAGACACAATGGTCACAACGGACGTAAACCACCTCCGAATGTGGTTTTTGTGATCCGATCTCAAAGCGTCTTGAGAGTGTTTTCACCTGTAGTTAAAGCTTTATTCATGTGATCCGATTACAAAAGTCAAATGTTAATGCCAAGTGGAAACGGGGTCTAAGACAACTATAGGGTAGATGCATTTCAGAGATTTGCATATTCTTGATCCGCCGAGGATTATTCATAACGACTGTGGTGTGTTTCCTGTAATGCTATAACCAAGTATTTTTTTTTTTAAATATCCAAAAGTTTGGACCACATACCTGCAAAAGTAGTTGTTGAGGCTCTCCACTCCTGTGTGTGTGTGTGTGTGTGTGTGTGTGTGTGTGTGTGTGTGTGTGTGTGTGTGTGTGTGTGTGTGTGTGTGTGTGTGGTCAGTGCAGCGTGGTTTTTAAATCAATTGTAAGAAATAATTTTTTCCAACAGTTACACACAAGTCAAAGATGGTTGCAGTCTGTCCTCTGAATGCTGCTAAAGCCGCTGAGCTCAAACAAGGTGTGCTTAGGCAGACATAAATTGAACACAGCATTTAAAAGGATGAATATCTTTTTTCTCTAAGTCGGCAAAAGAGAGGAGATAACTCTTCGTCCCAGATTTTTCTCCTGAATAAATATTGCTTTGGACATTGCTTTTTGAGACGCTATAACCCTGGATTTAGGAGGCACGGTCTGAATCACAGATACTATAACAGCGGGGGTTTATGGACAGAACCCTCTGTCGTTACTGCACAGCAATTGAATTTAGCAGACAGGAGCTGAAAATGTCCCTGTGTACTTCTACATGTACCAGTTTTTACTGATCTGAACAATGGTATTAATTCAATTATTTTCTCTCTTTAAATATTATTACAGTAGGGAGTGATTATACCAACGGTCCTTTTCCGTCCATTATTTTCAGCATTGACATGATAATACACATTTGGGGGGTGGGGGGGATTGTAGTTATTTAGTAGTGGGCACATGTATAGCCTTGCCCTTTTATCTACTAACAGTATATCTATCCTGACCATGTGATCTTTAAAGGTGGCTTTGCACTGCGCCAACACTGTACTGGTCAGTCTGGTCAGCAAATCTGTTTAAAAAAAAAACGCCTCATAACAGTGTTTTCGCTAGACAAAATCGGTGCCGGTCATGTGACCAGGTTTCATTAACAGTCATATTGGAAAAATCCAGTTCAAGTACTGATAAGCAACTAGATAAAGAATAATATATTTTTAGCCTACTATTTAGATTTAAATGTGGGCTACTTGCAACAGGCAGTGACAGCAACAACACAATTCAATCAAAGCACATAACATTTAATGTCCCGATAGGCATATTTTTTACTTACAAAGCAGAGGAAATAAAACAGTTTTTGCCCAAAACTATGTGAAAAATGTCGACTCAACTTCGATTTTCGACTTGTAGCCGACTGAAGTCTACTTTCAAAATTATTTATTATTATCATGATTATTTATTTTTTTAATTGGAAATGGAAGACGCAACCGTCTGTGAGTTGATGTGTGTTTGTGAGCGCACTGCAGGAGCTTCACGTCTGCCATGAGTGTGCATGAAAATGTCAGCTTGACAAATGGTTTGTAGATTTCTTTCACACAAATGAGAAAATGGTGCAATGCAAATTATTTAGCATGAAGTTATAACACCCATGTATGACTGGGATGTTAGTCACGTTAAAGAAACACCCAAAGCCTTCGTCCGAGGAAAGCAGCGTTTCACCGTGACATCTCGTCAGTGTGAGCCGATGCGCATACTAACTCTGTGGTTTGACAACTAGAATCATAATCAGGGATATTCCGCCCTTAAGGGCTGCCGGGGGAGGGAAAGCTTCCGCTATCTGATTGCATTTATAGAGCCCGAAAAACACAGTGCCGTGTCGCCAAACTGACTGCGCAACCGGAGAAAAAGTAAAGTGAAACAGCCGCTTCCCTCCGTGAGATTATGTCTACAGCAAACCAATATACAATCAGTCACCACCGTCACATGGACAGCGGTTAAATAAAGCTTCTCTTTATGTCTATCATTAGAGCTTTGGTGCAAATTCTGAACATTACGGTGGCCACTGTCTGTGGTGCTTAAAGGAAAACCTCCGATTGCAATGTTTTGCCCTGCCGCTGCAAAAAGTCACAGTGAATCGACCGATTTGTCGATGTATGCCTCTGACACATCTACACACAAATTAATGATTCGCTCGTATAAAACAAACTGGCTCATTTTATACAGTGCGGACAAAATTATTTACGTTTGCAAGTCAGAAAGTCATAATAAAAAATAAAAAGTAGGCTACTGGCTTATAATAGTAGCCTGCTGCGACTTACCAACTATAATAGCCTACTTTATCTAAAGTGTAGGTCTTTTCTCATATCAAATAAAAACTCTTTGAAAAATTAAAAAAGGAATGCAATTATAACAGTCTCTATCTCTCTCGCTCTCTCCCTTCTTTTCGGCTGAGCCGCTGGCATGGCATCAGCCGTCTCTTCGGAGTCATAGAAATCTTTATTGTAATTTACGTTAGACTGGCTGCTGCGTGGCATTAAGAAGTCATTCTTATATATAATATTTCATTTGTTTTGCCGTGGAGGCTTAGACTTTGATTTTCCCGCTTGATGTCGCCGTTTGAAGTTTGTAAACAGTCCATTAAATCAGAACGAGAGCGCGTCATGTCATTTTTTTCCTTTTACGCATACGCCACAGTCTACACAGTTATTGCTTTAAATTAATGTAACACGGTTTTTCATCTATTCAGTATCAAATAGTTGAAAATCACTGTAACATGTTTTTAAACAATTCATAGTGTGCAGAGGGAATTACTTCAACCAGCCATTTTGACCGGTGACTATAAGAATTTTCGTTCCCCGTCGTTTTTTTCCGGTAATTACCGGACAACGGAAATTCTGCCTCAGAAGTGATTCAAGATGGTTTATTTGTCATTAGGGATGGGAATTGATAAGAATTTCACGATTCCGATTCTGCTTATCGACCCGATTCCTTATCGATTCTCATTGGGTGAGAGAATAAGTACAAATTAGTTTGTTTGTATCTGATCTAGCTTCTTCGGGCTGTGCCCGGCCAGGCCCCGTGGCAGACCCGGCCACCAGATACTCGCTGGCGGGCCCCCTTTCTGGGCCTGGCTCCATACGGGCATCCTCCGGGCAGGGTCTCTCCTTCTCTAACTTCTTTTTCGCGAGGAACTCGGGGCAGAGCCACTACTCCTTTGCGTCGAAAGGAACAAGTTGAGGTGGGTCGGGCATCTGGTAAGGATGCCCCCAGGGCGCCTCCCTACGGAGGTGTTTCAGGAGCGTCCAGCTGGAAGGAGGCTTTGGGGAAGACCCAGGACTAGATGGAGAGATTATATCTCCACCTAGTCCTGGGAACGCCTCGGGATCCCCCAGTCAGAGCTGGTCAATGTGGCCTGGGAAAGAGAAGTTTGGGGTTCCCTGCTCAAGCTGCTGCCCTCGACCTGACTCCTGATAAGTGGTTGAAGATGATGATGATGATGATGATGAAGATGTGAACACAACATAAACAGGACGTAACCCCAGAGAGCAAAACAGGGCAGGCGATATCATTAAAAAAAAAAAAAAAAAAAAAAGCGACATGTACAGATGTAAATGCTAACTTATGAGTGGTTAACATCATACATATGTGCAGCATGAATATTAAAAGTAAACCGACATTTTTTAAATTATGTTTTTAAACAGATGTTAACTGTTGTTCAGTGTGAGGTGGTTCATTGCACACAAGGAAACAACACTGTTGTGATTCACTCATTGAGCATTAACACTAGTGGGGGAGAAGGCTGAAGGTTTCCCTTAGAGCAAAGGGCCTAACCCTATGTAGTGGCATTCCGTCTGTATACTTCAAATTTCGATACCACAATCCAGCTTTAGGCACAGTAACTTAGTCTGACGCGAATGACATGAGATATTGTTTCTGGTTCAAAAGATTTACTGAAAAAAGGTCAAAAAATATACAAAATCACACGTCACACGGTAAAGAAATATTATGCTCCCGTGCCTATGGGCAGCTGTCTTCCAAACTAAAATGGCGCATGTAATACGTCACAAAAATAAAGCATTTGGCCTAAACATATTAAATATTACAAAATTACTTTAGCTGAAAATACACTTATAAAAAGCAAATAACATGAACTGTAAATTATTATGAATTATAAAAAACACATTATTTCCACAAATATTATTAAACAATTTCTTATGTTTTATGCAATCTGGCTCTTACACCCTAAATCTAAAGGGTTTATTCTCTGGTGTGCATGAAACAAAAAGCATGTACACAACAACACTAAGCAGCACCAGACATATTTAGTAGGGCTGTCAAAATTAACGCGTGAACGCAGGGTGATTAATTTCTGGAATTAACGCGTTAATTTTTTTAACGCATGTACAGAATGATCCGCCCCGTGCATCCCACCCGCTCTACACTACAGTCACTCTAACGTTGTGGCTGACCCAGGATCAGTAGCTGCGCGCGGCCAAACATAGCAGCACGCTAGTCTGTGTTTTAAACTACTAACCATGGACCTATAACTGCTGCTAACGGCCACGTCTGTGTCGCGGCTGGCAGTTGCTCTCGGAAGCAACATTCTGCTCCATTCACGGGAGGAAACTAATGTCTGCAGTTTTCAGAGGTGTGTGTGATTAATATGTGACATCAACATAACGTCGGCTACACACACACACTGTAGCAGAGGAAACTGGTGGATGTAGCCTACCGGTACCGCGCTGATCTGCTTGTATCACAGGTTTCACTTTAGAGGTGTCGGCCAGAACACCACATATGGCCAAAAACGTCAGATTATAAGCATGAGACGAGGAGAGGAGGAGTATGGTTTATCCGCTCTTTATTTTCCTTCTTTCACAGACACAGCAGCATAGATCGCAGGAAAAGAAACACAGGCTTAAAGAGATCCTATTATACTACTTTTCTGGTCTTAATATCTTCTTTTACACTGCTATAGAGCAACCTGACACGAATCACATCACAAAAAACTATGAATATTTTCGGGAAGCTCTTTCTCTTATTTTGGCGATCCAGCACGTCCTGTCAACACTTGAGTGTGTGTGCTTCGGCCATCTCCGCTCCCTCCGCCTGTGCTTCGGCCATCTCCGCTCCCCTCCCCCCCCTCCTGCAAACCCCACTCCGTTGTGATTGGTTACCTTCCTTCCGGAACACTTTCAGTGGCGGGAAGCGCGAGCATGGACCTATAAGGGCGCGAGGCAGACGCGAACAGGGAAGTGACAGCATTACCATACATGGAAACATCCACGTGGAGACGTCACAAAGTTTTATGCGACGTCACAAATTATGAAAGGGTAGACCGCTTTGAAGACGTGACTTCTCGACTGGCTAGAATAGTGTTTAGTGCTCTGCACAGACACCCCAGACGGTCAGCAGGGAATACGTCGAAATGCATGTAAGTCATTATTTGATAATTTAGTATGGTTAAGCATGACTATAAATCATCATAACAACGTTTATAGGTCATAAAAGTCAAAAAGCATCATAGGTCCTCTTTAAACTCCGCTCGTGAGGAAACGTTACAACAGCTGTTGCGACCCGCGAATCGTGGCCGTTAATAACATGCATAAACTATAGCCTAATTTATAACAGCGACCGGGACTGCATGTAGACTACTTACTCACACACGGGTGATTCACATGAACTCAAATAAACATTTGATTTGATTTGATTCAATTTATTTCTGACATATCGATGATACAAAACAAAATGAAAAGCATGGAAATACAACAAACAAAAATTATGTTTTCACAAAAAAAATAAAAATAAAATAAATAAATAAATAAATAAATAAAAGAAAACAAATTATCTGTATTGCTGAGATATGCCTGAAAAGGAGCAGGAAGAAGTATACACTTATTTAATCCTACCCCTTTTCCATAGTAAAAAAATAAAAATATTTATTAAATAAAAAAAATAAAAATATTTATTATATTCGCTTCTCTTAATCCATATATTCTCTGTACAATTGGCGATACTATATTTGCCATTTACGAACTATACATACATACATACAACTTAATATACTTATAACATTTTTTATATTTTATATATTTATACAATGCATATATCTATATTTATAATTATAAACAATCAATATATCCATATCTACATACATATCTATACAATCAGTATATATATATATCCATATAATTATAATTTCCTTCTTACTTCACACCCTCATCCCTGTACCTTTTGAAAATCATTGCTTTGAACCTTTTTTTAAACTGGATCATGTTTGGACATTGCTTTAGCTCCATGCTCATCCCATTCCACAGTTTCACACCCCCAATTGAGATGCAATGACATTTTAAAGTCATGCGTACCGCCAGTGTCTTAAAGTTTAACTGTTGCCTCAAATTGTAACCCCCCTCTCGGTCAAAAAAATGTTGGTTGCAGTTTATTTCTAGCTTTGAACATGATTTGTGCAACTTCATATTCAACCAGGTCATTGAACTTTATGATACGGGAATGTAAAAAGAGGAGGTTGGTGTGATCATAATATCCAGCTTTATTGATTATTCTTATGGCTCGTTTTTGTATTGTGACTAATGGTAGCAGTGAGCCTTTGTAAGTGGTCCCCCAGACCTCCACACAGTAATTTAAATAAGGTAAGATCATTGAGCAGTAAAGAATATGCAATGATTTTTGATCCAATAAATGCTTTGCTTTACACAGGACTAAGATGCTTCGTGACAGCTTAGATTTAACATGTTTTATGTGAGGTTTCCAGCTGAGCTTATGGTCTATTGTCACACCAAGGAATGTATTTACATACACTCTTTCAATATTAACACCGTCAATCATAATATTTACGTCATTATTTAAAGTACAATTTCCAAACAACATGATTTTTGTTTTACTTATTCAATGACAATTTATTATTGTCACACCACTTTTTTAATTTGCTCATTTCAGTTGTAATTAACTCCAGAAGCTGCTGCAAGTCCTCTCCCGTACAAAAAATATTAGTGTCGTCTGCAAATAACACGAATTGTAAAATCTTTGATGTTTTGCATATATCATTAATGTAGAGAATAAAAAGAATTGGCCCTAATACTGACCCCTGGGGGACCCCACAGGCAATGTCCAAACAAGATGACATATGTTCACCCATCTTCACAAACTGTTGCCTGTTCTGTAAATAGCTCCTCAGCCAGTTTAATACAACCCCCCTGATACCATACCGTTTTAATTTATTGATTATTCTGTCATGATTTATGGTATCAAATGCTTTTTTGAGATCAATAAAAACACCGGCTGCATAATTCTTTTGGTCCAGGGAATTTGAAATCTTTTCAATTAGCTCAATGACTGCTAATGAAGTGGATCGGTTGGGTCTAAAGCCGTATTGGCTGTCAGTTAGTAAATTGTGTTTATTGATGAAATTGTTAAATCTGGCAGCAAAGAGTTTATCTAAACTTTTTGAAAATTGAGGAAGCAGTGAAACAGGCCTGTAGTTTGTGAAGTGGTGTTTGTCTCCAGTTTTGTACAGCGGTAAGACTTTTGCAATTTTCATTTTTTGGGGGAATTTACCAGTTTGAAATGATAAGTTACAGATGTGCGTAAGTGGTTTTGCAATTCCTTCAATGACATGTTTAACTATTCTCATGTCAATGTCATTATAGTCGGTAGAAGTCTTGTTTTTACAATTATGAACAAGCTCTATAATTTCACTCTCTTCCACTGCTTTTAGAAACATTGATTTTGGATTAATGTCTATTAAATCATAATTATTGTCTTCAGATCTCACAGATCCTGGGTCATTAATTTTTTCTGACAAATTTGGTCCCACATTTACAAAGAATTTGTTAAAACCATCAACCACATCATCCATATTATCTATTGTATTTTCTTTCTCCATAAAATACTCAGGGTAACCTGTATTTTTTGATCCATTTCTAATAATACTATTTAGCACATTCCATAAACCTTTCATGTTGTTTTTGTTATTCTCTAGTATTTTATTATAGTATTCTTTCTTACATATCCTCATTATATTGGTTAATTTATTTCTATACTTTTTATACTTATTTTCTGCTTCTGCAGTTGAATTTTTCATAAATTTTCTATACAGTGTATTTTTCTTTTTGCAGGCATTTTTCAAACCCTTATTGATCCACGGACTAGTTGTGTGTTTATGTCCATCACTGTATTGTTTCACAGGACAGTGTTTGTCATAAAGTGATTTAAAAACGTTAAGAAATCCATTATATGCATTGTCAGTATCTTCTACCTCATATATTACACTCCAATTCTGTTTCAGTAAGTCACTCCTTAGTGCATTTATGTTTTCTTCGGTTCTCCGTCTTTTGTATTTAAAATGACTGGTGTTCTTTGGTTTCGTATAGTTATCAAATCAAATCAAATCAGTTTTATTTGTATAGCCCAAAATCACAAATAGCATTCGTCTCAATGGGCTTTACAGTCCATACAATATGATACAGTATGGTACAATATGACACAACATGATATAATATGAAACAATATGACACCCTGCCCTTACACCCTTAGCTCGGCTGAGAAAAAACTCCCAGTAAAAAACCCTTTACCGGGATTAAAAAAAAAATAGAAGAAATCTCAGGGAGAGTTGACAGAGTAAGGGATCCCTCTCCCAGGACGGACATGCTGCAATAGATGTCATAAGTAGAGAAAAATCACGAAGGATTTTGATCATTGTCCAGATGTTTAGATGGTAATACTAAAGTAAAGTGCAAATAGTATGGATGCAGGACGAATTCAGATGATGCCAGAGGATCCACACCGTCTCGTCTCGTCTCCACCAGGGAAAACTAAGGTTTCCAGCACCGGGATTTCACCCCACGTCTCCAGGTGGTATCTTTAACCACTGCAGCATCTTACGCGTAGGCGATCCATTCTCAGATGTTGCCAGAGGGGAGACCAGATCCACACCATCTCACCACGACCAGGGAAAACTGGAAGAGGACAGACAAGCAACCAATGAGCAAAGCAAAATTGAATTTAAAGATTGAACAAACAAGCGAGTAGAAATAGTACTATCCTGATGGACGGTGAAACAGTGCTGATGTGAGGCAACAGCAGGCGGGGAGCATCCGTTCCTAGGACAGCTGATTCCACACAGAGCTCGGAATCAGTCGAGCAGGTAGACAGGGGGAGAGAACCCCCAGGGCATCGCTCAGCAATCATGGAAGATAGACAGAAGAGCACAAATGTTAGAGAAATGGTATCAGTTATTTTATTTTGCATCGGCAGGACAATTACTCAGTGGGAGGACAACCGGTACTCAGGCTCTGACAAACCGAGACCGAAGGCAGCTCATCAGGCTGATGATAATAACGCTATAACAATGTTCAACAATATGAACACAATTAACATTAAATAACATTGATTTACACTCTACCGTTCCCCACCGACACACAATCGGCGCTAGCCTCCCAGACCCAGAGCCTGCCCCCCAGCACCCCGCCCCCAGAGAGCACGCCCCAGTGCGGCACTAGTCCAGTGGAGGACCGGGGCCGTAGATAGAGAATAGATAGTATAGAATAGGGAAATAGCCAAATGCACCGCTGCCACGAGGAGCAACCACAGCCGAAACCCCCGGAGGGGCGGCCCGTACAGCCCACTCGGGCCGGCCAGACCGGCCATGCCCAGCCCATGAGACAAGTTACAGTGATAAACAACAAAAACAGGCAAATGGTCACTGATGTCACTGTATAGCAGTCCGCTACATAGTAGCGGACTACTATGTACTATGTCTAATACTATGGATAACAATACAGTAGTATTGTTATCCATAGTATTTGTGAATATATTGTCTATTAATGTTGCCGAATGAGAAGTAATTCTACTAGGTCTTGTTATTGTAGGATATAGACCCATACTGTACATAGTATTGATAAATTCCTCTGTCATTTTATGTTTTTTTGGATTCAAAACACGTTTCACATATGGAATTATCGATTACTGCGGCAACATGCACGCTCACACATCTGACCGAGGCAGAAGAGAAAGGAAACTTACTAAACAGCAGTGCCGTGGCGTGGGGATTTTTTTTTGAGGAAACCAAGTGACACCTTTAATCTACATGTGTATTGGAAAGTGGGGGACAGAAAAGAGTAGGCTACGTTGCAGCGTGTATTTAATGTAACTACAAGAGCTATTATAGCGCCTGGTCACTTTACCAGGACTTACACACGCCTGTAATCTGTCCGACACCGCTCGTTCGCTCTCTCTCTCTCACTCACACACTTCCTTATCGTCTTATTAAATTAAAATTTTTATTATAAATGCACCCCCCACCCCGACCGGAATGCACAACTAGCCGCTTAATGCCCAATGCAGATTCGAATTCATTCACAATATAATTAGGGGACGTTTTAGGCTATTTTAAGTTTCACGTTCACATGAGACACGACTCACACAATCAGTTGTAGGTGCTTGACATACACACATACTTTCTATACATCCTTTTCGTTTAAGAACTAGGCCAAATGTTCATTATACAACACTACTTAAGACAACCCAGAACAACTTCAGTGGATATACAGTAGGCCTACCAATGCAACTTAATCCAGGCAATCAAGGCACAATTAGCAATAAAATAACACAAAACATAACACACATAGTTACACAGACAGTTAAGGGAACAGTTAACCCGCGCCGGGAGAAGGTGTGTATTTTACCCACTATTTGTAGAGGAAGGCCATTAGCTGAAGTTTGCCGCTACCAGCCAGCCACTCGGTGCGGACATAGTTATCCTCACGGAAAGTGCGATAAACTTTCTTTCTCTCCACACGCATTGGCCTGCCGTCAGATTTGATTTTTAATGGCTTCTCAATTGGCAGTTTGGTAAAATAATTTGTTACTAAATACTCAAAATCTCCACCCTCCATAACTTTTCTTGCTAATATGATAACAATGCAAATCTCCCGCTATTGTTATTGTTGTTAAATTTCAGTGACATTGATAATGATGCTTTGATTTGATTGGTGTGAAGCCAAAGGCCGAGTGGCTTCCCTTGACACCCTCCTGAACAATCACAGGAGGGCAGTGTCAAGACAACAGCCTCACCTGATTGAGAGGAGAAAAATGGGGAAGAAATGACAGGAACACAGCACCAAATAATTACCGAAACTGTTAATAAAAATGTTTTTATTGGATGACAACTACAGCCTAAAAAACAGGGAAGCCTGGCTTCCCTTGGCCTCCACCACTGCTAAACAGACTCTCCGGCCGACAGACGTCACGGCCCTAACTGACATCCACACTGAATAAAATTCATCTTAACACACTGTAAGAAATATCAAAGACTAACTTGTGAACTTTGGGGCCTTTTACACACACACACACACACACACACACACACACACACACACACGCAAACTGCAATCAGGTTGTATTCAGGAATGCAAAACCATGGATTCACCAAATACATGCCATTATAGTCTATGCTATATTTGCTCAAAGACATAGGAATAGAGACAGCCAAATTGAAGTATGGTGTGGTAGAATATGTTTTAGTTGATAATTTATTTGCAGTATTTACACCATCATTTGAATGTTCAATGAATAAAAAACTACATTTAAATGTAGATATTCTGTCCTTTATCTTTCAATTCATATAACAATATACAGAAAAAATGGTAATTTGTTGGGCCATTTCGAATGGTAGAATTAATCGTGATTAATCCACAGAATCCTGTGATTAATCTGATTATTATTATTTTTATGCTTTATTGATAGTGTAGAGACAGAGTGGAAATGGGGCAGAGAGGGGAGTGACATGCAGAGAACGACCGCGGGCCGGAATCGAACCCGGGTCCGCTGCTGGCCGAGGCCCATGGGGTGGACGCCCTACCAACTGAGCTAAGGGCGCCCCCCCCCCCCCCGATTAAAAATGTTAATCGTTTGACAGCCCTAATATTTAGCAAAAACCTGTTGAAGATAGTGGAGCATGTATTAGCTAAAGAGTGAGAGATTGCCCTGGTGAGAGAGAGAATATTGGACTTATTTAGCAAGTTGATTGTTAAAAAGTGATAGCGTGGGGGCGCCCTTAGCTCAGTTGGTAGGGCCCAGCAGCAGACCCAGGTTCGATTCCCGCCCGGGTCCTTCTCTGCATGTCACTTCCCTCTCTGCCCCATTTCACCTCTGTCTCTTCACACTGTCAAAAAAGCATGAAAAATGCCCAAAAAATATCTTCAAAAAATTCAAATTCAAAGTGATAGCGTGCACTATGTAACGTTGTGTGTGTCAGAGAACTGAACATTTTCTAAGGTTTATTCTCATAACTAATCAAACATTCCACACAGGAAAGTGTGATCACTGGAACACTGTTCAAGTAAGTTCCTGAAAGTAACTGTTGCAGATTTGTTTACATATTCTAGACGTTTGGATCGTTGGTTGCCGCAAATAATTTTGTTCTGATTTACAATGGTAGAATTATTAAAGTGTGTAAACTAAATGCAGGCTCTGCATATGTAAACAAATCCCCCTCACCTAAAACTGCATAGTGCACCTTTAAATCCGGTTGCACTTGGCTTTACCTCTTTCAAATAGCCAAATCATTGTGAGTGACTGCTGCTGTGTCTAATCTCACATTGTGGGAAACCTTGCCCCGGCAAACGTAATGTCTGGATCATGCTACAAACACTGCCGTCTTTGTATTTTCCTTTCACACAATCACATGAACAATCTGACCTATAGTACATGTTAGCGGCGTCTAATGCTAAATGGACTGGATTCAAATAGCGCTTTCTCTGCAAAGCCTCAAGAAACTTTGCAATTTTTTGCCACACACACACACACACATGGCTGTCGCATCGCTCGTCAATGCCACTTTTGGTCTTTCTGTAATAGTTTTTGCTCCATATATAATCTTCTATTATGTATAGGCAAATCAGGTTTTTCTTGATTGGTAATTGCAGCTTGAAGGCAGACGCATTTATTTGTGCAACCAAAATGAAGGGCATTTTCCCCATCTTAGATAGTCTTTCACAGACAATGTAAGATAACTTCTACATATTTGTCCCAAAAAACTTGAAAATCTCAAGGATGCACACCCTCGTGCTGTGTGCAAGCCACATCTGGAAGCTCAGGCCGATCTGACTAACAGTGAGAAAGATCACCCTTACCCATTGCGCCACGGGCGCCCCCACCCCTACTTCTTTTGAGCATTTTTTTTGTTTTTACAATATCACATTCATCCAGGCCCGGATTAAGAGGAAAGATTACACTAGGCATACTGCATTTTTTCGGGCCCCCTCCAAACGGATACTTCACGATTTAGTGACAAAACTACATACATTTGAACTGCCACAAGAGTATTATGCTCATTCATTTGTTTAAGAGTTGCGCGTTTGTAAACGGGAGTAAAGAGAAATGTAACCGTGTGCGACTTCACGTCTGTTTGTGAGCGCACTGCAGGAGCACTTCTGTAAAGAGCGTGCAGAGTCCAGTGTGCAAGGACAGATTAACATGACCACGGGCCCTGGACACAAACCAGCCATGGACCCCTACCAACACGCAAATACACGGACTAGCACACCGTGCAATCCACAATCACACACATTATAATGCAGCGCACAGCCTAGAGAGAGAAAGAGAGAGATAGAGCGAAATACAATTCTATAAAGTCTCTCTGGTGCTGCGCAAGAGAAAGAGAGTCTTTGCGCCGGAGTCTACTAGACAGTTAGATTAGGGCAGAGACACCGACGATGCGAGCGCGCTCTAAGCGCGCGAACAGATTGTTTTTGCCTTTGTAAGATCTCTGCGCCTGCTTTTTCGCCCCCCTCGGAGCCTACACTCAATGTCTGAGCGAAGCAGCGCGTCACCCCGTGAAACGCTGTGTTGGTGTCTTCACAGTGAGACAGACACACTCTGTGGTTTAAAACTAAATGATCACAGGGGATTCCTGCACGTTAACGGGTGTCGAGGGGACAGGCTCCGCGATCTGATTGCATGTCCCGAGCCTGGATACCCCAATCCCCAATCTCACTGCCGACTAACTGTAAAGTGAAACAACCGCCTCGCTCGTTACACTGGTACTGGTGCGTAAAGGGGACGCACAGTTAGCACACTTTCCTCACTACAACTGCCACAGCAGAAAAGCCACGGTAGGTCGATCGCTTTGTCGATTCGTGCCTCTGACACGTTGACTCGCAACATAATGAGTCGCGCACACACGCTTGTCCCGGCCGAATATAAGACCCCGAATATAAAACAACCCGACTTTTTACGACCCAGGGGGGAAACCCCCGTCAAATTTTTTTAATTAAAAAAAAAAATTCAAGGGCCCCCCTATTGGCCAGGGCCCTGGACATGTGCCCACTTTGCCCATGCGGTAAGGAGCAATTTTTCAAACTGGATGAAAAACAGTGCAATGCTTTATTCAGCATAAAGTTAAAACACTCGTGCAAGCCAGATTTAAACACAAAAGCCTTGCGTGAGCGAAGCAGCGATTCACCTGGTGAAAACTGGCGTGGAACTCTGTGGTGGGTAACGGCGAAATTCACATTGATGAGACATCGCCTGTGTGACCCGCCGTACAGAAAAACTCTGGTTTGACGGCTAAAATAATAACCGGGAGCAGAGCCGGCCCAAGCCTTCATAAGGCCCTAAGCCGAATTTGATTAGGGCCCCCCTCTCCAATGTTATCGTGGCCAAATGATTGACTATTGTTAAATGTCATTCACACACCCAGTTCATTGCTAGTGCCTCCAATGTCCAGCTTAGTGAAAATAGTGGCTAGCCGAGATCCTGACTCTCCTAGGGGGGTCCGGGGGTATGCCCCCCCGGGAGATTTTTTTTACCTTTTTAAATTGAAATGCATGAATCTGGTGCACTTTGAGAGGGAAATTAAGAGGCTAAATCTGAGGATTTTTTTGTGAACAAATAATTTTGAGATACTGGCTCAAATGAAGTAGAATTAAAAGCTATTGAAGAAAGACATATGGATTTTCCATAAAAATATTAATATAGAAAAAATATAATTCAGTGTCCTCTAGGATGGGCTTGGTGCTTTTTTTTCTTTTATGGGACATATTTCTCTGTAATTTAATGAATGCATTTAAATGCAGTGAGAGGAACGTAGCAGAAGAACTCTGTTGTCCAGCTATCTTTTTTTTCCACAGATGAGGCTGAAATAGGCTATAGGCTAAATAGACTATACACAGTGCATGGGCAACTGAGGGCAGCCCCATTTCCAATTTTTTTAAATAAACTCAATACCGAGTGATAAGTTAACCTCGGATGAACTGATTCAATTATTAGGCTATTAACTATCCAGACCAAAACATTGTATTCATTTTTTTGTATGATAACTTACATTTGCATAATATGATGTTAATATCAAACACACGTACTAAAAAAAAAAAAAAAAAACATTTTTTTTTTTTTTTTTTTTTATCCTTCTCACTGGGCCCCCTAGTGGAAATGGGCCCTAGGCACGTGCCTAGAATGCCTATGCCTAGATCCGGCCCTGCATTCATCGGCAAAATTACAATGCTGCTTTATTTTTATGTTTTAAATTGAGAAATACATATTCCGGAACTGTCAATAACCTCTGTATTTAAATAAATACACCCCCCCCCAACCAACCACCACCTTAACTAACACATTTCCTGCTGGAAAGACTGCACACTTAGCACAAACTTCTCTTTGATTCAACCATTGAGGTTTCTCTACTTATTTCTTGTCTGCGTCTTGCTTTTTGAGAGGCAACAGCATCTTAATTACTCTGCCTAATTAAACGTAAACTCTTGAAAAGTGACAAGTGTTATTGAAATCACACACACACACGCGCACACACACACACAACACACAAAACATCCCCTGAACTCATCAAGTGTAGTCGAGTATTATTTTTCATTGTATTTATTAATTATTCATTATCTTTTTTAAACTCCAAAAGCTGATTACCCTGCACTGCAGCACACACACAAATACGAACAGGGACATGCACACACGCGGCTGACGGCTGTCAGAGCTGCTAGCTGTTATTCACAGAGGAGCTGCCTCAGCTACGCACCATGGGAATTAACAAACGCTACAAGGAATTAGTGTTTCTTGGCACTGTACAAATGAACTTGTTCATGCTCCGTCTCTCTGCAATGCATGTTTGCTCCTTGATACGACTCCATTCGGGTGCTTTGTGTGTGTGTGTGTGTGTGTCTGTGTTTGTGTCTCCGTAGATTACCAGAAATTAGGCATGGGAAAGCCCCAATGTCAGACACATTTCTCTGGGTGATTTTGTCCCGACAGAAACAATATAAGGAAGAGAGACAGTGCCAGCTCCACATACACAAACACACAAAACATGCATGTGTCTACGAAGCAATTGTGGTATTTCCTGACACAGATGCACACTCACTCAAACACACTTCACTTCCAACACACATCTCTTTTATTGTAATGTCTTCCTCTAGGTACTACCTTTTCCTTTTACAGGGCAGACTTGTAGTCTTTCTCTCTCTCTCCCTTTTTGGTCTGTAATATTCCCTTATCCACTCACAGACTCCTCACCAAGACATCACATGTTCAGTTCAGTTTAGTGGCCATGTAGCTATAAACAAAATATGAACAATAATACTGTAAGTGTGAAGTGGGATAATATCACAAGGCACTGTGCCAGTATCCAGTGACTAAACAATGTATGATTAGTTTGAATTAATTTTCATTATCTTTTTACCCTCCCAAGTCAGAGCAGCGTTGTGGATCTTGTGTAGCTAAATGCATAACTACATACAAAAAACATTTTCCCTTTCGGCTTAACAATGCCAGAGATCATTACTTTATTGGCAATTTGGCAAAGCAGTTTGTTGATGTTGAAAACCGTGCAGATGTGGTCATTAATGATTAATTTGCTGCATCTGAGCAAACAAGTACCATCCATATCCAATACATTCTGCTTATGCATTGTTCTGCTTAAGTATTGGATTGAAATGCTCAACTTGAAGTAAAGTAATAATTAATTCAATACAATAAGGAACAAATAAATCAGAAGCAAGATAGAGCCAACTGAAATAATGAAATATAATTCAAGGCGAAACACTTGCAAGCAAAAACATTGTTTGTACAAGCAAAAGTCAATTTTGAGATTTTTTGCTTCCCTAGCTTCCCTAGCATGTCATCATTCATTCTATCATGAATCAAAGGCCCACAATGTACTTTACGTTTTTTACGTGACTAAACCTTGTCTGTTTGCGTATTTCCAGCGCCTGGTAGGCAGAGTGGGTCACAATTACTGGTAACAACACAAAGGCAAACCTAAAAAAATAAACTAAAAGATGAACAGATAGATAAAAAAGTATTCAAAATCTGTATAGTTAAAATGATTCCCTAGTGTCCTTGTTCTTCTAACTGACTAAAGTATAACTTGTAACAAAACAAAGGAGAAAGGATCACCACATCACCTGCCTTGCCTGACAAACAGGAAGTGATACGTGGCCAGCCGTTCCAAAAAGGAAAGAGCGTTCATGGCCACACTGGACAGCTCATGGTGATAATAGATTTAAAATGGCAGCCACACCTGTGACACCAAAATGACCGCTCTCGCTTAATATGTCACCACCTCATGCCCCACGTGTGATGTTACTTCCTGCACTGGCGTCTGATTCAAGGACGGTTTGGACACTGAGGCTCCCAGGAAGCTGTCTGTTTCCTGACCCAAAAAGTCCAGGGCTTTGGTAAAGAAGAGGATGTGTGACACATAAAAGGAACAAAATACTGTATGTGGATTTAATGGAAATAGTGGAGGACTTTGCAGTTGGTGATACATTTATGTTTTTGTTTTTAATCCAGGGAAAAGTTGATTCACAGCAATGGTTTCCGTGGAAAACCTGTTTCACCTAATGTGACCACTGTTCTGTTTCTGACCCATGTTGCGTTATGAAAGGCAAGAGCATTTAAAAGGTGGAGTCAGCGATTTTGGAGAACTTTTATTGTCAAATGATTAAAATCAGTAATAATAATATCTCCTACACTGTAAAATGTGATTACATGTTGCTAGCTATAGTGGGCCCCCTTTGTTTACATACCTTTTGTTTACAGAACGGTTTGTTGCCCAAATGTTACATGGTGGACTCTCTAATTTGAAAAGATCTTTCTGACATATCCACCTTCCCAATGTACAGCCATCACATTGCCATAGAATCAGATCCAATTCAGTGTTACAATATTAACCAATCACATCACCCTATTAATATACTTCTTAATGATGTTGTATACCTGTGGTAGAGTGTGTGTGTGTGTGTGTGTGTGTGTGTGTGTGTGTGTGTGTGTGTGTGTGTGTGTGTGTTGCTGCATCTGAAGAAGCTTTAGTACAAAAAGGCCCATTAAGACATTACACAGACATAACCCACCTCCCCAACCTCTTATGGACCACAAAGAGGTTTTGTTAAAGGATAAGACCAGCCTGTGTAGTGGCACTGCCATGGATGGGGGGATGGAGGAGGGAGGGCAGGAAGATGGGGTAGGAGGCCAAAGATGAGGATTTGATAAACACCCACCCACACACACACTAACTCACTCACACACACACACACACACACACACACACACACACACACACACACACACACACACACACACACACACACACACACACACACACACACACACACCAACAACAGACATTTTTTCCTCTGATGACCAAAGTCTGGACACGTCGGTACCAGCAGCCTGTGTGTTTGTAGGTGTTGGGTGTGGAAATGAATTGGCTGAGAAAGCCTTCAGCTCAACACTGTCCCCACATGGTGGAGCAGAGAATGACACAGCAGGCTGCTGTAGTTTTGTGCTGTTGGTGAAAGGTTTCCTCTTCAAAAGCCAAGAGCCTATACTCATATCCATTTCACTCACTCAAACGCATCATTCTTTTCAATCCATCCACATTTCTGCCTTCTTGACTCCCACATTATGTTCAAAGTTATTATACTTTACACACAAAGCTGTCTCACTAGAATACATCGACATGGTGTAACTTCATCGGACTTAATTAAACTGGATTGACCAATCAACACTCTGGAAAAGTGCAGTCAGTCTTCCTACAGGGTCCTCACAGGGACAAAAAGACCCGCAATTACTGTCAAGTGACGGATAGAAACAGCCTAGCTCAAAATAGACAAGCCCAGAGAATTTACCCAGCATGTGAACCTCACTCACTCACTCACTCCTCAAATCCTGAGACTGCTCCATGCTTCAATCTGTTGTAACTGTATGGAAAACTTCACCAGATTTTACAAGTTCTATTCATCAATAGACATCAATGGTGTAGTGTTGCATTCGCAAAAATTTCATTTATTGTATTTCCTTGCACTTCCAATCGACCACATAACATAATAGAAGTGTACTAACTAAATTAATAAATTGATTTAAAGCTGCAGTTGATAGTTTCCCAACGCTCTACCTGCTGTAGCTCCTGCCTCCGAACGACAGCTATGCGCGTTCATGTTGCTCCTAATCTGGCGCTTCATCATTTTCTGTCAAAAATGGTTCAAAGCGCTCAATGCACCTAGTGGCTGGCGTAGATAAACACTAGTGCTTCGCTGTACTTTTTGTGAAAGTTCCCCCGGACTTAGCCGTTATGTTTGGGTTCATTATATGGAGGTGGTGGCTGCACACAACCGGGTGAGTTAACTAATGCTATCCCACCGGTAATAACTTGGTTTATCGGCTAAAGCACAGCCGCTCATATTTACTGAATTAACCAGGAAGCCCATTCTCCTGGCTCACTTTCCACACGTCTTCTAACCCCGAGCGGCTTCATACAGCAACAGCCGCCCGCAAATACATTTCCTCCTCGGTGTTTCTCAGCCTCTGTGTACACTGTCCTCCCACCGTGTTAGTTGTTGGTATCCGGGGAATGGTAAATTGAGGGTTCGTTGCATAGATAGTATAGTATAGATAGTTTGTTGGAGAAGACATTGCTATTCGCTGTCCGCCATAGCAGGGCCAAACAGTAGTGTCAAACTGCTAGGGTTGTGAACGCTGACGCAACTGACGCATCAACTGATTGGTCAAAATTAACATGCGCGGTGGCTATTTTTCGGGGGAGCAAAGTGATGAAATTCTTTTTTTCAGACCACTTCACATACATGTTGCTGAAATGGGTATTATGACAGTTTTGCCAAATAGTACAGTGAAAAAATTCTCAACTCTAGCTTTAAGCAAAATATTGTTTTAAGTTTGGTTTAATTGATTTAGAATTGTTTTTATTGCTTACGGCACAGAAAAAGTCTGCAGAGGACTATGATGATTATGATATGAGTTAGTGAGGGAGAAGAAATGCATGCATCGTTCTACTTTCTAAGATTTTAACAGACACATTTAAAAAGAAGACAAATTTCTTAAAGAGGACCTATTATACTTTTTTCGACTTTTATGACCTATAAACGTTGTTATAATGATTTATAGTCATATTTAACCATACTAAAGTATCAAATAATGACTTACATGCATTTAAACGTATTCCCTGCTGACCGTCTGGGGTGGCTGTGCAGAGCACTAAACACCAGGGCAGCCGGTCAAGAATTCACTTGTTCAAATTTCCGGGATTTGTTGCGTAACAAATCCGGATTTTTCCATGTATGGTAATGCTGCAACGTGCTCAGTCACGCCCCGGCCATGCCCCCACCTGCCTGCTCATATCTGCCCACTCATATCTGCCCACTCGCTGCCGGAAGGTAACCAATCACAACGGAGTGGGGTTTTCAGGAGGGGGATGAGGGGGCGGAGAAGCACAAAGCCGAGTGTGGACAGAGGCTGTGTTCGGAAAGCCATACTAACGTCCTACTCATACTCATGTTGACTTAAATTTGAGTATGCGAGTTTGGGTATGCGAGAACTTCCCGGGTGAGTACTAACGTCCGTGAAGATTTTGGGTGTGGATCGATTGGATACTTTTCCTACTCAACCGCCCCACAATGCACTGGGTCAATTCTAACCGCACAGGAAAATTAAATATTTTCGAGCAAGTTGCTAGGCAACGACATTGTTTGGGGTCCGCTATCTGACAATTGTACGTGCAGTCATTCATAAACTCTTACACTAGATAAGAGATGAAGATAAATACCTAACAACATTAGAGTTGTTGGTTCCACACACCGCGGCTCGTCCAGCTCAACTCACAGACAGCTGAGTACTGTCTGATGAGCCGGACAGAGAGCGTCGGAGGGATCCTCCGCCTCAAAACATAAAACGTGTAAAATGCAATGTGTGGCGGAAACTAACACTGCACATCACCCTGAACACACCGTCCCCACCTTGAAACATGTTGGTGGCAGCATCATGCTGTGGGGGTGCTTTTCTTCAGCAGGGAAACTGTTCAAAGTTCATGCAAAGATTTATGGAGCCCAATACAGGGCAGAAAAGCTGTTAGAGTCTGCAAAATACTTTAGACTGGGGCGGAGGTTCACCTTCCAGCAGGACAACTACCCTGAACATACAACCAGATCTACTATGAAATGGTTTAGAAAAGTGCGGGCCGCACTTTGACATACAGATGTATGTTAAATATATATATATATATATATATATATATATATATATATATATATATATATATATATATATATATTTTTTTTTAATATCAATATTAATTTAAAAAAAATACATAAATATAAAAGTTGACTCTCTCTACCTTTCAATTAAATCCTGTTAGATTTGTTAGTTTTAATCCGACTGTACATTATTTTGAAAGGATGAACTGTTTCGTGATTTAGACCTCACTTGACCTCACTCCCAGAGGTCGACGGTGCAATGTTTTTTTTCACCACTGGGATGCTGACCGTTTCCCGCCTCAGTCACTCTGCCGCTGCCTCAGGGAAGAGACCGTGACTGCAGCTGTGATGATGGAGTCGGAGCGGGAGCCGGGCCCCTCGAGAAAAAAAACTTAATTTTGGCGATGAGAAAAGGCGGTTTCAAGATAAGTGGACATACGCTTACTTTGCCGTACCTCGTGGTTCAGATAAAGTCATGTGCCTGATCTGCAAGCAGGTTAATGCAACGTTGAAGGACTTCAACATAATACGCCATTATGATACCAATCATAAATCCTACGACAAATTTACCCGCGAGGAGCGCACCGGTAAGCTTGAACAACTTAAAACAATTTGACTATAGGGGGGCAGAGAACCCCAGGGATTGTGTGTTAGTTACAATGTTTCTTAAGGTTTTCTCAAGTTGTGCCAGGTTTTGCCTTTGCCACATTTGTTATATACATTTTGTTTATACTGGATGCAGACCAATACATGTAACTGTAAAGATGCAAACTGGTCATTAAAATGATTACAAATGGGATTATGTTTTCTGTTTTATTAATTTTTTTCCCTTCGGCGGCCCTCAGTCAAATTTTGGGTTCCTAAATTGGCCCTCAGCTGTCAAAACTTTGAGAACCCCTGGTTTAGATCAAAGCATATTTATGTCTTAGAATGGCCTAGTCAAAGTCCAGACCTCAATACACTTGAGAATAGGGTTGCAAAGGGGTGGAAAGTTTCCGGTAAATTACCGGAAAGTTTCCACGGGAACTTTCGCTCGGGAATTTTGGGAATATTCAAAATTGGAAATTATAGGAATTAACTAAATGGCGGTAACTTAAATGATTTTTTTTTTCATACAAACATAAATCTAAACATTTAAACACTATGTTTGTTCATAGGCAGACATCCATGCAAAATAATACAATTAAAAAACATTACATTTGAACAGATTTAGGGGTAGAGTGGCCTAAGTTGTGCCACTTTTTACTCAAAGTGACTTTAAAGTGAGGCCTTGACAGTAAAGTCTCCAACTCAAATATATACATATATTTCAGGGTGTTGTGCATCCCCGACAATAAAAACTTTGGATCTGGAATAAACTGTTGACGAAATATAGCTTTCGGAAAAAAGTTGTCTTGTGGCACAACTTGCCCCCGGTGTGGTGTAAGTTGTGCCATTGGAGAAAATACCATGGGGTAAATTGTGCCATTGATATATATCTCATAAACTGTATTGCAAGACACATCCATTACTTACTCCACTTAATTAAAACTCACCTAGGCTCTTTGGCACAAATCACCTCAACCCCAGAATTTTGGATAATAAGCATGATGCAGCAGTTTAGGGCTGACATCGTCCTAACTATATAGACAAAGTGTAGCATACTAAAGCACTAAAACATGTGTCAAAGGTTTTCAAACTTGTCTATAATTGTTCAGACACAACAATCAAAAAACATTGATCATGGAAATTTTACTTTGAAAGGCAAAACACAGTTTTTTGAGCTTAAATGTGCTTATATCTTATTCCATGTTTCTCCCTTCTTTACAGGATGAGTCAAATGGATGGCTCTTCTTAAATATGTGGTCACATTTCCAATTTCTTCTATGGTTATCTAGAAACAATGGGTGGCACAAGTTGCCCACTGGCACAACTTAGGCCACTCTCCCCTATTTGTAAGAAGAACTTTATCAAGTTTTGATTATTTTATGAACAATCAATAATTTCCCTGAACAACAAAAAGATGCATGTTGAGTAAAATTTTACTCATCTGTCTGACCCATGGGGTCTGACTCCACCCATTCAATGAATAAAGTCAAATGCCCTCCATGTGATGGAGGAATGCACAGTGCATGTAGGGGGTGTGGCCTCAGTACCCCTGCAGTAGGATGTGTGCTATGTGCAATTTGCCTAGTGTACTTGCATAAAATCTGGTTGTTTTAGTCAAGATTATGCTAAAATATATTGTCCCCAACTATATTTAAAATCACAGTTTAAGCCTCTGTAAACCTGGTCTAGCAAAAACAAATTTACGATATCAAGTTGGGTGTCTCAATAAACTTTAAAAAACAATCTGATTTGAAATGAAATGTTCATAAATATATTAAAACTTTGTGTAAAAAACAGTTTTTACAGTCTAGAACGTTTGTCTGGACTGAAATAACATAGTTGGGTGAATTTAGTGCATTGGGTTGCTTTAAATTTAGTAAATTCCCGTTTATTCCCGTTAATTCCCATAAATTCCCGTTGATTCCCATGGAAAGTTTCCAACTTTGAAAATTCCCGGAATTTTGCAACCCTACTTGAGAAAGACTTGAAAATTGCTGTTCACAGATGCTTTCCATCCAATCTGACGCTGAATCTGAGCTTGAGCTATTTTGCAAAGAAGAATGGGCAAAGAGTCAGCCTCTTGATGTGCAAAGCTGATAGAGACATACGCCAATAGACTTGCAGCTGTAATTGCAGCGATAGGTGGACAATTATGCACCGCTGTGTTTGTCTATCTATCACATTAAACCCCAATAAAATAAATGTGCAGGTAAACAAGCCACCACACATTCTAGTGAGACAGAAGTGATAATTGAGTCGGATTACTTTTGTGTGACTATAATTAAATTTTTAATGAAAATGTTGCATAGTCAACCTTTAAGGAGATTATTCTCATGTCAACTTTTCTTCCATCATAATATCTGTAACTAACTGCTCTTCACTCTCACTGCTCCCTGGCAGCGACTAGGTGCTAAATTTAGTACAAGCCCACAGCTTTTAGTGCTGACGTGCAAAAAGCCAGAAATATTTCAAGTATGAATCTGAATCTGAATGACAAAATGCCTGCACTCAGATAGACGCAGCCAGCAATGTTACATATTCCAAATCTGAGGAGGGTTATGGAGTGAATAAATCATTCAGCATTCATTTATTACATAATATTGTTAAATTATTGTTAACTGTTAGGTGAAGAGTGCTTAATGACTTTTAGTTCCCGAAACTGAAAGTTAACTTAGGATGCTTTCACACATTAAAGTCTGCACCAAGGTCCGGACTTAGGACTATTTTTTTAACTCCCCTGTAAGGATTTGATCCCCGTAGGTTTGGTTTCACATTGCAGTTTTGCCAGCGCAGTAAAGAACTTTCCATGACATAGCAACGTCTGTGTTTTTCACCTACATGGGCTCGTCCCCCTATTAGAGTGTCCAACATTATCTCTGATAAAATCAGTAGTTCTACTTCATACCTACTGACCGTCAGAGGCGGTGCTTTCAGCACTGGATGTTCCATCACGCGCATGCGTAAGTCAAGTAATCATACCAAAACAGTCACCTGTGACACCTGGGTGACCCGGGAATATGTATATATTCCAGAAGTCACTCGATGATCTGTTCCTTCTATCTTCTCGCGGACTAGCAGGACACAAACATTGTGTGTGATAATATACCATTAGCAAGTAGCTTTGTAACCTAAGGGTTGGTGCCTCGATTTGACATCGTCCACCAAAGGATGCAACTTGCAATTTGTTTTTCACTACAGCTGCGGCCGGTCAGGGGTGAGTAAAGTGTGAAGGCTACGCGTAGCCGGAGGCTACCGCGGCAGCTAATATCACCTCTCCACCTTGCTTTAAATTGAGCTTGACAGGTGGCGGCTAGTTTTCACAGTCGCCATGGTATTCTTTCGGTCTTGCACCGTTGCTTGTGTGCTTTTTCGCGAAGCCCGGTTGCTAATTGTATGCTCAAATGTATTGTTTTTTTTCTAGCATAGTTGCACTATTGCCCGGGTGCTGAGTTCGCCTAGACCGGTTGCTTACTTTGATTTAATCGACAGTGAGAGGCTTGGAGTCAAGGCCGCCGCCACAGTATTTTGTTAGCATTGTTGCACTGTTGCTTGGGTGCTGAGTTCGTTTAGGCTGGTTGCGTAGTTTGATTTATCACCAGTGAGCGGCCCGATAGCCCAGGGTCGCCGGCATGGTTTTTTCCTAGCGGGATCGCTACTTATTGGCTCGTCAGTGGGCGCTTAGGTCTTCCTAGAGTCGCCGTCACTGGTAATTCGGGGGTGTCGCATCGTCGCTCGAGTGCTTTCACCTAAAGTTCGATTGCCTAGCCTGCTTTAATTTGCTCTCCAGCGGGCGGCTTGGGTTTCCAAGGCCCGCCGTCACGGGGTTATTGTAGGGCTGTCGCGTCGTTGCTAGGGTGCTATCGCCTAAAGTTCGATTGCCTAGCCTGCTTTAATTTTCTCCCCAGTGGGCGGCTTGGGTTTCTAGTGACTTGCCGTCACTCTGTTATTTAGAGGTGTCGCATTGTTGCTTTGGTGCTCTCGCCTAGAGCCGTTTGCACAGCCTACTAATCAATTTACAATTTAATTTACTTGACATAGGCTAATTCATTTTGCCGTTATGTTAAAGCCACTACGAGTAACATTTAAATATCTTTTAAACAGCCTCATGTTTCCTCTCATAATCATAAATTACCTTTAACAGCAAACGAGACCATCAGTGCAAAGAAAGACGTTTTTATATAGTTTTTATTACTGCATTTGGTCTGGTCGCACACCCAGTCCGATTTTCGGTTTGCACATGCAGGCTCTATGGTCACATATTCGTATTGGTCGCAGATTTCAGTGTGGCGCAGAAACGTGAATTGAGAAGCCTATCCCTCCAGGTGAGGGAAGGGGAGCGGGAGCCTTGTTTGAGACAGTTATTTGTCGTCATAATGACTGATAACGGGGCTGAACAATCAAAGAAAAAAAAGAAAATGCAATGAAGAAAAGCTAAAAGGGAGACGGGCGGGAAGAGGGCGTTGCGAAGCAACGTGTACCCAATTTCACGGGAGCGAACTAGACTGCAGTGTTTACTCCTAAATGAATGAACGGTACTAAAACAAAGTTTACTTTGCTTCACCATCATTAGATGAAATCTGAAATTGTCATTATTTACAACAACATAAACACATTACTTCATCATGGTCCATACAAACTACCGTGTCTCGTTCATTCACTTTCTGTGAGGACACGGTATCTTTCAGCTCCATGCGAGTTGTTAGTGAACCTGCATCAACTCATTGCAATCAGGTGTGTGTGGCACTGACTGGCATTAGTTGATGCAGAGTCACCAACCACTCTCACAGAGCCGAAAAGAGTCCGGTGCCCTCACACTTTCAACACACGGACATGCACTACATTGCGTCCTACTCATTCGACACCCGCACTGCCGGTACGCGCTAGAAAACAGCTTTACGACAGCTGGCGTCATAAAAATACTACAGCTTTAGTCCAAAGGGGCCGCCAACGGACAAAGTTACTCGTGGCTTTAAGCGCCCATAATTGTGTTGCCTGCTTGGCCTCCCTGCAAGCGGAGGATGGCCATAACCAATGCCCTGCATGTCTCGGGGTTGAGCACCTGAGAGAAGCAGTATCAGATAATCCATGCATGAACTGTAGTTTCAAGCCTCATGCACTGGGGCTAGCTAGGTTGGCTGAGGTGGAGGGCGGACCAGGGTTGCCCCCTTCAGGTGTTGGTCCTAGTGGCGCCATGCGCCGTTCCTCTGCAGTTGGGGGACCCTTGGCAATCTAAGTGGATACGCTGCCTAACGATGTTGCTCAGATTAAAGCCCTCCTACAGAACCTCCAGCCAGCTCAGGGTGTACCAGCCCTACAGCTGTGAACCTGCCTGTGCATCCTGTAGTCTCTTTATAGAGGAAGGGGAACAGTTTGACAAGGTAGCGTCCCTTGCCTTTCTCCCAGGGGTCTGTGGCCGGCTCGGCTAGAGGGTCGGTATCCGGCCGTGACACTGTTGGGCCAGCCGTGCTTATGGCGCTTTTTTCCGCAGGCCGCTCAACCCTCCATTTTCGCTTTGCCCCCTTCTGAACCGTACATCACGGAGCTTCATAGATGCTGGCCGGATGCAAAGGCTCTATCTATCTCATCACACTAGTGATAGCAGAGCCTGGCAGCTATGCACAACGCTGGAGCTTGTGGCTTTGACCGGTTAGCTCCGATTGAGCCGACTATAGCTTCCCTGGTTGTCTCCGCAGATGAGGCTCTGAGAGCCGATGCGCGCTGCCCTCGGCCCCAGTGCCGGATTACCTCCTTACCAGGAGTTACAACATTGCTGCCCGTGTGGACCGTCTTGGGAACTCGCTGTCTCACATCATTCTGGCTTTGTCTCAGACCATACAGGGGTCGGAGGGTCTGATGCTCCAGCACAGACCCTCAGTGAAACTTCACTTCAGACTTTTGCATATATGACTAGGGAGCTAGGGAACATCTGCAAAGACTTTCAGCACATCAAGCTTGATCCATCACCTGAAATCAAAGCACTCCGTACAACATGCAGAGTACGGGAGAGACACCGCGGCAGGAACAACGTAAAGAAAAGTAGGCCTACCCAGCACACACACTCCATCTGTGGCTGACATATGTGAAAAGGCAAAAAAGTTTACCAGTGACAGTGCCAAAGCTAATGGCATAACTGCTAAAATAATGGAATTCATTGCCCTAGATCAGGGGTTCTCAACCTTCTGCAAGCTGGGCCCCCCCCCCCAAAGCTGGGTCATTGCAGTTGGGCCCCCCCACCGCCCCTGACAACACCCCCCCACACACACCACCCTACACAGATAGATAGATAGATAGATAGATAGATAGATAGATAGATAGATAGATAGATAGATAATCTATTATTGTTATTATCACAAGGGCTAGGCCAGTGGCGCACCTTTGAGTTGAACATTGGGTTTAGGGTTGGGGTCTGGAAATTTCTTATATTTTAACGTTAAATGCATCATTCTGGTGCACTTTTTAAGCTAATTATGAGATTGTATCAATGAGACACTGAGGAAATGTTTTTTTTTTAAATCTCCTTAGAAGAGAAGAAAATAGTAGCCTAAATAGAAACATTTAGAATAGATACAAATGTGTGATTAATTGCGACTTAACTATGATATTTATGTGATTAATCGCGATTAAATATTTTAATCGTTTGAAAGCACTACTATTTAGGGTGAGTATTGTCAAAATGGGACACTGTCAAAATGGGACAGTTAAACTTTGCAATGAAATACATTTTCAAGGAATACACAAAATAGCCCAATAAAAGTATCTATGCATAGCTTAGGGTGTCTGTGATAAATAAAAAAAGGTCACGTGGGTATGACGTCATATGGGGGGCGTGGCCTCGCGCACAGTGACAGTTGGTCCAAGAATCACAATGGTAAGTGACATGACATAGCATTCTGACCTTAAACTTGTTAAGCTTTTATAAATCTAAAAACAAACAGTCAATGTTTGATACTTATATTTCTTGTAATGGTGAATAATTGTGTATCTAAATAACAATGAATACATTTCTAAAGCCTTCCACAATTTGTAAAAATACTTGTTTTGATACTGTCCCAAATTGCCAATTGCTTACTGTCAAAATGGGACACTATATTATTGTCAAAATGGGACACTAATGTTTGTCATTTTAAGACAGGAAAACTGTTATTGGTGATCATAAAATAGTTGCTATATTAAAATAAACAATTTTTCTAAACTGGATCATAGATGTTTTCTAAATATGTCAACTGGCTTGCTACAACTAAGTTCAGAAGAGCTAAAATATTCATGTTTTAGCTAGCATAATTCCAAAAGCTCTGGCTAGTTAACGTAGGAAAGAGAAAGGCAGTAATGACCAGAGTGTAGAACAGAGATGTATATTGTTAATATAGGCTATGTTAAATATATCAATATTTTAAAATAGATTATATAAATATATCAAATTCCTTACTATTTCAGAGGAACATGGCAGACAAAGCAAAGGGAACCAGGAAAGACAGGAGAAGAGAGGCAAGAGCTGTCACACCGCGGTAAGGTTGTCTCGTCTTGGGTTCTTGGTCTCGTTACTTCCTGTTTTATTTTGAAGATCTAACTCTCCTCTCGTTTCAGGTCACTTGCCCTTCCTCATGTGTCACCGGTCTGATTGTCTCACCTGATCCCTAATCGTTTCCACCTGTTCCCCATTATCCTCATGTGTATTTAGTCGGCGTCTTCCCTTTGTCCTGTGCTGAAGTGTTTCGTTTGTTTGTTTCTCCTAAGCCCCTGTTGTGAGATTTTTGAATTCTGTTCTTAGTCAGATTTTCAGAGAGACAGTATTTTTGAGCCTGTCTATTTAAACACTTCTTGTAAGAAGTAATTTTGAACTCAATAAAGTGAGTTTGATATCATTTTTCCTTTGCATCTGAGTCCTCTTTTGGTCCTGGCCTGACAAGAGCAAGGAAAGGGCAAGGGAATAAGTACAATCAGTGGAGTGAAGACAGGATGAAAGGGGCAGTTTTGGAGTATGAAGAACAGTTAGAGGCAGGGCAGGAGCCAAAACTACGACTGCTAGCTCGTGCGTGGAATGTACCTAAAAGTACACTTCAAAGAAGGGTGAAGGGTATTGTGAAAGGCCACAAGCATGTCTCGGGGAGAAGCCCAGTTTTGATGATGGAGCAGGAAGAGGAGCTGGTCACACTTATCAAACATCTAGCCAAGCGAGGATTTCCACTAAGGAGGCAAGAAATTCAGGCCCTAGCGTACCAATACGCTGCAAAACGTAATCTAATTGGATTTTCCAAAAAAATAAAAGGGCTGGTCAGTACTGGTTTGACCATTTCCTAGCAAGACATCCAGACTTGAGTTTGAAAAAGCCAGAAGGCCTTTCCTCTGCTCGTGCAGCTGGGCTAAATCCGACCGTTGTGTCAAAATGGTTCGATTGCTACAAGCAAGTAATAGAGGAACTAGGCATACATGATCTTCCATCACACATATGGAATTGCGATGAAACTGGAATGCAGGATCACTTTGTGTCCCAAAGAGTGGTGGCAGAAGTAGGACATGCATGCTATGAGGTGACAGCTGGTGAAAAGGGAGAGACTACCACAGCACTTGCCAGCTTCAACGCAGTTGGAGATTACATGCCTCTATTGATCATTTTTAAGGGCAAACACTTAAAGGCTGATTGGCTCTACCAGGCACCTCCAAACACACTGGTAAGGGTTTCGGACAATGGCTGGATCAATAGTGAGCTGATGATGGAATGGGGCAGGCTGTTCGTTAAGAGCCTGCCAAAAGAAGACACAAGGCCACATCTTTTGCTACTAGATGGGCACAGTTCCCACGTGTACAATTTGACATTTCTGACCTTAATGAAGGAGCACAATGTGCATGTTATGTGCTACCCATCGCATACAACCCACTGCCTACAGCCTGCAGATAAGTCCCTGTTCAAAAGCTTAAAGAACAGCTGGAATGAAGAGGGAAGAAGATTCTATCGGGAAACAGGGGGTCGCAAGTTGAGGAAATCTGAATTCTTCACCCTGTTTTCCCGAGCATGGAAAAAGGTGGCAACTGTAGAAATAGCACAAAATGGGTTCAGAGGAACAGGCATGTACCCAGTCAATCTGGATGCTATTAATGCAGATGTGTATGAGCCCAGAAAAACAACAGAGAGAGATCAACCACCTGCACCTCTAACAGAGCAGGCTGCAGCAGCACCAACAACACACACACCAGCACAGTGGGTCCTGGCTAAGCAGGCTGCATCAGCAGAGGCACCAGCACAGTGGGTCCTGGCTAGGCAGGCTCCAGAGGCACCAGCAGCATTGGCCCTTGCAGAGCAGGCCTCAACGTCAATGGCAGAGTGGGCTCCAGGACAGGAGGATTCATGGATTACTGCGGAGCTGGAGCTGAACACGTTAAATGATATTGTAACTGGAAACACAGAGCTTCGCACAGAGAACGACCGAGAGGATGTAACCTTTTCCTCCCTGATAGCTACACCAACACGTGAGAGAGGGGCAACTAGAAAGCGTGCCAAACTCCCGACATTCAATCTGACAAGTGACGAGCATTTCCATTACATAAGCTCTAAGGCAAAGCAAGTAAGGAAAGCTGTGGGAAAAGCTACAACAAAAAGCCTCAAAGTGGAAGACGGGGAGGGTCAAGAAGCTTGCAGAGTCTGCAAAAGAAAGTATGGTGAAAAGGATGACCCGAAAAAAAACAAAGAATGGATGATGTGTGTTGGATGCCGGAGGTGGTTCCATGAGTCCTGTGGGGAGGACTTTGGGGTGATTGAAGATGGAGGGATATTTACATGTTCACAGTGTCTGCCATGATTTGGGAGTCCTCTTATCGGACTACCATTAGCTCCATTTAATCTTTTTATGGATAGGCTATAATTTATTGGTTCCTAAATAGAATAGGTAGAATGTTTTATGCTAAATCGATGCCAATGTCGGTGTCATGTTTTTATTAATTGTTTTTGAGACTTGTTAGATTAATGTATTACACTTTTAAATGAATTATTGTCAAATTTAAAATGATGTTTCTATACATTGTTATTATAGACTTGTGTGATGGTTTTAACTAAATATCTATTGTTTCTAATGTTAGCATTTTTAAGACTAATTACATACGTTTTTTACCATACAATGACTTGTTTCAAAATTTAGCTTGATTTCATAGGCTATACATACATTTTTGGTTTTCTTTAAAGAATAGGCAATTTTGTTGTTATTCACTTCCTATGGAAAAATAACCCATTAAATGTTGAAATGACTTCCCTTCTTCAATGTCTATGTCTTTTATATCCTAATATCAGGTATCCCATTTTGACAATGAAGGTGTCCCATTTTGACAGTAGGGGAGAACGGGGTAAGTAGGCACACTTTTTACTCTAGTGAGAATTGCTCATCACCAAAACATCTTTCAACAGTCATTCCTACATTAAATTGAAGTTTAAGGTGTTGGCTTGAAATGTGTACCCCTCACTTTTTCTATCTTATTGTAATAAAGAAGAAATTAATCATCAAAGACACCCTTACACATTGTGACAACCAACCCCATCAAGGGGTCGGTTGTCACACACTATGGGGTTGTTTGTCACAATGTTATCTTAATGGGAATAATCATAAAAAGAAGGAAAGAAAGTAGAACTACATTTGAACATTTAATTGCATTGTCAAGTTGACAAATAGGCCTACATAACTTACTGTAGCCTTGGCAACTGGTCTAGTTTGGGATGCACTGGGTTGTTTTGATTTTGTTGCCCTTTTTTCTTTTGCATGCTAGCTGCCTTTTCCTGCTCTATTCTTTCCTTCTCTGGGGTGTCAGTGAGGATACAGCTTGACAATTTATTTCATTATTGGGTTCCTTTTCTGGCTGATGCCTTTGGATAACATGTGACAACCAATCCCCCAAAAAATGTGACGACCAACCCCAACTTGAATTTCTTGCTAGCATCAAGGCCAACAACCATCTGACAACTAATTAGCTTGCTAACCACAATCTAAACTATAGTTTACCCTTCACACATTTTATGGGTAACAACTGTTTTGTTATGAACCCATTGTGTAAAAGCCTAGAAGAAAAATACTGAGAAGCTAAATATTTTCAATTTGACATGAAAAACACAAACAGTCCTCTCATCTCAAATTTAGCAGTCTAACTCCAAGGAAGACTATGTAGGTAACCTCTGATCCCAATTCTGGATATTTACATACCAAAATTTCACAGACAGCGCCTTCTGGTTCCGAGATATAACGATTGTGACAACCAACCCGTGTGACAAATTACCCCGTTCTCCCCTAGCGCCTGCTGAACAGTGGTCTCCGGGCATTTTGTGTTTGAGATGGAACTATTGATTCTGTGTTTTATTTTTTTAATTTTTTGATTTTGCATACTTATGTAGGGAAGTTGGTGTTTATAAAATGGTATAATGTTTGCAGCTCAGGCAATTGGAAAATTCTGTAAATTGTTCCGGAAGACAAATTTTCAAAAAGTGTCCCAATTTAACAATACTCACCCTATTTATTAATTTATCTGAGGAGCCGTCCCACTTCAACCCCTGGAATAGTAATCATCTGCATTTTGGACAGAAGCTTGCAGGTAGGCGATTTTAATGTGAGATCTGAGCCTGCTTTGCCTTGCAAAGATCCTCAATTCTTGGCACAATGTTTGATAACCATAGCCTCAAATCATCCTCGATTTGTGCACGCGGAGTTGTATGTGTCTCCTCTGCTCTGACTGCAGGCTGAGACTGCTTTGGGAGGCTACTGAGAGACTAACCGCCTGTAAGTGCTCTTGGACGGGCAGGGGCTCACGGCAGCACCTGCTGCCTGTTGAACACAGTAGAGTGATACGTGCTTTCAAGTCAGAGTCTCCAAACACCACAGAAGTTTACAATAACACCATTTAAAGTCTGTAGATTTGTCGCTAGTCGCTTTTGACAAAAAAAAAAGTCGCCCGGAAGATTTGGAAAGTGGCCAGATTTAGCTCAAAATGCTACCTGCGATTAATGTGCTGTGCAGCCTGAACGCGGAGTTGTGTGTCTCCTCTCTGCTCTGACTGCAGGCTGAGACTGCTGCGGGAGGCTACTGAGAGACTAACCGCCCCTGAGTGCTCGTGAACGGGCAGCGGCTCACGGCAGCAGCCGCTGACAGTTATTTATTTTTTTAAGATGGAAATTAGCCCCCGGGCTACAATCTGGCATTTGTACGTGTACTGCTGTACATGTTCATTAATGTGCATTGTCCTGAAACAAATAAATAAATAGTTTGGATGTGAGCAATGGTGAAAAATAAGCCAAAAAAAGAGCAAAAGCCACTTTCGGTTTTTGGTTTTGTACAATAATTTTCCTTTCTGTACATCCCTACTTATTTATATTTGTATAAACAGTATATTTCATTAAACACTGAAAAGACATCTCTTACCGTTTTCTTTGACAACCACTTTCACTTCAAGATGGGAATTGTGGCACTATAGCCATCTCTCCCAAGATGAAAGTCTCGGTAAGTAGAGAAATAGCATATCAATTTGTTTACATGGTTACTCTCTTCCAAGTAGGCTGCACCTTATTTTAATTTTTGTAACAAAACAATGTGCGCATATAACCTCTGGTACAGTATCTCACAAAAGTGAGTACACCCCTCACATTTCTTCGAATATTTCATAATATCTTTTCATGGGACAACTGAATAAATGACACTTTGATACCATGTAAAGTAGTCAGTGTACAGCTTGTATAACAGTGTAAATGTAATGTTCCCTCAAAATAACTCAACACACAGCCATTAATGTCAAAACTGCTGGCAACAAAAGTGAGTACACCCCTTAGTGAAAATGTCCAAATTTACCGGCACTGCCTTAACCCTCTTGGGCATGGAGTTCACCAGAGCTTCAAAGGTTGCCACTGGAATTCTCTTCTACTCATTCATGTCAACATCACAGAGCTGTTGGATATTAGAGACCTTGCACTCCTCCACCTTCCGTTTGAGGATGCTCCAGGGTTTTTCCTGCATAGAGAAATTTTCGGCGCCCCCCAAAGAGGATTTACCCACCGCTAAAGGAAAATCACCAGCGCCAAAATAATAAAATTTGAGAATAAATATAGCCATATAAAACTTCTCCAAATTCAGCCCAATTTAAGTCTTCCTTCTTGAGGGGCTGGGCAATAACTTGAATTTCAATTTAGATTATTATTACGGCTTCCCTCAATCATGAAAACTAAATAATCGCAATTAAACTAATTTTTCCTGCACGGGGCATGCAGGCTTTCAAATGCAGCGAACCCTTTCAGCTGTGCATTCCGCTCGGACCCGTCCTCACCTGATAGTTTAGCTTTTGGCTTGTCCAGAGTAGGAGGGAAATGTTGCGCATTGCCGGGTGTTTTGAAAAACTTTGGAAGACCTCAGTAAGTCAGCCAGCCTTTGGTTGAGAGGAAAGGTAAATCTAATTGTGTTGTCTGAAAACACTTCAGACTGACAACACACTCATAATGTGCAAGATATGTAACACGCGAGTCACGTGACATACGCGACCGCCAGAGAGAGAGAAAAAAAAGGCATCTCAAAACATCCCGACCAATTTGTTTATTCGCTTTAAAGCGGCTACGAGTAACATTTAAATATCTTTAAAACCACCTCATGTTTCCTCTGATAGTCATAAATTACCTTTAACAGCAAACAAGACCATCAGTGCAAAGAAAGACGTTTTTATATAGTTTTAATTACTGCATTTGGTCTGGTCGAACACCCAGTCCGATTTTCGGTTCGCGCATGCAGGCTCTATGGTCACATATTCGTATTGGTCGCAGATTCCAGTGTAGCGCAGCAACGCGATTTGAGAAGCCTATCCCTCCAGGTGAGGGAAGGGGAGCAGGAGCCTTGTTTGAGACAGTTATTTGTCGTCATAATGACTGATAACAGGACTGAACTATCAAAGAAAAAAAAGAGAATGCAATCAAGAAAAGCTGAAAGGGAGAGTGATAGACGGGCGGGAGGAGGGTGTTACCAAGCAACGTGTACACAATTTCACAGGAGTGAACTAGACTGCAGTGTTTACTCCTAAATGAATGAGCGGTACTTTTGCTTCACCATCATCAGATAACCATTATCTGAAATAGTCATTATTTACAAAACATAAACACATTAACTCATCATGATCCATACTACCTGCCGTCTCTCGTTCATTTGATTTCTGTGAGGACACAGAATCTTTCAGCTCTGTGAGAGTAGTTAGGTGACACTGCTGCATCAACTCATTGCAATCAGGTGTGTGTGGCACTGACTGGCATTAGTTGAGGCAGTGTCACTAACCATCAGAGGTGTGGACTCGAGTCACATGACTTGGACTCGAGTCATGAATTTGATGACTTGAGACTTGACAAAATGTAAAGGGACTTGCAACTCGACTTGGACTTTAACATCAATGACTCGTGACTTGACTTGGACTTGAGCATTTTGGCCTGAAAGACTTGACAAGACTTACTACTCCCCCCCCTCCCCGATTGGAAGGCTTCCGCGATCTCCGTTAGTTTCAGTTTACCGCCGATAAAGTTACAATCACAACATCCGCATGGACAGCGTTTAAATAAAGCCTCTTATTCTTATTATTATTAGGCCTTTGATGCAAATGATGAAATCAAAACATTACAGCGGCTGTGTTGTGCGTAAAGGGAAAGCGCAGTTGGCAATCTCTCCTTACACTGCAAACTGCCGCAGCTAAAAAGCCACAGTAAGAGTCGATCGCGGAGCCAATTCCTGCCTCCGATACGTTGCATTGGCTTTGGCGATTTCCCGTGCCTCTTTTTTTCTCTCCACACAAAGCGTTCTCTCTCCCATTGCACACACGCATTCCCCCGGAGAGCACTGTCCGAGAGCACAGACAGTGTTGGCTCCAACCATTAAAAAAAATAAAAATAAACACAACTTGGACACAGGCCCTGAAGCTATGTAAAGCACTTTGAGTGTGAGAAATGCGCTGTATATATTAAATATAGCCTATTATTATCAAGCTGAATGGTCTCTCTGGTAACGGGCAGTCCATTACTGGACGACGAATACTAGACCCCAAATATAAGATGACCCGACTTTTTACGACCTATTTCCAGGGGAAAAAACCCCGTCTTATATTCGGACCAATACGATAGAAGAGTATTACATTATCTGCCACACTTTATTACAGCACACCCGACACCCGACAATGGTTAATTAGGTGATATAAGATCATTTCCCTCGGCACACCTGACGATCTCTCACACAGGTAAGTATTTGTAATTTGCTGTTTAACTAGTTCAAATGCAAAATGCCATGGAAATTCAATGTTTGCACTTTCTAAAAATAATTACAGTTGCCATTGTTTTTTAAAATGTGTTTATTCTGAACAAGACTGGTTTAAAATAACGAACAATCTTGCATAATAGAAATTAAAAATGACTGCTGAATGTTTCTGCAAATTCAATTGCACTTGTTTTTATTCAAATGTGTTATATCTGTAAAAGAGCATAATATGAATTAAATGTTAAAAATTACTGAATGTTTCTGCAATTTCAATTGCAATTGTTTTAATAAATAAATACAGATTTTAAAAGCATACATGATCTGGGTAAATACATTTTTAATCCGTGGTGAATATGACTCGAAATTCAAAGTGCAGGACTTGGACTTGACTTGAGACTTGTTAGTGTTGACTTGGGACTTACCTGTCTTGACTCGAGACTTGACTCGGGACTTGAGGGCAAAGACTTGAGACTTACTTGTGACTTACAAAACATTGACTTGGTCCCACCTCTGCTAACCATTCTCACGGAGCCGAAAATGACGTCTTCTTCTTGCTGGTCTTCATAAGATACATTTCATGGTTTACACTACCCTGCTCATAAGAGAGGTGAAGGGAGGGTGCAGGGTCGTTGCTAGGCCGGTTGTCATGTGCTGGCTCATCCCACACAAATAGTTCTCCCCTGACCTTGGGCAAAGTATCTACTGAAATGGCCTGCCTCAGTGTTGTTATGTGCACTTACAAATGGTGAATGAATGTGAAGTTACTAAACATACAAAAGTGTATAAGTTTAAAAAGCACAAGAGTATAAAATTAAGATTTATTCTCACAGAACTATATTGCTTCCTGATCATTTGACTCTCGCACGCCCGGCACGCATTAGAAAACAGCTTTACGACAGCTGGCTTCGTAAAAATACTACCGCTTTTGTCCAAAGGGGCCGCTAACGGGCAAAGTTACTCTTAGTGGCTTTAAGTCAAATCATAGTGGTATATGACCAAGCAATACATGAATTTAAAACACAGGAGTGCAGTGGCGTGCACAGACATTTTGGGGGGCAGGTGCTCAGTGCAAAAAAAAAGGGCACAATATATTCTATCGATGAATGACCAAATTATTTTAAGGGTACTTGTACAAAATCCCCCCCTGGCCTAATGACTTTTAATACCTGGCCACACATAGAGTGTTTCTCAAAGGAATTTGGGAGACTGTGTTTGGGACCCTGGACCTTCTAGGGGTGTCCGGGGGAATGGTCCCCCAGAAGAAACATTTTAACCTTTTAAAGTAAAATTCATCAATCAGGTGCACTTTGAGAAGAAAGTTAAGGCTAAATCACCTGTGTCAATGTGGGCTATTTAGTACTATTTTCTGGAATAATTTGGAGACACAGAATTACCAAAAAGCAGAAAGAAAAAATTTACATGTTTGAAAAAAAAACAGTCAGCTTCGGATTTTTTAAAATAATCCCTTATCCCGAATTCTCTCTTTGAAGCCTTCGTTAGGCCCCTGATCTCCGTACTAACAATATCCTATTGAGGTAAATACAAGATTACTGCAAGTCTTGTAACATAGAAATAATTTATGGTTGGGACAAAATAATATAATTAGCTTATATAGCTTCATGATTGATTTAGTACCACCAACCCACTTTTTAAAATAAAATGTGTGGACAGCTTTTAAGATATTTCAATAACATTTGAGGAACAGTTCAACATTAAAATCTGAGCTTTAAAAGGCCCTGAACAGTTAACATGATTCTGGTCTTGACTGACCTTTCATCTTCATCTTCCTCCTTGCTGCTGGTGGATGCTTGCTCCCTTTCTTTTTCCTTTTTAACCAATCCTTTCTAGGCATTATACGGCAATTTGTAAATAAAAAGAGACCAACCATATAAAATAAGACTGCTTGGTTACATTACAACCAGGCACAAGGCTACTTTTTCTGCAGGCAATTGGGAATTGCCTGTTTGTCATTGATTTAGCAAATAAATTACTGCATGTGTTAATTATATAGCCTAAAGTAAACCTAAACAACACTAAATATTCAGCATACTGATAGATTCACGTGCTGTACCAATGACAAACTCTGCCGACATTAGTCGTGTTCATCACGTCATATCTATTTATTTTTTTGGGCTAGTTTGTTAAGCAGGACAGTCGGCTAATTTATGCCCAGCTGTGTGGCACTGCATGATAGAGGCTACTTTATAACAGAGACAAATAAATGCAAGTTATTTGTTTGCCCCCTGAGGCTTAGGGGCAAACGATACACTCTTGACTCCATTCATGTATGTGTTTCCAGGGGTGTAAAGTAGCGAATTACATTTACTCGCGTTCCTGTAATTGAGTAGTTTTTTCGTGTACTTCTAATTTTTTAACTGACTTTTAAAATCTATACTTTTACTTTTACTTTGAGTATGTTTATTTTGAAGTATTGTACTTCACCACATTTTATATCACCTGCGTTACTGAGTAAAAAAATAGATAGGGAAAGGAGAGAAAAGAAAAGAAATATCGTGGGGGGCTTTTATTTTTACGGCACAATACCGCAAACTAACACAGAGAATGATCGACAGGATCATTGCGACTAAATGATAACAACAAACATTGCATCCCTCTATTATTAAAACAAAATAATCCTAGTTAAACTATCATTGTACCGCACGTGAAGACGTGAAGGCTTTCAAATGCAGCAAACCTTTCATCCAGCCATGCGATCGGCCCCTCCCTCACCTAGCTTTCAGTTTAACAGTGCAGAGTAGGATGGAGACGGTGCGTGTTGCCGGGAGCTTTGAAAAACTTCCAGAAGACGACAGAAAGTCAGCCTTTGCTCGAGAAGAAAGGTAAAAGTAATAGACTAAAACAATGTGCAAGATATGTTATGCGCGGACACGCGAGTCAGATGACATGCGCGACCGTGTGAGAGAGAGAGAAAAAAAGTCATATGCGACTCAGCCGCACCTCTAAACATCACAACCAATTAGTTTACTCACTTTAAGTCAAATCCAAGTGGTCTATGACCAAGCAATAAAGGAATAAAAACACAGGAAGTTTAAAGCTCCTTGACTCTTGCCACCACAACAGTCATCAATTAAGAACACTGTAGCCTACAATGCAACTTGCTTATCCAGCTAGCTTCATGAGATATACATTAAAATATGTCCTCACATTCTTGCTAGCAAAAGAAGTGCCCTATCAACAACATTTGCAACGGTGATTTTGACACTTATTTTATTTAATTATAAAAAATATGTTTTACTTATTATATTATTACCTATTTGCATTTTCCTTGTTTTCAGTTCAATTAGGATATGTTTAAAGTCAAAAGTCATGGTTTCAAATGTTAAATAAGTGCATGTTGCAGTTCTTAAATCAATGAATATTTGTCTAATAATGTCAATCAAAATAATCATGATTATGATTTTTGTTCAAATCGAGCAGCCTAACCTTGCAATTTCCATGGTTTAGATTAATTGTACACAATTACATTATTAGAACTACAGCTGCAGTCTGTTTAGGTCTGTTGTCCGGTTACTTTCCCATTCCCCCATTAACAGACTATTTGCTCCATATTTCCTTATCTAAAGTATAATGACACAGTGTACATCCATACATGTGTGGTGACATCATTTGTTTAATTTGTGCACTTTAATTTGTAAAAGTGTTGCATTAATTAAACAAAACTAGTTTGAGATTTATATCCCCTTGTATATAGAATGCCCTACACTGAAGAGCCCCCTGCCCCCTCCCGCTGTTAAAAAGTAACTAGTAACTTGTACTTTAAGTACATTTTAAATCAGCTACTTTTTCAATTTTACTTCAGTAGATTTTTAGACTAGTACTTTTACTTAAGTAACATTTCATCCAAGTAATCATACTTTTACTTGAGTAGAATATTTTTGTACTCTTTCCACCTCTCTGTGTTACCTCGCTGGTGGAGCAGGGCAGGCCTGGGAGTAGGTGTGTGTGTGTGCAGCAGCGGCAACGCGCCTCCGTTTGTGTCCACTCTGCACGTTCACGTTGACAAAGGAAGTGTGTGCGGAGGAGGAGGAGGGGGGGGGGCATATTTATTGGGGCATTATTGTCAAACGTTTTTAATCGTTGAGCATGTATAGATGATAATGTTGGCATGGGCCACAAACACTGTAAAAAAAAAAAACGGACTTTCAGATTTTTTTTTCTTTTTCAAAAGGGCACTTGATTGGGCCAGGGGAAAAGGGCAGGTGCTTCAGCACCACTTCAGGTCTACCTGTGCACGCCACTGCAGGAGTGTAAAGCTCATTGACTCCTGCCACCACAACAGTCAACACTCTACAATATCCAGCCAGCTCCTTGAGACATAAATAAATTATGCACTCACATTCCTGCTAGCAAAATGCGTGCCCTATCAACACCATTTGAAACGGGTTATTTTCATTTTATTATATTATTAAAAATATTTTTCACTTTTTCAGACTATTTCTATTTTCCTTGTTTTCAGTTCAATTAGGCCTATGTTTAAAGTCAAAAGTCATGGAGTTAATAGAAACAACCTTGTTAAAAGTTAGCCTAAATAAATGCATGATGTTCTTAAATAAGTCTGTCTTTAATAATCGTGATTACTCAATGTCAATTGCAATTTCTATGGTTTAGACAGTGTTGTGAATAACGGCGTTTAAAATAAAAGAACGGTTAGGTAACGCCGTTCTTTTTTCAGTAACGGGGTAATCTAACTCATTACTTTTTCCGTCGTTACAACGCCGTTATCGTTACTGAATGTTAAATGCGGTGCGTTACTATGAATTGATTGAATAAACTGTGTAGCCTAGTCCGAACGCACCCCTGGCTCCATACTACAAAAACTGCTAGTGAGGAGACCGGTGTGTTTTAAGTTGTGTTTTATTCAGTGTGGATGACATTATAACTGTGCCGTCACGTAAGTCAGCCGGAGCGCCTGTTTAGTGAATTTTATTTTTCTTTCTCTCTCTGTTGTGTGAGCGTGCACGTTCCCGCAGTAACCATCTATCAATCCACGGTTGAAACGTGCTCTCCCTGAGTTTGTTCGCATCGCCCTTGAGAGTAAGTGCATGGAGTTTCCCGATCTCTACAAATTATAATTTATGCACGTTATTAAACGGCCGCGATTCGCCGGTTGCAACAGCTGTTTAGCGTGTCATCACAAGCCGAATATTGCTATTGTTCTTTTCCTAGGATCTGTATGCTGCTGGGCATGTTAAAGAAGGAAATAAACAGAGGATAAATCCTTACCCCTCCTCTCATCGTCTCATGCTTCATAGTCTGACGTTTTTGGTGGTGGTTTAGCCGACACCCCTGAAGTGAATCCAGTGATAGGCTACGTAGCCTATAGCAGATCAGCACGGTACATTCAGCAGTTTCCTCTACTACTTTTGTTGAGAACAAAATACTTGACGTGCAGGATAAACATCTTGCCGTATGTTGATGTGCAATAAATAGCCTATTAAAGGTTATGTAGCATATAAGTAGGCCTACCTGTCTGTTCTACTCATTTCAACTGACTTGTGAAAACTGCTCAGAAAAATCCAAATTTTATATAGCAACATTTTTTTTTTACAGTAGGCTAAAGCAAATAGTTACTTTCCCTGGTAACTAGTTACTTCTATTATAAAGTAATTCAGTTACTAACTCAGTTACTTTTTGGAACAAGTAGTGAGTAACTATAACTAATTACTTTTTTAAAGTAACGTTCCCAACACTGGGTTTAGATCAGTGGTTTTCAAACTGTGGGGCGCGCGGATGAATATGTGAAAAAAATTATAATAATAGATATTAACATCATATTAAGCAAATGTAAGTTATCATACAAAAAAAGGAATACAATGTTTTGGTCTAGATAGTTAGCCTAATAATTGAATTAGATCATCTGCCCAACCCAGAGGACCCTGCATAATATTTTATTTCAAATTAATATTTTTATGGAAAATTCATGTGTTTCTTCAATAGCTTCTAATTAATCAAATTATTGTCTTCAAATTATTTGTTCACACAAAATTCCTCATATTTAGCCTCTTAATCTTCCTCTCAAAGTGCACCAGATTCATGCATTTCACTTTAAAAAGGTAAAAAAAAATCTCCTGGGGGGGGGGGCATACCCCCGGACCTCCCTACGAGGGTCGGGACCTCGGATGGCTACTATTTTCACCCAGCTGGACATTTGAGGCACTAGCGAAAAAAAATTGGGTCTGTGAAAGACATTTAACAATAATCAAATATTTGGGCAAGTCTGTCAAATCTTTCTCACTCCGCTGCACACTCAGTCACTACTATCCATGCTTAAAGGAAGCAAGTTTAAAACACTGGATTAAGATGTTCAAATGTATTTTTAAAAAACAAAAACATACTTAGATAAAGATGTTAAAATGTTTTTGAAAAATTGTTTAAAAACGCACAAAGATGTTTAGATTGTTTAAAATGTGTAAAATAATTAAAAGATCTTTCGAAACACACAGGGATTAAGATTTTTTTTTTGGGGGGGAGCTCATCTGAAATTTGTTCTGAGGGGGGGGCTCACTCTCACACTTTGAAAACCCCTGGTTTAGATCAATTAGAAACAATTACATTATTAAATAGATAGGCATAGTCATTATTAGTATTTTGACTTCATATCTATATTGTGATTTTATCAGACAGTGAACTCCATGGTAACACAGTGATTGACAGAATGACTGAAATGATCTTTATCTGGACAGAAACTACCCTATTCCAACCCGACACACTCTTAAAATACACAAACTTTTTGCCTTTACTGTAACACATAGTCGCGACCCCAAAAAAGTCGGTCCACGTACTGACCCCCCAAAGGCCCATTCTGAGCCAGGAAAAACCCTGTGCTCCACACATGATCAATAGGGTTTAGGTCTGGAGACAAGCTTGGCCAGTCCATAACCTTTACCCTCGGCTTCTTTAGCAAGGCAGTGGTCGTCTTGGATGTGTGTTTGGGGTCGTTATCATGTTGGAATACTGCCCTGAATAGAATACTGCCCCTGGATTGCATGCCCTTGGACGCAGTTGGAATAACTGAGGTCAGCCTGGATGCTACATCCATTTTATATACTATCTATGGTTTGAACCTAGCCTATCAGAGAAGGCCGGTAACTGCATAGCAACAGGCACACCCCCTCATTTCCCGTTACACTGAGCGGACTGCAGTGTGAGCGCAGACAGATTCGAACCAAGCCCCAACCTCAGCGATTTTTACCAGCATCCAATAAGGAAGTGACCACAATTGTAGTAACCGGAAGTGAACGAATCAACATGTAATGATTCGCACGGACAACAAGGCGACAGCAGCATACATAAATCGCCAAGGGGGCGTGCGCTAGGCACAGCTGCTGAGCATAGCGAGACGGCTGTTATGCTGGGCGCACATACACTTGCTCTCCATCAGAGCAGTGTACATCCTCGGTGTCCTAAACAGAGGGGCAGACATAATGTCGAGGGGGGGACCCCAACCAGGAGACTGGACTCTGCACCACGATCTGATCAATCAGATATGGAGCGGGTTTGGGAAGGCGGAAGTCGACCTATTCGCCACACGGGAGAACACACAGTGCACGCTGTGGTTCTCTCTCAGCGCGAAGGACAATCCCCCGCTCGGGGTGGATGCGTTCGCCCACAGACCGTGGCCGAACACACTCCTGTACGCTTTCCCACCCGTCCCTCTGATTCCCCAAGTCTTGGGCCGAGTCCAAGAGGAGCGGCTGTCTATGATTCTCGTAGCACCACAACGCGCGAGTGCGCCATGCCTTCAGCGGCTGCTCTCGGGACCGCCGAAGGCGCTCCCTTGGCGGCAAGACGCTCTCTCACAGACAGGGGGAGCAATCATAGATTACCCTGAGATCGGCCAGCGCTTGTGGGCCTGGCCGCTGAACGCGAGCGCCTAGAGGGTCTCGGTCTCTCCCAGGAGGTCGTACGGACCATCCAGGGTGCTTAGAGCTGAATCCACTCGAGCGTGTTACTCGGCTAAATGGGCGGCTTTCCAGAAATGGTGCACGGAGAGGGATTATGATCCCATCTCCTGCCCTTTGCCGCATGTGCCCTCTTTCCTCCAGACGCTGATGGAAAGAGGGCTGGCTTTTAGCGCGGTTAAAACTTACGCGGCCGCTGTTTCATCATGCCATGTAGGCTTCGGGGATAAAACTGCTTTTAGTCACCCCTTAATGAAGCGCTTCCTAAAAGGCGTGAGGAGAGAGAGACCTGTGACGCGCTCTCTTGCTCCGCAATGGGATTTAACATTGGTGCTGCGCACACTGGTTAAAGCCCCATTCGAGCCTATTGATCGAGTTCCCCTCAAGTTTGTGTCAGTCAAGACAGCTTTGCTGCTGGCTCTGACGTCAGCTAAGAGAGTGAGCGACCTGTCTGCACTCTCTGTAGCCCCTTCATGTATGAGAATACAAGGAGACGGCAGTTCGGCCATATTACGCCCGAACCCGGCTTTTACACCTAAGAGTATTACTAGCTCGTTCAGATCGAGAGTAATAACACTCAATGGTTTCTCCCTCCCTCCTCATCAATCTGAGGAGGAAGCAACAGCCCATCTCTTGTGCCCCGTGCGCGCGCTTGCATGCTATGTGAGGCGCACGGAGGCTCTGCGCAAATCTCAACAGTTATTTGTGCATTACAGAGAACATTCACAAGGCCTTCCCCTGACTAAACAACGCCTGTCACATTGGCTGTGTGAAGCGATCACACAGGCTTATGTGTCAACGGGGGCGGAGCCACCTGAGAATATCAGAGCTCATTCGACTAGAGGAATCTCGTCCTCTGTCGCTCTGCAAAAAATACTGCCTATGGAGGATATCTGCACAGCAGCCTTCTGGGCTTCCCCATGCTCTTTTATTAGGTTTTACCTAAGAGACATGTCGCGCCTCTCTATGACACACTCAGTGCTGAGTGCTTTGTCAGAGTGAGTGTGATTGTGTGACTATTCCTTCACATAATAAACAAATGTGATGTGGAGTCAAATATTCATTCTGAGAGTTCTTGTGTCTTATCAGACACACTGGAGCTGCTCGTTGATGACGTGCTGTTAGACGCATGACATATGTTATGCTACGTCTGACGCATGATACTGGCACGTATGTAGCTGTGTTTCTGGTACTGAACGGGACCAATGAGGCAGAGACTACATCGTGCTTCGCCCTTTAACCCAATAGCGATAGCCTTAAAAGGCGAAGCCTATACGATATAGAACGTTAGTTACGTATTGTAACTCTAGATTCTATGAGTATAGGCGCAGCCTTTTAAGTGATCGGCCTCATTGACCTTTAAATAGCTGAAGAAAAGCTGTTTATTGGGAGCAGAACGTCCACTGGCGCCCGCTTATATGTGCGAGCTGCGGACGTGATTGAGGCCCACGCTGTTGGTGGGCGTGGATTATTAATTTTTCAGTGCTACGGCTAGCGCCGAGGACAAACCCAATAGCGATAGCCTTAAAAGGCTGCGCCTATACTCATAGAATCTAGAGTTACAATACGTAACTAACGTTTTGTGCAATAGGCCCCAGACTACTGTAAATATCCAACATGTTAGCAGTGTTTTCTTCACCTAAATTGGTATTTTGAAATAAACAGTTAATTAATAAATTCAATGGAATTGTCATGATCAGTAGATTCACTCCAGAGAGGCAACTTTAATCTATGCATAGCATTTATGTCAAACTCCAATATGAATCTGAAGTGAATTGTTGCCCTTGGCTGTTTGCAGAATACCATGACAGAGCTGACCTTTGAGCGAACTACAATGAAAGCGTCACAAGGATGCTGGTGCTGCTGTGCTGCACCAGCACTTTTAAAACAACAGAGTAGACACTGTCTAACAAGAGAATCATGATTTACAGTTAGCTCTGAGTTTGGTGTGAAATTGGAAATTCAATCAGAAAATCTCTGTTGAGAAATGTTCTAACAAGACTGACAACAGTATGCACTCAGAAACTTTCCATCATTGCTTTTTGTGAGCTCAGTAAATTACCACTAAAGTACACTCCTTCGAAAAGTGGGACAGCATACCATATTCAGAACATCAGACCATAGTTTTCTCTCCAGTCACTTAGGTAATAGATGAATTAGCAAGACTTACATCAGTTCAGTTAGGCCGTACAACAAAATGTCTGAACTTCGAAAAACCTCTTTCAAATCAATAAAAAGGACAACTAGATATAGACATCAAAAAGCAAGAGTGAAGCTTTTAGAATATGGAAGTTTTAAGTTCTCTAGTTTAAAATGAGATAGTATAAGAGAAAATTGACACTTCTGGAGCAGCTACCTGGACTACCATTGTTTGACACTTCCTAAATGTGTTAATTGATGTGTGTGTGTGTGTGTGTGTGTGTGTGTGTGTGTGTGTGTGTGTGTGTGTGTGTGTGTGTGAATAACAGAGAAAACAATTGTACTGTATAGTCTAGATCAGGGGTCTCCAACACGTCGATCGCGAGCTACCGGTAGCTTGCGGGCAGGTTTTCAGTAGCCTAGCTCGCCTGATAGGTTGACCGACTGTGTTGTAAAAACAAGTTAAGTTAAAAATCTGGCAAAGGTAAATGCACCTCTTCCCATGGTCAAAACTTTGCGAAGGACCGCGATTTGCGGTAAATAAATCTTCACATACATGTGTCTCAAAGGGTTTCTCTATCAGCTGGACTGGTGTGTGTCTGTGTGTACGGCATGCACGCAGGAGAGTAAACGAGCAGAAGCAAGCCGTCACTGGTGGCGAAAATAAACGCAGTGCGGTTCTATGGGGATATTTAGTTGAACAGAAAGAAGTGCTCTGTAAAGCTGGAACAGTATAAGACTCCACATCACAGTGGCAACACAACCTATCTATCAGCTCAGACAGCGCAGAAAGCCTGATGAATGCATGAGAGTGATGGCCCAGGCACCTTTCAGTAAGTTTACAGAAGTGCCACACTGTTACTGTCTTTGACCTTTGGATAAATGTATTTAATAATTTTAAGGGGAACACACATTGTATTTATTATTTTATCTATTGAGTTATTTTTCAAACAGCATGCTAGTGTAGCCATACAAGATTCATCTTCTGAATTTTCAATGCTGCTTTATTTTTATGTTTTAAATTGGGAAATACATGTTCCAAAACGACCAATAACCTCTGTATTCAAAAAGAAAACAAGCAAGTAGGCTAATATTAACCATAAATGAATTATAGGCTATCGCATCACAGTAGGCCTAATTGTCCACAATAATCTCACAACAGCCCCCCATCCAAAAAGGAACTTTAAAAAGTTACAACTAGTGCCTAATGGCATCTTTGAGCAAAATTTCCCCAACATTTTCGGCGCGCCTCCTCCACACCTGGGCGGTGACCACCTTGACTAAGACATTTCCTGGGGGAAACACTGTTGCGTCACAATAACAAGTCTAATATAGACATTGATGTCAATTTTCAGTGATGTATACGTGGCCCACAAAAAGTGTAAGTAATTTTTTCTTGGACCTCTGAAATTATTTATGATAAGCATTGGGTATTGCAATTTCACACGTGTACAAACAGAAGCTTAATTCATTTAATGTGTGCTATGTCAATAAATATAAGTGATTTGATACAAGTAGCTCTTGGCCACTTTAATTTTTTCAAAGTAGCTCTCAGTTGAAAAATGGTTGGAGACACCTGGTCTAGACTATTGCCTACAATCAGACAGTTTACATGCATGCCTGACATGACTTACAATGACTTTCTTATGTACGCATCCATGCACGCACATATTGAATCTCCCCACCATAGGACTTGTCTGCCTGTATTTTTCCTAAATGCCAGACTAGTGACATTTAGAAAAAAAATATATTTCTCTATAGTGAGTCCACTTTCTAAAAAACTCTTCTGACAGCTCACATCGATAATGCAATAATTTGTGCAAAAAAAAGAACCAAAACCAAGTATTGAGTAGATGAATGAAAGTATAAAAATTATTATTTTTTGATTGGCCCCATGATATATTTTAATATTCTGAGATGCTGGATTGCCAAAAAAATGCCTGAAACATATTACTTTGTCTAGTACATCTAGAATATATGGAACTTTAATTTTCTGAATTAAATTACGTTAAAAAATTTGCTTTCATGATATTCTAATAATATGAGATGCCTGCATGTCTAGTGCAGCTGTGATCCTGATTTTTCTTGGAAATCATGCCTCATACAGCACAAACAGTATGATGACACAATGTTATGCAGAGGAAAATCATTCTAGCATGAATGAGCAGCTGTCACAGTTGTACCTGGCTCGTTCAACAGCTGCTGACTCAGTCAAACTGCACAGAGTGGTGGAAACACAAACAGCACTTTGTTACATCCTTTAAAAAAAAAATTCCAGTCCAGTACGACCTCTTATTTGTCAGAAACTCGGGTCCCTCACACTTGGTTATTTAGCCATTTAGCAAAGTGAGACGTGCCTGGGCCTAAAACTAATAAATCCCTTGTTCTGCCTATCAAAAATAAAAATAAATTCCATTCTCACACACACCCTAACGTTCCATAAAATTGGAACCACACAAACACACACAGCCATTCAACACAATGTTATAATATGCCATGAATTCCCGCCATTTTTTCTTTTCTTTGTTTGTTGTTCTCCACACAGTGGTGTTTAGTCTGTTTTGTCATGTACCACATCACTTAAAAACATTTAATAAATAGAACACAGCATCCACACAGCGCCCATTTGCAGTGTTACTATTCAGCTGACCAGTTTCAACTTCACTTCCCCCCCCCCACCAGACACGTGCGTCTCTCTGCTGAATCTATTTTAAAAAAACTCACAAATTAAATGTATCATAAAATGATGTGTAGTGCAGATACTTTTACTGCTTTTCCATATGTCATTGGCCTGATCTTCATGATAGTCTATGCTGTAATGAACAACAATCTCAAAGATTTGCAATGAACACATTTTCCCTTCTTTTCATAGCCCAATTTCTTCTGCAAGAGTACTCCGTCCTAACACAAACCATGAGAGCAGGTGTCCTCCTCAAAGACAGAATGACACTCCATTCTGAGTGCTCAGTAGAGGATTTCAGAAATCACAGTCTGTGCTTTGGAGCTTGGATAATGATGCACTTCTCATCATCTATGTCTGCTTGTGCTTTTACATCTATTAGATTGTGTAAAGCCACATAACTCACATCACAAAATAAATGGAAAAAAATAGTCGGCGAAAGTACAGGATCCTGGGAGCAGTTATGGCTTGATTGTCTCCACTCACAGCCAGGGCATGATGGCAGTTAATGAGCTGTTGCACTCTGTGCAACGCTCCAGGACACGCTTTAATGGAGTTCTGCACTTGTTATATCCATCAGTCTTCAGAATTTTCTCTCGCTCTCTCCATGCCCATTTACATTCCATACTCCCTTCTAAAAGATGGCTCCCCATGCTGTCTCTCTCCCTTCACCCACTCTCCCAATGTTAAGCACTTAAACCTTGGTGCTCTTTGATCTGTGACCTTCTCCCTCTGCCCTCACTCGGCATCAGTTTGTCTTGTCTGATGAGGGTTTGTAAAGTGGATCTGGTTAGACAGCAGCGGGCGATCCATGTCAAGCCTCACCTCTCTAAGAGCTATCACGGAGCGCAGCCAAAGCACCACTTCTCACCTCCCAAGGAGAAACAGGAAATTGCTTTCTGCATACACCATCCAACTGGGAAAGTCAACAGGGAAAAAAGCCAGCTACAGTATGGCGTTACTTCATTCATTGCTATGTAATCTCTTCTAGATATAATAATGCTTTCTTTATTCATGAGAAACACCTCCAGTGGGGCAGACTGACTGTCAGTTGGTTATAATCTAGTTAAAAGGATACACAGGGCCGTGTGTCAGTAATTAATAAGGCAAAAGTTAAAGTTGCGCTTGTCAATTCTTGATTATTAACAATGAACATGTGTATGGTGAAAGGTGTCGCCACAGAGAATTATCACCAACTTTGCAGCCCCCTTCAGCTCTATAGAGTATTATAGTAGGGACGTGCAGAGGATGTCAGAGGGGCAGGTGCCCAAATGACTAAAAGGCAATTTTTGAAAATAATTATGTTTATATATGCATGGACGGCCTACTGGTTAACGGATATCGAAATGTATGTATTTATAACAAACCCAAACACAGTTACAGTTATTTAATGTTACGTGCAAAGAAATAAAGAATACATCCTCCTCACAAGCTGCACAGCCCAACTCGTAGCTAGCCCTCTGCAACAACGTACTAGGTAGGGATGGGAATCGAGAACCGGTTCTTGTTCAGACCCGGTTCCGAGTCAACCAATTCCTTGGAATCGTTAACATGCCTGCTTAACGATGCCGCTTATCGGTTCCGCTCGTAGCAAATGCGTCATGACTTCAGACACGTGCTGCTTTGTTTTGGTTCAGAACGCAGCAAACATGACGTCGAGGCAGAAGCGCTCTAAAGTGTGGTTGTATTACACATGAAAAGGCAACAATACCGTAAAGTTTCCATTTCATCAAATGACTCGTGCACAAGCAAGCGCGCAGACTGCGATCCTGACGGTTGAACGTTTAAACGTCCGCTGCCTTACTCGGCACCAGAATTGCCCATCACTTGGATTTGAACATACAATGTAGGCTATATGAATTAATGTGTGTGTAAGCCTAGGTGTGGGCAAGTGAAAGAGGGAGATACATGAAAAGGCGAGAGCAGCATACAAACAGGAAAAAAGGATTTCTTATTCGCTTCCACAGGCCCGCTGTTTACTCTCGTTCATCAGCTGTTAAATGCTGCCTTGAAGCACGGCAGTGGGGACGAACGCAAAACAACACACAGCGGGACTCGGCGGTCCGGTGGTAAGGAAACTTTAACAATACGCTTTATAAAGACAGTAAGACACACTTAAAATAACGCTCTCTGCCCGATACAAAAAGCTCTGCTTTGGATTACTTGAGCGATCGATGTGTATAAAACCATCCGCTACGTGTCTGATGCAGGGACATTATATTAGCCTAATAAACAGCGCGGTGAACATAACAGCGTACATTGTAAAGCTGAGATGGAGCGGTGACTCCTTGTCGTTGGCGTGGTGAAGAATAAGCAAAGTGATACATTCTCTTAAAGCCTTTATGGCGTATTTATTCTCTTCTTGAATAGCCTACATGACTGACTACTGTGCAGTCGTGACAGTTTGACCTGAGGCGTTAACATAGTGACATCATCACGTTGGCCTTTCAGAGTAAGGGCGCAATCATATAATAACACTTAACATACATTAAAGATCTCGTATCCTTCCTGAGAGGGAAAACATGATAATTGTTCTGCATAAAAAGAGTTGGTATTATCTTTTCAAAAGACTTATTTGTATTTTTTCTGTCAGTTGAATTTTGTTTCAAGTGCCAATGAGCACTGTTAATATTCCAAAAGGCACAAGCTCTTCCTTGACTGTTTTAAGTATGTGTTTTTAGTTTGTAGGGCACATAAGGGCTTGATAATTAATGATCTTTCAATGCATACACTAGACACTTCTGATCAGATATTAAAGAGAGTTAATACAAACAAACTAATTTGTACATATTCTCTCACCCAATGAGAATCGATAAGAGAATCGATAAGGAATCGGATCGATAAGCAGAATCGGAATCGCTAAATTCTTATCAATTCCCATCCCTAGTACTAGGCACATCTCCACCTGCTATTAGTTCACGCATATTCACTCACCTAACCGGCCACTTTACTAGGTACACCTGTTCAATTGCTTGAAAAAACAATTAGCTAATCAGCCAATTGCATGGCAAGCATTTAGGCTTGTAGACATGGTCAAGACGACTTGCTGAAGTTCAAACTGAGCATCATAATAGGAACGAAAGGGGGTTTAAGAGACTTTGAATGTGGCATGGTTGGGAGCGTGCCTATATTCCCACAGCCCTATGTTCCCACATTTCTAAGATTTTTTTTCAAAATTAGGCCCTATGTTCCCTAGGGGGCGTGTCATCTTGTCAGATTTTTACTCTGCCTCATTTAGTCTTACCAAAAAAGGGCATAGATGTGACGTCAGTTGGAGGGAGATACCCCCATCTAGCTGACGTATACCTCCGAGGTGAAGTGAGGGACCCTGTTTTTGTAGCCACTCCTGTACTTGTCTGTGAATGTTCTTCATCAAGCACACTTTGCAGCAAGGTATGCATTGCAGCAAACGACAGGCAAGAAGAAGAAGAGCATCCTCCACCATTTCCTTGAGCAATGCTGAAACTAATAATATCCAACCATTTGATCCAACAGATCACCTTTCATGTATTTTTGGTAGACGGAAAGGCATGCTGGCACAATTATCCGTTAATAATCTTTTAGCATCCCTATTAGCAGTTGTAGAAGCAGCCCCCTCCCCCCCCCCTCTTTTACAGTCTATGAGTAATGCAATTCAAAATGTGATGCAGTGCTTATTGAAACTTTGAACATATATGACATAACATTATCAGGTCGTTGTTTATGCGATTGTCACGTTTATAACACCAGAACCTCACCTATTCAAATGTAACAGTACAAAAACCCTGTCTCTGTGTATGCAAATTAGGCGATGACGTCATTTAGTGACTTTTAGGACAGCCAAAAGCTACTTTCCGTACTTAGAGTTGGCAACACTGGTCCCCAGGGTAGGTAAAGAAGTTTACCTGGTTGTTGCGATTGAAGTGCAAGGTGCATTTTACCTCCCTCTCCCTGAGCGCTCAAATCCCCTCGCAAAATCCTCTTCTTTGTGCCATCACCTCTGCAGTGTAATCAGGATACACATAAATCCTGTGGCCATCGTACGTTTTTTATTTTTTTTTATATATAGTTTATTTAACATGGACATGACAATATCATTGGACGAACCAGATGCATTGTTTTCGGTGTATTAGCATAAATGCTAGATTTCAACACCTGTCCACAGGAGGCTTTTTTAAAACAACAGCAAAAAACTAAACAAGTCAGAGACAAGATCAAATACTGATAAAAAACTGATAATTAAAAGAATAAAAATGCAGTATACAATGGAGTACAGCGCAGCAATATAATGATAGTCAAACATATCAGTGATTCTTGAGAACCGGGACAAAAGGCTGGGACAAAATGTAACTGCTGTTATCTTTTAAAATTGTAGATGTTATTAGGGATTAAGAATAGAATGTCTGGAGCACAATTATCCCCTTAAATTTAATTTTATCATTATTATGTCAAATTTATGACACTTATTATCTCTCATGACGTCAAAAACAGTGTGTCCACAGAGAAGGTTTCAATCTTTCATATGCATTAAAACATATTAAAAATGTACCTAAATGATTAAAAAGAGCTTGATTCATCAAAGGCAACACTAAATAATCTCTCATATCAATAAAGACAGTTTTTCTACAACACATTCATGTTTTATAAGGTTTCTAAGTGAGGGGACACTTTTTGTCACCAACGTCAGACATTTCATTAAAATGTAATAAAATCGGGCAATATGAGGGGTAGCTGTCTCCGTGAAGGACTTATTGTCACAAGCTATCTGTGCAGAGTACATTAGAGTCAGACAGGTTCTGATTAGTGTTTTAGTTTTAGAATATTTTACATTACAAATCTTGAAAGTCCTGTGCCACAACCATGATACGTCAAAACCGACTTACAATTTCTGAAGAAGTTATATGAAATGTTTCGATAATTTTATTTCCTGAAGTAGTTCATACTAGCACCTACCATCAACAGAAAAACCAAACTGCTACTAGGAAAACTCTATTTGTCCTGTTTAAGAAACGTTAAAATTATGTCAACACCGTCAGATATCAAAAAAATGTATATTCATATACATTTTGAAAATATTTTTTTGTGGCTCAATCAGTTTTGGTGAATATTTGTGATCACTATACTGTACATCTCATGGGTCTAGCATAAAATGAGGGAACATTTATTTGTGTTTTTTGGTGTCTGACGGAGTTGACACAAAATAAGGAATGGCAAGCTAAAAAGCCCATGTTAAAAAGAAGAAGCAAAAAAAAAAAAGGTAAAAAGTACATTTTTATAAAAAGGACAAAAGCTGGGAGGTTGTGTCAAAGCTTAGCTCAGTAGCTTAGTATATGTTGGATACATACATGTAATTTAATTTGCCTAAACATAAGGTTTGTATTTTTTCAACATTGCACCCTGTTTTGTCCCACTTATCAAGAATCACTGATATACATAAGCAAAGGCAGCATGATCAGACAATAAACCAGTTGTAAATTATTTGTGAGCACTGTTGATTTTAGCCATTGTTTAAGTTCTCTGTTAAAAGTGTTGCTGTTAGTCTCTAGTTTGACTAGTGGGCAAGAGGTTCCATAGTTTTGCCCCCTTTACAGAGAAAACAGACTGTTAGCTGTTCTTGTCGACTCAGCCTCAGAATCAATTCTTTCTCCCTGAAGATATTAATTTCTACGATGATGTTCTGCGGTCTCGTAGGATCTGCGGGTTTGAGAACAGGTATGCGATGCGCCCGATCCACCGTTACAGGCTTCAAAAAGTTGCTCACCACCGAGTCACTTCGGTATTAATCTAGTTATAGACCCTGTGGGTCTGCCTCTCTCTTCTCCCTCCGGTATCCCCACAATTTTGATATTATTGCGCCTCGAGCACCCCTCCAAGTCATCAATTTCAGTCAGCAGTTTTTCGATTGACTTTTTCACGTTTGCCAAACTCGATTTTGAGACGTGGTCCGACCCTTGCTCCTCTGCAGCATATGTCTTTAAGTCAGTGCCACTTCAGTGTTTAACAGGGTTTCAAACTTGGAATCTAGAAGGTTGAATCGCTCGTTAATAGACAGCAACGTACTTTCAGACATTTTTTACCACATGCTCAGCGATTCCTCCTCTGCGCCAGGCCCAAGACCAACAGCTGTGTCCAATAGTTTGGATTTTTTTTGTCTGGTGTCAGGCATCTAGACGTTTACAATGTTTGCGATTGCAAAAAACGGCGGACTAAATGACACCTCACTTTAAAGGTGCCAACACACTGCACATCGCCGCGCGGCGAGTCTACATAGAAAGTCAATGTATTTCGAGCGCCATCGTGCGAACCGGCAGCCGGCGGCGAGCGGTTCACACGGCGCGGCCAGGGGCGGCGCGGCCGCCGCAGAAGTTGAAAATATTGAACTTTTCGCCGCCGGCCGCGCCGCGATGGCCAATCAGCGTTGAGCTCCTCCCGACGTCACTCGGGTGAGTCTGCTGAGCTACAAGACACGTGAAACCTGGCTGGCGGTGCTGTCGGGAAAGGAGGGATGAAGGGAAAAAAGAAGGAAGAGAGAGAGAGAAAGAGAGAAAGTTCCAACACATCGATAAAATGTATGACAGCAGTTTAATGAGACATCTTTTAGTAAAAGGAGCAAGGAATAGACTCACATTATAGGAGAGAGAAGGAGAGAAAGCCAGGGAAGATGTACTGCAGATGAGTGAATATGCAGAGACAATGCAAACTAAATACGACAACTGACACTTCCAAACATTTCCCTAAACATCACAACAATATCAGAGGTGAAAACAAATCTGGAAAAAGTGAAAATCTGTTTGGGTTTTCTCTACATGTTGATATGCCGGCGTGAGTGTGTATATGCACGGCCATGGATACATATGTGTGTGTGTGGGCGGGTTGTGTGTGTATGTGGGCGCATGTGTGGGTGTGTTTACGAAGCTTGGGTGGCAGGTGACGGGGAGAAATGTGTGAGAGGTGCAGTGAGACCAATACAAGAGCCGATGGCAGAGATGATGAAGGCAGAATACTTCAGAGACGCTCCCAACAAAAACAAATCAGTGAGGATGACGACGATGATGAGAGAGATGTAAATAGCGAGAAGAAACTGGGCGTGCACATTCAATGAGTCATCGGGCGGTGGCCGGCGGCGGACACAAATGAGCCAAAATAATCACGCGGCGCGGAACCTGCCATTCGCGCGGCCACCCGCCGCGCCGCGGTGTGCAGTGTGTTGGCACCATAAGGCAAGATGACAAATTAATACAAAGTGGGTTTCAAATTAAGTAATGACTTTAAAATTAAACAAAATAGTTATAATAAAATATATATTAAAAAGAATAATACAAAAATTAAATAAATACATTTTTTTAATGAAGGCAAATGTATCTTGTGTTTTCATGGTTGTCATGTATGGCTCCCAAAGCAAAGACAAATTCCCTCTGATTGCCCTGAGCTATGTATGTCAGTTTTTCTAATCCAATACAGCTCGACATCTCCTTATCCCACATTGCCAGTGTTGGAGGCTCCATGCTTTTCCAGCAAAGCGCAATGGCTCTCCTAGCTTGAAGCAAGCCAAAGTCTAGCAGTCTGGTCTTAATAATAACATTTAATAAAGTTATTGGACACGTCCTACTCCATGTGCATCTCACTTGCGCCCCTCAAAAACGTTTGAAGGTTTTGAGAAGTGATTTGAAAAGATGTCACTGACTGCCAGCAGAAGTCATATTTTCAACAATATTTCAGCTGAATCGATTTTATTTTATTTCATTGGTTCAGGGACATTGCACACTGATCAACATTCAAAATGTAAGTGAGCCAGAGTTAGCCTATGGGGCTAGTTTTCATCTGTTGTCCCCTGCCAGATATTTAAAAGGCAACCTAAAATTACAGAAATAGAATGCATCTATCAACAAAGATTAAAAAACAGTATAGTCGACTCAGAAAATACACTAACATTGGTTGGTGTAAAAGATACTGTAAAATCAGTTTCTTCGTAGATTCGTATGAATAATGTATGCATTGAACTTCTCGTAAATACTGAAGGTAGACGGATACTGTATGATGCATCTCAGGGTCTGCCTAGAAACCGTCCGGTAATGATACTGTAATGTGCTTCCTCTGGACAAAAGCAACAACTTCGTTCTTCAAAGTGTTCCCATTCGGATGGGGCTCATTGCTTTAGTATTCCCCTTTTTTAGGGCAGCCAAGCTCATGCTAGTAGATTGCAGAGCAGGAAACAAATCAAGCTACTGTTTGAATAATCAGAGTTCACAAAGGCTGTGTTCAAATATCTCTGAAGCTCTTTCTCCCCCTCCTCCCCCTTTCTTGCACTCACACACTCGCGTTTACACATATTCTTATTCCTTTAAGGTGTCAGACCAGTACAGTTGTGGACAGGAAATTGCCATTAATACACTGGCAAAGGGACTGGCAGCGTTTTTAATGAGCTATAGTGTCACATAGATCTGGGGGGCCCCGATTGTCTCCTGTGGTTTGGGGGGGGAGAAGACCTTGTCCTTTAATTTGACCAGAACTTTTTAATGAACAAAGATCTGGAACTTTATTCTCAGGTATACCAACCTGTCTGTGTCTCTGTAGGGGAAGTGGAGTTCCTCTGAGTCGTAAAAAAAAATGTGTTTAACCTCTTAAGCCCTAGGCCTCTGGCTCAGGATTCCGCTCGAAAATGACATGACCATATTGAATAGAGTATATCTCTGCAACTACAAGGTCTATATGAATAATCTTGGTATCATAATAAAGGTAACACTTGTGAGATTGCTGAGAAGGTTTAAGCATAAGTATAGATGTTACTGGGTCAGAGTAAATGAAGATGGAACACAGCATAAACAAAAGATTTAATTTCCGCCTACAGAACTGTACACTTTTGTGAGTGAATATCCCCTTTGAAACATGCAGTTGCAGCCCAAAACCTCCAGAAAATAATAGCGAACAATCTGAATATTACCTGTGCCAAGATTGGTGCTAATAAAGTAAAGCAGAGCAAAGTTAGAGAGGTTTTAGTAGAGATATTTTTCAGGCGGAAATTAGCCACCCATCTAAATACTGTTCTAAAAACAGTTGGCTTTGTTTTGAAAAATAAACCAGACGTATATACATTTTCCCATTCAAAGAACACCATACAAAGGAACTGAAGTTTATCTCCAACTGGAGCAGATTTAATAATATATAGCCAATAATATAGGTAATCTGATTACTGCTGTTGTCCGGATCCAGTTCTCGCTGCTGTCCTCCTCCTCCTCCTCCGGTGAGTTGACAGGACTAAACCGGGCGCCGCTGTCAATATGTAGTAGGCTATGTCTAGTCTCTAGTAGCTCCGAAACTGTGAACCATTTGGTTTTATTCCTGTCTGCCGTTATTCCTTGTGGTGGTGTGCGGAAGAAAATGGCAAGACAACCAACACAAATTGTCTATTATCTAAATAGTCGAAAACCGCTGTTTTGTGACGGAGCTGTCAATTTTCGCGGGGCTGTCAATCACCCGCAACGTCTTCATTCAATCCATTGGTCAATGTGGATGATCCGTCAGAGCCAATAGGATTGAGATACAGACCCCAGATACACGACAACAACACTTATCCGCCAATCACAAGGAGGCAACACTGTGTTCATATGACTTGCTGTTTGTATCGTTAGCATGAAGTAGCATAATCGCTAGCGCCGATTTTTTCGGACATGAGCCGTTAGCGTCTTTTGTTTCTACCTGCTCATTTAGTTGCTTGGTGTCAGACTTGTGTTTCGATTAGGTCAAAATAAATATCATAAGCTTTTAGCCGAGATACTTTCCGTTAAGTGGGTGTGCTTCATGATACGTTGCTACATGGTTAGCATGCCCTTATATGGTGTATGTTGCGAAAAGCGCAGCTGCCCCCGGTACCGGGGGCTCTCGGGCGGAAGAGGTTAACCTGTGTTAAAGCATTCCTTTCCCCAAGCTCTCCAATGGAAATATGTCAATGTATAAGTTATTTAAAATCAAAAGACAGCTTCGAAATTCTGCTATGTGACATTTGTGATTTAATTTGTGGAGATACTGTAATAATATTCCAACCCAATCGCCGGAGAAAAACGTCCTCAGAGAACTCTTCCGCAAACCACGATTACGTAGCTCAGACAACGTTTCAGAGAAAAATCTACGTTTTGAATCAACGTTCCATTGTAAAGAGTGGACACTGCGCCCGCACCACGTGACTTTCAAGTTTTCACTTTCAGCACAGAAGAAAGATGGCGGCAGTCCGTGAAAAAATCTGAATTTTACGGCCGTTTCTGTATCTTAACACTTTTAGCGAGAAATGTGTACTTTATGTTCACAATCTTGATTCAGCGAATGCATATTAGCTTTAGTTTAGATGTTACGTGGATATAGCTCGGTCCTGCCAGCAAAATGTTCTGAATTGACGTCATACACTGTTGTGACCCGACGTTTCACCGTAATGCCCACGCGTTGCCATGGTGACACAAATGTGTCATATATTAGCCTACGTAGGCTATCTGATACACACATAAAAGACGATTTTTTTCATGCTTCCCAACCCATTTTTATTACCACAGCAGCATGGGGACGTAGCCTAGATAATAAATTGTGATTTGGGTGTTAAATCTATCTAGGCTACTTTTTTAAATACTCATTTTACGACCTTTTCAAACCCGGAAGTACACAACGATATAGGCTTACTGACGCTCGGATGAGTTACATTGTTTTGTTGTTGTTTTTAGATATTTGTATAGGCCTATGTAAAATATGTGCTTCTAATTATTTTTTACATTATATAATTATATGCTATCTCCTTAATGTGCCTTGATGAAAAACGAATGGTTGTGATCGAGTTGTGTGACATTTTAATGACCAGATTACTTTTACTTTTGACTTTATTATTGATGCCTAACTTCTGCATTCTTGTTATTCTTGGGACTTTGTAAACAAATGTCTTGCAAAAAATAAAAACGCTCAGATGAAGCTTAATCACCTTAATAGTTCGCTAAAGTATTTCACTTATCTAACTGTGAAAGCCGAGGGCACGCGTTGCCATAACGACGCTGGCGCATGACGTCACCACAAGTAAGTGGCGGACAGGTTTGACAGTGACACAGCTGACAGCCTAATACGAGACACTGGATTTCAACCATGGATTTCATGTTCTTGCAAAGGAAATAGTCAAACCCGAAGCCTCCCAAGTTACAATCATTCACATATTAAACTTACCCATATACGTGATGTTCATAGCCTGGCGCCAGACTAAACAGCGCCTCCACGAGTGCCGCCGAGGTAATGACACCCATGGAGTGGGGTGAACCTCAGTGAAATTTGTTTTGACATGAAATGTACATTTTAATTCCTAAAATGTCTGATGACAGTGACCATAAAATAATAAAGAACAAGATGGATCGCTCATTTAATAAGATGCAATGTGATAACATCCTTCATGTACAGTAGACTAGATTTAACGAAAGATCAATGGGGATGAGGAATGGATCAGGTTTATCCTTTCTGTTACTCTATTTCTTAACATATTGGTATATCAACTGTATGTTATGATATTGACTGACGCTAAAGGATGTAGGCCTACACTCGCAAACCTTCTGGAAAATAAGGTTGAGGTGGAATACACAATCTTCAGCAATACATTGGGTTTATGAGTAAAGATATCAAGAATTCTAGGATGAAAAAAAGATTCAATTCATTATTGGTACAATGATTTATTTAAATAAACTGGAACAGAAAAAAAAAAACTCTATTTCAGTCCCAGGATGGACTGCGGCTCCCAGGTGGGACTCCATGTTTTTTTGCTGTTGAACAGAGGAGAGAAATTATGGTATAGCAGTATTTACAGGTGGGATTCATCATGAAATTGCCATACAATTAGATTCTTGATTTTGCCATTTACTTGTTCTCCTTATCCTGTAATTTATGTGTTCCTCTTTACAAAACAATAGCCTGTATGTTTTGTAAAGAGGAAAACTACTCAAATGAAAAACATCTTATTAGTTTAAAATAATAATCATAATCATCTGCCATCATTAAGCAGCTGGATTGTCACTCAAAGGCTAACATGGCGCTTTTCCACTGTGTGGTATCAGCTCAACTCAACTCTGCTTTTTTGGTATCGCCTCGCTTTAGGTTCCAAGCGAGCTGAGCCGATGCTAAAAGGTGACGTCCGCAGACAGCCGGCCACTGATTGGCCAGAGACTACCGGCTCCATTCTGAAGTATATACTCCCAAACTCTCTGGGACTTTGAGTGTATTTTGTCTCGCCACGTGCAGCCTTCTCTGGCTATGTTTCATTTGATTTGCATCACAGATCCTAAAAAACTTAATGAAATGTCCATATAGTCGCTAAGATCACCCAGTTGTGTTGGTTATTGGGGATGTTACTTTAAACATACTGTACACGACACGAGAGGAGACATGCAGGGCAGCTATTAGCTATATACCCTATAGTAGCCGGCTGGGACAGAAATGATAGCGAGCGATTACATTACAAGCCTGGAACTGCACTGATTACCTCAGTAAAAAAATTCAGGCTGAGACATGGCTTGCATTTGAAAACACGTATCCTGAAACAAGCAGAAAAAAGTCAACTTTATGATGCCTGTGTTTACGTGCATAGGGATGTACGTGACGCATCCCTACAGCTGACTGTGTGGCAGTCACACATCAAGACACCAATCCTCCCTTTTAATGGCCCGTCGCAATATACTTCTACTCCTTTTCGTAAACAGTTACAATGGGGGTATTTCTTAAACATTTTCCATCCGTATCTTTGGCGGTTGGTTCAGTTAATAGCACAACAACTGCTCGTAATTTCTGCTTTGCTACTTGACTCCGGAGTAGGCTTTCTGACCCTATGTATGACGACCCCGCCCACGTTCAGGAACTATCTATTTGCAGTTGAAAACGACCCGTGCTGCTACCAAACCAAGTTGAGCTGAGTCGAGCTACAGGTGCGGTGGAAAAGCGCGAATAGTGTACTGGAGGCAACAGAGACGAGACCATAAGTTAATTCTTCCCAAAAGAGGCAGTGAATATCATTCACTTGGTTAACCTGTTTATGTATTTGGAGATCCAAATGTGTCATATTATTTACCCTTAAATGGGCTTGCTTGAGGCAGCTTAAATTATTAGCATTCTGTAAGAGAACCATTTTGTGAAGGAATAATAGATATTGCTATGAAAGTGGTAATGAATAATGCTTTCTTAGAATGGGATCTTGGTTATCATGTTTTTACAACAATCTATTATGACTGGTATTTTTTTAAAGTTCAGAGTTCTCCAAACCTAGAAGTGGACAAGTTCTATTTAAAGGCACCAATAAAACAATAAAGTAGGAACCTTCTCAGCCCGAAGTACATTATTCCCCCACCATTTTAATAATTGACATCCTAAGACATTTCTATTAAGAAACTATTGGAAAGAACATACCATGTCCCACATGGTTGCCACTCCACACGGACCTGGAATAAAAAAAGAAAGAAATAAGGAAATTACTAATTTTGTTTTCAGAGTAAAAGAGATTCAGCCATTCTGTAGTGTGCTTAAACCTTAACCATCATTCCTCTCACACTGGAATGGCTACATACAGAACATAGCCACTTAGTTACATATTGGTGTATCAAAGGTGTATTGAAACCAGAGCTCTCAAATTACAAATAGCCTTTTTTACTGCTGTCAGACTACAGAGCAAGGTCATTAGTGAAATGTCTCAAAGTTTGACAAATCCATTCATAAAAAAAGGGCTCGGACATTACCTTTTCCTCCCCACTAAATATTATTTCATCAAAACAGGTCCAAAGACGCATCCTAAATTGTTTAGCTCATTAGTTATCAACAATTAAATGCCATGTTGTCACACCTAGAAACGAAAGACACCAACGCCAGAATCCTCTTAATCGATTTCAGCTCAGCATTTAATACAATCATTCCACTACAGCTGGTGGAATTGCTGAGACTGCTTGAGGTGGACACTGGCACCTGCAACTGGGTCCTGGACTTCCTGACACAGCAGCAGACATTGTAAAGTTGGGCAGCTAAACATCACAAACAATAGCAGTAAGCACAGGATCACCCCAATGATGAAGTCTGAAGCCCCCTCTTCTTCAGCCTGCTCTTCAGCCTGCTCACCCACAACTGCACAGCCAGATTCAGCACCAACCATGTCATCAAGTTTGCAGACAACACAATAGTGGTGGGTCTTGTCAGGCACAACCATGAGTCTGTATACAGGACAGAAGTGGAGCAGCTCACAAGGTTTTGCAGGTCGCACAACCTCAAACTCAATGTGGAGAAAACCAAAGAGATGGGGGCTCGACTTCAGGAGGCTGGAAAACCACATCATACACCGCTGAGCATATCCTGACCTACAGCCTTACTTCCTAAACAGGATAGTGAAGATGACCAGCAGGATCATTGGTGCCCTTCTCCCTTTGCTGATGGTGGCCAACCAGCAACGTTGCACCCGCAGAGCTACCGCCACCATTAAAGACCCTCACCACCCCTCTCACAGCCTGTTCTCCCTCCTGCCATCAGGGAGGAGATACAGGAGCATCCACTGCAGATCTAGCTGGGATGATGAACAGCTTCTTTCCACAGGCTGTAAAGATCCTTAATGCACTATGCCCCCCCCCCCCCATTTACATGGTTACAGTCTGACAGCCAGAAAACTGCTTTTTTTAAATCTGTATGCGCTGGTTAGAAACTGCATTTTATTAAATTTTTGTATGAAAGTACGTCTCTGAAATGACAATAAATTAAATCTTAAATCTATCATGATTAAACAGACATTTCCGGCAGGGCATACATTTACTTACTCTCTTATTTTTCTTCTGTAATATTTTTGTGTAGAGGAAAATTCCTTCCTCTTCTCTCTTCTTGCAGTCTTTACAGTCTGCAGCAAGGGCCATGGATGAGGCGTGGGCTATGGCGGCGGGGGCTATGGCAGCAGGGGCGATGGCGGCGGGGGCTATGGCGGAGGGGGCTATGGCAGCAGGGGCGATGGTGGCGGGGGCGATGGTGGCGGGGGCTATGGCGGCAGGGGCGATGGCGGCAGGGGCGATGGCGGAGGGGGCTATGGCAGCAGAGGCGATGGCGGCGGGGGGGGGCTATGGCGGAGGCAGCGGGGGCGGCGGTGATGGCTGAGGTGCAGGAGCTGCCACCCTCCCTTGAGCAAGTGGCAGAGCTGCCATCTTTGTGCTTTTTCACATAAATTGGGACAAAGAAAATAATAAAATAGATTAAAACAAGTATCTTTGTGGTCTGTTTTAGAAACAAAAATATTTTTCAAATGTTGCATCAAAAGACAACGGTGCCCAATTGTGTGCCCTTATGAGAAGAATTTTCTAATAAAACACAAAACATCAAAAATATTCCTTGAACAAATACGTAATTACAAATTTCATACATCTGTAATAAAAGAATTAAACAGTAGCCCTTCATGTATTGGATAGTTTTGGGCAAAACTTTGTTGTGTATCAGTAATAAATAAATAAAACTTTGAATAGTAGCAGAGTAATACTTACTTCTTAAAACGGTCTCAATTGCATCTTTGAGACTGTGCTCAAGGGAGGGTGGCAGCTGAAAATCAAGGCTGTACTTTATGTCAGCCACCACCGTCGCCCCAACCTCCTTCCCCAAAATTAATATTGGGAGGTAGCCCAAGCCAGCTAAACGGTCCAACTGAAAAAAAACATAAACAAACTTTATTAAAATTAAAATCCATTATCTACTCACTACTCACTACTTTTGGTGAGCAAATAGCTATGGTTAGTGATGGCAGGCAGGCAGGCAGGTAGGACATTTCGGGTAAAGGATAATTTATTCTCTTCAAAAATGACAAAAAGTCGGTCATGGTTCTATCAGTTCATTTGTTTTTTCATTGAAACCAACATAGACTAGATAAACTAAATGAGAAAAACAGAGCTATATATATAACAGTTTAAATATAGATAAGGTAGGCTACTGTTTCTATAGCATTTACAGTTTTTCTCAGTTGCTTTGGTGCTTTTCTCAGATCAGAATGAAAATTCTCATAACTATTAGTTCAACCTCCGCAACATTTAGTCATTTGAGCACATCATAGTAGCAATTTCTCCTTCCTCTGAACAAATTGCAAATGCTTTTGGACATGTATCAGTTGCTTTCATACAATTCTCTGCTGTTTTATAACATTGTCATTTGCTTATGTCATGTCAGTCAAAATTAACTAAACTTATGGATGCTGAATAGTCGTTCCAAATAAAACTAATAGTCTTCATTTCATTGCTTGAGTCATTACATACAAAATTGTTGAACTAGTTATCAAATTCTGTCAAGCAAATTTTATACCTTTTCTTTATCATAGATACTTTCCTCGCTGCATTGCAAGGGTTAATATCCGTTGTGATGTAGATGAAAATATGTGGCCAGACAGACAGGAACGTCTGGATGTGCCAGAATGATTTACCTATATGTTCAGTTACAAATTATGTCCTGTTATATTGTTCACATTTGTGCACAGCTCTACCAAAAGGGTGTTTTTTTATGTTTGTTCTAAATAAGTGACTGAAGTGTATTTTTCTTTTGCACAATGCTGTAGAATTGCCAAGAGCATATACAGTAAAAATGTGAAACATATGTATTCATTGTCTTGTACTCACTTACTCCCCTAACTACAGCAATGTGTAACTTTACTGTAGTTTTCAAATGGCTGTACAAGTAGTGTATAGTGCTGTCTTGAGCATTTTCAGGTAGTGTCACCGAGTTCTGACCTTTTTTTTGCATTGGAAAACACTGAGAGAATAAACTGTCATAATGAAAACATGACAAAGCCATTTGACTATCTTGTTCATAAACGATGGTGTCAAGACTTCTCATTTTGATGACACTGGCAGTTTCATTGACATGAATACTTGCTTTTGAGGAATAGACTATCCATTTTGAGCAAGTGACATACTTTTGCAGGTTATCCACTAGGTTTCGCAGTTTGCACTAATTGTTTTGAGAAATGCACTAACTGCTGTGCAAATGTTAATAGTGATGTGAGAAAAGCACCAAAGCGACTGAAGAAAAACTGTAAGATCGCGGGCGCCAATAGCAATGACACGGCTGTTCTGTACCTATTCACAAGTTTAAATTGAAAAATCCAACAAACTTTACATTAAGATAGTCTTCTAAAAATATATTTGCAGAGAGGTGAGCAACATCAATAAAAGAAAGTCTCCTCTTGTTAATTTGTTGATCTGTTTAATTCTGCCTTCTTTTTTCAAATTATAATGCATAATATAGCCAACAATATAGTAACAGTAGCCTACCCTATCTGTATTAAAACTGCTTATAGCTCTGATTTTTCATTCATTCATATTTATTTTAATTTCAACTAAAAAAATAAAGTTTCCCCACCTCAGCAATACGCTACAAAGGCATAAGCCTTCTTTTATTTTGACAGACACAATTTGACTCTGGTATTGACACGACTTAGGCTACTTCCTGTTTGACACCACTTGACTTAGTTTTTCGGTATCAATTCAATAATGTAGGACGTGTCCAACAGTTCCCAGTGCGATGCTGAAGCTCTTTATAGGTCCATGTGCTGAAGTCCGCACGTAATCGGTGATTAATGAATGAAGAGTAAAAAAAAAAACTTTATTTGGCTAGATGATTATGAGACCTATGGGCAGAGATATGTGTCAGTAGAACTTGAATTCGAATTGATCGACTTAAATATGAATTGATCAACCTGCATTTGAATTATTGATACTTGAATTCGAATGTATACACTTGAATAAAAGTAACCCATTTGAATTTGAATTAATTATACTTGAATCTGAATTTTCTCTACTTGAATTTGAATTTATACACTTGAATATGAATTAATCCATTTGAATTTGAATTAATTATACTTGAATCTGAATCAGTTAATATTTGAAATGACACATTCAAATAAAAGTTCTAAATTCAAGTTTTCAAATTCAAGTAGAAAAATTCAGATTCAAGTAGAGAAAATTCAAATTCAAGTAAAAATGTGCACATCCGGTTTCTTTGAGGAAGAGCAATCGAGTGCAGATCTCTGATCCTAGGCTACAGCGTCCGGCGGGTGATCGTTGTTTAACGTTCAGGAAATATAAAGTCATAAATTAGTTTGTTTAATCATCATCTGTGTTTTTGACCTCTTGTTTTATAATCGAAGTATACTTTAGAACACTAATCACGTTTGAGTAATGAAACTTAAAAAAGTTATAATATCGCCAATAGGCTATAGCCTATCAATGAAAACAGACGGTCAAACAGCGTCCAAATGAGCTAAAATCCTAAATACAATAAACAGTAACATGGCAAACTTATTTTTAGGCCAGCTCTAATTGATTATTTATGAATTTTTTTCACACGTTTACATGTTTAGAGGCGGAGGATTCCTCCGACGCTCTCTGTCCGGCTTATCAGACAGCACTCAGCTGTCTGTCAGTTGAGCTGGACAAGCAAACGTAAAATCATCAGGAAATGATAAAAACATCCCGATGGAGATTTCTATGCAGTGATTTTGCTTTAATTGTCCTACAGGGTTACGTTGTGGCAGTGACACTCTTTCTTCAGTCGGAGCTGCAGTGTAAAGTGAAAAACTCAGAGTAGGTCAAATCACCTATCCAGTAGACCCACGGCGTATGTTGCTTCAGTAACTGACTCGGTTGCACTGAACCTGCTACCTGAAACGGAAAAACCGAGAGTTTCCACTAACTCAAAACCACCTGAAACAGGCCCCAGTTCTTCAGACAAAGTAGCCTATGAATACTGGCATAATGAGTTTAAAAGAAATTACTAAAAACTATGCCCTTTGAAACACATAGGCCTAGACCTAATTTATTTCAACTGTTCGCGATCTGACAACTGTACGTGCAGTCATTCATAAACACTTAGGCTACAATAAATAAGAGATGAAGATAAATGGGACGTTGGAAGTAAGGGTGCGGCCGCACCCCCCCCCCTCACCACCGCCTGCACCCCCTCTCCACCCCCCTACACTTTGCCTTGTGCTCCCGCGATTGCTCTGTAAACAGTCTCATAGCCTATGTCCTCTTTCCCATCTCCTGCTCCCTCACATCAACTTGACAGAGCATAAATATATACACTATAATATATATAGGCCTATAGCTTATATATAGGCTATATACTGTATAGGCTACAGTATAGGCCTATGCCCGTCGCGTTTCTTCCCCGTGCCCAGGACAAGATTACGTTTGTGCCCCGCCTTCCCATGCGCACTTCGGTAGAGTCAGAGTGCTGAGGGGCGCGCACTAATGAGCATTAGGTTATCAATAAAAATCCAGGTTAATGGCAGAAAGCAGTAGATAACTTCAACATAGTCACTATACGTTCCCTCCGTCTGCTAAGCGCCCTACCACAGGGGGGAGAGAGAGAGAGAGAGACGCGCTGACAGGATGCAATGTTCACCTGCGCACCTGCTCCTCCAAGGTGTGTGCCGGTATTGTGCCAAGTTACCGCTGATAAGAATTGTGTCCTCGACCTCGCCGGCCGGTGAGCGCGCATGCATCAAGTAAAGGCGAACATAGCCTATTAACACTTCGTAAGGTCGTAAAAAAGTCGGGTCGTCTTACATTCGGGGTCTAGTATTAGGCGTCCAGTAATGGACTGCCCGTTACCAGAGCGGTCATTCAGCTTCAGGGCCTGTGTCCAAGTTGTATTTATTTAATTTTTTCGGGTGGAACCAACACTGGCTGTGCTCTCAGAAGCGGCCGGCATGCGTGTGTGCAATGGGAGAGAGAACGCTTTGTGTGGAGAGAAAATAGAGGCACGGGAAATCGCCAAAGCCTCCAATAGTAGCCTATCTAGCTGCTTCCCCGGAGAACAACACCCTAACGCCTCGACGCATTATGTTGCGAGTCAACGTATCAGAGGCAGGAATCGGCTGTGCGATCAACTTTTACTGTGGCTTTTTAGCTGCGGTAGGTAGGGTGCTGAGGAGAGATTGCCAACTGCGCTGTCCTTTTACGCACCACCAGGGCCGCCGTAATGTTTAGATTTCATCATTTGCATCAGCGCCCTTATGATAATAAGAATGAGAGGCTTCATTAAAACGCTGTCCATGCGCTGTCTATGCGGTCGTGATTGTAACTTTGTGATTAACTATGAGCATTAAATAAATGCTGCGTCTCAAATGCCGAGGACAGCAGCGAGGATGACCCGCTATGCACCGAACCAGAGTATAGGAGAGATGACAGCGAGAGCGATGACAGTGGGGCACAAGAATAAAGTCACACATCAGAGATCTGTCAATTTGCACTACTGTTCATTTGCACTGAAGAAAGGTGTTTGGTGAATACAAATTCACCAGAATGCAGGAAATTAAGCATTTAATGCTCCAAAAAAACAGCTGAGTGCTGTCTGATAAGCTGGACAGAGAGCGTCGGAGGAATCCACCGCCTCTAAACATGTAATGTGAAAAAATGAATAATCAATTACTGCTTGCCTAAAAATAAGTTTGCCATGTTACTGTTTATTGTATTTAGGATTTTAGCTCATTTGGACGCTGTTTGACCGTCTGTTTTCATTGATAGGCTATAGCCTATTGGCGATATTATAACTACTTTCAGTTTCATTACTCAAACGTGATTAGTGTTCTAAAATATACTTCGATTATAAAACAAGAGGTCAAAAACACAGATGATGATTAAACAAACTAATTTATGACTTTATATTTCCTGAACGTTAAACAACGATCACCTGCCGGACGCTGTAGCCTAGGATCAGAGATCTGCACTCGATTGCTCTTCCTCAAAGAAACCGGATGTGCACATTTTTACTTGAATTTGAATTTTCTCTACTTGAATCTGAATTTTTTCTACTTGAATTTAGAACTTTTATTTGAATGTCATTTAAAATATTAACTGATTCAGATTCAAGTATAATTAATTCAAATTCAAATGGTTGATCAATTCATATTCAAGTCGATCAATTCGAATTCAAGTTCTACTGACACATATCTCTGCCCATAGAGACCCCTGGTAGTCCGGGACCCAAGGCGTTTGCCTACCTTTGCATAATGGCTAAGTTCGCCTCGCCTCGCACACACACACACACGCACACACACACACACAAACAAACACACAAACAAACACACACACACGCACGCACTTCTTCTCGGAGGTAACTTTGACACGACACCGGAACCTCGGCCACTAACATGTAGCCTAGGCTATTTTTCAAAATCAACATTTTGCCATTATTCTCATATTTTATATCCTGTTCATGAATTGTGATTAAAAATAGAGAAATGTGTGTTTTTAGTATAATATAAAATGTAGCCTAGATGAGAGGATTATTTAAAAAATCTGGTCACTTTTTGCAAACAGATAGGATATGGATTGAACTGAAAATACACGGATTTACCCTGACCCTAGTCCCATTATACATTTACGAAAGAGAATATATCATTACAACTTATTATCATTGATGCATTCTTTTTACCATCTTGTGGGCCTGGTCATGTTGCTTGCTGCTGTTATTCCATTTTTTTTTATTGGCTTTCCAGGTCTCCTTCTCCGCCTGGAATTTCTCCCGCGCGTCGACGAGCCGCTGTTTGTGGGGTTGCATAATTGAGCACATATGGGAACTTCTTACAAGCCACCCAAATTTTGGCTTGACAGCCTGCGCACTCTTTATGTACACTTAAAATTTAAATTTTAATCAGGTAAATTTACCTTTTTAAAAGGTACATTTTTAAAAGGGTAAATTTACCTTTTAAAAAGGTAAGTTTATCTTCAAAAAAGGTAAGTTTACCTTTTAAAAAGGGTAGCTACTCTTTTTTGTGTTCCTTATTGTTAAGTGTTACCAATAATTTACAATACAAAACATTTCTTAAATTGCCGATATTTAACATATTGCAATTTTTTTCAATATTAACACCAGCCAGTGTTGTAGTCTACGTGATACGCAGGTATACGCAGTATACCCACTAAGAAAGCTCCAGCATTTCCGTATGCCCACTAAGAAATGCAAAATGATACGTAACAATTTCGATAGTGACAGAACTCAACTGACAGGGCTGTACGCTTATTTTTTTAGGTGGTAGCACTGGTGCTAGCAAGCAAAAAAAATCAGTAGCACAAAAATAAATTCAGTAGTGTGGTAGCCGAATTGTTCCCCATGGCTTGACAAAGACGAGAGGTAGTAGACTGTAGACTTCTTAAATCAGGTGTTCAGGTTTATTTAGAAGGAGATTCCATCAGACAATACAGAGGGTTTCAGAGTGAGCATGATAGCAGCGGGCTGAGGCCGCAATGGCACTCTCCTTAAAGTTACAGGACTCGTTTATATCGTGTGTTAGGGTGTATCACGTGTCTTAATCTTCTTCAAATAGATAGATCGTTTCATCACAACAAGTCAAGCACATGTCCTTACATGGATTGTTTTTGTCTCTTTACCCGTGACCCAACCTTTAGATATACACACTCAGCAACTGTTGAAATAGAGGCTATTCAAATCTACAACAGTAGCACACAAAGTATGATCGAAAACTTGCATAACCTTAACCCATGCATTTAGCTCTAATTACCTTTTAGCCTGTCATCTTGGTCTCATTTGAAATTCTCAATAAATGTCATATCCTAGTGTGTGCAGTAATAATTGTAGAAAAATTAATAGGGGTGCACTGATTGTAATTTAGACAAAATAATCTAACCTGCCTGCCAATTGCAATTTTTTGCTGATTCAGAATTATGTCTCCCCATAAAATTAATATCTATATATTTTTTGTATATACATATCATTATTATATTCATAATAATAAACATTTTTGGTAAATGTCCTTCTGTTAATTAAAACCTATAACTTTAAAACATATAGCCTATTAAATAAATAAATATACATATTGGTACAATTTAGGGTAAGTTAAATAGGTTGTTGTGAATGCGTTGGGAGTAGTTCTTCAGTGGCTTATCAGTTATTTCAAACTTTGTTTAAATAGACTACTGTTGTTGACTGCTCTCTGCAGCTGAAGCAGTTGATTTTCAAGCTAGCGCACTGCAGGGCTGTGAAGTGCGAACTTCCTGTTCTTACCGGTTTCAAAAAAGTCAACTCACGTTTGGCTAGTAACAGGCTTTTAATGTGAAGGTGCACAGGAAATGTTCTGTTTGTACACGCGCTAACTTAACTGCGTGCCGTCTCCTTCCGGTTATTACCGTTGGTAAAGTGTATTAGACGCTAGAATCGCCGCACAAGCACAGGTCCCGAGCACACATCTTTCACCAGCCAAAGTGGAGGGTGGACTCAATAACTTACTTGCCTAAGAATACATTTACCCGAATTTGGAGAGTGTTAATGTAGAGCCCTCTAAGCAGTGTTGAGCAGCACTCTGTGTCTCAAACAGACAGCATCTGCTCATTAGCACTCGTGCGAGTGTACTTGTATTCATCATCGCACGTGATCAATTTCAGTAGCAAATGCGATCAAAACTGTCGCACTGTACAGCCCTGAACTGTCATACTTTCATTCATAAATTCAACCTGTGCGCTGTGTCCCTGTGGAAGTCGCAACAGACTTATAATAGATGCGGTACCAGGCATTACCCCACGGCCCGTTTCATTGCGGACTGTTGGGTAAAAGAAAGGGCGATGTCCAGCCCGAAAATACTGGCAGCGCGACGCAACATTCAGCTCAGTAGTCCCCTCGGGAGATGCGCACTGTGCTGTCGGAGCTCACCAAAAGCGCGCAGGGACTTATTTTTTCCCAATGAGGAAAAAGTAATATGCTCAGTTTGCATAACCGGTCTGAAATTCATATTAACTTTTGCGAGCACTTCAATATCGGATCATCAGTATAGTTTTCATAGGCTATTAGGTGGCGATTGATTCACCCCGTCAACTCATGCACTGAACATGAAAGAAAACCAGAGCCGGCCCGAGGCCGAGGGGGGGGCATACCCCCGAACCCTCCTAGGAGGGTTGGGATCTAGAACAGACTTACTGACTTTTGTGTTTTTCTATTGTAGAGTCACCAGAAGGCGGGAAACAATGTATTTTAATATAAATACATTGTTTCCTAAATTCTGTGTTTCTAAAGGCAGGCTAAGGTGTAAAATGTGTTTGCCTTTGCTGCACCTAAAAATTGTAAACAAACCACAGTATAAGCCATATGTTAAATGTGTAAATGCTATGCTGCATATTCAAGAAGAGGCTTGGAGGGAATCATCACAGTATACCCACTACAAAAAACTAGACTACACCACTGACACCAGGGGCCTATTGCATAAAAGTGGTATTAAGATATCCAGGATTATTGATAAAGCCAGCCTTGACAAAGTCTAGCCTGGGCACTTTGGATTAGTCAGTTGCATAAACGCCAATCCAGGATGTAAAGGGGCCGCTTTGTCAAGCCAGGTGTAAGTAATTCTGTTAAGTGTCAGCCCACAGCTTTCAGAAGTAGACCCAGAGATCGAACACAGATTTACTGATGTAAAAATGTAAAAGACGGCCCATTTTCCCACAATGCCTTGCTAGTTTAAACCGTAAGTCAGGGGGCAGTTCATTTTATAGGGGATGTCATCTCTGCCAACTAATCTTGATGTCCCTGCACTGTTTTATGATAAAATAGTTGACAGTGAGCAGTCTGCAGGTGCATTTAAAAAATAGAATATCATGGAAAGTCCATTCAAAAAGTTAAACTTTCATTACACAAAGTGAAAGTCAGGCCTTCTTTTTGGATGATTGATTGATCATGGTATAAAAAATCCAGTATCTCAAAATATTACAATATTGCATACAACCAATCAGAAATGTCGACCTTCTGAAAAGTATGTTTATTCTAGATTAATTTCACTTAATGTGTAATGAATCTAGAACTTAAATTTCACTTTTTGAATTAAATTACAGAAAAAAGGAAACTTTCATTGATACTTAATTTTGTTTTAGATGCACCTCGATATAGTTATAAGTACAAAGTGAATTTATTTGACCCACATTTGCAACGTCATCTACCATCGATAATCAATTGTATAAATATAGCCCGCGATATGAACAGACTATCACATAAATTATTATAATTTATATAATTTCATCTTAATGTAATTATAATTAAGTTAATTATAAATGGTTCAGGTTAAATAATAAAAAAGAAGAACTATTTAACTAAATGACAATGCAGTCTTTTATATGGTACTTTAAAACAGGTAATTGAAATTTAAGCATTACACAGAAGATCATGGAATAACTGTTAAATACCTTCAGATCGGACTGACAGCTGACTGAGCCAGTCAGGCAACAGAATAATTGTATCCTTTACGTTTAGCCTGGTTGGGACCAGGCTAAATGTAAAGGATACATCTCCAGGGTAATTTATGTCCCTCCGCTTTTATGCAACCGGATCATGGCTAATGCAAGCCAGGATAACCGAAAAATCCTAGGTTAATCCCTTATCCTAGTTTTATGCAATAGGCCCCAGCATATATGTGTTCCTAATCCGTGTACCTTCCGTTCAATCCATATCCGTTTGGAAATCAAAACACGAAAAACGAAAAAAACTGTTTGATTTCATTTTTTAATTATTTGTTTCATTTAAAACAAATAAAAAACGTACTGTTTTATTCAAAATATGCCTGTTGAACATGAATTGATTGCCATTTCTTATTGTTTATTTTCCATGTCGCCCTTTACATACGATAATGGGAAAGGAGACAAACAGAAAATGTAAAAAATGTGCATTTTCATTTTTGAAGTTCCAAATAATAATTTATATTAATCAGCGGGTTAAACTGTGTCCCACTGCCACAATGCCACGAGCTATGCGCGGCCAGAGCCATGATGGCTCGGACCCATAGACTGTTTTCTGACCGTGGCTATCTCCGTCTTTTAAGTAGGCTAAAGCCTCTTGTCGGTAGTGGAAACGCATGGCAGATCTAGTAGGATAACCCATGCCGAACCGAACTGTGCTGCTCAGAGGAAACGAGGCATGATCTAAACAGCGACAGACATACAGCTATTGATCCAGATCAAAACGGGACAAACCACCAAATGTTTAATCTTTATTGAGAGGGGAAACATATTTTGGCTGGCTGCCAAAGGCTGCTATGTCATTGTCTCATAGGCTACCATCAAGAGCCTTATTCTACAAAAAGCTCAATTCAGATAGCCTATAGCCTAAACGTGTACAAAATATAGCCTCGACAAGTTTCTTCTTTCCTCGACACACACACACACACACACACCCACACACACACACACACACACACACACACACACTTTGACTCGGCAAGTGAAGTGAAGACAGGGAAAAAAGAGAGACAGAGACGACGATCGTCTCAGACGCAATTTTCTCTCGTGGACCTAACCAATAAAAATGCTTTCATATGCAGCTGTCTGCACTGGGGCTCATGCCTCAGCTGATCACGAGTTTCAATAACATTATCAATAATGTAGGGTGTGTCCCTCAGTTCCCAGTGCGATGCTGACGTATCCGCACGTAATCGGTGATTAGGCCTAATGAATGAAGAGTAAAACAAACATTTATTAGATGATTAGGCTATGAGACCCAAGGCAATTACCTACCTTTGCGCAATGGTTAAGTTCGCCTCTGAGCGCTTCTTTCACTAAATTGAAACATGTATTTTTCAAAATCAACATTTAGGCCATTATTCTCATATTTGATATCCTGGTCATGAAATGTGATTAAAAATAGATAAAAACGTGTTTTAGTAAAATACATAATGTAGATGAGAGGATGATTATTAAAAAAACAGGTCACTTTTCGTTTTTCCTGTTTTGATTTCCAAACGGATATGGATTGAACGGAAGGTACACGGATTGTTCCTAAACAACATAGGCCTAGTGATTTAATTCAGCTTCTATCTTAAAAAACAAGTAAAAGGGTTCAGTTACACTTTAATTGTGATTAAAAATAGAGAAAAGCGTGTTTTTAGTAGGCTATAATATAATGTAGATGAGAGGATGATTATTTAAAAAAGCAGTTAACTTTTCGTTTATCGTGTTTTAATTTCCAAACGGATATGGATTGAACGGAAGATACACGGATTATACACGGATTCATTATACATTTACAAAAGAGAATCTATCATTACAATTTATTATCATTGATGCATTCTACTTACCATCTTGTGGGCCTGGTCGTGCTGTTTGCTCCCGTTATTCCATTTTTTTTTCTTTTCTTTCCAGGCCTCCTTCTCCGCCTGGAACTTTTCCCTTGCTTCAACCAGCCGCTGTTTGTGTGGTTGGGGGCACGAGCAGTTCGGGCACTTTTTACGTGCCACCCCAATTTTGGCGTGACAGCCTGGACATTGTTTCTGTACGCTACCGGGCATATCTAAAAACAATAACACATTATTATTATTAATAGCCTATAGGCTACAGAGAGCCAGCGCGAGATACCTGATTTAATTGGTAGCCTACTGTAAAGCCTACAACCAGAGCAGTAGCCTAATGTGTATGCAGGAATGGTATCCTCCATGTTAAATCAATTATGCACGACTAAAATTAAATATTTCTTAGTACATTATTCATACTCACTTTCTCCTTGCGGCTCTCCAGTCGACGGTCAACTTCCAACTGGGCTTGGCGCAATTTGGGCGCGCGCAAAAAAAGGAAAACACCCCTTCAAAATAAAAGGTTAATTCCATAATAATTTCCGTTTATCTAAATGTTTGTTTCAAACTAGTTAGTTATGATGAACAACATCATTTAGGTTTTAAGTGGATATAAAATAATAGGCTATAAGATACACCTATGATTTGGCACATTTCATAGTTACAGTATAGCCTACTTTCAGTGAGGCCTTTGCATCCTGTGTTCTCTTGTTTGGGGACACAAATCAGTCAATCTTGTCACACTGTCTGTCCTCAGCACACATTCTCTGCAATCTCTGTTAGTCTACCAGGCTTACAGGCTCCAAGCATATCAGTGTTTTGCATCTGAGCCGAGTTAACAATAACTTAATGTCCAGGGAGACGGTTGGGAGATGAGATCTGTTTTGTATATTGACCTGCAGTGTCTAAATGTTTCTGAACTTTGTTTAAGAGGTAGAGACATAAAACAGGCAATAGGTGTAATGGTATTATTAATATTAATTGGAAGAAAAGAACGAAAAATCGTATATACAACCAAAGCAGTTTCGGCCTCAAACATATTTTTGGTAACATGCAATATCCTTCTTTTGAGGCAAGCTTCCGGCTATAATGCCCTGAATGTTGCCCATTTCGGTCACATCTTCAAACTGACCTACTGTATGCTATTCATTAAGTTGACAATCTTTCAACACTTGTTTAGTTCTATGATGTAGTTCCCTTTTTCTGATTGTATTGTGGTGACCTTGGTACAGGCATGTCTGAGGCCTTTCAAGTTCAAACAGTTTTTTCTGTTTGTTCTTTTGGTCCGTATGAAAACAAAGTCATCATGTTTGAATATGAACCACAAGCACAGGTAATAATGACCTGGATGGTCAGAGGGATTGCAATATGTAAAAGTGACTTATGTAGAGCGCTTCCTTTCAGTGAAAAGCCATTGGCCTTTTATGCAGATCATCCTGTGTCTGTGTGTGTGTGGGTGTACGCCTGTGTGTGTCTGTGTCTGCATGTGTGTGTATGTGTGTACGAGTCTCTCCAATATCTGACCATGCAACTGGCTGCTTCTGATAGATATAGTCTATTTGTTGCAGAGATGTCGTAATAGTGTTCCTGTTTTCTACTGTGTTTGCAACACCTGCTGTTGTTGCTATCTGTAAGGTCATATGACCTGTGACTTTCTGGTTGACTCACAAGTTCTGTAACTCCTTTCAAATGTGGCATGTTGAAATAATCCTACATTATTTTATGTTGGTGGTGGCAGGGAATTAATTAGGCAATTTTTTCATGAATCACTATTTTTTATAGGCCTACATTCAAATATCCATTTATGTTGTAGTGAGAAAAGTGAGATCATAAGACTAATAATCAAGCAAAGAGTATTTAATAATCAAGCAAGGAGTAGGCTATCTTAATCAAACAACAGAGGCTTCATGTTCCATCCAGTAGAACATGGAGGTCCATCCGACCCAGGAAGCCCCGCAATGACTTTCTGAGAAGAATTGCAAGGAACAGTAGGCCTACAGGGCCCAGAGGGGTATACTACAAAGCAAACTCAACAGAGCCCGGCTCTCTTTTTTTGATCTGGTTCAACATAACACATACCCTCGCTCAGAGCTAACCGGTATCACGAAGGCAGTTATCAACCTCTTATGTTGAACGAGGGTTTCGGCTTCAGGCTCTGTGCGCGTCCCCATGATAGGGGGCGTTATGCCGTCATTTCACTCTGCTTCCGCACAGACTGGACTGATCTTGTGCCGCTAACTTTACACAAACGGACTGATTGCGAGCAGCTGACTTCGCTGACTTCACTCAAGAGGAAGAGTTTGTCAGTCTGAATGATCACAGAACAGCAGCAAACAGAGAGCCGAAAAAAACTCATACTGCAAATAAGGAGAGAGTGGAATGTTGTCAGAAAATTGGGCAACTGAATTGATTAATTTATTTTACAGATCGTTCTCGCAGGGAGAACGATCTGTAAAATAAATGACATTATAAAGCAATTAAAGGTTGAACTCGGATTTAAACAGTACACCATTTAGCCTAGTTGATAATCCTACACTTAATAATCTGATTTAAGTCTGACACTGTCCCCTAATGAATAGCATAGCCTATATGGAAAATCACGTTAGTTTTGGGCCACATCAAAATTAATACAATTTTGATTTTGATTTAGGCTAATAGCCCTTTATTTGCATCGTATAAATACCATTAAAATAATTAGCCTAGATACAAAACCTGTAGGCTAGTCTGTATTTTCCGGACAAATATGAATCTACTGTGAGAAGCTTAACCTGCGAGTCTGCAGCGATGTCCGAACTGTGACAGCTGTCACCTGTCACGTCACAACTGTAATCGCTACTGATGAAAAGAAAGAAGCCCACAGTGAAATAATGTTGCAACCTGTGATTTTATAGAACGCTTCATTAAGAGCCAGTGTGTGTAGATCGCCAGGTAAAATCATTTGAGGTGAGAGCATAGAGTGGTGCTGCATACAGTAGGTCTAGGCTATTTTACATTTTCTGCATCAATAACTGTATGCATGTGGCAAAAAGCCACAGCGCGATGTTACAGTTCACTCTAATGTAGGCTAAGCCTTATGTCACGACTTCGTTTCGTTCATTAACTTACTGATCAATAAGTTTACTGATTTAACTAGTTTACTCAGTGAGAAGTATCGCTCAGACAATATAGTCAGGTCCGCGCCTCCGCGGGATTTCAAAATTTGTAGTTTCCTTAAAGGGCAGCGCTCTAAGAGCCGAATTTAAGCTCAAACTCTGGAACAAAAACTGGTCTGGGCAGGTTAGCCGTGCAGCCTCTGTTACCACGGTGATCTAGCCAGGTAGAAAGAGAGCCACCTTTCGTGATACTGAAAACTCTGGCTTTAGACCGCTTTAGACTCAACAGACCTCGCTCAGCCCTTAATCTCGCTTCGTAGTATACCCCTCAGGTGTCTTATCCTGGCAACAACAATGACTTCAGTTCACCATAACAACAATGCAATGCTTTCAATTGGTCAGTCATGTGTGGGGGGAGGGGGAGGGGGGCAGTTTGAAGATACAGCAGGGGGAGTTGAGCATAAGACAATAGAAGAGGTGTGGCCCATCTGAGTGGTTTGTTGGATACACAAGAGGTGTCTACATTTCAGTTTAGAATTAAACAACAACATGCAATATATCTCATTACACTTATAGGCTAATACAATGTTTCCTATTGCATTTGTGTTTGAAGCACATTGAACGGACTTTGTTTGAAATGTGATATGGTTAACCCCCATGAACATGCCATTTTACATTTTTCTTCAGTAGGCCTATTTAAACCGCTAGAACAGAATATTTCTCATAGGCTACTATTTTCAGTAGGCCAAGCCATCCAGAGCATTTGAGGGTGATAATCTGACAGGGGACAGAATAATCTATCAAATCTGATTACATGAATGTGTAAAGCATCACACGAAACACCTCACAGTAGCCTACTATCACTTTTTAATTTTCAAAAATACAACCAAACAAACTGGAAAACAAGATGGCTGCCCCGTTTCCCGCGGCTGAGAAGGGGCGTGTCGTATCGTGTGTTTAGGCTATATAAAAATGCGTCTGCGTCAGTCAGTGGTAACTCCAGAAGAGGAAACCTCGTCAAGGTAAAGCAGAGCGAATTCTGTTCTTTCAAATGTACCCTAGTATGTTTTTATTTATGTAGGCCTAATGTTATATGTAACCTAGTAGTATTGATGTTAGACTTTCCGACAACCCACCTAATTTTAATTAAAACACACGCTAGTTATTTTATATTATAGACCAATGTTGTCTGTATTTAATCTTCCACTGCAGTTGCTTGCTACCATGTCTGAAAACCCAGGAAAGAGCATGGGGGACTCAGATGCTATGGAAGTCGAAGAAGCTCGCCTTGACGTCATCTTGGCTGATCTGCATGGCACAGAAGTAGGCCTACGTTTTGTTTGTAAATTGTTTGATTTCCTGGGAAATATAGTAGCCATGTCTATGTGTAGCTACAGCCCCGGAGACAAACACCCTGGCGTGATGGAAGTAACTGTGGTGTGACGGACGTGATTTGACTATTTAGCTTCCATGACTTTGTTATTGTTTGACGTGACGTACTCAAGATGGCCGCCGCGGTGTTCCGTCCGTCAATGTTCTTTCTATATTCTAACCTCTCCCTGTCCCCTTGCCCTAACCCTAACCACCCAGCTGTGAACCTAATCGCCAAAACAATATAAATAACACAAACTTAGTATCGGCCTGCGGTCTTGTTATTGTTTGACGTTGTTTACAAGTTTATGACGTTGCAAAAATAAAATACAGGTAACTTCCGTCACACAACAGTTACTTCCGTCACGCCTGGGTGTTGTTGTAACGCCAGGGTGTTTGTCTCCGGGGCTGCAGCTGAATACTATTGAAAATATATCATGTTTACTCACCAAGTTACTGGGATTAATATATGTTACAGAGGTGTGTAGATCCTCAGCAATATGGCATGCAATTAGACATGTCATTTGAATAAATTAGTAACTCTTGTGAAACTAGCAAGACACGTTTTTCAAGTACAGTGCCACAATACTATTTTCTAAATATTTTTCATATATGCATTTTTGTTTAGCACTGTATTGTCTCCTCAGATAGCAACTGTAACCTAACACTACTAAATGTTTCAATGTTTTCATTTTAGAGGAAAGAATCAGGTGAGCAGGGGAAAAAGTCAAAAAAATAAATAAAACACACAGAGAAGGATGTGCAATGGAGGAAGAGGGATGTGCATGGTCGCTTATTGGCTGGGAAACAGACATCTCATGGAGGTTAGTGTGACTTCTCCTGATTCAATGAGTCTGCACATCCGTCTGAGGTTCATAAAGTCTCCAGTTCTCTCAAATTGATGGCTAATGATATTTAAATTCCTTTTCTAAGTGTTACTGTAGTTCCTTACATTACAATATCACACCACATTAAAGTTGAAATGGTAACTAGATTCATGTAAAAGGGGCTTTGGCTGTTTTTAATGGCCATTGAAAGGTAGAGATACCAATTTAATCATTGCCTGATCATAAGATTTATTTTATGACAGGATCCCGGCCATCCTCTCACTTAAAGCCAACGGATACCCATCAAGATGATGCCACCACTTCAGCAGAAGGTAAACAAAGTTATTTACATCATCTGGTGAATGTTGTATTAAAAATGGCAGTATATAAATAGAATTTAACAACCATGCAACTTGTAATTTATGTTCGTAATTTTGTTTTTGTTCTGACCTTGTCTTTGTCATATTTAAGCTACTGCGTCAGAAGTTGAAGAGGCGCAGCAGACAATTGGTAGGTTTTAAGCTCTATGAACATGTCTTGATATCATAGTTCATTGGAAATTTCCATTTGATATCATTAGTTTGGCTTTCTTATTTCAAATTGGTTTGTTTATCATTTACATGTTGGCATTTAATTTCATGCTCTGCTCATAGACTTAAAGCTGCAGTTGCTGAAGGAAAGCTTGATGGAAGATCCATTGGATTGTTCACTAGAAGCTTCGGTTTCTAGGACCTGGCAGATGCGGCAGACACTGTCAGATGAGAAATGGGAGACTGCAAGGCCGCATCTATTGGATCTGATGCTCTCAGCAGAGAAACCTTTGCTTGAGCTTTGTGACCACTGCACCATGGAACAGGCTGTAATAAGATGTCGCGACTGCCTGCCAAAGCAACGGTTTTGCAGCGACTGTGACGTGTTCCATCATCAGAGTTGTGTTTTACACAACAGGGACTCTCTGGTTGAGGGTTTTTATACAGCAATTCCACCTACATGCTATGCATTGCTAAATGATGATGGGACACATACAATATCTGAACAAGGTATGCATGTATGAAAAGTTTTAAAATTATTTTAGATTATAAAATATTGTTTTGGAGATGTAATCCTTATTTCTTTGCTTTGTATTTCATTATAGCACGTCTGTTACCAGTTGCTCGGCCTGGCAACATATGCAGTTGTGATGCTGCATACATCACTGTTTGTACTGGGCGAGATATTATCCAGGTCACCATGAACGGTAAGCATACCATCATTGAAGCATTGGGCTATGATTCTGCAACGACTACACACAGTATATTGAGAGAACCGAATTGAATTGGTGTTAAAATGTAGGACATATTATATTCCCTTGTTTCCACAGGACGATATGATCTGTCCTTGCCTACAAGTACCTGCAGGTCCTGCTTAACGTCATGGACTCCTGGACTGAAAGACCTACAGGCCAGTGGTTACTGGCCTGGTAATGTGGTTTTTCAGACATTGTACGCTGTTGATGTCTTTAAGACATTCGAAGAGCTGAAAGTCACTGCACCAGGTTTATCCCGAAAAACATTTGTTAAAATGCTTGAGCAACGTTCTAGCACCTTTGGGCACGTAAGTCATAGCATTTTCTTCAGAGAAAGTAGTCACCTACACTGGCTGTGCTATTAATTGTTCACATAATTGAATGGTATCTCCTTTTTAATAATAGGCAGGGAGTATTTCTGGTGACAGTCTACAGCGTAGCTTCTTGGAGTGGACATACTGTCGCGATGAGAAAGACAAACTACTCCACAAAAACACTTCTCATGCCCAGCCTGCGCTGACGATGTTGCAGCAATCTCCCTTGGCGGAAACCGGAAGATGTATCGCTTCAGTAGGACTAAAGGGTACTGCTGCTTATTAAATTACATTAATTTAAGTATAATGTATCATTGTATTTGGAAATTCCTGTGGCATGGAATCTGAATGTTTCCTTTGCAAATGTTTAGAGTGGGTGAAAATGCATTCTTCGACGGTGCATTTTTTGCAAAGGACAAGGATGTGGCAGACTTTGTGCAGCTTATCCGGAATCGAGTCCAACCTGTGAGTTGTATGTTTATTATAATCACAAAAATGTGGCTAACACAGTTGCACTTAAATTATATTTGATCATACATTGTAGACAATTACGCTTCCAGGTTAAATATGTGCTTGTTAAAACACAAAGTTGAAAAGTACCATTTTCAGAGAACCAAAAACATGCTGTATATTTCTCATTTGAGTTCGGTAAATTAGATGTTAGAAAGATGTTTAATAGTTAAGCTTTATTTTCAAACTGTTTGTTACATACGTTTTCAAAGGTATCTGGAAAAGGTGTCTGTGGGAAGTCACAATGGACAGCTGCACGAGAGACTGCCAAAAAGTCTGGGTCCAAAGTGGATGAAGAGGGTGTGGAGGTGGCTGTCTGTCGTCATGGCATTCTTTTTAAAGCCTTGAACATGTTTAGGGGAGAGATATTTGCATATCCTCTTTTCCTACAGAAGGAGCTTGCCATGGCCTATAAAATACAGTTCATTTGCACAGACATCATGTGCAAATACTATCCATACCTCCAGAAAGTGTGCGAGTCCTTTCCAGAACTTGTTCCACTCATGCAAAATAGGCCATTCCTGTCCGTGATGCACGCCAAGGGTCACTCTGGTAAATGTGAGGTAATGTATCTATTCTAGATTACCTCCTACACTGTATATTGCTTGTGTTATGAATGTTGTTGGGGAAAGTTAATCTAATCAATCGCAATATGTAAACGATCACTTAAAAAGTACATTAACAAAGCAATTTTGGAGGTGATGTGGAAAATTCAAATTATGATCTTATTCCACCACAGGTGCAGTGGGGTGGACGCAATCAGGAAGGAGCAGGTTAGTTGTCCAGCATGCAGCTGAGATTGACTATAACTGAAGATTAAGCAAACCCTACCCGTAAAACATTTAAACATTTGAAAAGGCATCAAAGAGGTTTTACTGTGAAAATTTAAATCACACATGCTGTTACATCTCGGTGTTTTGTTTTTTTATCATGTCTTCCAATGGCAGGTATGACAGTTGGCGAGGAGGTTGAGCAGGTGAATTCTTTTTTGTCACGAGTTGCACTGACGACAAAGTACATGACAAAATCCAGTAAGTAAATTAATGTTTCCTTCAACATGTAGTACATGATTTGTATGCCATTTCTACCATCATCTTTACATAATCTTGCTCAAATCAAGCTTTACAATTTTGAAGAATGAACGAAAGTCAAAATATTGAAGTTGAAAATCATCTACTACAACAGTTGTATTAGTAACCTTTTCTCCCCTGCACTGATAGCACGGACTGATATGATAACCATTTAAGCATGAGGCTGGAATGAAAGAAAGAAGAAAGACCTACACAAATACCTCTCTCAACGATATGTCAAGGTACCTTTTCTCTTTGGCATTTTGCATTCACTAACATTCCGTTACAGTACCATTCTTTGGAAAGGAGCTTACCCCTAAAGTGCATGAAGCTCTATTATGATGGCCAAAAAAAAAAGAGTTAATTCTTGCATGCACGACGCAGGAGGAGCGGCATTAGCCGTGACCTGTGTCCGCCTGTGCAGGCACTTATTTCTGACACTTTTTCCTTGAAGCCTCGGATGGAGAACCAGGCTGACAGCCGCGAAACCTTAACACTTTACTGTCAAATACAGGGGTAGGAGTTAAAGTTATTGGGGGACGAGATCAGCAAATAAAGATAAACTAAAGGAAGTCCCCCGCTCGGAATATTGAATTAACTTTTTTAAATTAAATAATCACTAATCCGTTTGCGGAAATAATATTAATCTCAAAAGGAATCTAGTTGTACTGTAGTCTTGCAATATGAGAGCCCTGTCTTTTCAAAATCTCACCCTGACTGAAAACTAATGACTAGTTGTCTTCAGGTGTGAGTTGATTGTCTTTAGATGTAAGAGGGTTTCAGTCTTTTACAAGTCTTTTAAAAGTCCTCTAGTGTAAGCCCAGCATTAATACTGTATGGATATGATGCATGACTTCCTAGTGAATTATGGCTGAAATATTATTCAGCTTAAAATAAAATAAATCACGGACCAAATATTTACCAATACATTACCAATTTATTCAAGAGTGTCATGAAAGGAAAAACTCGTAGTTGAAACACTTATATCAATTGCAGACACTGAAGAGGACTGAAGATGTGGTCAAAGAACTCGAAACCTTGAAGTCAGACTTGGAGTTGACTGATGAGGACATCCTGCAGTGGGTCAAAGATGTTCGGGAATGGGCTGCAGCAAGTATGAATTGTGCTAATATAGCTCAAAATAAATTGTGTGTACTTAAGTATTATTGACTTCTTAAATGTGTTTTAAATGTGATTTTATTGACCAATCGACAGCTCCAACAAACATCACTCCACAAGATGCACCTGGGCTGCAGCGTGTCATGGAAAGCTTGGCCTTAAGCATCCAGCAAAAGAAACAAGAGAAATATCGTCAGAATGGTTTGTTCTGATCAGCTATTTTCTACATTGCTCTTGTGAACAACTGCTTGTGATTAACCAATGAGAAAATGGGTATAATTTTATGTTTTTTCTATTTTTATTTACTGCAGACAGCAACAAGGCCAGGCACCGCATTAGGTCAAAGATTCAGAAGGAAAAAAAACAACTTAATGAGGTCATCGGCTTTTACAACCTGCTTGTCCAAGAGGAAGAAGCTGTTCCTTCGATAGACATCATCCTGGCTGCAGAATGCCCATTATGGCCATGGGACAAGGGTATGGGCTTAACTTTTAGATTATCTTATTTACAATAAACTTCAACCCTATATGTATAATATTACCTTATCTTATGATACCCTTTCATGTAAAGCCTGAATCATATCCATTTATAAACAGAGTTTTTCCAGCAATATTTCAAAAAGACTTTTAGAATGTCAGCTGTGTCTGTGACACACTTGGCATTTTAGAGCTCTTTCTGAAACCTTGCTGGAAAAACTCTGTTTATAAATGGATATAGCCTGAATTATAACTTACGCGTTCCTTTCTCATTACAGAATCAGATATTCCTTTAAAAAGAAAAAAAACAAGTGTTTGACGAAGTAAACCTTCTCCATCGCCTGAGGGAAGAGGATGTCCTTCTTCTTAAAGAAATGCAACAGCACTGGCAGTCACTTTGCCGTTACTCCAGGAAACTGAAGGAAGACATCACCAGTGACTTACTCGAAAACTGTAAGTATATATTTTATTTCGTATTTGGGAATGGGAGTAGCAAATATTAAACTACATCCACATTTGATAATGTTAAACCATTATGGAAATATATCAAATTAGGAATATTTTTAAGATTTATAAAAACTGCTTCAGTTATTTGAATGATTACAATGTAATTCAAATAACTGAACAAAAAACTCAAACTTTTTAAAAGTTGACAACAAGACTGAAGAAAGTAATATGCTTTATACATGTAATATGCTTTATACATGAAAAAGTTTTATACATGAAAAAGTAAGGCGGTTTCTGTTAATCAGGTCTTCCTCAAGGACACACTCCCGAGGCCGGTGATGGAATGCGGTGCATTTTGCAAGCAGAATTGCACACAATAAAAAGACATATGACAGAGGTGCAGTCCGCCTACAAGACGATTGTTGCGACGGGAAATGTCTTGCACGAACAGGAAATGGAGGAAGAGGAGGAAGAGTCTTTCGAAGGTGCCATGGACTCTGATACTACCACTGATGATGAGATATGAGGCCGATATTTCTCCGATTGGTCAAATTATTCGTAGCTTCGTGGGTCAATTTTCACTGCTATGCGGATGATACTCAGCTCTATGTCCCGGTCAAAGTTAATGATGTTACTCAAATCGCTAATTTAGAGGCCTGCTTATCCGCTGTTAAAAGCTGGATGTCGCAAAACTTTCTGCTCTTAAATTCAGAAAAAACTGAATTGTTATTAATCGGTCCCGCACACGTTAGAAATCAGCTTGAGCAACTGACAATTAATTCCGACAATTGCGTTATCTCTCAAAGCTTAACAGCAAGAAATCTTGGTGTTAAGTTCGACTCCAACCTGTCCTTTGATCAACACGTCAAAGAGATTACCAAAATTGCGTTTTTTCACTTACGGAATATATCAAAAATACGATCCAGCCTGTCCATGGCTGATGCGGAAATATTAATACACGCCTTCGTATCCTCTCGGCTTGACTATTGTAACGTACTACTGTCTGGGATGCCCAGGGCAAGTATTTGAAGCTTACAAAAGGTACACAATGCTGCGGCGAGGCTTTTGACCAGAACTAGAAAATACGACCACATCACCCCCGTTCTTGCATCGCTCCACTGGCTTCCGGTTCATGTCAGATCCGACTTTAAGGTGCTGCTATTGACCTATAAGGCATTAAATGGGCTTGCACCTTCATATTTGTCTGACCTAGTTGCGCGATATGCCCCATCACGGGCACTACGGTCTACGACTGCAGAGCTCCTGTCTGTCCCCAGAGTTAAGAAAGCTGCCGGCAGCAGGGCTTTCTCGTATCGAGCTCCTTCGTTATGGAACACACTCCCGATAGAGATCAGACAATCTGAGTCTATCGAGGTGTTCAAGTCTAAACTTAAGACTTATCTCAAGATCTAATCTTAAGAATTAACCTTTGGTTAGCGCTCATCCACCTCTCTGCTGGCGCGGGGTCGGTGGCGGGTCACCCTGTCTGGGGTCGGTTCTCTGGCCTCTGCTGGGGGGGAGTTTGCTCTGGGGTAGGTACCGGTCTTGGGCTGTTCCGGTGGGCTGCCCTGGCCGCTCGAGCTGGGGCAAATTGGCGTCTGACCGTGGGCACCGCTGCTGGGGGGTGGGACCTTTCCTTGCCTCCGGACAGGCGGTCGCAGCGGCCTCCAGGGCTTGGCTGGGTGGTCATGTCGGCTGACGGGGCTGGGGGTGGGGCACTGGGGCGGCGGCGCTGCCTGCCGCTGTCGTTGGTGTGCTCTGGGCTGGGGGTGGCCGGGGGGGTGGTGGTGTCGGGGGGCGTGCTCAGGCGTCTGCAGTGGCGCCGTGCTATTGCCTGACTGGACCGTTGGGTGGGGTGGAAATGGGGCATCGGGTGCAGATTGTGTAATTGTTGCACTGGTAGGTGGGCACTGCGATGTTTTTAATCGTTAGACGCGGGTTGCTTTTGACCGCCTCGGGAGATACTAGATTGTCATAGGGCGGATAGAAGCAATCTATGAAATTTGCGTTTGAACTGTTTTTAACTGTTTTTAACTGCTTTTAAACTGTTTTTAACTGTTTTTAAACTGTTTTAATCATTTATCCCTGCCTGGCGGTCCGCTCTGTGGCGTCACCGTTGGCATCTGTGTTTCGCTGCCCGGCATCGGTGCTCCTCCGGCCGGTCCTAGCTCTGGGTGTGCCGATGGCGGCGGCGGATGCGTCGCGCCCTTTGTGTCTGGCACCTCTGGCCTTGTCTCATGGGCTGGGCATGGTCGGTCCGGCGGGCCCGTGTGGGCTGTACGGGCCGCCCCTCCGGGGGTTTCAGCTGTGGTTGCTCCTCGTGGCAGCGGTGCATTTGGCTATTTCCTTATTCTATTCTCTATCTATGGCCCCGGTCCTCCTCGGGACTAGTGCCGCACTGGGGCGTGCTCTCTGGGGGCGGGGTGCTGGGGGGCAGGCTCTGGGTCTGGGGGGCTGGCGCCGATTGTGTGTCGGTGGGGAACGGTAGAGTGTAAATCAATGTAATTTAATGTTAATTATGTTCATATTGTTTACCATTGTTATAGCGTTATTATTAACAGCCCGAGGAGCTGCCTCGGTCTCGGTTTGTCTGGGCCTGAGTACCGGTTGTCCTCCCATTGAAAAATTGTCCTGCCGACGCTAATTGCATAACTGATACCATTTCTCTGACATTTGTTCTCCTCTGTTTATCTTCCATAATTGGCTGAGCATTGCCCCGGGGGTTCTCTCCCTCTGTCTACCAAGCACTCTCCATGCTTCTCGACTGACTCTGAGTTCTGTGCGGAATCAGCTGTCCTAGGAACGGATGCTCCCCGCCTGCTATTGCCTCACATCAGCATTGATTCACCGTCCATCAGGATAGTACTCTTTCTACTCGCTTGCTTGTTCAATCTTTAAATTCATTTTTGCTTTGCTCACTGGTTGCCTGTCTCTCCTCTTCCAGTTTTACCTGGTCGTGACGAGACGGTGTGGATCTGGTCCCCCCTCCGGTAACATCTGAGAATGGACCATCAACGCGAAAGATGTTGCAGTGGTTAAGGATGCCACCTGGTGACGTGGGATGTAAACCCGGCGATGGAAACCTTAGTTTTCCCTGGTGGAGATGAGACGGTGTGGATCCTCTGGCAGCATCTGAAGTCTTCCTGCATCCATACTATTCGCACTTTACTTAGTATTACCATGTAATCACCTGGTCAATGATCAGATTCCTTCGTGATTTTCTCTACTTTTGACATCTATTGCAGCATGTCCGTCCTGGGAGAGGGATCCCTTACTCTGTCGACTCTCCCTGAGATTTCTTTAAAAAAAAATGTATTCCCGTTAAAGGGTTTTTACTGGGAGTTTTTTCTCAGCCGAGCTAAGGGTGTAAGGGCAGGGTGTCATATTGTATCATATTGTATGAAATGTAAAGCCCACTGAGACAAATGTGTTTGTGATTTTGGGCTATACAAATAAAACTGATTTGATTTGACGCTTCCAACATGGATTCCTCCATAAGACTTACCCTCTCAATGTACAAAATGTAATATTAATATTTGTAATTCTCCGCTCAGGAGGATAATTCAGATTATTGGCAGAGGTGATTTTACACCAATGAGGACATATTTATGAATGAGGATATTGATTTTAGCTAATAAATTACTTAAAACATTACAGTGTCCCCTTAACCCTGTTGGGAACAACAAAGTATTTCTCACAGACTCGCATAAATATTGTTGTTTCAATAAATCATTGTACAAATAATCAATTGAATCTTTTTTCCTCCTACCATTTTTTTCATCCTAGCATTCTTGATATCTTTACTCATAAACCCAATGTATTGCTGAAGATTGTGTATTCCACCTCAACCTTATTTTCCAGAAGGTTTGTAAGTGTAGGCCTACATCCTTTAGCATCAGTCAATATCATAACATACAGTTGATATACCAATATGTTAAGAAATAGAGTAACAGAAAGCATAAACCTGATCCATTCCTCATCCCCATGGATCCTTCGTTAAATCTAGTCTACTGTACATGAAGGATGTTATCACATTGCATCTTATTAAATGAGCGATCCATCTTGTTCTTTATTATTTTATGGTCACTGTCATCAGACATTTTAGGAATTAAAATGTACATTTCATGTCAAAACAAATTTCACTGAGGTTCACCCCACTCCATGGGTGTCATTACCTCGGCGGCACTCGTGGAGGCGCTGTTTAGTCTGGCGCCAGGCTATGAACATCACATATATGGGTAAGTTTAATATGTGAATGATTGTAACTTGGGAGGCTTTGGGTTTGACTATTTCCTTTGCAAGAACATGAATAAAAATTAAGAATAGTGTCAAACAAAGGTGTCTGGTTGAAATCCAGTGTCTCGTATTAGGCTGTCAGCTGTGTCACTGTCAAACCTGTCCGCCGCTTACTTGTGGTGACGTCATGCGCCCGCGTCGTTATGGCAACGCGTGCCCTCGGCTTTCACAGTTAAATAAGTGAAATACTTTAGCGAACTATTAAGGTGATTAAGCTTCATCTGAGCGTTTTTATTTTTTGCAAGACATTTGTTGACAAAGTCCCAAGAATAACAAGAATGCAGAAGTTAGGCATCAATAATAAAGTCAAAAGTAAAAGTAATCTGGTCATTAAAATGTCACACAACTCGATCACAACCATTCGTTTTTCATCAAGGCACATTAAGGAGATAGCATATAATTATATAATATAAAAAATAATTAGAAGCACATATTTTACATAGGCCTATACAAATATCTAAAAACAACAACAAAACAATGTAACTCATCCGAGCGTCAGTAAGCCTATATTGTTGTGTACTTCCGGGTTTGAAAAGGTCGTAAAATGAGTATTTAAAAAAGTAGCCTAGATAGATTTAACACCCAAATCACAATTTATTATCTAGGCTACGTCCCCATGCTGCTGTGGTAATAAAAATGGGTTGGGAAGCATGAAAAAAATCGTCTTTTATGTGTGTATCAGATAGCCTACGTAGGCTAATATATGACACATTTGTGTCACCATGGCAACGCGTGGGCATTACGGTGAAACGTCGGTTCATAACATTGTATGACGTCGATTCAGAACATTTTGCTGGCAGGACCGAGCTATATCCGCGTAACATCTAAACTAAAGCTAATATGCATTCGCTGAATCAAGATTGTGAACATAAAGTACACATTTCTCGCTAAAAGTGTTATCAAAAAACCTTAAGATACAGAAACGGCCGTAAAATTCAGCTTTTTACACGGCCTGCCGCCATCTTTCTTCTGTGCTGAAAGTGAAAACTTGAAAGTCACGTGGTGCGGGCGCAGTGTCCACTCTTTACAATGGAACGTTGATTCAAAACGTAGATTTTTCTCTGAAACGTTGTCTGAGCTACGTAATCGTGGTTTGCGAAAGAGTTCTCTGAGGACGTTTTTCTCCGGCGATTGGGTTGCAACTAATATTCAGAGCAGAACAAATTAATATGTCACTTCCAACTTCTGCTCTATTTAATTAAAGGGAAACGTTGTATGAATTCTTGAGTGTTTGCTCTGTAAGAACTCATTTTAAATTGAATCTCATTATCAACAAAATAATTACAAATCAACTCCCTTGCACGGTAGTGGTGTACTTACCTACCAGACTTGAGGACATACAACACAAACAACCTCATACATCTTGAGGAGAAGCTAAAAAAGGATTTATTTTACCCCTCATGCTGTAAGACGTACAACATATCACAGTGTCACTAGCAGGCAAAGAAAAGGTCCCACGCCTTGCCTGATAACGCCTGAGGCTGGAGCTATTCTGGCACTGTGTTATTTAGCATAGCTATAGCCTGGTGACACATCGGCAGACATACTTCTATCAATGTGCAGCTACTCTTTTAATTCTTTTAATCCTTTTAATCCTCGCCCCGGTGTGATGCACACAAACACATTTCCCAAAATACTCTCGATCATCAGTCATTATGTGGCTCTGGGCAGAAACATCTCAAGCTAAAATGTGTTCCAACAGCAACCCTTGGGCACCTGGGTAATACAAGGCAAATATATCATTTTTTTTTTTGTATATTTTATTTATACAAATTTTTTCAATACAAATTTTTCAAAACAAAGAGACAATCACATACAAAAGACAGTAAACGAAAGGACAAAACCCACAGAAACAGACAGCCAGCACTCACTCAATACACAAATCATCAATACTATGTAAAACAGGTCAGGTAAACTTAAAAAGGGATAAAACAATATTTTAATAAAAGAACCTCAGGACCCATTTTGAGGTCTTTCCCTCTTGATGTGTTCTATGAAGGGGCCCCAGATATTTTTAAATTTGGAATGGGAAGACAAATTAAATCGAATTTCTTCCAGGTGTAAACAGGAAACCATATCATTCAGCCACTTTTGGAAGCAGGGCGGAGAAGTAGACTTCCATTCTCTTAAAATAACCCGCTTTGCAATGACCATACCAAACATTAGGGCTTGTTGCAAAACGTAGGGAAGAGTCAGGGAATAGTTGGAGCAGCCCAATATCACCAGGAGACAGTCAGGGGTCAGTTGTCTGTTATATATGTTACTGTACAGATGAAAAATGTCAGTCCAAAACCTTGTGAGCTTAGAGCAGGCCCAGAAAAGATGCCCGAGAGTACCGTCAGCAGACTTACATTTATCGCAGGTAGCAGAAACAGAAGGGAAAATTCTATTCAGCTTTGTTTTGGAAAAGTGCAACCGGTGAATTACTTTAAACTGAATGAGCTGAAGCCTAGCATTAATAGAGCATACTTTTATCCTACTAAGCCCTTTCTCCCACAGCTCATCAGATATTGCTTCACCAGTGTCCTTGATCCATGCCCCTTTGATATGGAGAGAGGGGGTCGCCATAGAAAATAGATTAACAAACCCAGAGATCAAATGTTTGGAGGTGGGAGGTTTGGTCATGATGTCATAGAAGACGTGTTGCGCTGGAATCGTATCAAGACAAGGAAAAAATTGCTTAACAAAATTCCTAATTTGCAAGTAACGAAAAAAATTACTAGAAGGGAGATTGAATTTTGTCTGAAGCTGAGCAAAAGAAGCAAAACAATTATCTATATAGAGATCCCTGATAGTAGATACACCACTATCTGACCAGCGCTTGAAAACAGCATCCATCAGACCTGGCCTAAAACAGGGGTTCTGACATATAGGAGCATTAATTGACAATACTGGGAGATCCAGGACATCCTTAATTTGCTTTAAAATTTTAAACGCATTGCACAGAAAAAAGTTATTGCGTAGCAATTTCATGTTAATGTTAGGTTTGGAAAACAGAATGGCGGACAGGGAGGCACCAGTAAATGCTACAGTGTTACAAAGCTCAAGCTCAGGCCACCTAGGGCCAGGGCCGCACACTTCACCGCCCTCGACCGAGGATAAATATATCATTTTTAATTTGTGTTTGTACAGTTCAGATGCATAGGGTCTCCACAGGTTTTAAACATTTGTTAATGTGTTAAGGCACATAACAGAGACCTATTTTTTTTTTATCAATTTCACTTCCATCTCACGTCTTCCTTAATACATGTATAAATAAAAAGTTCCAAAATCTACCTTAAATACCTTTATAATAAAAACCGCTTTTGTTTGCAGTTGGTAGAGCCAGATTCCACTGTATCATACATTTTTCCAACAGACACAGTTCCCCAAGGTTAAGACATTTTTCTGTCCGAAGGCTCACAATATTTATTAGAAACTTGCCAGTAAGGCCTTAAACCATAGGCATAAATGAATCACAGCAACATTGTACACCATCCTTATCCATAACACTTTCACATAGTGGTTTATTGTATTTAATTCACCTCCAGAATTGGTTGGTCTGTTTGTTAGAATAGGTGCCGGTCCAACGGGGAATCTACCTGTGGGATGAACAGAGTTGGAGACCAGTCTTCTGGGCCACTGTGAAAGAGGTTCCCCCTAGCGGACGTTTTCCTCACTACATATCACCCGACGTGTAAGTCTCACTTTCACGGACTTTACCCTACTGGACAAGCCACTCCCCGTGAGTCAGTAAACCGTTGATGTTGCGGTCACAACTCATCCAAACCTGTCATCTGATGAGTGAGTCAGAGTCATTTAGATGTATACCTGTTTATTAGTAGTTTTTGGAGAACTTTGTGTCTGCTAAGTTAATGAAGCTAATGTTTGTTAAGCTAATAGTATTTATGTATGTTAGCAGCTAACTGTTCTCGTTCTATAGTTGGTTAAAACATGTCTTCTGTGTGAGTAGCGACCTATTACAGTTGATGTATGTTCACATGCAAAGTGGCAAATATGTGTGTATGTCATACAGCATCTTCATATGTTATCTGTCAATTACATGACGTCTCGCTAATGCCGAATAGAGGGTCATGCATGTGATATTTTGGCTAGTAGCCTAGTTATGTCTGTGGCCAGTTAGTACATGAATAATCCGTCACTAGGTGGCAGTGCTGTTTAATCAATGTGTAATTGGGCTGTTTAATCTGTTTATAAGCCTTGCCACTACATTTATCCATTATGCCCATTACTTGTATGTTAGTCGGTAACCTGTGTATTATTTACATATTTCAGTTACTGACCTGTTTTATACCTGTGTGTATTTGTACAGAACCACTGAGTCATCAGACAGTTGGATTTTGAATGTGGTGGTGTAGAAGAGAATAAACAAAGTGGATTTATGTGTGATTCTTACCGATCACCTGCAGCGAGTTCTACCTTTATGAGATCCATTATAGTAATACGCTAGGAAGCTACATCTTCCTCACAGCCTCCATAACCCACAAATGATAAGCTTCAGCCTCTGATTCCATGACCCACTCACTCGTCAAGTGGACACAGCGCCTCCCACTCCTGTTCAATCCCAGGGACAGCCGCGGCTGACCCATAGAGGGCGCTAGGGCGCCGCCCCCCTCCTCCGCCCCAAAAAATAAAATAAAATAAAAAATATGAAAATCGTTTTTTTTTTGTTAATTTGAGGCAACTAAACTATTTAATTCTACTTAAGAATGCACACTGAATTTATATTTTGGCACTGTATTTACATTTCATGGCGAAATTCAAGCTCTAAACTGACTAATTTGACTTCTGGGGCGCCAGTTCACGGCGCCCCAAACCCTTGTTCACTCAGAATGGCCATATCAATTTCTATTGCCATTCAGTTTTAATGGAGGGTTTGGGGCGCTGGGCATTGGCGCCCGGTAACTGGTTACCTGGCAACAATAACAACTCGGAGTCGCGTGAGTTGTGTTGGCTAGGCTAGTTGTGTTGCAGCTGTCAATATGGACGAATTACCTCCTAATTCGGTTCAATCACTTTTAGAAACCCCTTTTGAGAGGAAAACGTACGCGGAAAAAGTTAAAATAAAAGAACTTGTACCAGACCAGCCGGAGAACATCAACATTACACAGCTTGCCAAAGAGAAGCAGAAGTCCTACACCAGGAATTTCACACGGACTTGGTTTGGCAGAAAGGCTTGGCTAACTGGATGTGGATCTAAAAATGCGCTGTTTTGCTTTCCATGTCTACTATTCAAAACGTCTTCCTCTGATTCTGCCTGGACCGAAACTGGAGTAACAGACCTCAAGCATCTGTCTGAAAGGTTGAAGAAACATGAGCGATCCATGATTCACATGAACAACTGTGTCAAACTAGCAGTGCTAGGCAAAATTAGCATCGCTACACAGCTGGACGAGGGTCATCGGATAGGGGTAAGACGACACAACGAAGAGGTTGACAAAAATCGACAAATTTTGTCAAAATTAATTGACTGCGTTAAATTTTGTGGTGCATTTGAATTGGCTATGCGGGGGCACGATGAACGTGACGTATCGGTCAACCCCGGGATATTTCGGGGGTTAGTCGACCTGATGGCTTCCATTGACAGTGTGTTGGAGGAGCACTTGAAGAATGCCACAGTCTTCAAAGGTACGTCTAAAACAGTTCAAAACGAACTTTTAGACTGTATGCTGGCAGTGCTGCGAGAGCACATTTTGGAAGAAGTGAAGAACACCGAATATCTAGCCATCCAGGCCGACGAGACAACAGACATCTCCACACACTGTCAGCTTGTGCTTGTGCTACGATATATTGACGGCCACAACAACATCCAGGAGCGCTTTTTTGAGTTCATCAAGCTAGCAGGTGCGTCCGCAGACACAATCGCCACAGCATTATTGCAAAGGCTGCGCACTATCCTCCCTGAAGGGCAAGAAGGGAAGCTCATTGCCCAAGCTTATGATGGCGCATCTGTGATGCGCGGAGCGACAGGTGGGGTACAGAGAAAAGTCCAAGACGTCTACCAGAATGCATACTACATACACTGTTATGCGCACCAACTCAATCTCGTTATGCAGAAGGCGACATCCCACATCCCGAAGATCAGACACTTCTTCTCCGATCGCGGGGGCTTCTCTACATTTTTCTCTAATTCATACAAGAGAACAGCAGTGCTTGACGAGGTGGTTGCGCACCGTCTTCCCAGAGCTTCACCAACGCGGTGGAACTTTCATAGTCGCGCTGTCAACACCGTGTATGAGCACAAGGATAACCTGGTAGCATGTTTCGAAACCATCCGGAACCGAGGCGGTGACTCCAATTCGGAGAGAGAGGCCGGGGGCTGTTTGAGAATTTTGGAAGAGCCAAGCTTTTGTTTTTTTCTGGCGCTTTTCCACAAGATCATGCTCCAAGTCCAGATGCTCTTCAACCAGCTGCAGAAACGAAACATAGACTCGGTGTACATCGCAACACTCACCCAGCGGTTCACCACCAGCATACAGGCTGTCAGGTAGGCTATGTGATTTTGTACATTGGTTTAAACAGTTATGCTTATATAGGCCTATCAATATCTCATAGTAGACTACACTTGTTTATATGTCAATTTAGCTAACCTCTGTATCTAATATACAACATAGTAACAGTAATTTCAACATTTAGTGTGGATTTATGTCATATCTGGTTGTTGAAACAGTAATTGCGGGCGGTTGTAGTAATGCATTGTACTTTTGTCTTGGATTAGGGACATGGTCCCAGCTCTAGAAGAGGATACGGAGTACAGAGGACCTGTACATGAGCCAGCCCCAAAGAGAGGCAGACCACTGGGAGAAGACACACAACAGCAGTTGGCTATAAAGGTAGGCCTAGCTGTAACAGAGATTATACTGTATTTGTGTATATTGTGTTTGTCTTCAAAATGAGGTGAAATAAGGAAACACTGTAACAACTTTCCTGAATTAGCTCTTCAGAATAGTGTTGTAGCAAAAAAACAATAATGTATTTTTAGATAAACATGGGAATAAACAAAAATATATTTTAATTATTTTTGGTAAAATATGTTTTGTTTATTCCCATGTTTATCTAAAAATACATTATTATTTATAATGGCATCCCATTATACCTGAAGAGGGCGGAGCAATCGATAACAGATAATCATAGAGTGCAAAGTCTGTTTTTGTATTTTGAAGCATTTTTGACTTATTTACTGCATTAAGCATTTCTAAACATTTTACTGCAACACATATTTATAACCATTACATCAGCAGCTTTTGTGTATTCAGAATTGTCATATTACTGTACTCTGTCTACAGGAGAATGCAGAAATTACCTGTATTTTGTCACGTTCATGATATTAATAAATAATTAGAGTAGGTCGTATCTGCTCATCAGACATTTAACTGGTAGGAATTTGCATTGTTTAATTTTGAAGATGTTAACTTGATTGTAATGTTGGTGTACTGACTTTTTTTTAATATTTTTTTCATAGGTATGTGACACCATCATCAGCCATGCCAAGGAGAGGTTCTCCTACACGAAGCATCTCGTCAGTGCCACACAGTGCAAGAAGTTTCCAGATGCAGCACTGGAAACAACAGTGGAAGCCTATCCCAACCTGGACAAGGCCAAACTGAGAACAGAGCTGAGCCTCATCTACGAGAATGAGGAGTTTAAGGGTTGCAGCGGTGCAGTGGCTCTCTTTCAGGTTCTGATGGAGAACAACCTTCAAGACACCTTCACTGAAACTGTAAGTCTACTTAGGATCCTCATCACCACACCGATGACCACATCCGAATCCGAGAGATGCTTCTCAACCCTCAAGAGAATAAAAACCTTCCTGAGGAACACAATAGGACAAGAGCGCCTCAATGCTCTGGCTATGCTCTCCATGGAGAAAAGGCTTGTACGGGACATTCCGAATTTTAACACCAGGGTCATTGAAAGATTTGCTGCTCAGAAAGACAGGCGTGTTAAGTTCATGTACAAGTAAGAACTCTCCATCCCCAGCCATTCACTGTATATAGTTCTCTGCAAACATATGTTGGCATCATGCCTTATTGTATATAGTTATATGCAAACCTATGTTTGCATCATGTCTTTAGTGTGCATATTGTATATAGTTCTCTGCAAACCTATGTTTGCATCATGCCTTTAGTGTGCATATTGTATATAGTTCTATGCAAACCTATGTTTGCATCATGTCTTTAGTGTGCATATTGTATATAGTTCTCTGCAAACCTATGTTTGCATCATGCCTTTAGTGTGCATATTGTATATAGTTCTATGCAAACCTATGTTTGCATCATGCTTTTAGTGTGCATATTGTATATAGTTCTATGTAAACCTATGTTTGTGTATAATTCCCAATTGTTATTGATGTATTTGCACTTTTAATATTGCTGAATTCTACAAGGCAAATAAATTAAGTTAAAACCTAGTTCACCTGCCCAATTTGTCTTTGTAAGGAAATGTTCTATTTTGTCTTTATTATTTTGTCAGAATGCACCAGAATGCTTCGTTTGTATGTGAAAATCACAAAAAAAATCTTCTGGGGGTGGATCCCCCCAGACCCCTCTACAGGGGTTTGGTTTATAAACTTTCAGCCCCACCTAAAAGAAAATTCACCAGCCGCCACTGCCCAGGGACAACATCTGTGTTGATGATGCAAATTCTTACATTCGTACATGCCCAGCAAGCCAGCGAGGTACGGACTGAAGATCTGGGTCACAGCATATGTCGCCACATTATATGCCTGGAGGTTCCAGGTATACACTGGTAAAGCCACTGGTGGATCTCCAGAGATTGGACCCGGGGAAAGGATGTCGAACCTAGACATGACTGTGGGGCTCGAGGGTGTCACACAATTATGACAATTGATTCACTTCCTAATCACTTGCCCAGGAGCTTCTGAGGAAGAAACCAGCCCTGGTAGAGAGACCATCAGGGCAAACAAGTCAGCGCTTCCCCCCAACATTGAAGCAGACAAGAGGAGAGAGCTAGTTTCCCCATCTCTATTTGCATTCACAACCACCACTACAGCAGTGAGCTACGTCCCACGGCTTGCACCATTCGTCATTGTGGTGTTGATCTCGTCACACAGTTCTCGTGAGGTCTTTCTTGGGAACTGACTAATTTAGAGATCCTTCATTTGTCTGAAAGTTTCTTTTTAACTTCTCCCCTTTCTGTTCTGGTGTGAATTGGAGGCATCGTGGTGGTCTAAAGTGTACTTTACAGTGCTTGTGTATAAGGCCCAACTTGTTTGTAAGGAAAATGACCTAAATCTCTTTATCATGGCTCTATTCTGTTTTATAGAGCATAATGATGACTTGGTTAATATTTCATTAGTTGTTTGGGTATTTTAATGGCCAATTCAACAGAAACAACTGAAATTCTGGACACCACTGTTTATCTTATTGAGAGTTGTGCATAACTTAAAGAGGACCTATTATGCTACTTTTCTGGTCTTAATTTCTTGTTTTACACTGCTATAGAGCAACCTGACACGAATCACATCACAAAAAACTATGTAGATTTTCGGGAAGCTCTTTCTCTTATTTTGGCGATCCAGCACATCCTGTCAACACTTGAGTGTGTGTGCTTCGGCTCCCTCCGCCTGTGCTTCGGCCATCTCCGCTACCCTCCCCCCCTCCTGCCAACCCCACTCCGTTGTGATTGGTTACCTTCCTTCCGGAACACTTTCAGTGGCGGGAAGCGCGAGCATGGACCTATAAGGGCGCGAGGCAGACGCGAACAGGGAAGTGACAGCATTACCATACATGGAAACATCCGCGTGGTGACGTCACAAATTTTTATGCAACGTCACAAATTATGAAAGGCTAGACCGCTTTGAACACGTAACTTCTCCACTGTGTTTAGTGGTCTGCGCAGACACCCCAGACGGTCAGCAGGGAATACGTCGAAATGCATGTAAGTCATTATTTGATAATTTAGTATGGTTAAGCATGACTATGAATCATCATAACAACGTTTATAGGTCATAAAAGTCAAAAAGCATCATAGGTCCTCTTTAATTCAACCTGATTGAGCCATCTATACCATTTGGCTTGCGTGTGTTATCCTAAAAAAATACAATAGATGGCACTGTGTTTTCCAATAGTATGCCTTTTAGGTCTCACTCGAAACAGAAAATCGGAAACATTTGGCACTTTATGGTAAACATAGCAAAATTAAGCTATGCCATTATAGATGTCCTTATAATGAACGATGTGCTATGAAATTAAAACCTTTTATCATTTATTGGTGTAAACTGCTGACATTTTTTCATAATTGTAGTTTTTACACTTTCTGAGTTGTTTTCAAAATACTGTAAATGTGGAAAATACTCAGAATAAATACGTGTAAATCATAACTATCACAAATAATGCCAGTTCAAATGAATGAAACATGATGGTATCCTTGGAGGAGCCAAAAGGATACCCCTGACCCAAGTCCTCCCTCACGCCCAAACAAAGGCACAAGGAGAATCTGGCTGCATGAAGACATTAAGGTATTTGAGGTTCCGGCTTCAAGATTTGAACCCCCTGAGGCTGTACACACACCCTTTCTGTATTGCAAAAAAAATGTTTCCACTGGCGAGATGATTAAACATATTGGCCATCATACCAATCTGTGCTCCGCCCAAGAATCTGGGGATCCGATTAAGACTAGCATTGAAGATTTCTTGGCAATTCTACTCTTAATGGGTGTTTTCACCTTCCCATCACTGGAGGACTACTGGCATTATAGGTAACGTTTCGACGTGATGGCTATCACGCCAAATAATTCTATCTGTTACACCGGTACATCAATTTCAATGATAATCAGCAGTGGAATCAGAGTCCAGACGGATTTTAAAAATCGATCCCCTCACAGTGTGGGTGAAGTCATGGTAGCATAATATATCCGCCAATATGTTGCCAACAAGCCAGATAAATGGGGCTTCAAGATGTTCTGCCGAGCCAGTTCATCTGGCATCATCCACAACCTGCTGATGTATCAAGGGGTTTCCACATTTTTCAATGTTGCCCTCAGTGAGCAGGAGCAGACGCTACTTTTAGGATCAAAAGTAGTGACAACACTATGCAAAACAATAACACAGTTTCTGTCGTCTTCTGTGACAACTAATTCACCAGTTTCAACTTGGTCAGAGACCTGCACACATTGCTGAAATTTCAAATGCATTGGGACCGTCTGACCAAACCGCATTGGTGGAGCTCCCTTGATGACAGACAAGGAGCTGATGGATAGAGGGCGTGGAGCTTGTGATTACACATCTGCTGATGGGCTGGTTGCAGTAAAATGGTTGGACAACAAATGTGTCAACCTTCTGAGCAATGCCTGTGGGATCATGACAAACGGTGGAGCAAAGAGTCCAAGGCAAAGATTGTCGTCCCATTCCCATCACTCATCCCTGCCTACAATTAGCATATGGGAGGGATGGATCTGTCTGACATGCTTGTACAAGACCCCAGCCAATTCAAGGAGATGGTACTTTCCCCTCTTCGGACACATCCTTGACTTGTGGATCGCCAATTCCTGGCTAGTCTACAAAAGGGACTGTGGCCTACTGAACGAGAAACCCATATGTTTGAAAAGGTTTCGCCTGGCAGTCACCCACAGTTTGATCAACGTCGACAAGTCTTTTTATTCCCGGTAAAGGGTTTTTTTCTGGGAGTTTTTTCTCAGCCGAGCTAAGGGTGTAAGGGCAGGGTGTCATATTGTATCATATATCATATTGTATGAAATGTAAAGCCCACTGAGACAAATGTGTTTGTGATTTTGGGCTATACAAATAAAACTGATTTGATTTGATTTGATTAAGTCAGCAACCAAAGTTGGCTGACTATCAACCAAGCCCCAACCTCAGCGATTTTTACCAGCATCCAATAAGGAAGTGGGGGTGGTACCAAGACTGAGCAATTTTTCTTTGACTCACTTGTTAAACAGGCCGTTTTCACAGTCTTATTAAGCCTATTTACAGCCTGGTCCACAAAAACATTCTTGTCTGTATGTTTAGGTCATATCTCCATGACAACACTGAGGGGGGTTATTTTTTTTCTAGCAGGCTAGTTTTTATTCTATTGGAGGTTGCAATGTATTGGCGCGATCTCTTGAGTGACATCTCTCCGCCCGTTGTCCCTCACTTTGCCTCGAAGGTATACGTCAGCTCGATGGGCGTGTCTCCCTCCCCCCAACGTGACGTCGATTTCCTTTTTCGGCAAGAGGAGTGAGGCGGAGTAAAAATCTCACAAGATAAACCAGGATTATTGGATGCCGTGTGAATAACTGAGGTCAGCCCGTATGCTACATCCCTTTTAATATACTAGCTATGCTATGGACCAGTTTAGGGCTGTGCGATATGGCGATATATATCTTAGTGATGGCGAGATGAAGCCTTAAAGCCAAATGGTTCACAAAAAGGTTCATTTCTTGAGGCTTCATTTGAATCGATTTGAACACAATACAACCCCCCTTGCTGGTCAAACAGTGTTAAATAGCCAGATAATTCTATCAATTAGTAATACAGTCAATACTGTCCTGCAACAGTGCAGCCATGGGAATGAGTGACTGAATAAATCAATACATCTTAATAAATGCATTAATACAACTTATATTTTGTTTGGTGTATTATGGATATGAAACATGATAATACATATAAATCAAATAAATCTATCAATAAATAGTTTGTCAAACTTTGAATTACTCATAATGACAGGAATAATTATTTTCAAACTGTCGCAGTGTTATAACAAGGTAAGGGGCAGTGAATGTACTTGTGCAACTTAAGGACCTACTTCACTGGTGGGAATATGAAGGTGTATTGAATTCTGAGATCCTATTTAGTAAAAATGTGCAAAAAAAAATTAAATTGGTTCATCCTAGCTTGAGAAAAGGCAGAAAGAGTGTTTTATGGTCTCACTGTCTAACCCTACATTTTCCTTACTGTGACATCACAGTAAGGGTTACGATTAACAGGACCGCTGGGCCAAGGGAAGACAGAGGGAGGAAAAATCTCATTCATTATATTATAATAGTGATTTTATAATGATAGAACGCCTGTTCCGTATGGGTGAAGTAACCCTTTAAGGATTTGATTCATTTTTATTGAGAAACAAAATGTGTTCCACTGTGTTGGGGTTCAGACAATTTCCCCTTTTGGAAACAGCTTCTCCTGCTTTGGAGAACACTCTTTCACATGGTGAAAGGCAGGGGTGCACAAGAAAGTCACAGCAAGTTGATGCAACATCCACGTCTACATCACTCCCAAACCAACAAATTGCCAACACTAACCCACAAAATGCGAATACCCGAAGCACTTCTTGTACAAACGAGGCTTCGAACGTCATCAGTCATGTGATTCGACCTAAACGATACAAGCGTTGATACGCGCTTCACCAAAAACTTCCGGGATTACTCGACACACGCTCCGAAGCCTCGGCACTTTACGACCCATCACTACTATATCGTCTGACGAAACAAAAACGTCTATCGTTTCATTTTATGCAATACCGTGTATTTCGTTATGTTGCAAATCCCACTCTTTAGGACACAAACTATACATGTAGCTCGCAGTGAAGTTAATTAAACCGAAGATTTCCTACAGCGTAACTTCACATTAAAAGCCTTTAACTGGTGAGTTGTGAGAAATCAAAGTCAACTAAACACTTAGTGCTTCCTAGTTCCTAGCCCTGCTGCGCTTCCATCACACTACTTCCGCCCGACAGCACCAGGCTTTTCTCGCTTGTGTGATAATCAAAGGTCATTTCGGACACTAAAATCCATCGGTAGCAGACCTGTCTGTGTTTGCACACGTGTAGACGAGTATTCCATAAGGAGAAGCTCCTGCGCTCCCCGGGGCGGTCACCCTCTCCGCGGGGTGAATTTACAGGCCACCACAGCTAAAGAGGATAGCTCCATTAGGCTAATGAGCTAAACTAAGGAGGAATCCACCAATTCAGTCAATTCTGTGCCCTGAAACCCCACACGGCCAAAAACTACTCAAATGTCACATTGCAATTTTCTATTTTGTTGAATGCTTGAACATTTGCGTTTTAATAAAAGCTGAAAATAATCAAATATGGGTAAATACTTTATTTGTTGAGTATTTCATTATTTATATTAAATATTTATTAATTTAATTTACAGAAAATATTCTATATCGTCAAATGTATCGTTATCGGGATAAGAGATTTTGGTCATATCGCCCAGCCCTAGACCAGCTCTCCCCCACCTGAGAGGAAACACTAAACCCCACAACCCTCACAAACGACTCTCAGGATCCTGTCCATCCCTGTACAGGTCCAGTTATGTGTGACTCTGGGCTTCCTCTTCCTCGAGATTGCTGATAGGTATTACGATTTCGACTTGAAAAGGTCTAATCTAAATGAAAAGCTAGTATCAAAAGGTTTATTAGTTATGTCCTATCAAACCCCTATTAACCAACTTGTAGTACAATGCTTTAATTGTTTATTATTCCTTCATATAGAAAACTCTCCGCTCACCACTGTTCCTACCAGAGACGCGAACCCCGGCCTCCCTGTTTAATAGTGCGGGATTTACCCTCTGGACCAACCTGAGTTTTACTTCTAAATAAAGTAAAATATTCAATATATACCACCGTGTGAAAAGTGTCTATTTTATCAGAGCCACCTCTTCTTAGAATAAGGTCGACCTCCGCTAAACTATTAACTCTTTTAAATATTGCTTCTCAAAATGCTTCTCTATGTTTTAGAATAAAGATTTCAATTCGCAAGTTATTGTTTGTAAGTTGTACGTAACTTAGTATGTAACCCACCCTTCTGTTTAAAATATAACATTTATAATATTTTCAGAATTTAAACATCTTCGTTTAAACCTAAGAAGGTATTCTACCCTATTCTTTTATTTTTAAAGATTAGGTGTATGAGATTATGTACTTGTGTTGTCAGCGTGTAGGCGATGCTAAGATGTCTTTACTTACATTGTGTCCTCCTCAGGGCGACTCTCGTGATGGATAAAAAACAACCCTACTTAGGTCCTGAATTTCACAACTTAATCTACTGTGACAGAGACTCGCGGAACGTTTTACTGGTTTTTATTCAAAATTACATGATTATTACAATATCATATAACAGAGAGACAGAAAAGACAAAAGAGAGTATATGCTTACATATTATTTAAATGTTCTAGTCCTATTTCTCATTATATTGATTTACTTGATCCCGTTTCTAAATTTGTTGTAGCTCGTGAAACAATACCCCAACACTTGCATGAGTGCCGGTAAGTATTATCTTAAGCGCTACGAAAACGTCATGTCGTACAAGGGGTTAGACAGATATCCTTATCGCGCCTAGATAATAAAAGGCTTTTCCCATTGGATAAAGGTTCCATAAAAGTATCTGTCTATTACCCTGTAACTCAGTCAGTTCTCCTATTTCTAAAAATTCTTGATCAAGTCATTTTACATGTGGATAGAAGGAGAGAGAAGATTAAAGCTTGTGCTTGTTGCATGTCCGTCCGTCTATCATGGTGTTGTGAAAAACACACCCCCCGAATTCCCCTCTGCTCGCTCTTTTTAAGACAAGAGGCGTCCCTTTCCTGAGAAACCTCCTAGGAGGAGCCTACCTCGTCATGGTAGGCGTATACACAAATACGCATTCTATTAATTCTAGTAAATACACCCAGTCACTCTCGTAACTAAAAAAAAACAACAACATTTCCGTTGGTTTGTCACAATAAAACCGGAACCCAACCTTTACTCACTACAGATTTCACAATAAAACAAGTTTTTTTTTTTTTTAGACCTAAAATGTACGAATGGAACAGTTTTATCACACGTAATTACCACCATACATTACATAGGGCAGGTATATCCCAGCCGTCACTGAGCGCGCTCATGCCAGCTGTCTGGGATTGCCTAATTGACCTGCGTCCTCAATATATAAGGTTTCCTTAAACAGTGGCCAACATTAAAATGCAATTTGCAGCAATGTCCGGTTTTCCTTACGTAATCAGGGCCATTGACTGCACTCATGTTGCAGTAAAGGCACCAAATGAGAATGAGTTTGCCTTTGTCAATCATAAGCATTACCATTAATGTGTAGAAAACCGTCTCTATGTGCTTCTCCATCCGTAATGGACCCGTCACCGATGTTTTTGAGGTACGGATCAAAAATGAATTAATTGAATCAGTAAATGAAGTAAAATATCTGGGCATCATCCTGGATAAGAATTTAAAATTTGATACGCAGGTTAAGTATGTTGCAAAGAAGGTCAAACTAAATCTGAACTGTTTCTGTTTCATAAGAAGGGACTTGTCATGTCAAACGGCCAAATTATTTATGCACGCTATGATTTTTTCTCATTTGTCATACTGTATCACATCATGGTCACAAACTTCTTCTACCACATTAAAACCTATCTTTTCAATATACAAACAGACAATAAAAGTCATGGACCGGAAACCCATGAGATGGCATCACTGTGGCATTCTAAAAAAACAAAACCTTTTCACCTTTGATAACTTTATTAATTTGAGTAATCTTACATTGTTTTTCAAGTGTGTAAATAACCATGTGTCACCACTGTTGTCTGAATTGGCCATCAGACGTCAGAGCTCTCGTCGGGCAAATACACGAGCCTCCATCAATGGTGATTGTCTTGTTCCAATGCACAAGACATCTTTCGGTCAGTCTGTTTTCTCTGCAAAGGGGGCAAAATTATGGAACCTCTTGCCCACTAGTCTAAAACTAGAGACTAATAGCAGCACTTTTAACAGAGAACTTAAACAACGGCTCAAATCAAATCAACAGTGCTCACACAAATAATTTACAACTGGTGTATTGTTTGATCATGCTGCCTTTGTTTTACTCTACGTATCCTATATATATATTTGACTTATTATATTGCTGCTCTGTACTCCATTGTATACTGCATTTTTACTCTTTTAATTGTCAGTTTTTATCAGTATTTTGATCTTGTTTTTGTTTTGACTTGTTTATTTTGTTGTTTTTAAAAGCCTCCTGTGGACAGGTGTTGTAAACTAGCATTTATGCTAATACACTGAAAACATTGCATCTGGTTCGTCCAATGTCATTGTCATGTCCATACACAAATATAATAAAATCAAATCAAATCAAATCATTCCATTAATGTGCAAATTATTTGCAGTGTTGATGTGGTGATAATGAATATAGTGGCTCGGTGCAACCCATGACTCTTTTGTTATGAGGCAAAGCAGTGTGGGGGCATGGCTTCAAGCTGGTGCTGTGCGCGATGGGTGGCTGCTGGGTAAATTCATTATTTTCAAAAATATCTTAAAGTCCCCCGCATTTACTTTAAAAAAGTAATTAGTTATAGTTACTCACTACTTGTTCCAAAAAGTAACTGAAGCCCCTTTAACACAGAGATTGCAGCATATTGACGGAAAAACATCACTCCAATATGCCGGCTTTGCTTGCTTCTGTGTTATTTACACAGAACCAAGCAACGCCAGCCTGCTGGTGCATCAGTAGCTCCTTTTACACAGCGTCCAGAATGAAAGAGGTGCTTGTGACGTAAACATTTACGCTTTACAACAACAACACTGGCCGGTGAATTGAGAGCAGAAGTGCTGGAGCTTGCAGTAAAGAGGGCCGTATTTTACTGTCCTCAAGATGTGCCGGTCGATCTCGCTACGCAATGAGTTCAACATCACTGGGATTGTTAACTAAACTGATAAAATCACTCCGCTCACTGCTTCACCTGTGTGTTTGTGTGACAGGTTGGCTGTGAGCGAGTCAGCGATCTGCCAATCAGACATACACATACACACAGTGTGTGAAGTCACGTTACTGTAGACAGAAATAAAGTGTGGAAATCAGACAGGATAATAATAGCGGCGGCGATCCGCTCGCAGCATAGCCTAGTTTAGCCTAGCTTTCCCATTGTACAACTTCCCCTGGGCAGAAATAGACTCATAAACTCTGATAAATGAAGCGTGGGGGTTTGGATTGAGCAGCGGACCTTATGACCAGCTAGATTATACGCCGTTCCTTTTATTTGGTGATATTTTTCGGGACATCTGGCCACCGTGGTTAATTTTAAACACACGTCCTTCAACTGCTAACATAGTTGCATGTTTAGAATGTAGGCTATGGAACGTCAAACGCCCCCTTGTTCCACAACAAGCTGGCCGCATTTATACAGAGAGGCGGAACTGATTGTGTCGGCAATCTTACTACCCCCCGAGGTAGTACAATTCCCGGAACAATCTCTCGCACCTTTCTTCCCTCTATGAAGGTATATGTGGTGCATAAGTCTTTAGCACATGTAACTGCAGATTTTGAATGCGTAAACTGAAGTCACAAATGTGTAACAGTAGATTTGAAGTCGTAAATATTTGTTTTGCATGTGTACTCTAAAGTCACAAATGTGTAACAGTAAATTTGAAGTCGTAAATATTTTTTCTACCATTGTGGACACAAAATAGGGGCTACGAGTTCACAAATCGTTGTTACGGGTGCACAAATCCTATCCTGTGCATCGCAACTTCAAAGAGTCATGAGCTTGACACTTTTGCTACAATCATTGCAGCACAGTTGGTGCAAAACACATTTGCACACCCATGTTTCATAATGTGAGAACATGCCCAAAATGTGTGCATTCGTAAACCCAAATGTGAACTAACGCATCAGAAGTTGCACATCTGTGAAAAATGTCCTCACAAATAAAATGATATCGAGCACAGCATTTTAATAAGCGAGCACAAATCCATCGATACAACTGCTCGAATCTGTTCCTACAAGTCTAAACTGAGGGTTTTCTCTGCTCGAATCTGCTCCTGCAAGTCTCAGCAGTGGGTTTTTTGCAGGTAGATTTGCACCACGTCCAGGTGGTATAGTAGCCTGGTGCTACCAGACCATCGTACTTCATTTCATTTGTACAGAAGGTCTGGCAGTGCTGTAATTGGCAAACGTTCACTCATGGAGGCGGGTGTCTGTTAAAGTTTAAAACTATTGGATCTGCCCAGTGCCACTCTGGACCAGCCAACCAATCGCATAACGTTTGGTCGTCACGTGTGTCATGAGCCGGCTTCTGGCAACTGAAACTGGAGCGCGACTTCGACGTCATCGTTCTCAGCCACTGGCTCTGTTCGCTGATTGGACCGGCTGTCGAATCTCCGGCAAAACTGGGAAATGGGCTGTACACCCAGACTGACTACTGAAGGGAAAATAAAATTTGGCCGGAAGAAGGCGGGCGGGCGGAGCCAGGCTAGTGGTATAGTTGGTGCAAAAGTATTTTGTTCCCGTAGAACAGAGTTGTATCCGTAGAAGGTGGGCGGGACAACATTGTCGTATCATCCAATGAAAGCGCCGGTTGGGACCTGTGACGTCAGCATTTAAACAGACTGAGGGAAAGCCTGTTTCCGTCGTCTCCCTCATATGTCCATGGTCGTCTCTTTTCACCAGAAAATGTAGGAAATGTAATAATAAGGGAACTGAATAAGAGGGAACTACAGCGGAGCCTTATGTCAGTCGTGAAAGTCATAAACAAGTTTACTTTAGCAGATATAAGGGCCAGCGTCGACATCAGTTAACGTCTGCTGTGTGATTGGCACTGGTGTAACTGTTTAAACCTGCTGTTTTGCTCTTTAAAACATTTACATTTTAATAAAAGTAGTCTTATTAAATAGAGAATGAATTTCCATTATATATTTTTTTAACCTTTATTTATTCAGGTATATCCCATCGAGTCCGAAGACTCTTTTGCAAGGGAGACCTGTTCCCATTTACACGTTACCATTCACACACATTCATACACCGATAGCAGGCTAACTATCGACAATAGTTTATTGTCCCGCAGCCGCTGTCAAGGCTCCTGGCTGTTAAAACTATCTATGGTTAAAACACACCACACGCAGGGGGTGAGGAGGACGTTGCAGGCATTGAGGACCAAAGTAAATAAAGTAGGCCTACATATCTTGCTGCAGAGTATTCAGCATGTATCTAAATACAGAAATATGCTTATAAATCATACACTTAGTCTTCTAAATGTAGTAGCCTAAGCTTAATTAATTTAAATGTGTGAATAGTGAAGTGAATAAGTAACCTACTCTACAAGGCAATAGAAAAGTATAGAGGACACATTAAAACTGATTTGGAATAATTGTTTCTCTATCTCACATTTTCCATGTGAAATTATCACTACTTGTATCACAAACTGATCATTAGATGATCAGGTTTAACTAGTGTGCCTATCCCGAGAAAGTTCTGCTATACACCTTACCTCATGTGACGTGCCCAGAAGAACAGGATACAAAGCTTCATATAACCTCATTTCAGTGATTACTTTAATTAATCACAATCACAAAGTGTCACGCCATAACATTTTATGCAGTTTAGAACTTGTTAATTCAGATCACGTGCTGCATTAATAAGTAGGTCTGCATGCTGCTAAAGCAAGACTAATAAATGTCCTATATCAATTATATTTATGATTTACAGTTATCACATCAAAGCACAATCAGTACAAATGTATAGTAAAAGCTTACCCCACAAACAAATCACAAGATTTGGACTTTTTAAAATATTTGTGGATTTACTAAACATATACATACGGTCAAAATGAAAAATACAAATCAACCAGTTTAAAACTAGAATGCACTCACAATTGCATACCTCCAAGTAAAGTTTTGTATGGCGTTATTTTATTAAGAGAAAATGAACAAAATACCCAAAATGCTCTGGCATGTGCCGGAGCAAGACTTTATAAAACAAAACATAAAACTAGTAACTCAGTCCTTGGTCTGTAGCCCAACTGTTTACCATATTTAATCAAAATCTCCCCTACCTTTTTAAAATGTCAAACAAATAAACATGACTGAGTATGTCACCTCATTTACTGCAATCAATATGATTATGAATTGAGTATGATCTGACTTTGTCTAGATTTATAATAATCACAATCTAAAAATTGAAAGCAAATTGTGTGTAGAGTGTAGAGTCAGACTGATGTGCTGTGACTGCCAGGTGAGTTCCACACTGCTCCATCTTCGGAGATCTTCTCAAGGCAGCAGGAGCAGTGAAGTCTTCAGTTATCTGGAGTGTCCTTCCCTCAGCAATGCATACACTGGGGACGGAAACAATTGTTAAATCCCATTAGTGATGTTATAGTAAACACATGACGGATAATAGTTAGGACTGACTGTAGCTGCTCACTGTACAATGGCTTCTCCCTGACAGGGTGGAAATCCCAGACACTTGTGCAGACCTTGTGCAGGACAGCCAAGATGAGTCTCTGGAAAAGCAGATGTCCCGTTCAGATGTTAAGATAATGTTAAGATTTATAAAATAAATAAAATACATGTAGGTTCGAGTTGATTAAGAACACAAAGCTAAAAACTAATCAATATAGTTTATTATAACAGCCCTGCAATTAATTCTCTTCGTGGGGGGTATCTTGTCATTAGTGACTTTTACAATTAGTTGTAAATGTTTCTTTTTGGGCTGGAAAAACAGATATAAAATATGATTTAAACACGATGGAGCTGCACAATTAAAAAAAAATCCTTTGCATAATGGGACGCTTGTCTACCTGTTTTTATTCAGAAACAGCAACATGATGTTGAGACGGGCTGAGCAGAATAGTATACTGCTCACATGTGTTTATTTGGATCTTCATAGCCACTATTAAGACAGAAAACGCTCTATATGAGGTCGACACATGCTAACATTACATCCTGATGTAAAACTAGTAGGCTATGTATGAAGGTGCCGATGTCCTAGAAAAGCAGACATACAGACATGCTGACTATTATTTTAGCAACAAGACTCCAGTATTCAGCTGACTCATATTTCCCTAGCAGAATGTGACGGCTGCTCACGCAGGATTATTATTTTCGGAATGCGCATGCGCAGAACCACTAGGGAGCAAAATCTGATGGGTAGCAGAAAATGACAAGTCACCGTCACATTCTGCTACCTTTTTGGCTGATGGCGATTTTTTAACTGCGTAATTATGCTACACATGTGTTTAAATTGTGCCTTTTGACCTGTGAGCATGTACAAATGTGCATGTAGCCACTGGCTTTGCTGCTGAATATAGAAATAAAATGATAGGCTTTTCTATGTGATAACTTTATGGGTGCATTGTTTGATAGAGGTAATTGTCTATACGCTACCAATGACGTAGGGTAGCATTTTCTGATAGGTAGCAAAATCTGACAAGGGAGCAGAAAATGTCAGAACAACGGCTTCTCACGCAGGATTATTATTTTCGGAATGCGCATGCGCAGAACCACTAGGGAGCAAAATCTGACGGGTAGCAGAAAATGACAAATCACCGGGATTATTTTAACTGATTAACGGAAGGATTCATTGGTCAGCCTTCTTATTTTACGTTAACAATTAATTATTAACATCCTTAGAAGTGACCAAATGCCTTAAAAAACGGTACATCCTTTAAAGAATATGCTAACGACCATTAGCTGTTATACCCATTATGACTTGTTAGCTAGTGGTTAGCTATGCTGCCTGCAATAAATTATAACCACACGTTGCTTCTCATCATTGAACGTATTATACCGACACACTTTGAAGTTTAAAAACATAAGAAAACCAGACTTACAGTTCATAGTTTCCGTGGGATGGCTCCGTGTCTTGTAGGCTCTAGCAGTTGGTAGAGCGGGTCGGCTGATGATCAAAGGGTTGGAGGTTCGATCCCCGCCCTGCCACCTGTGTCATGGTTGTTGTGTCCTTGGGCAAGACACTTCACCCAACTTGCCTCGTGTGAATGTCGATAGTTAGCCTGCTATCGGTGTATGAATGTGTGTGTGAATGGTAACGTGGGAATGGGAACAGGTCTCCCTTGCAAAAGAGTATTTGGTCTCAATGGGATTTACCTGTATAAATAAAAGGTAGAAAAAAAAAAGGTCTGTGTCCGACCGTGTGTCCGTGACCGTCAGTCCAGACACTGCTGTGGCTCCGGACAGAGATTGTGAAGCAGCTCAACTGTTTATTAAACCACCGCAGGTCCTGGTGTTTAATGGGTACCCCCTCCTCAACTTCACGGTCACATAATAAGCCTCCTGTCCTGTCTAAAATGATCAGGAAACCACCTCAAAGATAGCTAACGCGGCTTATTTACTGTTACAGACACCTTGGACTACTTTTCCTCAAAGGCTGGAGTACATATAATATAATTCTCCATTACTTAAAAAATGCAATGTAAAACTACAGAAAAGGAGTTCAATACACTACTACCTACTACTTCGCATTAGTTTGGTAGTTTTTGTTGCTCATTTAGTCATTTCCTACCATTTCTGGTGAAAAGGGACGAAGGAAAAAGGCTTTTCCTTTAAGGCTTTTTCTTTATTTAAAGGCAGAACTGCAAGGACATGCCTGGGTGGGCTGTGATCCGGACTGCAGAAGTGAGAACCTCCTGATTGGTATGTTCCACAGCAAAACCCTCCCCCAAAACAAGGAGAGAGTGTTGGCTTCAATGAGGGGGAAAGGGAATTGCCAGATAGTTATGGCAGCAACAGCTCTTGGGATGGGGTTAAATTTCCCTAATGTTTCACACGTGGTAATGTACGGGGCTCCAGGTGAGGCGATTTTACAACAGGCGGGCAGGGCTGGGAGGCATGGTCAGCCATCACAAGCCATCCTCTGCAACACTGGACAGTACCTCAAGGTGGATGAAGAGGTGAAAAAAAATGCTTGCTGTTGGAAAAGACACGTGTTTCAGGAAATCTCTCTATTCACATTTTGAAGCAGAACCCAGTAACGTAGAGCCAGGCAGTGCCATCTCTGTTGTACATACTGTCAGACTGTTTGCTCTTGTTCATCTGGCCCATGTACAGAACCCACGCCAAAGTATGAACCGACTGAAGCTGAACCAACTGATCAGAGATCTAGGCATGTGGATGTAAATGAGATGTCTTTGATTTCAGATATGCTGAATGACTACAGAGGTAGTTTAACCAATTCATCCAGTCCACTGTACACCTCACATGCAGCTTGCACAGGATTCAGCCAGCAACTGGTTGATGCGGTATTGACCCACTGTCAATACATATTTGACCTCACATACATTATCAATAACCTTCCAGTGTTTAAATTGGACCATGCAAAGGAGATTTTAATTATCATCAGTGATGTTTTTGGGGATATTGATGGGGATCTGCAATATGATTCAGAGAGGCATTTAACTGACCCAGATCTGTATTACAGTAAATACTTCGACAATGTTGATGATGATGTTGAAGATGCACTCCTAAGCCGTGTCAGTAGCTCGTCAGAACAGTGAAGTCAGTCAGTGCGTTTACATGCAGACTCATAATCGGGTAACTAAACGAATAAGACCTCAACAGGACTTTTAAACTGCATGTAAACACCTTTATCCGATCTACTTCGCACTCAAATCGGCACAATAACGGACAAGAGAAGTCGGATAAGAACACCTAGATAACTCGTTCATTGTCGGCATTCTCTCTGCATGTATACAGTGATCGGACATCGCATATCGGAGTTTGCTTCTGCGCCTGCTCGAGAATCCCCGCAGAGGATTTCACAAAGAAGTGGAAGGAGACAACGTAAAAGAAATAGTAGGGTTATTGCATAGATAGTGTATGTATATATATATATATATATATATATATATATATATATATATATATATATATATATATATATATATATATATATATATATGCGCCGGAAGGGAACCGGACGTGGCTCTTAAGGCGAGACACGGCAGGCAAAAACATCGTTTTTTTAAGCACTGGTCAATTTTGAGATTTGTGTCTATTTAGCTTCCATAACATGTCTTCTTTCATACTAGTATAGATAAAAGGTCCAAAATATACGTTTTAGGTGTTTATTTTACTAAACTTTGACTGCTTGCGTCTGTATTTTGCTCCTAAATTCGTCAAAAGTGAGCATTCTAACGTAACATATAGCACCGCGACCGCTGTATGAATCATAATAACCATGGTACTGTTGGAAAGCTCTGAATCTCAAGAACAACGTTATCTGATCTACATATGGTCATTTCCTTTGTATCAGTAACCAATCGTGAAAGTGTGAGGAGGGATTCAATGCTAGGAAAGCGACCTCATTGGCTAATGCACATTTCTGACGATGTGATTCGCTAAAAGGCATCACGTGATGCTAGCCCCGGGTAGCTCGAAAATCACAAAATAAAATGGGAAAAACGTCGAAAATATGCCAAACCAAGACAAAAAAAATACTTAATCAATTGGCTACGGACATTACATGATCGCCATTTTAAGGGGAGAAGTGTTAAAGACATGTAAATCACGCCGATCACGTCGGAGAGACACAGACTGTCAGACGATCAGAGGGGAGATGGTGGGGAGAGAGAGCGTCTGTGCCGACAGGAGCAGGTTGACAGACAGTGGCTAATAATGAATTAACCACGTTTAAATTAGCATGTGGATGTAAATGTTACTATGCTATGGTTTATATATGTTAAACAGTGGTAGGCCTATATGGCATTGAGGGGTGTAGGGCCTAATTCAATAAATTACTCTAGCTATAATCAGTGATTATCAGCAGAATTCACGTTTTTATCTTTAACGGCCGTTTTCTCAAAATGAGCTTTTTCCAATACTCTGCGAAAGATATCACAACTTCTAGACCACTGACATCAACCAAACTTTCTATGATCATTCATAGCACTATTTTAAAGGTTTTTACACAAGGATTTGTTAATATATTGTTAATTGTCTGATTTATGATACATTTTCCTCCTAAAAACATGTCTAAAATGCATTTCTAAGACATGTACATAGTCTTTTTTGATTTATTAAATGAAAAAAGGCTGTATCCAAAATCTGTTGTGTAAAAACTTTAGAAACTAATATGTGGTTAAAATAAAATAGAGATTTTAACTCTGGCTTTATCCAACATCTCAAAATTTTTCTCGAAAAATGACCCAAATTTACGCATAATTGGTTAAATATTGCCATATTTGCATATTTAATAAAATATTAAAGAAAAACATGTAATACAAAAAATAATTGTGTTAGTGTCAGTAATCAACTGGCAAAGTTTCATGATGATATCTATAAGTTAAAAAAAAATCCCTATTCACCTGGGATGTCTCGCCTTAACCACTTGTTGAAAGGGCTACAGCGCCACCTAGCATAGTGGAGACAGCCATCGGACATTTATCCGATTCCCGAAAGGACAAGTGACACGGTCCGTTCGAGTGTCTAGTGATGCTTGTGATGAGAACACTTAAACCCTCTTTTGTGTACTTGTGCAGGAACATGGTTGGTGTCAGTTGTACATATTTTATAAATGTGTTTGGTTGTAATTTGTGCAATTCTACAAAATGTGCTAAATAAAAGTGCAAAACAAATATTTGTAAGACCATAATTAAGTTATAAAGGAAGCGATGAGACGTACTATAAAAAAGGTATTGTTTAAAGATTAAAAGTGTTGTTATATGCAAAATAGGAAACATGTTCTCAGTCATACAATGTAATTCTTCCTTTGTTTTCCACAGACTGAATGCCAAGAGAGAAACATGAAAATATGTAGTATACAAGTAATTAGAAAAAAATCAGCAACAATTCAGAATATACATTTTTATTTACCAGGCAAATAGAGCACCAAGTAGGTAAAACAACAAATATATGCTAAAATAAAACGTAATAGTGCAAATCAAAGAAAGTGTGCCGTTGAGCATAACCAAAATGTAAACAGTGGTGGCAGTCCAGAGGGGTATACTACGAAACAAACTCAACAGAGCCCGGCTCTCTTTTCTTGATCTGGTTCAACATAACACATACCCTCGCTCAGAGCTAACCGGTATCACGAAGGAAGTTATCAACTTCTTATGTTGAACAACGGTTTCGGCTTCAGGGTTTGTGCGCATCCCCATGAAAGGGGGCGTTTGACCCGTCATTTGACTCTGCATCCGCACAAAATGGACTGATCTTGTGCCACTAACTTTACACAAATGGACTGATTGTGAGCAGCTGAGTAAAACAAAAGTGTGTCGCCAACTTCATTCAAGAGGAAGAGTTTGTCAGTCTGAATTATTACAGCAGAAAACAGAGAGCCGAAAAAACTCTTACTGCAAATAAGGAGAGTGGAATGCTGCCAGCATGGAAATGATTTATTTATCTTGCCGATTGTTCTCGCAGTGCGTAACATTATAAAACAATGAAACGTTGAACTCGGATTTAAACACTATACCATTTAGCCTAATATATATAGGCTACTTTGCTATATTCATAGCACTACGCCTATAGTCCCACACTTAAGAATGTAATTTAAGTCTGACACTGTCCCCAACTAAATAGCCTATGGAAAATCACTTTAGTTTTGGGCCACATCATAATGAATACAATTTTGATTTAGACTAATAGTCTTTTATTTGAATCTTACAAATACCAATAGGCCTACATTACCTGTAGTCTGTATTTTTCGGACAAATATGAATCTACTGTGATAAGCTTAACCTGCGAGTCTGCAACGATGTCCGAACTGTGACAGCTGTCACGTCCCAACTGTAATCGCTACTGATGAAAAGAAAGAAGCCCACAGTGAAATAATGTTGCAACCTGTGATTTTATAGAACGCTTTATTAAGAGCCAGTGTGTGTAGATCGCCAGGTAAAATCATTTGAGGTGAGAGCATAGAGTGGCGCTGCATACAGTAGGTCTAGGCTTTTTAAAATGTTCTGCATCATTAACTGTATGCATTTGGCAAAAAGCCCCAGCACGATGTGACAGTTCACTCTGCTGTAAGCCTTATGTCACGGCTTTGTTTCGTTCGTTATATTACTGATCAATAAGTTTACTTATTTATTGAGTTTCCTCAGTGAGAATGTATCGCTCAGACAATATAGTCAGGTCCGCGGGATTTCAAAAGGTGTAGTTTCCTTAAAGAGGACCTATGATGCTTTTTGACTTTTATGACCTATAAACGTTGTTATGATGATTCATAGTCATGCTTAACCATACTAAATTATCAAATAATGACTTACATGCATTTCGACATATTCCCTGCTGACCGTCTGGGGTGTCTGTGCCGAGCACTAAACACTATTCTAGCCAGTCGAGAAGTCACGTGTTCAAAGCGGTCTACCCTTTCATAATTCGTGACGTCGCATAAAACTTTGTGACTTCACCACGCGGATGTTTCCATGTATGGTAATGCTGTCACTTCCCTGTTCGCTGCTGCCTCGCGTCTGCCTCGCGCCCTTATAGGTCCATGCTCGCGCTTCCCGCCACTGAAAGTGTTCCGGAAGGAAGGTAACCAATCACAACGGAGTGGGGTTTGCAGGAGGGGGGGGGAGGGTAGCGGAGATGGCCGATGCACAGGCGGAGGGAGCGGAGATTGCCGAAGCACACACACTCAAGTGTTGACAGGACGTGCTGGATCGCCAAAATAAGAGAAAGAGCTTCCCGAAAATCTACATAGTTTTTTGTGATGTGATTCGTGTCAGGTTGCTCTATAGCAGTGTAAAACAAGAAATTAAGACCAGAAAAGTAGTATAATAGGTCCTCTTTAAAGGGCAGCGCTCTAAGAGCCGAATCTAAGCTCAAACTCTGAAACAAAAACTGCTCTGAGCAGGTTAGCCGTGCAGCCTCTGTTACCACGGTGATCTAGCCAGGTAAAAAGAGAGCCACCCTTCGTGATACTGAAAATTCTGGCTTTAGACTCAACAGACCTCGCTCAGCCCTTAATCTCGCTTCGTAGTATACCCCTCTGAGGTAGAATAATAACAACAGTAACAGCAGACTCCTATCTGTTGTTTAGGAGTCTGAGGGCAGTGGGGAAGAAAGAGTTGTTTAGTCTGGCTGTACAACAATACAGAATATACGGTAACACTTTACAATAAGGGTACATTAATTAATGGTTAGTTAATGCTTAATAAGGTTTAACTAACCATTAGTTAACTGTTAACTAATGTGTCTAGTAAGCATTTACTAATGGTATTCATGTTAACTAAGGTATTAATTACTACATTATGTACTGTTTATAAATATCCTATATTAACCTTAGTTAACCCATTAATTAAGCTTGAAACAACAGTTGATTAATATAATAATAAGCATTAATTAACTTTTAACAAATGTCATTTTTGTAACATTACTTAAGCATAATTAACCATTTATTAATGCTCTTTGTGACCCTTATTGTAAAGTGGGAACCATTTATCCATTAAGTAACACTTAATAAATGCACACTAGTGCTGAATAGGCATTACTGAAGCATAATTAACCATAATAGGCATTACTTAAGTGTAATTAACCATTTACTAATGGACTTTGTGACCCTTATTGTAAAGTGAGAAGCATTTCTCATGAATTAACACCTAATAGTGCTGATTAAGCATCACTTAAGCATAATTAACCATTGCTTAATGTTATTTGTGACCCTTATTGTAAAGTAGGAACCATTCATCACTTGTTACACTTAATAAATGCAAAATAGTGCTGAATAAGGATTACCTAAATACAACCCATCAATCAACATTGCTCTTTGTGACCCGTGTACAATCTCTATAATAACAATATTAAACATACTAAAATATTTCCAACTGGAAATCAATTCATGACAACAATCTGTTATCAACACAATTCAGTCACAATTTAAAAAAGAAAGAAAATTTTATTTTATTTAGAATCTTTAGTTTTATTTAGAAACACGGCTCTCACATTTGACATGAATACCGTCAAAGAACTCCAAAATAGTTTCTTCAACAAATTATATCCAGTTTAATGATTTTCTCTGAAAGTAACAAACAGGAGGAAATAGATTACTAACAGCAATGGTGAAACACACTGACTCAACAGTTAGGTTTAACAGGTAAATATGTATTTTCTACTCCCTCTTCCTTGAAGTGTATATATCATTGTTGCAACATAAACAAAAATAAAATACACAAATAACATAACAGTTCCATTTTTAATCATGGACTGAAGATAAAACAAAATAATGATCACTCTATTGTGACTAAACACTAGTTTAACCTGGCCCTATCACTGTTATTTGAATAAGCACATATGTATTTAATTTAACCTTTATTTATACTTGAAAGATCAGTTGAGGGGTGACCCTCATTTATAATCTCTCGCTGTCTTTAGATCCAGTTCTTGGGTTTGCTGGCCACTCCAGTGCTCGTCTCCAAATGAAGCAGCTGGAATCCAAGAATCTTGTCTAATCACCCAGTTGATGTACATGGAAAAAATTTAAATAATCAGTTAACAGTTCAGATGCATTTTTGTTTCCTTTATCTAAATCATTATAGCATAGCATTACGGTCCCACATTATGTATTATTATTATAACATAATGCATTGCATTGCTGAAACTGAAATATCTTTGGTACCTTAATCAAATAAAATTCTCACTGAACCTTTAACAAGTTGACACAATTTTTTTAATTCAAAAAACATGTAATCTCTATGACGATTCTACACAACACATGCTCAGCCCATTGTGGCCTGGAATAGCAACGTGCACTTTAAATATGGAAAATGCTTATATGTGCTCACATATGGTTTGGTGTCTATAAACACACACTTTATTTAGCCACCGCTACAATTACTGCTAAAAGTTACCTGTGAAGCTAGCCAGCACAAGCCTCATGCTAACGGTGCTATGCTAGCGGGAGGCTGCATCACTAATATATTTCACATTATTAATTCCTTACATACACACACACAACTATATCATCTCACAAATACCTTAGTTTACTCACCAATAATTTTGTTGGGCTAATGGCAGCATACTGTAATTGTAACCACCACCGGTCTTTTGTGAGAATAAAGCACATAGCTGCTGGCCTGCTGCTTCACTGTCCAGACCATGGACCTATAAAGAAATGGACAGCGGACTGAAAACCGTTGGAACGTTGAAGCCATTCATTCCTATGAAAGCTGCTCATTGGCGCAGGGCGACCATACAGGAAGTATTCGCTTCCGCGTACACGGTGCCAACACGCCCCTTAAGCGTGACGCGCAGTGTACGTTTCACTGACGTTCTTGGATGAAGAAAGCAGTGTAACAGTCTAATATGTCCATGCCGTAAACTAAGCTGAAGCTAAGCGGAGACGAGCACAGTTGTATTGTTTATCTACCATGGAAGTATAAATTACATATCCCCGATGATTCTCTGTATGTAATCTTAAAATGACACCCCGTTGTTGTTAAGTAATATAGTGATTCACAAGTTCTAAACGAAGACTACTCCTGCCATCAGGGCAGCACTATTAGCTAATGTAAGCTAAACCAGCTAGTGGGTTAGCGCTGTTTTCGTAGCGTGTGCTGTTAGCTTATATTATACTATCTATGGCTGTTAGGTAGTGAGCAAAGTTCTTAGTGCTCTATTGAAATAAAGCAAACAAATGTTCAAATGCCAAAGTGAGCTTTTTAAAGTTTAATTATAAGACCGAATGTGTGGTTGTCAAAGCAATTGCCTAATCAGAATGGGTTAGAATTAGTTTTATTTTCCTGCTGTGGGTATCAGTTATATTACAAATTACACAAGCTTAAAAATTCAACAGTTACAGTTAAACAATCCTTTTTTAAAGAATATTAGTTTGTCCTTTTTTGACCTAGTGTTCTGGAACTGAAAATCAGGCTGTCTGGTTCAGATGAGAGTTGGCAACGAAATACCAGTTGAAACAACATTCAAGTTAAGTAATTAAGATGTTTATTGCTTTCAAGCAAGAGTCAAGGCACAATTATCAATAAGAATCAAGAATGTCAGCAATTTTTCAAAAATATATAGTAAACTGTACCTGTTGCTGTACCTGTTGCATGGCTTATGTATATAGATTATATATATATATATATATATATATATATATATATATATATATATATATATATTTCCATAACACCAGATAAAGAAAAACACCTTGTAGGCTATTTACATTTTCATTCAGGGAACTCACTGATTCATTCAAGTTGTTAAGAAGCGAAAGAGTCTGAAATGACTCACATGGAACTATAAAAACTATAAAAAGCCATGGAAACCAGCAAGCAACACATTTTAAATTAAATAACCTGATTATAAAATAATAATCATGGATTAAAGCAATTGCAGAATTAGTTAATCTTCAATGTGATTTAAAACTCTGGGATGAGCAGTTCCAAAATAAAAGTGGCAAAATGTTAGTGCAGCCACTAGAGTTGTTAAACGCAGCCACTGGTTTGTTGACCTGATTCTTTTGAACGTGTGTGTGCAATAAATCAGACAGATATGATATAAAAATAAATGGTTACATATTGAACAGCAACGAAGTTGGAGTAGCCTATAACAGCATAATTAATTATAATACACCAACATTGTTAACTGTCATACATAACTTAACAAGCAACTGCAAATTAAAAACCAACGTAACTGAAATGGTTATATTACACTAACAATAGGCCTATTATAAAAATTACGTAGGTCTCCCATAATCATTCAAGTAATCAATACATCCGTGCCTGTTACAGGCATTTCAATGATGTGTTTTCCACACCATGGGTAGCGCAAATGGCATAGTGCCCATTAGAGATTATTAGAGCTCATCAGCACAGCTGGAGGTGATGGTGAGGCTGCCGCTGGATGAGCAACTAGTTTTTGTACATGATCCCGTAATGCACCCATCCTTTGCCTATGGATCTTTTCAATAAATGGATCAATATAGTGAATCGCAATGATCGCAAGCAGATCGTGAGAGTTGAGCTCACGCGACTAACAGCTGAACCAGTCTACAAATCCCTCGGTGACTGTAATGTTAAAAAGTCACATGCCTAAAAATCATCAACGTCCTTCATGTTAAGTAAAAGGAAAAATCTCAGACACGAGAAGTTAATGGAGCCTCGCACTGAAAGAGTCATGGACCTATAAAGAAACACTGAGCCCTCTCGGAGGCCGGAGCAGAAAACCGAAACATTTGTTTCACTACGACTCTGTTCAGCTGCCCACGGCTGCCCACTCCCTCCTCCTCCCGCGAAAACAAACTGAAAGACGTTGAAAGCCGTTGGGCTAATAAAACGCTTGAGGTGGCGTTTTGAAATGAGAAAACTTCAGTTTTATTAGTACATGGTCTAAAGATAAGTGTGAGCCTATGATTGATATCCAGAAAAAATTTGCGGAGACACAATCTTGTTCGCCGCTTGTATTGTGTGGACGGGGAAATCTGCCTCAGGGCTCCATGGAAAATAAGCTCCCATTCACAGCATGCAGTACCAATGGGTTGGCCACTAGTCCATGCTGGCTGCTCGGAGAAGGCAGCATCCTGGGGGCCTGGTCCAGACACACATCCTCTTTCTTGCTGGCTGATCGCTGGGTGAGTTCAAGTGCTTGAAAAACGTGGGTAATCCTAATGTCAATAAGGTTTGTAAAGAAATATTTTTCTTAAGTAAAGTCTCCAAACATATTTTCACCTTCCCAAAGTTGAAAATACATTGCATACATACATGCATTCCCTCTACAGCCATTGTTGATTATCGATAGCCTATTATTGATCATATAAATCACCTATAGATCTCGTTTTTTACTGGATCCTGGCCGCTAGGAGGATAGAAAGACGGATGTGTGCCTGGACAGTAAAAGCAGCAGCTGAGCTACGTGCTTAAAGCCAGCTTGACCTGACCGACCCATTATTCTCACACACAAGACCAGTGGTGGTTACAGTTATGCTGCCATTAGCCAAATTAAATTATTGGTGAGTTAATTAAGGTGTTGATGATATGAGTGAGATGATATAGTTGTGTGTATGTAAGAATACTTTGAAATATATTAGCGACACAGCCTCCCGCTAGCATAGCAACGTTAGGATTAGCGCGCTGCTACATGAGCAGCGTTAGCATGAGGCTTGTGCTGGCTAGCTTCACAGGTAACTTTTAGCAGTAATTGTAGTGGTGGCTAAATAAAGTGTGTGTTCATGGACACCAAACCGTATGTGAATAAATGTTAGCATTATTCCATATGCAAAGTGCATGTTGCTATTTCTTGCAAAAATGAGCTAAAGCTGAGCATGTGTTGTGTAGAATGAGAATTTTATTTGATTAAGGTACCAAAGATATTTCAGTTAAGCAATGCAATGCATTATGTTATATTAATAATACATAATGTGGAACCGTAATGCTATGCTATAATGATTTAGATATAGGAAACAAAAATGCATCTGACTGTTAACTGATTATTTTAATTTTTTCCATGTACATCAACTTGGTGATTAGACAAGATTCTTGGATTCCAGCCCAACTGCTTCATTTGGAGAGGAGCACCCAGGCCTGGAGTGGCCAGCAAACCCAAGAACTGGATCTAAAGAGAGCGAGAGATTATAAATGAGGGTCACCCCTCAACTGATCTTTCGAGTATAAATAAAGGTTATATTAAATACATATGTGCTCATTCAAATAACAGTGATAGGGCCAGGTTAAACTAGTGTTTAGCCACAAGAGAGTGATCATTATTTTGTTTTATCTTCAGTCCATGATTAAAAATGGAACTGTTATGTTCTTTGTGTATTTTATTTTTGTTTATGTTGCAACAATGATATATACACTTCAAGGAAGAGAGAGTAGAAAATACATATTTACCTGTTAAACCTAACTGTTGAGTCAGTGTGTTTCACCATTGCTGTTAGTTATCAATTTCTCCCTGTTTGTTACTTTCAGAGAAAATCATTGAACTGGATATAATTTGTTGAAGAAACTATTTTGGAGTTCTTTGACGGTATTCATGTCAAATGTGAGAGCCGTGTTTCCAAATAAAACTAAAGATTCTAAATAAAATAAAATTGTCTCTTTTTTAAATTTTGACTGAATTGTGTTGATAACAGATTGTTGTCATGAATTGATTTCCAATTGGAAATATTTTAGTATGTTTAATATTGTTATTATAGAGAATGTACACGGGTCACTAAGAGCAATGTTGATTGATGGATTGCACTTAGGTAATCCTTATTCAGCACTATTTTGCATTTATTAAGTGTAACAAGTGATAAATGGTTCCCACTTTACAATAAGGGTCACAAATAACATTAAGAAATGGTTAATTATGCTCAAGTGATGCTCAATCAGCACTAGTATGCCTTTATTAGGTGTTAATTCAAGAGAAATGCTTCTCACTTTACAATAAGGGTCACAAAGTCCATTAATAAATGGTTAATTACACTTAAGTAATGCCTATTATGGTTAATTATGCTTCAGTAATGCCTATTCAGCACTGGTGTGCATTTATTAAGTGTTACTTAATGGATAAATGGTTCCCACTTTACAATAAGGGTCACAAAGAGCATTAATAAATGGTTAATTATGCTTAAGTAATGTTACAAAAATGACATTTGTTAACAGTTAATTAATGCTTATTATTATATTAATCAACTGTTGGTTCATGCTTAATTAATGGGTTAACTAAGGTTAATATAGGATATTTACAAACATTACATAATGTAGTAATTAATACCTTAGTTAACATGAATACAATTAGTAAATGCTTACTAGACACATTAGTTAACAGTTAACTAATGGTTAGTTAAACCTTATTAAGCATTAACTAACCATTAATTAACGTACCCTTATTGTAAAGTGTTACCGAATAGACAATTTACAAGGCAAATAGAAGAGCTAAAAACAAATTAATTTACTAATTCAACCAAAAAGTACTTATATAACAATATACAATAACAATATTAACTATGTACACATTTATACAAACATTCCAAGTAAGTCGGTAACAGAGCTTCAAATGAAGTACAAAGGTCTGGTAGGACCAGGCAAGTTGATTACAGTGCTACAGCCTTCCAGTCTTTCACGCATCCACCACCACACATCTTTGTAATTTAGCTTGGACAGAATGTTTCTGTCCAAGCTAACTCTCTTCCCAGTTGGTGGTTGAAGACTTCTGTCTTCCTGAATACCTCAACCAAAATTAAAATGTTGTTTTGGAGATCAGCTGCATGGTGAGTGCCACTGGGCCGGGATAGCTGCAGCTCTCTGTCTGTTGTGTCCATTAGGGTTTTTAATACACCAGCAGACCTGCTGTCCCTGTCAGCTGTTCTCTCTGTAAGGTTAGTGCCTTTGTTCTTCAGAAAGGATTTGAGGAAGTTGTTGAGGTGCTCGAGGTGCAGATCCAGAGGTATGTTTTTCCCTTTTCCACCTTCGCTATTCCAGAATCTGTTCCAGATGACATCATGCGCAACCCGAGGGGACAGTGTTGAGTTGATTTGTACTGTCAAAAGGAAAGTGCTGCAGGCATAATTTGTGTGCCCATAAGCCTTGTAAATCAGGAGTGCCACCTTGTACAGCCTTATCAAGCGCTCCCCATCTCCCTCTTTCACTGCATCCAACATATCAAAAAGCAGAAATCCAAAGCTAAGCCTGGCCTCTGGGTGCTGTTTTTTGTAGTCAATCAAACCAGACAAAGCCGGCTCAGCAACTGGCAAAGATGCCACCACAAGACTGTGGACTTTATTTTCGTGGGTTACTCTGGCTTTTGCATAAATTAATACTTTGGAGCAACCTGGCTCACGACAAGGGCGCTTCTCCCTCTCAGTGCTTTGGGTAACACCAGTAACGCCCGCTGACAGTTCAGAAATGTCTGTTGACATCAAAAACTTGTCAACGACCTCTGCAACAGAGTCAAGGAGCCAGGTCCTCTTCTGTTCTGCAGAGCCTTGCTGGATGTGGTATGGTAGTAACCCGTCAGGAGTGGCTGTGACAAAATACAACATAAAATAATTAACTTCATTCATTGTACCTTACGCCAAGAAAAACATTGGTTTGATTCCTTGATATAATCCTTTCAACACAATGTAACAGATACAAACCTGTGACATCGTCCAAATGAAAATGTTCCATAGCTGCTGCAAGGAAAAGTTTTGTCGTGTCAGTCCGTACAAACTGTTTGTAGGCGTTGTATGCAGCATGTGGGCCTTTTTTCGCATTGCTGCACCTGTAAATGACATAGAAGTTATTTAAATGGCTGTATAAAACATCTGCTCGTGAGATTCTATTCATAGTTCATAAATTCATGATGGTGTGTGTTTGTTTGCAGTACCATTAAGACCCAATGGAAAGCAGCCGAATTCATGGTGGCTGTGCTTTCTTTGTAACATGCACACACGCACGCACACCCACACACACACACACACACACACTGACAGACACAGTTCATAGATCCACACCAACTTCATGGGTGGTGAAGATCATCTCTAGGGGAAGACTCCCTAGGAGGAAACATGTAGAGAGAAATGAATTATAGAATAATATACATAAAGAGTAATGAGTGTCAGTATGACATTAATCTGAAGACACATGGTTTCAGATGTTTGGTGATTGATTACCTCAAGAGATTCATGATGGCGAGGAGTGTGCCATGGTCTTTGGCAGATGCTTCACTAAATAAGATCTGATGATATAGTAATGCATATCATACACATCATGTTTGAACCAGTCCTTAGAAAAACAGAACATATTATTACCGGGTGCATGTAGTTAATGATTACAATACTGACCTCAAAGAGATTTCGAATAGCGTGCCAGTCTTCAAATTTTATAACAAGGCCTTCCAGTCAGTCCTCCTCTGTCTCCCCATCAGCAAACGCCAACTGGATATTCCGGGAATTGGCCTCTGTGAGTCTGTCGCCCCCAATCAAAATCTTCTCAAGCCCATCAAGACATCTTGGCACATACCTGGATAGGACTTACAGTTAGAATATCATTTTAAACACAATAGGTCCATTTCTTTTACATGGGTTGAGACTATTCCCAGCTTGATTTTCACTAGTGCTTTCAGTCAACAGATAAATCTAATCCATGTATGGGAAACTGTCCCAGGGTACACAAAGCAATTAGTGATCTTTGATGATATTTACTCCTGTTGAAGGTGCTGGAGCACATCCACCAAGTCAGCAGTTTGTGTTTCATCCTTGAATAGAAGACCAAGTGGAAACTGCAAAAGTGTAATATTACAATTATGTGTCAGTGAGTGAAACACTTTAAGCATGCACATAAGTGCATTATATCTGCAACTTGCACTGTGCATTTACAGAATGTTTTGTTTAATTTGATATTTTAAGGACATGAAACTTACATGAGTGGATGGCTGGGACATTTTTTCAGAGAACTGGTGGGGGATGTGGCGAACAACCACACTGGAGAGGGTCTTGAATGATTCCAAATAAATTGTCAAGATTCGGCTCCCCAAAACAACAAATTCCCGGCGCATACTGGATTGTGTGTCTGGTCCAGGAAGCCGTAACAGCCGCTCTCTGGCCTTTGATATGAGGCAAAATCCATCATAAACAAATAATCTTTCTTTTCCTAACCATTTTCACTTAATTCAGTTTTTCAGGGTCCAGTATGGGGAAAGCAGGAGAGTGATGCAAAGCAAAGCAACATGTCTGCCGAGAGTGTCTGTCATGAAATGCCCTCTGCAGCAGTCTCCAAGGACCTAGGCCGAGATACAGAGCGTGTTCGGCCTAAAGCGCTTAGGCAATGTGAGGAAGGTTCATTTGAAAAATCAGCTCAGACCAGTGATATGTGCTTTAAGTTATTGTTTCCTCATCAGTGTGTTGAGGGGGATGTACTATTACATAGAAGATTACTGCCCGATTTAAATCAACATATATATATATATATACATATATATATATATATATATATATATATGTATATATATATATATGTATATATATATATATATATATATATATATATATACATACATATATATATATATATATATATATATATATATATATATATATATATATATATATATACATATATATATATATATATAAATAAATGTACTAGACAAAATGTATTACATTATACAATATATTCTGATTATATGGCATTGATGCTTTTCATATGCAGTATGGTTGTATTGCACTGAAAAACAATATGCTATATTTTCTGAAATTAAACCGTATCCCAGTTGCATTTGTATCGGTTAAACATTTGAACTTATAGATATCAAAACCTTTCCAGTTGATTATTACATTTATGAAAATAAATTTTAGGATTTCCATGTCCCCGAAAAGATGCACGTTCCAGGATGTATTGATAAGCTCCTGTAAGGGTTACGATGGAACAGCTGATTTCGAACGGAACAACAGCTGTTCGCTTCCACGGAAAAAGTAAGAAATTCCGACTTTATTAACCCTTTAGGCGCCGGCTTTATTTTGAAAAATAGTTTATTTTGACACCTAAATTTCAGAAGGCTAGAGACTCTCTCTCTCTCTCTGAACTCTGAACTTCTGACACTGTAAAGTATCAAGTCTTTTTTTATTATTCATTGAACTTAGGTTAAAGGTGCCATGCATGTGGACACACCGGCCCGATAATCGGGCGTCGGACATGGTCGGAGAGTCTGGAGGGGGTGGGGACACAAATTTGTTTGGTGTGTTCAGTGACGTCGGCCGTCGTACGTCGGGCTTCTTTTCAGCCGATTCAACATCGGCGTCGGCCAGTCTTTTAGCCGGAGCAATCTGATTGGTGGAGGGCTCGCCCGTCTCTGCTCTGCCACGGCAGCGGAGCAGATATTAGTTTCACTTTTGTCAAACATGATTTAAGAAGCTATCAACACAATCGGAGAATGTTCGGATTGTTACGTAGGCTAAACACAATCAGCACACAACATTAGATTGTCCGTGCATGACGTTTTCTCATGTTTTCAGGAATAGTCGAGGTAGTTTGGGCGTGGAGCGGCCACAGGTGTGTGTGTGTGTGTCTGCAGCATGCATTCTCTCCATTATGACAGCCTACGTTATGATAACAGCTACTTAATTTCATCCGGCGCAAGCACAGAACATATGGCAAATCGGCTCGTTGTGTTCTTCGCACTTTTTTGACCGTGTCGGGGAGAATGGAGCTGTCTGAATCGGCAGACTCCATTTTCTGGTGACGGTCGGTAGTGGGACCGGTGTGTCCTGGCCTTTACAATGAGGAGTCTCTGAAAGGTTGTTGTGCAGAATGACAGCATGTTGACTTTTGCAACTGTGAGTCGGGCCCTTTGGGGAAAGAGGATGTGCCCACTTGTACTGAATGCCCTCTCAGATGGTACGCTTGTTGCCGGGATGCAGAATAATTTCACTCCAAGGGGGACTTCATCGAGGGACGGCATAGACATGTAGAGTGTTATTTCACTCCTCAGCTCATGCTCTGGTGTCATGGGTCCCCTCTCATTGTTGTTGTCATCCTGTCTTGCTCTTATTGTTTTGATGTGATTAAGGATCCCAGACATTGTTTTCTTGCTGCCTGTTCCCTCGCTGTTTGCAGCTGGAGCAAGCAAGAAAGATTAATTTATATAGCAGCAGCTTATTTTAACACATTGAATACAATTTGGTACAATATGCTCTGGTCCTGGAGGTGCAGCTGTTCGGGGAAGAAGTTTGATGGCTTCTTCAATGTAGGCCTGCATGGTTTCGTGTTGGCACAGAAGCTATCTTTAAATCTCGGGTCTAGGAAACAACACATTTCCATATTTTCTATTGTTTAATAATTTTTATTAACAGTATGGCATAATGGCAAAATTAAACATATTGATCTATAAAATATTACTCACATTTGAGACAATATGTTGACTCAAAAAAGGGTAATGTTGTCCATAGGGCTGTCAAATTAACGCGTTAATTTCGATTAATTAATCACAGAAAAATTAACGCAGATTAATCGCAATTCTATAATAATGCCCTTTGACCCGGTGCAAAAGTGGTGCGCAGCTCGGTGAGCTGCACCGAGCTGCACCTGTAGCTTGCATACACGGCCCGCACGGGTGAAAGGGAGAAAAGTAAAGAGAGAAGCAGAGGGCTCTATGGACGTTTTATGGGATGCTTCGGGCAAATAAGCATTAAGGTAGGAAGACATCTTACTTTATTCTCCGCAGTGTCTGGGCATTATTGATTTAGTGGGTGCAACAATATAGGTTCAAAACAGTATCTCTCAATCCTCCTCCGTGTGTCTCAATTTTGTTTGCTAGCTGTCTCGTCTCCCGCGTAAACGGACACCCGCCCCGTGTGTGTATGTGTGTCAATATTTTTGCCTATGAGTACGACGATGGTGAATGAATCGGCATAGGCATCTGTGGAAGTGCAGCGCTGTCTGTTGTGGAGACAGAAGTTACGAGAGCAAGAGAGAGAGAGAGAGAGAGAGAGAGAGAGAGAGAGAGAGAAACAAACTGTAGCAGGCTATACAGCTGTTTATAAACAGGTATAAAAGTGTCATAAAGGTATGCGATTAATTTAGATTACTTAATCACAGAGCCTGTAATTAATTAGATAACATTTTTTAATCGCTTGACAGCCCTAGTTGTCCATCAAATAATGAGCAAAGATACCTTCCACTGACCTACTTCTGATCTTCTCTTTTGTTTTTTTCCAAGGTCGGAGAATACTCTTGATCATTTCTGAACTGTGGGCGTGTGTGTGTGGTCTTCAGGGGAAAACATTCCAATCCGGGGAGATGTAGTGGATGGTTAGACTGATGTAGGGTTAACCTCCACCACTGCTGCTCTTCCACAGGTCCGTTGTTGGCAGGGTGTCCGCGGAAGTATTAAAAGTCTTAAAAAGTCTTAAATTCATGTATCTAAAATTAAGGCCTTAACAAGTCTTAAATTCATTAAAAATGTGATATGCTGGTCTTAAATCCATTACTCAAAGGTCTTAAATTTGTCGGGGCAGGACTATTCATTGTTATATATATTTTTTTCTTCTGCGACTTTCCGAGAAGGAGAAGGAGCTACTTTCTAACTAAAGGCTGATATAAAAGTCTGACACTACGCTAGAGGCAGTACGGCCGTGTGTGGCTGTGATCCGCATATAAACGTTGCGTAGAAGAAGAATGTGTGTCCCCTGCCTCCGAATTTGAAGTCGGTCACGTTAAAGCAAGAAATGGGAGAACGACCCAGCGAAATGCATGCCCAGCTTTTATAAATTCAGTGAGAGGTTGTGGATGGACGACAAATATCATGGCTGGCTTTATTCACCCCACGACCACACACTGCACGTTACTCGTAGGTGTGCAAACACCCGCCCGCTGGCGATGTAGGTAGGCTACTGACCCAAACGCAAATCACACAGAAACAAACAGATTGATTGTGTTTAGTAAAAATGTTTATTTATCTATATTTATTAATTAATAGTTGCTCATCAGACGGTCATTCAGGTCGCGTTGCCGTGAGCTCACAGGGAGACGCGAGTCTCTGCTTCTCTCTCTGTCTGTCGCTTTCTTTCTCTCCACTCTGCCCTCTCTCTCTGACGGCTAGTTAAGAACTATTGCCGATCGTCCCGTCGATCGCAGACAGTAGCCTACATTTCCAACACCATTCGGTACAACCCTAATACCTGCAGTTTATTAACCTGGCTGCCTGCAACAATATGAAGAAAATAAAACATTTCGCAAATTACCGCAGGTCCCGTGGGCATCCCCCAGTTATGCAAACCTGTATACAGTAGCCTATGCTATGCCTACTTTACAGTAGCCTATTTCCCGATTTTGAAAGTGCAAAAACATTCACCTGTGGAACCAATTTTTAAATAGTTTCTGCCATAAGTTCTGAAAAATAAAGTTAATGGACTAAGTTTGTTGTTTATTGAATAAGTAGGCTAATTAAAATTTGAAGGACATTCTTCCCCATAAATTACCAAATTTTTGTATTTAATTTTAATACTGCATGCTGCAGCTAACACATTTTCTTTATTGATTAAACTGTTCTTGTGACTCGATTAATCAGAAAATGTCAATCAACTGATACAGCTCTATAGAGCTGTATCAGTTGATTGACATTTTCTGATTAATCGATCTTATATTTATTTGATGGTAAATTGTCTTCATTCAGACTGCTGAACATTTTTTTATTTTCTGTAATTAGTGCATTGAATATTTGATATTCAAACTTAATAAACCTCTACAGAGCATATACTGTTGTGTAGTTTGTAGATTTATGTTGCCAAGGTATTGGTGTTCATTAGAGGTCTTAAAATGTGCACTTGAATGAGTCTCATTGAGTGACACACAAGCTATGCGTGGGTTGTAATACAGTTGGACCCCCCAAATATCGCCTATATGTATTGTGTTTTAGGTCTTAAATTTCATTAAAGGTGGTATTAAAAAGGTCTTAAAAAGTCTTAAATTTGACATGCTGAAACCTGCAGATACCCTGGTTGGTGAAAAACATTCCCCCACAGACACATTTTTTGTGCACAGTTACATGCACCTTGTCATAAATCTAAGGAATCTCTATCAGAAAAGTTAACCAAAGATGGCAACTTAGGGCTAGGGCCGTCTTCTGCATCAGATGCTTAAATCCAGGCTTTTCAACCACTTTAAAAGTGCCAACTCCTTTGATTCAGGAGCATATTTTGCTCCCTTGGCAAAGGATTCACTTATTTTAGGCTGGCTGCTCGATGGCGCACTTGAAGGACTTGCTTTCTACTAATAAAAAAACAAAGCAGAAGCCCATATTACAGATAGAATTGCTGCGGAGACACTTAGCTCAAGCATCTTCTGAAATTTCTACTCCTGTTTCGCTCTCCCAGGACTCCCTTAAATGCTGTGTAGACAGGGCAGTGTGATCTGCAAACAGGCTTACAAACCTAGAGACTAGTTTATTGGTATCAGGTTTAGTTATCAGCAAGGACTGGAGTCCAACAGGGATTATAAATTGCAACATTTAAATTGTTACAATTTTTTTTATTTGATACAAAACCAATATCTTCCAATGATACTAGATGTTTTCGTTCTGCATGGAGTAACGCTTCCTTTTCCACGGCTACCCATGATGGGGTCGTATCTTTAAGCTCAGGATAAGCGTCCTGCCAGTAGGTAAGGGCACGGGCATTGTCTACCCAGTGATAGTGCTGGAAGCCGGGTAGGGCCAGCCTTTCTAAGTCTTTAGATTTGCAATTCCTTGAAAACCGCTGCTTCCTGACATTGAACCAAAGCAGACAGACATCCGTATGTCTAGCCAGCAAAGCGCTGGCATGAGAACATTTTCACAAAACAACATAAAGACTAAAGTTCAGACAACTCCCGGTATGAGTAACCCTAAGCAGAACATGCAAACCAATGGACCAATCGAGACATCCGTTGTATTACTTGTTACTCCATGACAGCCATCGCCAGCTGTCAGTGTTGACTGCACAATCTTGTGAGGCAGAGGCTCAGCTGTTGGACTGACTTCTCATCTTCATTCATTTTTTATTTTCCTTTATTTATTCTCGAAAGATCAATTGAGGGTTACCCTCTTTTACAATGACGTCGAGACAAATTACAAATACACAATATACAATTAGAATACACAACAAGCTTACAAAGAGACAACAACAATTAAAACATTCAGATCAATTGAATAAAGCAGAACAATAGCCTAATTAAAACAGTTACAAGTGGTGTGGGGCTGATTCAAAATAATAACTTTAAATTGGTTAACAGTTACGAGTGTATTTATTTTAATTTGATGTTGTAGGCTGTTCCAGGAGTCAGGGGCACTGTGGCTAAAAGCAGTTTTACCACGGTCAGACTGGGCATATGGAACATATAACATAAGCATTTCAGTTGAGCGGGTTTGATAAAGCCCATCTGAAATATGCAGCATTGTTGTCAAATAGAGTGGTAGTTTTCCGGTCAGGGCTTTGTATATAAAAATATGCCAATGTGCATCACGTCTTTCTTTAAGAGAGGACCACCCAACCTTTTCATATAAAACACAATGGTGTGTGTCATAAGCATCTCCTGTAATGAACCTTAAAGCAGAGTGAAAAACAGAGTCTAGGAGTTTAAGACATGAATGAGATGCATGCCGATAAACTACATCACCGTAATCAAGGAAAGACATAAAAACTGCCTCAATAATCCTTTTCCTACTGAACAACGGGAAGGTTGCTTTGTTCCTATAGAAATATCCAATCTTTTGTCGCAGACGACAGACAAGATTTTTTATGTGAAATTTAAAAGATACTTTTTCATCTATCCAGATGCCGAGATATTTATATTCAGTGACTCTTTCAATTTGAGATCCATTATTTGTATGAATATTAAGAACATTAAAATGTAGAGTTCTTGCTCTGGAGAAACACATATATTTTGTTTTGTCTGTATTTAGAACCAGCCTGAGGTCCACTAGACAGTCCTGCAGGGTGTTAACCCATTGATGACTATGGCAATCTAGAATGCATGTCCTTAATGCCTGAGGGTTTTCTGAAAAAATAGTACGAATTGTCAAGTCTACCAAAACCTTAATATCTAAGCCTGTGTAGCACATAGAAACATGAAATAAAATACATTTAAAAGTTAAGGTTCACAGGTTTTATTTAAACATGCTCCCTTAGCGCTTACAAACCAACAAATATTTCTAAAAATCGTCAAAATTAGATGAATTAGGAAATTATTAAATATTGTTAATAAATAGATGCAATGTGTTGTGTGATTTTCGTCAGTAGTCTATAGTAGACCTTGATTCTGCGCACCAAACGCCACTAACTGTTCTGTCGCCGACATAGCCGGCGTATTTTTTTTTATTATTTTGTTTTATTTTTTGGAATAACGTGATTTTCGGCAAACCACACAACTTTTGGGTGGTCACGTGGTCTTCAAAATTCAACAAAACCCACCTCATGTGTATTTGAACCAATGACAGTGCATTCTATGCTGGGAATGCCATGAAAATTAGATAAAGTAATAATGCTGCGCGACGCAGCATCAGGCAGGAGAGCCAATGTGGCATCGCGCAGCAGCCGTCATCAATGGGTTAAAAGAGCTCTGAAGGTTCTGAACAGATTGATGGACCGAATCAGAAATGCAGTACAGTACAGTGTCGTCAGCATACAAATGGGCGTGACAGTTTTGTAGCGAAGAAACAATGTTATTGATGTAAATTGTGAATAGGACTGGACCTAAAATTGAGCCCTGCGGAACACCATTTGTAACTGTTAAAAACTCAGTTTGGTGGCTTCCCAGTTTTACTGACTGCTGTCTATTAGAGAGATAGTCCCTAAACCAGCTACATGTAGAATAATCAAAACCAATTTCATGCAGCCTCTGTAAAAGCAAATGGTGATCTAAAGTATCAAAGGCTTTTGACAGATCAACAAAAAGTGCTGCACAGTGCTTTTTTTTGTCGATGGCTGTAACAATGTTGTCTAAGACCAAAGTGACAGCAGATACAGTACTGTGACCTGCCCTAAAACCAGATTGAAAAGGGCTCAAAATGGAAGCACTGGATAAAAAGGTTTTCAACTGATTATTAATAACGGATTCTAGGATTTTTGCCAGGCATGGGAGTTTTGAAATTGGCCTGTAATTATTGAGATCACTTTTGTCACCCCCTTTATGCAATGGGATGACATGAGCTTTTTTCCAAACTTTAGAAACAATACCGGAGGAGATGGAAAGATTAAAAATATGGGTTATTTGTTTTGATATTATATGTGTAGAGAGATTGATTGAAAATGGGTCCAAATTGTCCTCTCCCATGTACTTCCTGGGGTTGATGGCTAGAAGCGCATCTACAACAACACTTGTTGGAACTGGAACAAGGCTGAAAAGAGGAGTTTGAGAGACAGGTGGTAAATTATTAGTGGTGGTAGAAGGCGTAGATCCTTCATTATTAAAGAGTTGACCAGCAGCTAAAAAATGTTTATTAAAGGCTAAACCAATCTCTTTCTGGTCATTTAAAGTCTGCCCATTTATTTTTATCTGACTGGGAACAGTGCTAGAATTGTTTTTATTAAAATTGACAGCCTTCCAAAATAATGCAGGGTTGGAGTAGCAGTTGGAAATTAAATCAAGGTAGTAATCCGATTTAGTTTTCCTAACCATGGTCGTACACCTATTTCTGATTTGTCTAAAAACTGTCCAATTCAAATCTTCTCCAGAGCGTCTGGCTAGAGACCATGGTTTATTTCTCTCTGTAAATAAGTCAGACAGCTCATTGGTAAACCAGGGGTTCAATCTATTTTTCACCCTGAGCTTTTTGTGGGGTGCATGATGATTCAAAATTGAGGTGAAGGTATTGGTGAAAAAATCCAAGGCTAATTCAACATCAGATATTTCAGTTGTGAGATGAATGTCACTGTGATGGAGTTCATTTAAAAAGGCTTGCTGGTTAAAACCTTTAAAATTACGCTTAATAATGATTTTAGGTTGAGATTTTTTTAGATGAATGCTTCTGATACAGGCCACCGGGCAGTGATCACTGATTCCAAGCTCAAAGACACCAGCAGAAACTATTTTATTGCTTTGATTTGATAATATTAAATCGATCAAAGTTGATTTTGCTGGGTTTTTTAGATTAGGTCTTGTGGGCTCAGTTATTATTTGTGTAAGATTTAGGTTGCTACAGATTTCTTTAAAAGGTTCAGAGGCACCAGAAAGCCAGTCAATGTTAAAATCACCCATCATAATGACCTCTCTATTTACATATGGAGAGATTAAATGTGCTAGCTCACTCAAGGAGCTAGTTACCGCTGAAGGGGGCCTGTACACACCAATTACAATAAAACAATCATTGGGCGATAAAGACAATTCCAATGCAATAAATTCAAAGCAGCTTCGAACAGAGACAGCATGTAATAATGTTACAGAATAATGTGATTTAACGTAGACAGCTACTCCCCCACCCCGTGTGGTCCTGTCTATTCTGAATAAACTATAATAAGGGGTGGTCCAACACAATTGACCTATTACACATAATAGGTACAGTTATCAAGTTACTTGTAATCCCAAGTGGTCTGTGGCGTGACCTGTATGATCTATGAGGTGGGATTTTTGAAGATCTGACAGACTGATATACAGGGATTGGGTGAGTTTTTATAGTAATGGATGTTCCAGGCCTGGAGAGGGCGCTAGATGCATGGGGACTAGTGGTCATGGAGGCTGTGTCACGTGAGCTAACTACCTCTTGACTGACCAGGTGTGGAGATAGTCAATCATGCTGGACAGAGTTTGCAAGAGGAGTGACGCTAGGAAGCGATTTTATTGTTAAGAGCATGTTGCTGGCCAGAAGATGTTTCCCTTCTTTGTTTAAATGCAAACCATCGCTGGCAAAGAAAGTCGGTCTGTTCCAGAAAACGTTAAAATTGTCGACAAAGTGAATGCCCATGGAGAGACAATATTGTTTGAGCCAAACATGAAGTTGGCGTGCGCGGCTGAATTTGACGTCACCAAATCGAGGCGAAGGCATGGGACCAGAAACGATACATTGTTTCCCAGCGGTCAGGACGGAGTCGATTGGGATTTTAAAATCAGTTTTAAGACTTTCTGACTTTTCTGACTTATGGTCATTTGAGCCGATATGTGTCACGACCATAGATGCAGCGGGATTACTGTGGATAATGTGTGAAAGCACTGAGTTGATGTGGGATACCTGGGCACAGGGATAGCAGAAGGTCTCCGCCCTCGGCAGGAGAACTTGTCGGACCATGGATGAGCCAACGAGGAGGCACTGGGGTTCCGCTGGTCGGCCTTGCTGCGCTGCAGAGCAACCAGGTGAAGGCCGAGCTGGATCATTGGCCTGCAGTGTTGATGCCCGCGGTCCAGAGCGGCAAAGCTGCGTAGGTTGAGCCGGGCGTCTGGTGGATCCTTCTGAACGTCTGATGATGGCATCCTGCAGCATCCTGCGTCGGTTCTCTCCCGTGTTGGAACGACGAGACGTCTGGGAAACACCGGCCACAGGTGGAGAGGAGACAGCGGCGGCGTAGGAAGCGGTGGCGGGCAGCGAAGTGACAGCGGAGGAAGAGGCGGCGGGCGTCGGAACAGCGGAGGTGGAGGACGAGGTGGCGCGTGCCAGGGCAGTGGTGGTATCCCTGTCCACAGGTGAACTGTGGCCAATTGGACGTGGCTGGATCCGGGGAGGAGAGCTAGAGCCATTTGCCATTGATGGAAACTCCTGTAGGCTCATAACTTCAAATCTGTTGCCAAGCTCCAGGCGCTGCGGTGCTGGGGGAGTCCGCGGACGACCACAATGTTTACCCTTGCGGGCTGTTAACCAATTTATCGGTTTAACGGGGGTCGAGCTCAGCGGGAATTGTCCATCCCCTTTGTTGACAGTCGCTGCCAGCTTAGGTTTTGCACCAAGTAGACTCCACTGATCGTTGGGTTTGGCTAACACAGGCCCGGGCACAGTGCCAGGAGAAGAAGATCCCACAATGGCGGAGCCGGACCACGGGAGAGTAGGATCATCGCCTGTCATGCAGAGGGAGCCGCAGCCAGAGGATCTTAGGGCGACAAGGTGCTTCATTTGAGCGGAAGCAAAAGAGGATAGCTCCATGATGATGTCGTTTTTACCCTCGAGTTCAGCTTGCAGACCAGAGATCCTCTCCTTCAGTCGGCCTAAGGTAAGGTTGCATTCACACGTTTGTAGCATGGTGGTAGCTGGTGCTAGCTTGCTGTATGGAGCTGCAGCGTTCAGTGCAGGGTTGGTGATATCCCGTGTAGATGGTAGAGCCTTGCTCAGGTGAGCGTGCTACTGCTGTTGCTCAGGTGAGCTTGCTACTGCTGTAGCTCAGTGAGCGTGCTACTGCTGTAGCTCAGTGAACGTGCTACTGCGTGTACTGCGTGTCTGTTAAAGCCTCCTGCTCTCACCTGGTTCCCCACAGCAAGATGCTGAGGGATTGATCACAATTGGTATTCAGTATGCACAACCTGTCTACTCTTTACCCAGACATCATTACTCACATCCGGCACACAAGCAGCAACTTGAGCGTATATGCAAAGATGCAAGTGAGTGCACACACTCACACAGAGTAATGCATGATGTAAAGATGAGTGTCAGATGACTGGATGCTGTGATTTTTGTTGCAACAGAGAGACCCACACAATGTGTACAGAACAGTGCATCCACTGAGAATAAAGACATTATGGTTTTAAGGTGGTTTTATGACAATCTAAATTATGTAAACAATAAACATGGAAGGAAGAAACAAATAAACAAGTCATATCAATTACATTTTCTGTGACCCTATTGATTGGGAGAGACTAAGAGCATTTCAGTAGAAATGCAGCTCCACAAGCCCAACTGGTGGCTGTCACTCAACCCAAAAAGCAGCAGTTGTTAGATACTTTCTCTCTGCTTTTTCTCTCTGAAAGCTTGTTTTGGTCTTCGATATGTTCTGTACATAAATTCTGTATTATTGTTAGCCTGCCACAAAGATACACCCAAATAATATTTTTCTCACCTTGAAACAGCCCCCCAGCAGTTCAAAGTAACACTCCACCAATGCCTTTTAATAATACATCTGTAGAATGCTGAGTATCAGAACTACAGCCATTCCTGAGATACTGCTGGTTTTATATCTGTACAGACGAGGACCAAGCTGAGAATTCAGCAACAACTGTGGGAAGTTTCCACAGCACTTTATTTCAGATGCACATTACTTGTACTTCAGAGTGAAACACTCCCTCCTCATGGTCTTTGTAAGGGCTCTGTAAGATCTGCATAGATGAAAGGAAAACCCAATGCAATTCATTTATCAATTGTACTTTTAGGAATACATAAGCCATATGCCATTACTTAGTAGATAAGCCATGCAGTGTGAGCTCAAGTGCATAGATGCATGTAATCAGGGGCGCCATTGAATCAGTTCATCTGGGAGGTAATCCGAGATTAACTGATCACGTCACGTTCAAGTCCATGGCATGCACAGTGTGTATTGAGTTTATTTAAAAATATTTGAAAATGGGGCTGCCCTCAGTTGCCCATGCACTGTGTATAGTCTATAGCCTATTTCAGCCTCGTCGGCATCTCGGATTACCTCCCAGATGAACTGATTCAATTATTAAGCTATTAACTATCTACCATTGTTATAAATCCTTAACAAACTGCTAACAAACACTTAAATCATTAATTAAGAGTTTACTAATGATCTATTAACGAGTTACAACAGATAGTTATTATAAAGTGTTACCTATAATAGTTTGTTTACCTGCTGCTGTCATAGCTACAGACGCAGAGTACAGTGCACAAAGGAATTTTATTAGCCTATTCAATAAACAAGATATGGCCATGTTTGGAGGACTTAGCGATGCGTCTGCTTTTGAAGACGATTATGAGGAATTTGTTGTATCCACCACCACCGAACCGTACCTGTACGAGCCGGAATACACTGATGAAAAACTGAGAGAGATGGATGCTCAAAGGGCAGAAAGAGAAAGAGTGTCTGTAGAGACAGCCCCCGCTGGAGCTGCAGCAGAGAACCGGGACAGAACAACAGGAGACTGGTGGTGCCAGTGCAGAAAATGTATAGAAATGCCGACACAGGACGAATGTTTTTGCTGCAGGGAGTGGGACTTGGTCATCCCACAAATGCAAGAGCTGGAGCTGGACACTAGTTTTCAGGGTCTAGACGTGTCTGGGCATAGCGCCTCCCGAGTCAGAGCAATGTGCATAACGGAGCACCAGGACTTCCCATCCCTTCTAAATCGAGGAGTGCTGGACACATTCTTCTCCGTGGATAAAATAAATTGGAAAAGAAGACCCAGACATGCTGGACCCAACGGCCAGTTGTCAATGTTGTAAGTGTGCAATACAAACAAAATGTAATTATGTGTTGCCATGCATGAACATACCATATAATAATCTAATGTATTCATTAAAGTGCAATAAATTCTTATGACATGTAACGTTCATACATGGACTACAAGTCTGCTTTATTATAGGCTAGGCGGCCTACTCTTTACCCTTGATGTAGGCCTATAACCACAGTGGCCGATAATGGAGAAAGCTTAGAATAACAGCTATTATTTTTTATTAACTAAGAAGAGTTTCCTTTTTACGATACTGATCAGGTTCAAAAGGCCACACCATAACTAAAAAAAGAATACACAACTGTGACTTACTTTAAAAAAAATATAGGCATAGGCCGTAGAATTTTTAGCCTGGTCAATTCAGCAAATCAGTCTACCACCATGAACAGCAGTAGGGCCATGGTTGTTATGTGGGCTATTACCATAGTGTAGCTGTCTTTGGTAAGAGCCTGCTCCCAAAAGCTAACTTTTTTCCCTTCTTGTTTTAGGCAGTACCGATTGGTGGCTTACAGGATCGTTCTGGAGTGGGGGTTGAAAGGAACACAGCTGGGAAGAGGAAACAGACGTGTTCTTCCATCCTGTGTAGTGACCAGCATCAGAAACAAATACCCTGCAACCAATGGACAATATGCTGGCTTCAGGGAAGCACAAGATGCGCTTACATTGTTCTGAACACTACTGTATGCTACTATAAAACATTTGCTACTATGTACATAAATGGTTAAATAAAAATAAGATATTTGTTGACCTTTTGTCTTTTTACTAATGATTACAGACAGTATTTGGCACCATAACAAACAAGAGACTTATTTTCCATTTTTAATAATTTTTTAAATCGGGAGACATGCTCTGCAATGCTTTGCTCTTTGTCTTGGAGTGGTGGCTATGTTGTCCGGTATAGTTGGTTGCTGGATATAAAAATGTGCATCTGCAAACTTCACAGTAGGATCCTGGCGCCTTTCCAGGACTCACTCCACCAAATCCTTCCTGAATGTCTGCCTGGTTGGCTCGTACATCTTCCTGGCAACCCATCTTTTAGTTTGTTTAGGGAAAACCAAATTGGATCTCGGAGTCCCTGAGGGAGTCAAAATGCACAGCAACATAAACAAACCATGGCTTGGCAAGTACATTTACAGTGTACTTGTTAAAGAAGGCTTACAATTTTGCAGTTATCTATTATATGTAGGCTTACCATCACTGGTCGTTGCTTGTTGACGGCCAACATTTACACTGTAGAAACTCTCAATGGCAGATGTGCTAATATCTAAAGCACTCATGTAATGTTATTTTAAGTAGAGCATTACAAAAAAATAGTTTTTTCAAGAATTTGAACACAAAGTTGTGTAAATGCTCAACTAATTGGTAGCAGCAGACATACCTGTATGTTGGAAGAGAGTCATGTGGTTGAGGTCTTTCAACAGATTCTTGTTCAGGACGTGGTCTGACAGTGTCTTGAATGCAGCAGAGTCTGTTTGCAGCCATTTCTTCCTTCTCCGCTGCTCTTCAGTAAGGCCCTTGTGGAAGCAAGTCCTCTCCTGTCCGTCTTCCTCCCATCTATGGATGCCACAAATGTGATGGAGAATGGACTTCCAGCGGCGTTTCAACTCTTGCCAAACCACAGTTTTTCAGGGACACACAAACATTATACAAAAAACCTGCCAAGTAAAACCGGCTAAGTAAAGAATACAAGAAAAAACGTCTAATGAACTTGCCTCTGCATCACCCCCGCATGACTGGCAAAACCACCACAGGTGATTATTAATTGCCTTGAGCCAAGGCTGCAGATCCTTGTTTTTGTTGTTGTTTGCAGCCGCAGTCAACTTCTTCTTCAGTCCTAAGAAATAAAAGGACAATGAGGGCATGGATGAGAGTGAAGAGGGGGTAGGAGAGGTTTCAACAGAGTCTAATTGCATTTAGTAAAAAGCTTACCTTTTGCAACATGCCACGGGTCAAACTGATGCTGTATGTCAGAGTAGGTCTCTCATAAGCTTCCTGATAGAAGGAGAGCGGTCTGTGGTGATGACATCCACTACAACTCCTGCCTGAAGCAAACGGTCCAGACCCCTTTGAAACCCCAGTTTCTCCATGGCTGGTGAACTGGTCGCCTCTGTAACCTTTGTAATGACAATCAGAATATGTTATGAGCAACTATTTCACCTTCACCAAGCACTCAATTGCCCCCCCCCCCCCCGCCTCCCAAACACACACAAATGCAATGAGAGTAGACAAGCATTATATACATTTCTGTATATTTACCTGAACTAAATCAACCATGATGATTTAATTTGTTTCATTACTCATGAAACTGTATGTAGTGTACTTGGCACTAAATCCAGGTGAATCAGAACAACCATCACCGCAGATTGAAATCCCTCCACCAACTGTCTGCAGGGCTGCCAAGTTTCACAAAAAGTTTGGAGTGAGATTTTTTGGCCGAGGGACCCAAAACCGTGTCCTCTTTCCCACCCAATCATTTTTGCTAGTGTCCTGCAAGTTTACATATTGTTCATAATAAATCAGAAATAAAAGACAATTGGAAAATGTGATAAAACATCAAAAATCTTATTAAAATAAACAAATTCATGAATTGCAAAGTCGTAGGACAGGTTTTAATTAAACATTTGGTGTGGACATATTGTAAGTGGGGGTCTGGGGTTTCCCCCCAGAAAATTTTGAGCATTAAACACTTAATTTCCTGCATTCTGGTGAATTTTTATGAAGCAATGTGTGCCTTTTCTGCATTAATTTTTATGTAAAGTAAAAGAGAACTTTCACGGTTTCGCTGACACAAATTTAATTGAATAGCCTACAATGCATGTGTAGTGCTTTCAAATATCTCCTGTAGCCTATTGTTAAAACATTTGGTTAAACTGCAATAAAGGTAATTATTCTATATGTATTCAACATTGTATGGGTTATCCAATTATCCAATTTCAATTCACCATTATTATATTAAATCTACACTCAACAAAAAAAAAACGCAACACTTTTGATTTTGCTCCCATTTTTCATGAGATGGACTTAAAGATCTAAAATTAATTCCAGATACACAATTGTACCATTTCTCTCAAACATTGTTCACAAATCTGTCTAAATGTGTGATAGTGAGCACTTCTGCTTTGCTGAGATAATCCATCCCACCTCACAGGTGTGCCACATCAAGATGCTGATCTGACATCATGATTAGTGCACAGGTGTGCCTTAGACTGTCCACAATAAAAGGCCACCCTGAAATGAATTTTAGATCTTTAAGTCCATCTCATGAAAAATGGGAGCAAAAACAAAAGTGTTGCGTTTATATTTTTGTTGAGTGTATGACACTTGATGTCTTCTCAGAACATATTTTTCCCACAGTAACCTCTAAGCTTAGTTACTCAATACATTAATTCAATTAATGTTGACAACATTTTAGAACATAAATGTGTTGGTGTGTCAACCAGCCCAATAACATAATGCAAAACAAGCTTGAATATATCAAGTGAAGTGACTGATTTGAATTAAGGTGTTCTTACCTCTTTGTTCATTTAATACCGGCGTCCTTGTTGTCATTAATTTTCCATATAATTTGAACAAAGGGCGGGACTGGGAGGCGGCGGGCTTTTATTAGTTTTGTAGTGTAACGCAGGGGGGCGTGGCCGTGGTGGTTTGCTGCTGCGGCTACGGGCGTGCAGAAAGCATGGCAGAAAGAGGATGTCACGGAACTCAGTCCGTTTAGGTTTTCAAAATAAGACTTTCAAAGTAAAAGTACCAAAAAAATATATATATATTACGGGGATTCATTTCTCTGCGTGAGAAATTGGAGGTGTGGCGTGTGAACTGGTTGATATGCGTGTGTCTCACGGCCAAAGCGTGAGACTTGGCCGCTCTGTGTCTGTATTTGTAGATTCCTCATCATCTCTTCGTGATGGTCGCGGTATGCATATTCAATCACTGGTATGAGGTAGGTGGATTGTATTGAGTAAAATGTAGTCTTCTTTGGGATTTGAAGATTCAGTAGTTGAGCCCAATCTGAGATTTCTGTATATGTTGAACCTGTGAACAGGATGGATGAGGCAACCAGCAGGTTGTTTTCAGGCATGCCACGCAGTTGGAAACATGACTCCCATTCACCTGAGTGTCCTTTCATACATGTCCACCTGATGTGTATGCGTGTCCCACTAGTGGTCACTTTGTTTTCGTCCTCTTCAATTAAAACTCCACACTGGTGGCATGTTGTGAAGAGCTGCATTAGTTTCGACTCGTTGACTATCCATTTATTTTCTGACCAGTTGTTGGCTCCTGCAGCCGAGAGTTTGTCAGGTATGTCAGAGCTGGAGGAGCTTGATGTGCTGCTCAGCGGAACAAAGCTACTGTCAACTGGATGACTCGAAGGGGCCTCAATTGAGCTCATACTCTGGTCCAGTGGGTTGTCTTCTTCAGCTGTTTTTTCCTCCTTTATAAACAACAAAATTCAAATATATTTTCAAATACATTTAGTGTTTCATTAGTGTAGTGGACAACAGATGTCTATTGCCGATGAGCATAAGAGCAGAGAGGCCGTATTAAATGTAACTGTGAAGCTGAATCTTTTTCTAAAATAAATCAGACAAGTAATTGTAAAATTTTTAAGATACTGCATGTACTTTTATAAGAGTGCACAATCATTGTCATCAGTGTATGAAGTCAATAATGTCAAACAACTACTAGTATATATTTGAGTTCAATCGCTTAGACCCCGTTTCCACCTGGCATTAACATGTGGTTTTTGTGATCCGATCACATGAATACAGCTCTAACTACAGGCAGACCTGCAAACAAATAGGAGGTGAAAAAGGTGACAAACACCCGTCCCTTCTAGGGGGGGGGTCGGGTGTTTTTCGCTGTCCAAACGATTGGCTAATGTTAAATATCATTCACACAACCAGAGTTCTCCACTATTGCCTCCAATGTCCAGCTGGGTGAAAATAATAGCCAGCTGAGATCCTGACCCTCCTAGGGGGGTCCGGGGGTATGCCCCCCCGGGAGATTTTTTTTAAACTTTTTAAAGTGAAATGCATGAATCTGGTGCACTTTGAGAGGGAAATTAAGAGGCTAAATCTGAGGAATTTTGTGTGAACAAATAATTTGGAGACACTGGGTCGGATGAATTAGAAGCTTCTTGGATTTTCCATTAAAATGTTCATTTAAAATAAAATATTATGCAGGGTCCTCTGGGTTGGGCTTGGTGCTCTTTTTCTTTTATGGGACATATTTCTCTGTAATATAATGAATACATTTAAATGCAGTGAGAGGAATGAAGCAGAAGAACTCTGTTGTCCAGCTATCTTTTTTTCCAAAGACAAGGCTGAAATAGGTTATACAGTGCATGGGCATCTGAGCCCCATTTCCAAATGTTTTTAAATAAACTCAATACACACTGGACGTGAACGTGACGTGATCAGTTAAACTTGGATTACCTCCCAGATGAACTGATTAAATTATTGGGCTATTAACTAGGCTATCTAGATCAAAACATTGTATTCATTTTTTTGTATGATATAATAATATGATGTTAATATCAAACACACAAACTAAAAAATAAAAATAAAAATACATTGGGGGGGGGGGGGGGGGGGTGGGGCCTGTCGGTCGGCTCTGATTGTGAGCGCACTGCAGACACTTCATTTCTGCAATGTGCGCTCATTAAACTGTCAGCTTCACTTAAGAGTCCTGTGTGGGTCAACAGTGCAGTGCAAACTATGCAGCATAAAGTTATAACATTCGTCTACGACCGTGATGTTAAATCACCTTCACACAAAGTCTCCGCCCCAGCAAAGCAGCAAGTCGATCGCTGTGACGGTGAAAATCACCGGGACCCGGGAGACCCAGTGAGCGAGTGAGACGCCGCACAGAAAAAACTCTGTGGTTTGATGGATGAAATCAGTCGGGGATATCCTGCCCGTTAACTTTGTCTACGGGAACGGCTTCCGCGATCTTTTTCTATGTCTCGAGTCTAACAGAGAGCCATGTCCGCAAACTGACAGCGCGACTAAATAAAGGGACTGTACAGTGAGCTGCGTCCCTCCGTATAGTTTCTGTTTCAGTAGGCTGTTACATTAACCTCTGAAGCATTGACAGTGTTTAATCAAATCCTCTAATTTTTTATTATCAAAAGGGCTTTGATTGAGACTTTTAGCCAATTCTAAAGTCTGAACACACAGCGGCAGCAGTGATGCTTTACTATGCCCGATCTTAACGCTGATTGGACAATACTCATGACGTCTACCAAAGATGTTTTATTGCCAAGATAACGATATTCCCTTGTCTCACACTACGGTAACTCGCCCACACAGTCCAGTCTGGGAAGCGCTGGCTGACTTCTCTGGCAGCTGCCGCTACCCCCCCCCCCCCCTTCCCAAAAACAAAAACTCTTCGGATCTATACGATTCACGTGGGTCATATATTTTGATTCTAAACGGCGATTTTCGCCGAAAAGCGACGAGTTTGCAGGTATGTACAGGTGAGAACACTCTCAAGACGCATTGAGATCGGATCACAAAAACCACATTCGGAGGTGGTTTACGTCGCTTGTGTCCGATGTGTTCGCATTCATTTGGTAGTGGAAACACGAATGTGGTTTGTGTCCACATTAGGGACCTCCTACTCAACTGCTGCCCCCTGCCTGGGCGGAAATACGTTGAAAATGCATCACTGGCGTTCATGCAGCTTTTATAGAAGCCTCAAGAACGAGTTGCAAATGACAAGCTTACTCCTCTGTTTTCATTTCACTGCGTAAATCTGAAAACACGGAAATCGCTGCTATTGACTGGAGAGCTGCAAGGCAACGACTTCCTGTTCTTATCTGCTTAAGAATAAAAGTCAACTCGCATTTGGGTATAACAGGCTTTTAATGTGAAGGCGCACAGGAAATATTCTGTTCGCATACAGTATCTTAACTTCATACAGAAAGCCGCCCGTGTAGCCTACTGGTGGTGGTGACAAGAGTGTAGCAGACGTTAGAAAAGCCGCTCGGCAAACACACATCTTTCACCAGCCAAAGAGGCGTAATAACTTACTCGCCTAAGAGTTTTTACTTTTATATACTATCTATGATATTTCCCGAATTTGGCGAGAGTCCTCTAAGCAGTGTTGTGCATCGCGCCTCCTTGTCTAAATGAGACAGTAGCATATCTCGTCAACCTAGACTGGTAATTATCTTCGCATGTAATGCATTTTAATCGCAAATGCGATTAAAACTGTGGCACTGTACAGCCCTGTATGTTTACTTGTTTGAACCCCACCGCTTAAAAACACCAATGCAAACGGAAATGATGAACGTGTTGATTTAAATACAGCGCGGGTAAATGGAATCCGATCACAAGTAGACAGAGAAGTCACATTTGAAAATACAAGTGGGAACACACGGACTGAGAGCTGTCCACTTGTAACCAGATTCAAAAAGTCAGATGTTAATGCCAGGTGGAAACAGGGTCTCACTTGTACTGATGGCAATACTGATGGATTTCCTTTGGCTGGCCTGATGCTGCACTGTGGGTCACCTATACAAAAAACACGAATGCAATTAAAATACAGTTGTTGTCACAGATCACCATATGAATGACACAATCATATAAATCACACAATTACAATTAATCAATTATCCTCTTATTTCTGAGAGGACGGAAGGCAAAATAGAAACCAGATGAGGAACGCCGTTTCTGTGGGCGTGACACCGCCTGTTCTGGAGTAGTGATAAATATCTTCAGCGCACCAGAACACTCAGTTGAGTCCTTGGATGATACTGGTCCGGAGGAGTCCTTTTTAGGGGTGGACTGTGGTACAGTGCACATCTCCTGTGTGACCTTTTCAGATAACAACAACAACAATAAGATATACAAATAAAATGTATTTCAACACAAATTCTAAGTACATCTGTAAAGCCTACGAGGTTTGAGAGACTGTTGGACCAATTCATAAACCACTACACTTCAAAGTTGCTAATCGACGACTAAATCAAATCAAATCAGTTTTATTTGTATAGCCCAAATCACAAATAGATTCTGCCTCAGTGGGCTTTACATTCCATACAATATGAAACAATGTGATACAATATGACACCCTGCCCTTATACCCTTAGCTCGGCTGAGAAAAACTCCCAGTAAAAAACCCTTTACAACAGACGACTGCATCCATGATGGTTGCCTGTATGCACAGCCTCTACTGTTGCCAATGCAATATGTTTTGCCCCAAAGTTTCAGTACAAAACGTTTGCATAAACTCATGCTCTTGTTATGGAATATATCCTGTATGTTTGCAAGATTATCTCTCTCTCCTCGTCTCCCTCTGACACTCACACAGGCCCTGGACCTTTACAGACACACATGAGCGCGCAGACACACGTAAATACTTTTGTCCTGATGTGAACTCTCTGCCAGGGAAGTTTTGCATGTAAAGTTTACAAGCTTACAAGACTTTTCTATCAGCATACCTAAAGTTAGCAATTAGCCCAGCCAGGTAGGCCTACCTGTAGCTATACCATTAGCTAACGTTGTCACTCTCCAAAATGCATGTCATCATCAATCTATCAGTAGGCTAACATTATGAAAGGGGCACGCTTTATTAGCTAGTAGCCTACCAAAAGTTATTAACTGTTCATCAGTGGCTGTTGGTGCATCTGAAAAGACAGATGGCACCGCATTCGTTTTCAGTGATTTCTTGCTCTTTAGATTGCGGGGTTTCTCGAAGTCGTCCGGTCTGAAATGATAGCTACAAATAATCCGTTTGCGAACAGTTTCCGCCGGTGTGTTGACGTCCAAGCCAGCAGCAACAAGCCACATTTGAGTCCTTTCTGGATCTCGCACTGGAAATTGGTGAAAACTTTGTGGTGTCCATCTGTAGGGTTTATTTGTACAATTCCTGAATGCACACTGACGCACCATGTTCCTGAATGGACACTGACGCACCATGTTGCCTAGTCGTTCGTTTCAGGTGCTATCCCACGCTGCTCTGTTTACTTTCTGCTGTAGTGATTCGGTTACACAGCAAAGTAAAAGTCTGCTGAGAAAGTAGTCCCTCAAAATGCGATAATTCATGTGATGCGAGGTTGGTTTTATTTCTAAAATTATTCTATCAACACAGACATTTACATCGATAGTCTGGCGTTATAATTGATTAGCCTCGGGTGTACTGTGGAGTGGGTAAGACTGTTTTAGTAGCAGGCTAGTGTTTCCCCAATGCCGTGCGCTTGCCTAGCACGAGCAAACTCTGCAACTAGAAGGACTGAATTAAATGTGTTGAAAACTGTCTCCACTGATAAAGAACACCAAGGCTAACTTGGGAATCAGGCCCTATGTCCAAAATCCTGAACTACCCCTTTAATGTCAGCTAGAGAAGCAAAATACAAAAATTCCAAATTTTAGCTAGCTTGGTGAATTAGCCTACTTGGCAGTCATCAGCGGGAAAATAATACAACACCATGCACTCATCGACTACACGACTACTGTCGCCCTTTAATTCCTCTATCTTTCTTTTCTTTCCTCTCTTTTCGCTTTTGATATACTGACTTTTGTCATTGAGACATGATTCAATCTGTCCCTGTTAATCACTCTCGATAGTGGTACGGGATGCGGATAGGGTTGCCACCTTGGATTTAGGAAAAAAAGGGACACTTGATGTTTGGGGCGGAGGGTTCAGCCATTATTAGACTACCAGTTCAGTGTAATGACCTATAATAACCATAAACACCTACAGTGCGTGTTACAGTAGGATATATAAGGAGACTGAGGTGGGGACCCTGGACCTTGTAGGGGGGTCCCGGAAAAAAAAATGCAACCTTTTAAAGTAAAATTGAGTGACTTTGAAAATTGCATGCAACCAGGCCCAAGGGCTCAGGGGGACCCTAAGCCAGAAATACTGATAGTAACTTTACATGTCGCATTGTCAAAGAGCTCAGTCACTCATGTCAATAACAGGGTCTAAAAAAAGGAATCGCCTAAAATAAGGAAAGAAATAGTCTTTAATAGTCTGGGCCCATTATCTCATAAACCGTCTATGAACCAAATGGTTTCCACAATTTTTTTTTTTTCAAGGGGAGCATATATATATATATATATATATATATATATATATATATATATATATATATATATATATATATATATATATATATATATATATATATATATATATATATATATATATATAAATAAAAGTGGGGGCCCCCCACACTGGGTCTTGATACGGGCCCCGAGATCGTTGAGACCGCCCCTGCCCACTTGTCGTGCCCTGCGCCTTCTCTCTGCCCGGCCCCGCTCGCCTCTCCATTGACAATGCATTAGTTGGCGCAACAAACGCCTCGGCCCGTGTGAAATGGCCTTAACTACTGAATAAAGGAAATCAAATGAGGTTTTGGCATTTCCCCCCAAAAAACGGGCCGAATTGTGCTGGTGAAAAAAAGACAACAATTCTAGCAAAAACGGGACGGGTAGCAACCATGGTGGCAACAGTAGATGCGGAGCTGTTTGAAAAGCGGACCAAACCATTACTTCTAAATACAGGGGGGTGTACAGAGTTTTGAAATTGTTACTTTTTGTTTGAAAACTTTTAAAAGAACCATTAATTGTATTTATTTCACGTTAGATACAATGTTTTATTAATGGAGATTATTGATTAACGATGAATTTTTTTTTTTAAATCCTTAAATTCTAATATTTTTGGGCCCCTGCCAGTCACGGGCCCTTAGAATCTAAATAACTTCTCACCCCATTACGGCGCCCCTGCATATAATAAACACTGACATTAATAATAAAATAAAAGATTTGTGGAGTCATGTATTAGTGTCGTTTCTGTCTCCTCAAGAAAGATTGTTTTCAAAGAGATACAGTATGTCACAAAAGTGAGTACACCCCTCACATTTCTGCACATATTTTATTATATCTTTTCATGGGACAACACTGAAGAAATGACACTTTGATATAATGTAAAGTAGTCAGTTTACAGCTTGTATAAGAGTGTAAATGTACTGTCCCATCAAAATAACTCGACACACAGACATTAATGTCTAAACTGAAGGCAACAAAAGTGAGTACACCCCTAAGTGAAAATGTCCAAATTGGGCCCAATTTGGACATTTTCACCTCTCCAGTGTCATGTGACTCGTTAGTGTTACAAGGTCTCAGGTGGGAGTGGGGAGCAGGTGTGTTAAATTTGGCGTTATTGCTCTCACTCTCTCATACTGGTCACTGGAAGTTCAACATGGCACCTCATGGCAAAGAACTCTCTGAGGATCTGAAAAAAAGAATTGTTGCTCTAAATAAAGATGGCCTAGGCTATAAGAAGATTGCCAACACTCTGAAACTGAGCTGCAGCACGGTGGCCAAAACCATACAGCGCTTTAAAAGGACAGGTTCCACTCAGAACATCCCTCGCCACGGTCGACCAAAGAAGTTGAGTGCACGTGATCAGCGTCATATCCAGAGGATGGCTTTGGAAAATAGACGCAAGAGTGCTGCCAGCATTGCTGCAGGGCTTGAAGGGGTGGGGGGTCAACCTGTCAGTGCTCAGACCATACGCCGCACTCTGCATCAAATTGGTCTGCATGGCTGTCATCCCAGAAAGAAGCCTCTTCTAAAGATGATGCACAAGAAAACCCGCAAACAGTTTGCAGAAGACAAGCAGACTAAGGACATGTATTACTGGAACCATGTCCTGTGGTCTGATGAGACCAAGATAAACTTATTTGGTTCAGATGGTGTTAAGCGTGTGTGGCGGCGACCAGGTGAGGAGTACAAAGACAAGTGTGTCTTGCCTACAGTCAAGCATGGTGGTGGGAGTGTCATGGTCTGGGGCTGCATGAGTGCTGCCGGCACTGGGGAGCTACACTTCATTGAGGGAACCATGAATGCCAACATGTATTGTGACATACTGAAGCAGAGCATGATCCCTTCCCTTCGTAAACTGGGTCGCAGGGCAGTATTCCAACATGATAACGACCCCAAGCACACCTCAAAGATGACCACTGCCTTGCTAAAGAAGCTGAGGGTAAAGGTTATGGACTGGCCAAGCATGTCTCCAGACCTAAACCCCATTGAGCATCTTTGGGGCATCCTCAAACGGAAGGTGGAGGAGCGCAAGGTCTCTAATATCCAACAGCTCCGTGATGTCGTCATAAATGAGTGGAAGAGGGTTCCAGTGGCAACCTGTGAAGTTCTGGTGAACTCCATGCCCAAGAGGGTTAAGGCAGTGCTGGAAAATAATGGTGGCCACACAAAATATTGACACTTTGGGCCCAATTTGGACATTTTCACTCAGGGGTGTACTCACTTTTGTTGCCTTAAGTTTAGACATTAATGGCTGTGTGTCGAGTTATTTTGAGGGGACAGTAAATTTACACTGTTATACAAGCTGTAAATAGACTTATTTACATTGTATCAAAGTGTCATTTCTTAAGTTTTGTCCAATGAAAAGATATAATAAAATATGTGCAGAAATGTGAGGGGTGTACTCACTTTTGTGACATACTGTACATATGGTATGAAAAGCACATGTATGTTGAATACACTACAGTATTTTAACACGTTAAACTACTTTTCTGTAGATATAATGCATGATATCTTCTATGGGGTTGCTCAGTTTGAGGTGAATCAGTATATACAGGCCAACTTTCTTAAAGAGGACCTATGATGCTTTTTGACTTTTATGACCTATAAACGTTGTTATGATGATTCATAGTCATGCTTAACCATACTAAATTATCAAATAATGACTTACATGCATTTCGACGTATTCCCTGCTGACCGTCTGGGGTGTCTGCGCAGACCACTAAACACAGTGGAGAAGTTACGTGTTCAAAGCGGTCTAGCCTTTCATAATTTGTGACGTTGCATAAAAATTTGTGACGTCACCACGCGGATGTTTCCATGTATGGTAATGCTGTCACTTCCCTGTTCGCGTCTGCCTCGCGTCTGCCTCGCGCCCTTATAGGTCCATGCTCGCGCTTCCCGCCACTGAAAGTGTTCCGGAAGGAAGGTAACCAATCACAACGGAGTGGGGTTTGCAGGAGGGGGGGAGGGTAGCGGAGATGGCCGAAGCACAGGCGGAGGGAGCCGAAGCACACACACTCAAGTGTTGACAGGATGTGCTGGATCGCCAAAATAAGAGAAAGAGCTTCCCGAAAATCTACATAGTTTTTTGTGATGTGATTCGTGTCAGGTTGCTCTATAGCAGTGTAAAACAAGAAATTAAGACCAGAAAAGTAGCATAATAGGTCCTCTTTAAGGCGAGACACGGCAGGCAAAAACATCGTTTTTTAAGCACTGGTCAATTTTGAGATTTGTGTCTATTTAGCTTCCATAACATGTCTTCTTTCATACTAGTATAGATAAAAGGTCCAAAATATACGTTTTAGGTGTTTATTTTACTAAACTTTGACTGCTTGCGTCTGTATTTTGCTCCTAAATTCGTCAAAAGTGAGCATTCTAACGTAACATACAGCACCGCGACCGCTGTATGAATCATAATAACTATGGTGCTGTTGGAAAGCTCTGAATCTCAAGCACAACGTTATCTGATCCAAATATGGTCATTTCCTTTGTGTCAGTAACCAATCGTGAAAGTGTGAGGAGGGATTCAATGCTAGGATAGCGACCTCATTGGCTAATGCACATTTCTGACGATGTGATTCGCTAAAAGGCATCACGTGATGCTAGCCCCGGGTAGCTCGAAAATCACAAAATAAAATGGGAAAAACGTCGAAAATATGCCAAACCAAGACAAAAAAAATTGGCTACGGGCATTACTTGATCGCCATTTGAAGGGGAGAAGTGTTAAAGACATGTAAATCACGGCGATCACGTCGGAGAGACACAGACTGTCAGACGATCAGAGGGGAGATGGTGGGGAGAGAGAGCGTCTGTGCCGACTCCGGAGCAGGTTGACAGACAGTGGCTAATAATGAATTAACCACGTTTAAATTAGCATGTGGATGTAAATGTTACTATGCTATGGTTTATATATGTTAAACAGTGGTAGGCCTATATGGCATTGAGGGGTGCAGGGCCTAATTCAATAAATTACTCTAGCTATAATCAGTGATTATCAGCAGAATTCACGTTTTTATCTTTAACGGCCGTTTTCTCAAAATGAGCTTTTTCCAATACTCTGCGAAAGATATCTCAACTTCTAGACCACTGACATCAACCAAACTTTCTATGATCATTCATATCACTATTTTAAAGGTTTTTACACAAGGATTTGTTAATATATTGTTAATTGTCTGATTTATGATACATTTTCCTCCTAAAAACATGCCGAAAATGCATTTCCTAGACATGTACATAGTCTTTTTTGATTTATTAAATGAAAAAAGGCTGTATCCAAAATCTGTTGTGTAAAAACTTTAGAAACTAATATGTGGTTAAAATAAAATAGAGATTTTAACTCTGGCTTTATCCAACATCTCAAAATTTTTCTCGAAAAATGACCCAAATTTACGCATAATTGGTTAAATATTGCCATATTTGCATATTTAATAAAATATTAAAGAAAAACATGTAATACAAAAAATAATTGTGTTAGTGTCAGTAATCAACTGGCAAAGTTTCATGATGATATCTATAAGTTAAAAAAAAAATCCCTATTCACCTGGGGTGTCTCGCCTTAACACTAGAACCCCGTGGCGGTTTTTCAATTGCCCATAACTGTGTTTTAATAAAAAATTGAAGTTCCCCACTCTTTAACTTTTACTAAAATGGTGTTGTGTTGCATATCCTATTGTAAAAAAAAAAATCTAAACAAATCCAAATGAAAAACACAGGCTTTTATACCTAGAAACGCCACAGCGGGTCACAATGACCCAGTGTATTTTTCGCGGGCGTTGCGTTCAACGTTCCAGGTTGCTATGGCAACAACATCCTCGAGCGTGAGCCAGGACGTTGAGTTTTTATCAGGTTATTACACAACTATATACAAGCTCCCAAAATGGACAAAAGGAAACGATTTATGGATGCCAGACAAGCACTGCTTCTCCTCAATGAACTGACTGATGGTGGGGAGATATCAGGACGAAGTGAGGCGTCTTTGGGCGGCTCTTCACCTGATGCCGGCTCATCGGAGAGCGATCCTGAGCCGCTGAGAGAAGTACAGTCACTTGTCTCCGACTTCCCAACTGAAGACAGAGTCGGCCTAGGCCTCAATGAAGAAGGTAATTAGATATATAGGCTATATAAAGCTATAAACTAGGTCTATTTCCTCGACAGAATAATATGAGCAAATTTGTAGGCTCAGTCTAATATAATAAATATGTCTTATTATTCAAGACGGTCCTGTGGACCCACCAGTGACAGGGAGAGATGGCACAGAGTGGACATCTGTGGCTTCAGGCGGAGGGACAGGCCGACAAGGAACTCACAACATCCTAACAGAGTCATCTGGTCTGACAGCCTACGCTAAGCATAACATCGAAAATAAATATACAGCATGTCTTTGTATGTGCGATGAAGAGCTGTTACAGCACATAAGAGAGTGCACTGTGGCACGGAGAGGAAATGAGGAGAGAGCATCCTGGGATCTTCCCTTGGCAGAGCTGAAGGCCTTTATAGCTCTGCTGTATGTGAGAGGGGCTTACTGTGCCAAAAACATCGACATGGAAAGTTTCTGGTCCGAACATTGGGGGAATACTTTTTTCATTCAAACAATGTTGAGGAACAGGTTCCGTGACATACTGCGCTTCGACCACAAATAGACACGGCCCGGCCGTCTGATGGAGACCAAGTTTGCGCTTGTCTCTGAAGTTTGGGAGAAGTTCACTTCTAATTGCATTTCCGCCTACAAACTGGGACCCAAGATAATGCAGGATGAACAGCCAGATAAGTTTGGTATAAAGTTCTGGCTGGCCGCAGATGTGGAAACGAAATATCTGTTAAAGAGCATCCCATACCTTGGCAAGGATGGAGGAAGACCTGCAGAGCTATCCATGGGGGAAAGTGTGGTGCTAAAATTGGTTGAGCCCTTCGTCGGTAAGGGAAGAAATGTAACGACCGACAATTTCTTCACCTCCGTCCCACTCGCCAAAACCCTGCTGGCAAAAAAGACCAGCCTTGTAGGTACCATCAAGCAAAACAAGCGTGAGCTACCCCCTTGCATGAATGGCCGAGGGGAGTTGTTTGAGACAAAGGTGCTGAAGCACGGCAACATAACCCTAAGCGTGTACCAGTGCAAGCCTCGGAGAAATGTCACCATCCTGAGCACCCAGCATCAACATGTGTCCATCTCCACTGACACCAAAAAGAAGCCAGAGACGGTGATGTATTACAATAGGACCAAAGTGGGAGTGGACGTGCTGGACCAAATGGCTCATCAATACTCGACAAAAGGTTAGATCTATTTCTATTACTATATAAGGTAGCTTATTTAATTAATAGTAGGGTACATATTTAGCCTTCTAATAAGGACTAGGCCTATTAGAAAATGTCAATTTGCAGACGGTTTAATAACGGTATGCCATTAATCAAATACGGCCTCTCTCTATCTCTCTCTATCTGGCACGCGTAGATGGCCCGTTGCCGTCTTTTACAACATGCTCGATTTGTCCGGGATCAATGCGTGTGTGTTGTACCGGAGCTGCATGAAAGACAACATCCCCAGGAGGGACTTCCTCCTACAGCTGGCCCAGGAGCTGCGCGCTGAGTGGATGGCATCAGAAGAGCCACCGCACATCTCCGCGCACATCTCCATGATCCCCAAAGAGGAAGAAGAAGCGAGGAGAGTGACCTGCACGGTGAAGGAAAAGTGCAAACAAAATAAAACTTCCGTGAAGTGTGTGGATTGCAGGAAAGCTGTGTGTGGGAAATGCACAGCCAAGATGCTGCATGTATGTTGCATGTGTGCAGGGCCGACGGACTGGGTAGAAAAGTGATACAGTCGTGGGGGGGCCCAAGGCAGAGGGGGGCCCATAATTTTTTTTTTTTTTTTTAAACAAGCTAAATGTGTGGCCCCGATCTTTGAAGGCCCTGAACAATGCCATTCCAAAAAAAGAAATAATTGACTGGCTCGTGATAGGCCCCTGACCCTTGCAAGGAGATCAGGGGCCTGCGCATGACTAAGCCATGTATGCGGGAGAGTAAGCAGGAGCAAGCCAACATTGAATTGAACTGGTGGCGAAAATAAACGCAGCGATGTTTCTATGGGATGCATTTCGACATTTTAAGGGGAAAACACATTGTATTTATTATTTCAACTATTGAGTTATTTGTAGAACAGCATGCTAGTGTAGGCCAACAAGATTGATTTTCTGAATTTTCAATGCTGCTTTATTTTTATGTTTTAAATTGGGAAAGACATGTTCCAAAACAACCTCGTAGTACTCCGACGGGACACCTGAGAGATCTGGGAACTCATTAGAAGAAGGGGTGTTGCAGGCAGGTAACAAAGCAGATTTCAGACAGACCGCAAGACATTGATCACTCCATTGTAGAATGGAACCAGTTCTCCAGTCAATGTGTGGATTATGTTTAATTAACCAAGGATACCCCAAGACAACTGGCTGCTGAGGTGCATTAATCAGGTGAAAGGTTAGTGATTCAGTGTGGTTACCTGATATGCCCAGATGAATAGGAACTGTGCGATGGGTTACAGTGCAGAGGAGACGCCCATCGAGAGCAGTAGCCTCAATAGGCTAGGCCAAGGGTTCCTGGTTAATACCCAGCTGCATGGCAAGGCCCCGATCCAGAAGGTTAGTGTCAGCTCCAGAGTCAATGAGGACAGCGACAGTATGGGATAGTCCATTACAGTTGAGCTGGGCATGAAGTAGTGCTCGAGAGGGCCTTTCAGAGTTCCTGATACGGCTCACCAGCGCCCTCTGGATTCCTGGTGAGCCCTGTCTTTTACTGTCAGGGTTGACACAAAATGGCAGGCAGACACAAAGTTCAGGTTCAGCAACAAAGGTTTAATGAAGAGCAGTACAACCAGGTAATAGGTATCCAGGCAAACAAATCCAGTAGGGGCTGGCAAGAGGGTAGTCCAAGGTCAGAAGGGTGGGTCAAAACGCAAGTAGGCAGGCAGGAAAACAGGCAAGAATACAAAATAGGCTGGAGAGCTACGAAACACGATAGACAATCTGGCAGAGAACTGAGGGAATGAACCGGTATATATACTGTGGGGCTAATAGCTGATGGGGAGCAGGTGAGTATGGTTAGGCCAGGTGAAAGTAATCAACAGGGAGTGCAGAGCAGGGGGAGTGGCCGGGTCTGAAATGACAAGAGAGTTAGAATGGAAACAGACAAGTGAAAAAACTAAATTGTGGCTGAAGTAGTGACAGTAGGCCTTGGCACAGTAGCCTTTATTTATTTCATAATAAGTCTATATTTAGGCCAATGATCTTTTTCAGTCACTCCTTTCCATGTAACCATAGAACCGGGCCGGCTTCAATTATAGAACAAAAGCACCAAAACAAAGGTGATAATTTAAAAAAAAAAATAATTTCATGCCTTGATATATTTATTTGTGAATAAGATGCTTCACAAATACAATGAAAGAGTACTCTTTTTAGAACTAAAACTGCAGAAACTGGGTGCACGGGTAAATTTGAACCACGTGGCGGTTGTAGGTATAAATAGAACGCTGGCTCTAGTGTTAATGTGGAACAACTGGCTGGTAGATAACGTGCTTTTGACTATGGTTACAATCAGCAGCGAAATCGCCCACCTACACAGAGAAATAGGATTATCATTTGTGTACCCAAAGGTAAATTTTTCAGAAAAGTACCCTGGAAGGGCCTTAAAGAGCACCTGTTATGCTTTTCTCTGCATATCTCTATTTTGTTAGTAAAAATAATAAAATCACAAAAACATCCTTAATGAATAATAGACACTTGCTCCGACCTTTTATTATATGTCCGACCATGCACTTTATTTAGATGTTGATTGAAGCCTATGTAGGCTTACTATGTGCTGCTTTCTGAGTTCCTTACTTCCTATATTGCAAGCATTGATCACAATCTGAAGAAAAATGTATCAGTTTTCGATCCCTTTTATAAATGATACCTTAATGCTGAAAATACAGAAGTAGTAAGTTCAGTGGCAAAGCTGAATCAGGAGAAGCCAATCAGGAGAAGTCCGCCCTCAGATGGAATAGCCAATGATGCTCGTTTATCGGTTTTCCAGTCAGAAATCGGACATGAAAACTCTCCGTTCTTCCGTTTTCTTGTTTCTGTCGAAGTCCATTTTTGGTTTTGTACCAATAAGCAAGAAAAGGAGAATTGGGCTGGTATTTTCGTTTCTACATACCAGCAGGAAAACGAAAATACGAGTGGTATTCTCCTTTCTGTCACTTGGAATTCAATACTAAAAACAAATTATCAAAAAATACACAGACCGTTTTTGTAGAGATAAAAACATAAATTGCCATAGTTAATATTACATCCTACCAGAATATATTTTTTTTGCCCGGTGCATTCTATTGAATCTGTGAGCCTTCCATACTTCAGTGATATGGATAACCAATAGAATTGCAGCCTCTTCCTTAACCACCTTCTGTTGTAGAAATCCATCATCAGACTCTTGAGATAATACTTTTCTACCTCATATCGGCTGCACAATGAATTGCTCTGCAAGGCATCTTTAGAGGAGATTTATACTGGTGCTTTCACAGGGCAATCATTCAGAGAAAAGTGATTTGACTATCGCACAGAGGAGAAAACAATCTCAACAAGAAACAGAGGAAAATTGAACTGTCAAAACCAAAAGTTGGTACTCAACTTATCATCCAGATGGAAAATGACTGGGAACTGTTTTGTGTGGTGGGATTGTTTGTTAAGTCCTATGTTATTCCTCACTTCATGTTCAGAGAGCCAGGTCTCTACAGCTAGGAAAATGAATGAAATTAGTCTATTACTCAACCAGTGCTTTCTTCATTTTGTTCAGAAATGTTTCAATTGTGTTTGGAATATAGCACAGCGTTGTTGGACTATGAGGTGTGGTGAGCCCTTTAATAGTCCCTGACAAAATTAATAGTGTTTTAATTTCACATATCAAGTGATCTGTGGACACACCACGGATCATTTTATTTCAACAAGGTTGCCATGGTTTTTCATGTGCACTGCAAAATGAAATCCAGCCTTAGCACCGTGTCCTATTCACTTTTCTATTTTTTTTTTACCTGTGAATAAAATGGTTATGAAAATGGTCGAAACACCCACACACTTATCTCCACTAACACCTTGTTTGTTGGACAAAAAAATAACTTTTGTTAGAGCATGAGATGGATCAGGATAATCCATTGTTCACAAATGTCACCACAGAACATATAAGTGACATATTTCATCGTAGCATTGATTATTGCATGACTTTTATATCAAACTCCAAACATATGCGCCTGAAATAGTTTCCTTTGGCAAAGTATTTATCAGATTGCAGCCTGGTAGCAGATCAATATAGTTTAGAAAACCAAAAAACTCGGCCCTGATTTACTAACAGTGGATACGCACACAGTCAGTGCATACATGGCCGTATACACCATATTGAGGTCACGAGGTCCGGACCTGAGGTGTTTTAAAAAATATCTTTAAATAATTATTTCGATCGACGCAGTGTTGTTTTAAGAGCGCACTGTCTATTGAATCCATTCACTCTGCTCATTGGGAGGATTTGTAACAGCTGGATCAGGAGGACACAGGCGCGGAGACAGTAACAGTTTTAAGAAGATTTATTTTGGAAGTAACCAGCAGGGGGTTAGGACCGTGATCCGGGGGGGAGGCTGGCTGTCATGGGGCTCCAGGGAGAGAGCAACGGGGCAAGTCCAGGGAGCTGAGTGTGAGCAGGCTAGAGCAGGCAGGCAGAGGGGTCCGGGAGGAAGTGCTGGCGGGCGAGGGCTGGAGCTGGTGGCTGGAGTCAGGCCGGGAGAGCTGTGGCAGAAAAGACAGGAGTTAGCCAGGAAAAATGCAAAAAGCAGAGCTGCAAACAGGTTAGCTTAGAGAGAGGACTGACTGTGTGGAAACAGAATCTACAATCTGGCAGTGTCTGGCAGGTAGGGCCGGGTATATGAAGAGCAGTTGATTGATGATTGATGGCAGCTGTGAATGCTGGTGATTGACTCCAGCACACCTGACTCCAACCCTACAATAGACCAGCACATAGACAAGGGTAAAAGGGAAAAACAACACAAGGGCTTGAAGCCCAAGCCGGATCATAACAGGATTGCCAATTCACCTTAAAATGCAAAGCGCACATTTTTACTGTTTGAAAATTGTAGGGATTAATTATATGTAGAGTATTGAAGTTCTCTTAAGATTTAGTTGTTTAGGGTCCCTTCTGTGTTTCTGAAAACAATAGATGCTGAACTAATAAATGTGTTATTTGCCAGAAATAAATGTTGTCTGATCCTTAAATTGTATTTTCCGAGTGCACTAGAATGCCTATTTCACAGCTGATATTTTTTTTTAAATCCCCTAGAGGGGTCAGGTGCTGTCACCTTTTTCACCTCTGAATTTGCAGGTCTGATAACACAATGCGGAAGAGGCCTACTGACAAAAAACCTTCATACATTCAAGCAATTACTCAGAAGGTTAAGGATTTCTACCATAATGCATCTCCAATGATAACTGACAAACAGGACACAATCACACGCAAGAAAATAAAGCATCAGAGAATGATTCTGACTGATACATCATGGCACCTCCATGAGGAGTTCACCAAAAAGGAACCAACAGTGAAGCTCAATTATTCATCCTTCTGTGCCTTACGTCCATTCTAATTCTGCGTCCACACCAAACGCCAAAATTTGCGTTGCTCCTCGCAAACCGTGTGATAATCACCGTGGGACCTCACGTGAAAAATGTGCGTGAGATGAATATTTTCAACTCACGCAAATGAGCGGCGCGAATAATTTGTGTCTGTATATTGACTTTGTATGCAAAGTGACCGCCCCAAACGCGTTTGGTGTGGATGCAGCATATGTCACAGCACCAAGACCGTCGGATCGTAAGACATGCCAATGTCAGTACCATGACAATGTTAACTTGATGCTTGAAGTCCTAAGAGAAAATGGTGTTGTCAAGTCCAGAAAACTTGAGGATAGTTTTGAACTTGTCTGCTGTTCACAGACAAGCGAGGCATGTCTTCTGCGCTCCTGCACCCGGTGTCTCCACAAACACACTTCCCACACCACAATGTTGAATGGCAGCAATGGGAACTAGTTCGGGATCAAACAGCAGATGGGCTCCGCTTCAACACAAGACTTGTGTAAGACACATGACAGTGGAACGCTGGGAGAGCTTCTCCGACGATATGAAGGGTCCTACTGTGAAGTTTGCAGATCCACATTTTTATATCCAACAACAAGCTACTATACCGGACAACATAGCCACCACTCCAAGACCGGACAAAGAGCAAAGTATTGCAGAGCATGTCTCCCGATTTAAAACCTGATTAAAAAGGGAAAATAAGTATGTTGTTTAGTGTGGTGCCAAATACTGTCTGCAATCATTAGTAAAAAGACAAAAGGTCAACAAATAACTTATTTTTATTTAACCATTTATGTACATAGTTATTGAAATGTTACTGTAAAAATTACAACACTGTTGAAATCTCCTCATAGGTGGAATTGTTTATATAAAAAAGTACAATTATACAAGGTAACCTCACAATTGTATTGTGTCATCTGTAACCAAATGTATGTGTTCTTTCTGTGAATGATATGAAGGATATGGTGCAGTAGCAAATGTTTTCTAGTAGCCTACAGTAGTGTAGTGTTCAGAACAATCTCAGAGCATCTGGTGCTTCCTTGAAGCCAGCATATTGTCCAGTTGTTGAAGGGTATTTGTTTCGGATGCTGGTCACTACACAGGATGGAAGAACACGACGGTTTCCTCTTCCCAGCTGTGTTCCTTTCAACCCCCACTCAAGAACGATTCTGTAAGCCACCAACTGCCTAAGGGGCACTTTACACGGTGAAAACGTGACAGTTTTCCCGTTTTTGGTTTAAAAAAAAAACCTGTTCAGACACAATTTATTTGAAATATTCACTCGAACACATGTTTCAGAGGAAACGGTCCGAAATCGCTGTTGTAAGCATGCCAAGCCAATAGTCAGCGGTGACACTTAGCCTAGTAGATAGCTCTTCCGGTACAATTTGATGCATAAAACCTTACTGTAACCGAAAATTAAAAGCGGTTGGTGTAAGCTTGGGGTTACAAGTAATGTAAATGACAAGCTTTATGTCCTCTTATTTCACCGCATTGAACTCGTGAAAACAGAAGACATGCTGATAGTGAAGAGGCTTTGTAAGCGGCTACTTTCCTGTTAGGTGTACTTCAAAATAAAAGTCAACTCATGTTTGTCCAGTGAAATGCTATTAATGTTTAGCCAGTGAAATGCCTTTACTGTTACAGTAGCCTAACTTAACCGCTGCGCGCTGATAGTGTTTTTTAATGTAGAGAGAGCCGTGTCCCTGGCATATAGAAGTGACACACGTTTATTTTGCTAGAAAAACAGGCATAGCACAAATCTTTCCCCAGCCAAAGTGGCGGGTGGTCTCAATAACTTACTGCGGTAATCGCTTGGACTAAATTGGCGAGTGTTAGCCTATATTTTAGCCCTGCACGACACTCTCCGCTGATCACAGTGATGGTGCCGTGGAGACACCGTGCATGTTGTCTTCTAACTTTATAACTCGCGTGTGGGTATTTTGACAGCAAATCCTATAGACTATGCATGTGTGAGGTTGGAACCGTGACGTCAGCGTTATCAGGGAAAATGGTTTCGGTGTTTACAAGAAACCAAAACCGTTGTGTTTCATGCCTGCATTTGCTGTTTTCATGTAAATAATATAGTGCAACCGCGAAAATATTTTCGCGTATGCACCGTTTCGAGTTGTCGTGTAAAGTGCCCCTAAAACAAGAAGGAAAAAAAGTTAGCTTTTGGGAGCAGGCTCTTACCAAAGACAGCTACACTATTAGGCCAGGCAAAGTAAGGCATTTTGGGGCCCTGCAGACTGCAGGGTTTCCCGCGTCTTCCTTTATTTATTTATTTATTTATTTATTTATTTATTATTATTTTTTTTTGTCAGTGAGTGAAAGGGATTAATAAAACTAATAATAGAAAAAATTCAAATTATATGGATAATAATTATAGGCCAAATACTTATATTTTAGACGGACTGATGTGACACGAAGTGTGCTGAAATAGATACAAATTGAAACCGTTGGAACGGTTGGTGCACTGCCGGTGGTGGTTCTATAGCAAATATTACCAGCCTATAACAATGTCTCAGAAGACGTCAAAAGTGTGGCGACATTTCGAACATTTAAAGGACAACCCTAACAAAGTGAAATGCAAACTTTGTCTGCAAGAATTTGCTTTTCATTCAACCACGTCTAACATGGCAAACCACTTTAAACGGGTAAGTTACTACTAGCATAACTCTAGCCACCATTCTAAATGTAGGCCCATAGGTTATACGTCTTTACAAAGCTAATTTAAAATACGTTGTATTTTTTTTCCGGCTTGATTCATCCCACGTACTGTGGTGAAGATGAAGGCTCACGTCCGATATTAACACAGAGAACTCTCGAGATGAGGCCCTTGCTGACAGAGACATGCAAGCGAGCAATTACAGACAGCATTGTCGGGTTGATTACGCAAGACATGAGACCTATACATATTATTGAAGGAGCCGGTTTCAAGAAGCTGATCCAAACTCTGGAGCCAGGGTACACTGTCCCCAAAAGAGAGACAGTGATGCACGCCGTGAAGGCAAAATATGAGACGACAAGAGAGGTGATCACAGAGCAGATGAACCAGTGTGCGGCAGTTTCACCACCGACATTTGGAAGTCCCAGCAGATGGAGGCGTACATGACGGTGACTGCCCATTTTATTACACCCGATTGGCGACTGGAATCATTTGTTCTTGAAACAAAATCAATGGCGGAGTGTCACACTGCAGCGAACAGGGGCAAAGATTGACAGAAGTAATGGATGCCTATGCTATTCCAGGAGAGAAGCGAGTGGCACTAGTTCACGACAACACGGCGAACATGATTCTGTGTTCACAAATGCTGTCACTAGATCCAGCCTGGGGAACTGTGCGAGGTGTTTGTTGCGCAGGGCACATACTGTAGCTATGCATCAACGCAGCCCTCAAAAAAGACCCGGTCTGTCGGACCGTCGCGGCTGCAAGGCGTCTGGTCGCTCACTTTAAAAAAAGTGCTAAAGCCACAGCAGCGCTTAAAGGAAAGCAGATCACACAACAAGTTGCACAGCACAAACTGATCCAAGACGTGGCAACTCGGTGGAACTCCACTTTCTCCATGCTCGAGTGTCTGGTGTAGCAGAGATGGCCTGTTACTGCAGTACTGTCAGACCACGATACTACCAAGAAGGCTGTCCGAGACTTGGGGCCTATCCGAAAAGTATTTTTTGCATAGGAAATTTCCTTTCTTATCGAGATGAACCGGAAGTACTCGGCGGATAGGTGATCCGAATTCTCAAAATGCTTAGGAAAGGTATAGGAAAGGAGCCTCGATTCATCCTTTAACCCTCCTTTAGCATAGGTTACTCCGGACCAACCCATGCTAAAGGAAAGGAGATAGTGGTATCCCGTAATCCTTTACGGCGGCAAGATTTAAAGCAACAGGCCACCGCCGGAGTTTACCGACTCTACACGAATACGAACGAGAGGTAAAACAGAAGAGAGGAGAGGAGAAGAGAAGAAGATTTAACTCGGCTAAAACAAAATACCCCCACCCACAAACACACACACACAGGCTAAAGATAGGCTAATAAAGAACTCATAAAAGACCAACATCATAATAGTTATTTTCGTAGCACATAATTTACACCATAAGAAAATAAAATACCAACTTCACATTTAATGAAGTTACTGGGGGCAGTTCATTTCAACATGAACACAAGTGTAGCCTCTTTTTATTCCACATGTGAATTGGGATATATGGGAGTGATTCTCACTCTGTTGGCAACAACCTGATTAAAATCAATATGAAAAGAACGCATGGATCAAACGAGCGCTTGTTGTAGTCAATTTTCGGAGAATAGGAGAATAGTGTAGTTTCACGCTAGTGACTCACGTTAGCAATACTCGCCGTCGCGCAATGTATAGGAAAAGTGGAGTCGAATTCATTTGAAACAGCGCTGGAAATACAGCAGGGGGATACAGTGTTAAACTCAAACACAATTTAAAAGCTTGATAGCTGCTCTTAGCTGCGTAGCGAGTAAGGTAACCAGATAGATGGTGTGAAACTCTAACAACTTTTAAAAGATCGCGATAGCTTAGCAAGTATGCTAACTAGAGAGATAGATGGATTTATTTATTTCTCTTTATGTAAGGTTTGAATTACGTTTAGGTTTTTTACGTTAGCCTTATAGTAGTCATCTCTCATTAACCGAAAGGTTCATTCACCCGTTGTCTCCTAAATAATGTTTAATAAAGATAATTGATTGTGATACTTCAGTGACCTCCTCGTTTTGTGTCCATACATTGCTCTCTATCTGCTCTAATCCAGAGGCAAGGTTTATTACAGTAGTCATCTCTCATTATGTAAGGTTCAATTATTTCTTTTCTACACTTGGTTTGTATTTATAGTTTAGCAAGGTTTAACCAATGTTTCAACCCTGTTTATGTATTTAAACATTAAATTAGTATTTTAGTTTAATGTACTCTAGTATGTATTTTAAGAAATACTACTTGACTATTTTATGTATTATTTTATTAAAAGAACATCTATCCCTTGGGTTCACTGTTATTTTACATCACACTGAAAAAAATGTGTATAATGGGAGTTTCATCATGATATTTATCAGTTAATTTTTTTTAAAGCGTAGCTCTGATGTACAATTTCCAGCACCAGTAGCCCTAGTAGGTAATTGACTGATCTTTTGTAGTGTATTGCAGCGCTGCCATCTACTGTCCAAACAGCAAACATGCCTACTCACTCACTTAATGTGAGACACTGCAGGTGAATAGGGTACACTTTTGGAATAATAGATAGCATGAAACTCCGCTAGTTGATTAATTGCATTAAAACAATACTTCTGTTTGTAAAACAACTTTTTCAGAATTGTTTGAATGAATACACAGTTTTTGCAATTTGTAACTTATTATGCATACATTTGCGTCTTTTTAATATCCAAAAATCTAGATGTTGAATAAAGCCAGTGTTGAATCTTAATTTTCATTCATTATTTTTATTAATTATGTGATTGACATGATTCAGATGGGGTCCAGGATGGGCTGCACGATGGGGTCCTGATAACAGACAGGAAACAAAGTGTTAAAGAGATGTTCACGTTCCAATCCCCATACTTCCCTAACATATAGGCCAGTAGAAAAACATTAAGTTTGTCCCTATTATGAATATGCACCATGTTAAAATAAAATATGTAAATATACTGTCCTGTTAGTGCTGCTATAACATTCAGCAAATAGTAACATTTATTTTTTCAAAGTTTAAGGTTCTGGACTAAGGACATGCAACGTTAATAAAGACTAACAGATGATTAATGGTAGAAGAAAAAAGTAAGACAATGGATAAGTGACTGACCCAGGGTTGTGATGCAGCTGCTCTGCCCGACGTGGGCCCAAGGAGCTACAGTTGATGGGGTGGGTGGTGGAGAGCAGAAAGAAGGGGAAAGAACGGGAGGAGGAAGAGCAGCTAGCGAACAGGTTATGGCAAAAAACCTCAATATTAGACCTGACACAGAGGGCTTCCCTAAAGACCACCTTCTTCGCAATTTACTCCCTTTGAAGGTGGTCTCTAAGGCGGTTAAAAATGCTATCTATATAAAATGCCATTCCCCGAGGAGACAAATGGACTCTGTCGGCTAAAAAAAGTCCTGGAGTGTCATGCCTAATGTGAGGGTGGGGAATCAGTCCTCCATTACCGTGATTAAAACCAGCCATAACACTGTTCACAAACCGTCTGGCTTTGTCAAGCAATCCCGGGCGCCGAGTCGCCCTATAATGGCACCTTGGGGTGAGGGCGGAAAAAAGTATTGTCATCGCCGGGTGAAGGCAATGAAGGAAGAGCAGGTCCTCCTTCATTTCCTTCACCAGCTCTACACTCTTAACCACCCCCAAGTCGTTGCCACCGCAGTGAATGACCAAGACATCCAGCACTACTCTTCCTTTACCAAGAATTAAAAAAAAGAGATTGAGAAGGCCTCTCCACCGCAGCCCACCCTTCCCAAACCAGCAGACGGTGGTCTTGTCCGGATGGACTCTGCCTTTCGCTCCCTGGGCACCACGCCGGACATAGCTGTCCCCCAGGACCCACACCAGTGCTGTGGAAACAAAGTAAATGTTAGCTCTATCATTATGGATAATACAAAATGTATTATAAGCAGTGGTTGGGTTACAATAATTGGAATGTTGAAATCACTTGGCCAAGAAGTGTTCTTACTATCTCTCCTGCAGCCTCCTCTCCCTCCTCTCTCTCTCTCTGTCTCTCTCTGTCTCTCTTTCTCTATCTCGCTCTGTCTCTCTCTCTCTCTGCCTCTCTCTGTCTCTCTCTCTGTCGCCTCCTTCTAGCATTTCTAACATTGTACCTGAAAAAAAGCCAGAAAAAAACACATGAGATATCAGATATGACATAAGCCTGAATTGAGAGAATAAAAGAAGACTTTCCACCAGAGCTGAGAATGATCTGATCCAAATATTAAAAAAAAAAAAAAAAGGTCAGAACAAGATTGTGATTCATAATATGTCCCAGAGTTTCCGTTGTCCGGTAATTACCGGTCAATGACCGGAAAAAAATGAGGAGGACCGAAAATTACAAATGTCTCCGGTCAGAATAACCAATGGAAATAATTATCTCTGCACAATTTGAATTGTGAATAAATATATTCAAATAAATATAGGCCTACTACAGTGGTCATTTATTTAGTCAATTCATGTAGAACAATAACAGTTTTGATTGTAGTGTAGCCTGTGTGATAAAATAAATAGTTATATTTCGCGCACCCGCTTTTAAATTGATCGCTATAGCCTACCGTTGATTTATAAACTAAACGGCGGCAAGCTAGCGAAAGAAAGCCGGCGGCAAGTTTTGCGGAGTAGGCCTACTATCTGACAACCATGGCGAATCGACTGATGATCACAAACTTCTTCAAGCCAAGCAGCAGCAGTGGCAGGTCTGACACCTCACACACACATCCATCTGTGTCAGAAGAGGGCGCTGATGCTGTGGTGCCCGTGGCTCAGCCTCCAGCAGAAAAGAGGAGGAAAACGCGGGCGTTCAGGCCGGTCTGGATAGACACGTTCCCCTGGGTGAGGTGCGATATAGTAGATGATGAGGAGAGGCTGTTTTGCGCTCAGTGCGAAAAATCCGGGAGGAAGAATGGCTTCACTCGGGGGTCCGCAAATATGCGATTATCGAGCATTACAGAGCACAGTCAGTGCAATGATCACGTATCGGCTGGCAACCTTAAACACCTGCAAATGGCCATGAAAAGCCAATGTGAGAAAGCCACTGACTCATCAAAAAAAAAGATCTGCTCACAGATGAAAGTTGTATTTCACATGGCCAAACACGACATCCCGGGTCATCAATATGTGGGTATGACAGAGCTACTAAGAACAGTTCAGGCCCCAGATTTCACCACATCCGAGAGGATTTACCGGCACAGCGACTCGATCTGTGATATGGAAATGGCTCTCGAGGATGTGGAATTGAAGGGACTGGATGAGAAAATTGGAGCCAGTGATTTCATCGGCATCATAATCGACGAGACCGTCAACATTACGGTTGACAAGAAGTTGATCATGTATGTTAAACTGCAAGTGAATGGAAAACTGGAGACATGTTTTGTAGGCAACTATGATGTACACTCCGGGACGGCTCAGTGTATTTTCGACAAAGTAGCGGAGGTTCTCCGCGGCAGGAATGTGGAGCTGTCCCGCGTAGTCGGACTAGGCTCGGATGGAGCCAGCGTCATGATGGGGAGGCATGCTGGAGTTGGTGCTCTCCTGAAAAAAGAGAGCGTGTATTCGATCCAAGTGCACTGCGTTGCCCACCGCACTGCGCTGGCCGCGGTAGATGCAGCTAAAGCTGTGAACCAGGTTGGAGCCTATAAGCGCACAATCTCCGCTGTGTAGGCTACTCCTTCTACAAGCACTCTGCTAGCAGGACCAATCGCCTCCGTCAACTAACAGCAACTCTGACAGAGGAAGACATGACGAGTCTGAAGCAGCCATGCGCTGTCCGCTGGCTGTCGTTGCACAGGGCAGTGGAGAGCATTACAAAGAACTGGCCTGCGTTGGTTATGGAGCTTAATGAAGAGGCGGTGGGAGGAAATGCCCAAGCCCGAGGCATCCTGGGACAAATACAGCCATATAGCTTTATCGCCCTAACGCACACGCTAGCTGATGTTCTCCCAGTGATGACCAAACTAAATTTGGTTTTCCAGAGGGACGATGTCAATCTGGCCACAATCTGACCACAATCTGACCAATGGTCAAAGCATCAGTCTCGGCCCTCACACAGCTAAGAGATGCACCCGGGCCAGAAGAAAAGAGGTATCAAACGGACTCCAAAGAAGGCATGTACAATGGCATTCAAGTGACCCATGCAGGCGACCGGTCCGTTCAAGCCTTCAAAAATGCTCGAACAAGCTATATCCAACACCTGATAGATGCTCTACGCGACCGCTTCCCTGACGATTCCTTGGATCTGCTTAACTGCTTCGACGTACTCCTTAATCCCTCCCGATACCCACCACAGACAGCTGGTAAGTAGGCTAGCCTATTTGATACGTATGATGTAAATAGCCTTGTTATTAAATAGAATATTATTTTTAAATGACCAAACATGCTCGCATATTCTGGTCAATAATAATAAAAGGACAATAGGATTTAATAGGCATAATAAAAATAATAATACAGCAGGCCTAACAATAGCCTTTTAATAAGAGCCATAATGCAAACTATAAGGGAACTCGAGAGCTATGACCTCCGCTAAATTCTAATCTGATACGCAAATGTTGTGTGAGTTTAATGGGTTATTTAGCCTATACTGCAGCCGTCAAAATTGTGGTAAAAATCGTCCTTGTTGCATAGGCTGTTGACAGATAATAAGGAAAAGCGAGACAGTAGGCTTATGTAGGCCTAACAAAACTGATTTGTACTGTGTTAAATGCACGTTGGAGACAGCGAGGAATAGGCTACTTTGTTTAAAGTTGTTTATTGGCTTTTATTTAAAAAAAATAGATAAAAAAAACACGGACTGATTGTCCCTCCGTTCCCTCAGCGCTTCGGGAGTATGCAGAACCAGCCATCCAAACCATGCTGGGTCATTTTGGCCAAGAAATTGCACGCGAGGACGAGTCTGCACCAGCAACCACATTCATTGATGCCGCAAGCGCGCAGCAAGATGCCATCCCCATGAAGACAGCCCTCCGCAGTTACGGAGGCTTGAATTTTTCAACGGCCTGCGAGATGCTCATTAGGGATTACGCAGAAATCTTCCCCGAGTGGGTCAAAATGGCAAAGGTAGCCTGTGTTATCCCCGTCTCCAGTGTGCCAGCAGAGAGAGGCTTCTCCCTGCAGAACCGCATAGAAACCGCCCAGCGAAGCCGCCTTGGTGAAGGAAGAGTCACGAGGCTTATGCGCGTTGCAAGCAGCCGAGACACACTCGAAACATTTGACTTTAAATCAGCAGCGGCATGCTTCACAGCTGCAAAGTATCGAAAGAAGTAAAAAATAAACAAAAAAAAAAAGCCACCTAAAAGTTTGCGACATTGTTTTATTTTCAGAAAGTTTTTATTTATTTTATGCTGTAGGCCTATTGTTCAAGTCGCGGCCGGCAATTCACTTTTTCACTTTAAAATACTGCCGTTCTTTGTTATACTGTTTATAACTTAATTAGGCCTATTTAAATGTTATTATTTTCATTGCAGTCGGCATTTTCTTATGGTATGCGCCCGTTTGTTTTACTGCACTTAGTATTGTTTAGACTATTATTACTTTTGCCTTGCATGGCCTACCTAAATTATTTTTGTTTCAAGTCGGCACTTTAAAATGAAATGTTTAATTGTTCTGTCCTCCACCTGCCAACATTTTCATAAAAAAACAGCAGGCTATAAATCTACATGCCGTGATGATATCATTCTTTACATAGCCTGTCTATTAATTGTTTTAATTGCAATAAACACGGACAATATCCGACCGCAGTTTTTCCAATTTGACCGTTACAATTAAACCTTCCAGGTCACATGACCGGCACCAATTTTTTCGAGCGGAAACACTGATATGTCCTGAAGGGGAAGACAAACTGCACTTACAGGGGCACCTCCTCCTGCGGGGTGTAGCCCTCTCTGACCTTCCTCATTCTTCTCCAGGTGCCATCCGGCCTCTTGGACCTTGGAATGTTCCCTAAGGAGCAACAGGGACACCATTAGAGAGAGTACCTGTACTTACAAATATGCATGAAAAAAAACGTGACACACATTTTCACCCTAACATTTAACCAGTCAACAACCCTGGGCTGTCTTTCACTGGTATTGTGACACAGAAAACAGCACAGAATTCACTCCATTCCTATATAGAGGTTTGTTAAAATTAGACAATAGCAATGTTGTTTAAATGACAGTCTATATACCACAATTCATAGCAATTCCCCATCGCTTGCTTTGTATGCTTATAAATTATATAAATACATTATTCACAGTACATTTTTAGGGTGATAAAGGACTACAGATGAAAAATAGCCTTCTGTTTCACTATTAACAATGTGTATCAAAGGTTAAGAATAAGTTTTCTTACCATTTTTGCCTGTCTCTCTCTCCCTCTCCGCCCTTCTCCTGCTGCTCCTTCTAAAAAGCACAAAATTAAATTATGAAAATATTAATTTATTTTTACAGCCATGTTCAAAATTAGGCGGATTTAGGGTTACCATATGCAGAACTATCGACAGCAGTAAACCTTTCAGGCTTAACTTTACACATCATTTCCGACACATTTAGGGATAAAATGGATTTCAAAAGCTTAAAATACTCAAGTCCTGAATAGGCCAAAGACCGGTGAATGACAATTATTTCATGGCTATGCTAGTATGCATATTAAGTCCAAAATAGGTCCAAAAGGAGTGTTAAATGACAATTATTGCCCGGTCATAGCTGACATTAAAATGATAGGCCTAATATTATAATGTAGGCTCATGGACATATAAAGAAAGTGTAGGCTATAGACTACTAGATTTACTTACCAATTGTATGCTGCGGTCAGTGCGGTGAATTGTGAGGATCCGGTGGGCGTACGTACAGTACAAATTTAAATTCAAAATTATAATATCCCGCCTCTTTTTCAGTACTGTGATCAAATTCAAATTTGAATAACCGCGCCCTTTCTGGCTATCCTATCGCGCAGTTATCCCGCACATTCCGGCCGACAGAAGATAGCGGCGCACTGACAGCTACGAAGAATTCACTGACAGCTAGCTATATCTACGTTTCGGACAGCTAAACCTAGCCTACGGAATACTAGATATTCTGTATTGACCATAGATAGTATATAATAGGCATTGACTGGCAAAATGAAGGGCTCCAATTGAAGAATTGGCTCAGTGAAGGTGTATTTCTCCCGGATCTGTCAGTGAACCGGCGGAGGGAATTGCGCCGTGCAGCTCCCAATTTCACCATTAAAGGTAGGCTAATTTTATGATTATCCAGCTTGGTTGTTATTTGTTATTTGGTTAGGCATTGGTTGATTATTACCAAGCTATGTACTCTTTAGATGACCGGCTGTTCTACATCGGAGCGAAGGGACAGTACATGCGCTTAGTGGTGCTAACGGAGGAAGAGAAGACGTCTGCCCTCGAAGAGTGCCACAATAGCCCGGGGACCGGCAACCACAATGGATTGCGAGGCACCAGGAACAGGCTTATTGCCGGCTACTTTTGGCCAACATTAGTTGAGGATGTCACCAAGTGGGTAAGTAGTGGTTGTAGCCCGCCGCCAGACTTCATGTTCATAGTGACATGCATAAAAAGTTGAGCGCCATACTGCTGAGGCGCGCAATGATGCGCATTAACAATAGGTTGTCATTATAAATACAATGTAGGGGCCAAAATGCACATTTTGTCTATTTGTTTATTGTTTATTTTGAAAAGTCACGCACACTGTTTTGGTTTATGTCACTTCCTTTTGATTGACACATGGGTGTGGTTTAATCTATATACCTGGGCACTTGAGGCGGGCGGGAGTTAAGAGACTTTCTGTTTACTGTTAAGCAACCGTCAAACTATCGTCAAGAAACCGTCAATTACAGCAGTTTATGTTTTATTTATTTGTTTTCAATATCCTCGTCAAGTTTTCATTCATCAGTTGTCATTCTGCCTTCATTTATTAAATTCTCAAACATTCATCCCGGACTTGGATTCATTGGCGTAACTGCCTGGAGCCCACCTAAGCCTCTAATTGTAAAGAGATTCTCCATGGCAACGAGTGAACGCTGGCAACTTGCTGCCGCTGCTCGCCAGTAACTTTGTAACTTTTTGAACTTTTTAACTTCTTCATACCATCAACATTTATTTTATGATTCGATGACCTAATCGGACAATGGTTTTGCTTCATTTGAAATACTTCTACGATCTTTTGGCACTACCGTTTCTGTGAAAATTACAATTCACTGGCGGCTAGCTTACCTGCTCTACTCCGGTTTGAGCCTCAACTGGCGTCTCCACTGACCGTTGATGCTGCCAAAGTCTACAATGTGGGCCGCTAGGACATACATCTGGTTTGTCTGTATCTGGATCGTCTTAATGCCTGCTCATCTACCAGTGACGGGTTTGCTCCAGTACTCAGCCATTGACCTGCTCCGGCTCCGCTGTCACCTGCCCGGACCTCCGCCGGAGGCTTTCCACCTTCACCCGGACATCGCCTTCCAGCCCCGCCGGAGATACATCCACCGAGGGTCCCGCAGGAATTTCCACCACAACAGCTCTACAGGAATTAAGTCGATCTGGTCCAGCTCTCCTCCCCCTCAATGCTCAACCAGCCGGGCTGTCGACCACAGCGTCAACCACAGTGTGTTAGCCCACCTAGCTCGGTCGGCTAGCGCCGTCAGCTGTGACAACACCGCACTCAACTTCGCTCTCCTTAATATCCGCTCACTGACAAGCAAAGGACATCTCATTCAGGATATCATCACTGATCGCAAGCTAGACTTTTTATGTTTAACCGAGACATGGCAACAGCCCAACGACTTTTCGCAGCTGATTGAATCCACTCCTAGCGGGTTTGTTTACATCTGTCAACCCCGTGGCTCTGGCCGAGGAGGAGGCCTCGCGATGATTTACCGCGATAAGTTGAAGGTCTCGCCGTTGTCAGTGCCTGTCTGCAGCTCGTTTGAGTCTGTTGTCTGTGAGTTGTCTGGTCCCATTCCAACCATCATTGCTACTGTCTACCGCCCCCCTAAACAAAATAGTGAATTTTTAAATGACTTTGCTGCCTTTCTCACCCATTTATCCTCTCTCTCACCAAACATAATTATACTGGGTGATTTTAACATTCACATGGACAATATCAATCTGCCTCTCACCAAAGACTTTACTTCCTGTTTAGAGAGTGTTGGATGTCAACAACATACCACTTTCCCCACACACTCCAAAGGACACATTCTGGACTTAATCTGCTGCTCTGGTGTCACCCCCCTTGATCTCACAGCTGATGAACTCCCTATAACTGACCATTTTCTCCTCTCATTTACATTTAAACTTGCTCTCTCCATCTCAAAAAAACCCCGCCCTATTTCATTTCGTAATATAAAGAATATTGACCCTGCCACTCTCACTTCAAGAATCCACTCCTCCTGCCTCCCTGACATTCACAATCTATCCACTCCTGATGATCTGGTCTCTCACTACAACACTGGACTCAATAATATCCTTAATTCCCTTGCCCCATTAAAAACCAGATCTGTTTCCTTTTCCGTCTCCGCCCCTTGGTTCACTCCCGATCTCCGTTTAATGAAAGCCAAAGGTCGGCAACTTGAACGTCTTCATAGGAAAACTGGTCTCAGTATTCACAAAGAGATGTACAAGAACCACATCTTGCATTATAAGGACTCCATTGCCAGCACTAAAACCCACTACTACTCCAATATGATCACTGCCAACAAAGGAAACTCTAAGTCACTCTTTTCCCTTCTTAACAAAATTACCCAACCCCAGGATTCTCTCCCCCCTCACCTGTACACAACCTCCTTCTGCAACTCCATGATGTCCTTTTTCATCGATAAAATCAAAAACATTCACCAGCACCTTGGATCAACCCCTCATCTCAATATCTCAGCCGACTTTCACCCTTCCACACACTCATTCTCCTCCTTCCAGCTCCCTGATATCTCAGAAATAACTGAACTAATTCGGAAATCCAAGCCATCCACCTGTCAACTTGACCCCCTACCCACACATCTGGTTAAGGCCTCCCTCCCCTCCCTAGTTCCTCTCATTTCTGCAATCATCCACTCTTCTCTTACTACTGGAACTGTCCCTATTTCCTTCAAAACTGCTGCCATCACCCCAATTCTGAAAAAACCTGGTGCAGACCCCTCCAACTTCAACAACTTCCGTCCTATATCCAATCTTCCCTTCATCTCCAAAATCCTGGAAAAGACAGTGGCCTCCCAACTCCATTTTCACCTATCTGACAATTACCTTTATGAACAGTTCCAGTCCGGATTCCGCCCACTCCATAGCACTGAAACTGCACTCATCAAAATCACCAACGACCTCCTTATGGCAGCTGATTCTGGACTACTCACCATCCTCATCCTCCTGGACCTGAGTGCAGCCTTTGATACCATCTGTCACACCACCCTCCTCAACAGACTATCCTCCATTGGCATCACTGACACTCCGTTAGATTGGTTCACTTCTTATCTTTCTGGCCGTACTCAATTTGTTCAACTAAAGTCTTTTAAATCCATCCCCTCCCCCGTCACCACAGGTGTTCCCCAGGGCTCTGTCCTGGGGCCCCTACTCTTCATCATTTACCTCCTTCCCCTTGGCAATATCTTCCGCAAATTTGACATTAGTTTCCACTGTTATGCTGATGACACCCAGCTCTACCTCTCTACAAAGCCCTCGTCCACTCTCCCGCCCACTTCCCTTACTGATTGCATCTCAGAAATAAAAACCTGGTTCACTCAAAACTTCCTGAAATTAAACAGCAGCAAAACCGAGGTTCTCCTCATTGGCACCAAATCTACACTATCCAAAACCGACAGCTTTTCTCTCACCATTGATAACTCCACTGTTTCACCCTCCCCCCAGGTTAAGAGTCTGGGTGTCATCCTCGACACCACACTTTCATTTCAACCCCACATCAATAACATTACCCGAACTGCCTACTTCCACCTACGAAACATCAACCGCCTCCGCCCCTCCCTTACACCCCACACTGCCACCATCCTTGTCCACAGTCTGGTCACATCAAGGCTCGACTACTGCAACTCCCTCCTTTTCGGTCTCCCCCAAAAAACCCTCCATAAACTCCAACTTCTTCAACACTCAGCAGCAAGGATCATCTCCAGAACACCCTCCTCTCACCACATCACCCCTGTCCTTCACCAGCTTCATTGGCTCCCGGTTCATTTCCGTATTCAATTTAAAATCCTCCTCTACACCTTCAAAAGCATCCATAACCTTGCACCCACATATCTAACAGACCTCATTCAAATTGCCACTCCCTCCCGTGCACTCCGCTCCTCCTCCTCAGTTCACCTCACTGTCCCCTCTGCCCGTCTCACCACGATGGGGAGCAGAGCCTTCAGCCGCTCTGCTCCCCTGCTCTGGAATGCATTACCCCCCGACATCCGCAACAGTGACTCCATATCCCTGTTCAAATCTAAACTCAAAACTCATCTTTTCAAATTTGCTTACCCCCCCTGATCTTCCCATCCCATTTTGTTTTTAAATCAATTAATTGTACTGTATTTTTCACATTGTACGGTGTCCTTGCGTGTTTTGAAAAGCGCCTTTAAATAAAATTTATTATTATTATTATTATTATTAAAGCTGTCACTATAACAATCAAAAGTGAATGTAGGCATTTCTTTATAATCAAAATGTCAAGGGACATACTCTGTTAATGCACGTGCAGAATCATTCTTGCCTCAAGAATCTAGATATTCAACAATGACAAGATACTCATTCAAAAGTGTAATTATGAAGAAAAAAAATTAACATGTTTCATTAACTCTGTCAGGTCAAATGTTGCCATCGCTGCCAGCTGAACGATCCAATGAAGACCCAGGCCCCAACCCTACATTCAATCAAGGTATAGTAGTGCTCCCCAAACCTGCTACACAAGGTAAATGCGGTTATTAAAGTTAACAGGGAAATTTGTGAAATGCGTTTTTCCTCAGGTTACTTCTGCGTGGGAGGTAGAGGGCTTGGATCTCATAGGACCACTACGGACAACTGCGACAGGGAAGAAGTACGTGCTGACCATGACGGATCTCTACAGCAAGTGGGTTGTGGCAGAACCCCTCACCTGCAAGACTGCTGCTGAAGTGTGTACAGCTGTTGTGGCCATAATGTACAGATTTGGCATGGTCAGGAAGATCATCACTGACCAAGGCAGAGAGTTTGTCAATGAGGTACATATGAAAAACCTATTTATGAATCAACCAACACTTTTAATAATTCACTGATGGGCTGAATGTTGGCGAACTAATCTGATGTGTCTTGTAGGAATCTGCTGACTTATGTACAAAACTCTTTCATCTTTCATATTTCATTCCTATTTCTGAACTACCCACAGAGACTACCCATGAGAAAATCTTCTCAATTATGAGGATTAAACACTCGGTCACCAGTGCCTATCACCCCCAGTCGAACGGCCAGGTAAGGATTTTTTCCTCCTTTTTTATGTAATTTTTATGTTTTCAGAAATTGTCTAAAGTAAAATATTTCCAACTCTTTTGGAATGTTAAAGATGAAAGAAGCAACCAGACGATTAAACGTACTCTGAGGAAGTATGTCAACGATGACCACAACGATTGGGACCTCCTCCTGCCTGCGGTTGTTTATGGGATAAACACAGCTTTGCAGGTGAGTGTTCATGGTGTTGTCCACTTGAGCATTTAATATGACGTATTATTTAATGTATTTAGTCTTTTTTACGTGTGTATTTGTTTTATATATATTCAGGCTTCCACAAGGCACACACCCTTCTTCCTCATGTTCCACCGAAACCCTCGTTTACCTGAGGTCATGAATGCCTGTCCTCTGGGAGATGCCTTTGAGGTTGGAGATCCAGGGGAGGACATTGATACAGTGGTCAACGAGATGGTGGAATTGAATGAGAAGGTTAGCGCTATTTAAAAAAAAAAAAGCAGACAATGGATGGCTAATATGACAGAATCATAAAGTAATTAATTCTGCTTTTGTAGGTTCTCATCAACATCGAGACTGCTCAGGCCAGACAGCAGAAGACCTTTGCCACACGGAAGAGGAAATCTGTGCGGGTTTGCAGTATCAATACTGGTGATGAGGTATTGATTTCAGAAGGTCCCAGTAAACTGCCCCGGAAAGTAGGTCTTGCGGCTTACCATAAAGGACCATTTGTGGTGGCGGAGATTACACCAAAGGGTGTGGCGACTGTCGTTAAAGACAACGGGACACAGCAGCAGTGCAATGTGTCACGGCTAAGGCCGTACCACAGATTGGACAGTAAGGGTAAGTGTCTCATCTAATTTCTTAAGCCTCTTACATGTTAAAATGTTCTAATATATTATGAATACAGAAAAACTAACGTGCCATGTCCAAGAAATATACATTTAAAATTGCTGTTATTCATAACAGACAAATATTTTCTGTTATCAGATCGTGGACTGAGTAAGATGGCGTTTCACCATGACCATCAGTATTTGACAGCGATGGAACCATCCGCGGACCATCCTTATGCATGTACAGGAGTCAAATGGAGGAAGGACTTGTGTCCTCTTCAGAATAAACTGGTAATTGGTAACAACATATCGATCTAATCATGAACATATGGCTAAGGCCAACGTAATGTGCATTTAGAATGAGAGGGGGTTAATCAAGTTTTGGTTAACTCATGACGTAACACTGATTTCTTTTTTTTTTAGCTGAATTATGTCCTAAACGAAAGTGGGGACGCCGGGGAACTGATCATCAAGGATAGAGATGTCTGTGTCACCCGTGAGGAATTCTTGACCTTGGGTTCAAGCCTGTGCATGGACTCCAATGTGAGTACATACATGTTGCTGTATTCCCTCACTTTCTAAGGAAACTAACAGTGTAATTGGTTTGCACCTGTAACTAATTAATTGTTTGATTTAATTACTTCTAGATCGGGAATGCTTGCCTGAAAATAGTGCAGGAGGCTGCTCAGAGTCATGTAATGAGTTTTAGTCCCATTTTGTAATTTTTTTTAGGTAGGCTGCATGTTCTGTGTAGGTTTATTTTGATGCAATTAATGATCATTATTTCTCTTAACAGGGAAAAGATGTTCACATTGTGGACATGTTTGTTGTGCCCACCTGGAAACACGCCAATGTGGACCCCCTTTTTGGCCTGCCGGTAAGTTCTAGTGCAATACTCCTAAAAAAGGTGTTCGTCGGGCCGAACAACGCCCCTTCACTGTGGTATAAACGCGAGCTATTGCTTAATTATAAATACACATCTTTTTATTCCAATAATACCAGGACAGTTGGTGTCACTATGATGCCAATTTTCATATTAAAATAGCTTTGATGAAGTGATGTACAAGTTAGTAGGCTGTACTACTGAATTACACCTGAAAAAGAGAAATTGGAGAACCAAGGAAAAAGTTGTCTGTTATTTTCATAGAAAATTTAGATTGAAAAACATATTACACACTTTTGCATTAGATTGAGGGATTGGAATATGTTAATATATGTGAACAGGCTTTGAAAATATATATTATTTTATAGTTTTCAGATAATATATAATTTGTTTCACTGTTTTGTTAAATAAATAAGGTCAAAGTTGAGAAGTCAAAACGCATGGAGTCCACCCGAGTGGACATGTGTAAAACTCTCTGAAAAATGTGTGCTTAAAAAAAATGAAGTTCGATTTTTTCTTTACATGCCAAAAGAAGTATAAAATCACTTGAGAAAAAAATCCAGACTAAGGATATCATAATTCATGCATGAAAGGGTTAAATAAATATTTAATTTAGTAATCAAACAGGGTTAACACGGTGGTTAAATCTTGCTAAACTATAAATACAAACCAAGTGTAGAAAAGAAAAAAATAATTTAATCTTACATAATGAGAGATGACTACTGTAATAAACCAATTGCCTCTGGGTTAGAGATAGAGAGCACCGTAACAATTATGTATGGACACAAAACGAGGAGGACACTGAAGTATCACAATCAATTATCTTTATTAAACATTATTTAGGAGACGACGAGAACACGGGTGAATGAACCTTTCGGTTTATGAGAGATTACTACAAGGCTAATGTAAAAAACATATTCAAACCTTACATAAAGAGAAATAAATAAATCCATCTATCTCTCTAGTTAGCATACTTAAGCTATCGCGATTAAGGCTAACGTAAAAAACGTATTCAAACCTTACATAAAGAGAAATAAATACATCCATCTATCTCTCTAGTTAGCATACTTGCTAAGCTATCGCGATCTTTTAAAAGTTGTTAGAGTTTCACACCATCTATCTAGTTAGCTATCTAGTTAGCTTACTCACTAAGCAGCTATGATAGCAATCAAGCTTTTAAATTGTGTTTGAGTTTAACACTGTATCCCCCGGCTGTATTTCCAAGTGGTGTTGCCGTAGTTTTTCCAACCAGGAAGAGCGCGAAAAACACTTCCGGAAGGACAGATCGGGTAGGTCGGACAGATCGGGTAGTGACACTGTCCTTTCCTATGTTCGATAGGAAGCACCTTTCATCTCTCCTTAACCCCGATGACGTTTAGGGGTTAAGGTATAGGAAATGAGGCTTATAGGTTAGGAGATTGGACTTTTCGGATCGGCCCTTGGATTTAACAACGGTACAGTGGAGGATCGCGGAGGACATCGTGTCAGTTCTCAGGCCCATGGTCACTCTGACCGAGTTATTATCCCAGGAGATGAACACTTCACTATCAGCCACTCTGCCTATGATCATCAACTTGAAAAAACGCCACCTGCAAGCGCACACGGATGACAGTGCAGCCACTAACGCGCTGAAAGGAAAGCTCACTGCAGAGTTTGACAGGAGGTGGGAGCTGACCGGGAGACTACTTGCAACCAGTATGTACACGCAAGCTGCAGTTCTCCATCCCCGTTTAAAAAAACTGACCTTCATAGAGGATGTTGAACAAAGAGAGGAGGCGTATGAAATGGTGGCAAATTTAGCGGAGAGTTGTTCACAAGACAGCACGCAGGGGCCGGGCCAAGCGCGAGCAGAGGAAACTCAGCAGCCTCCTCAAAAAAAGAAAAAGAAAAAGAGATAGCCATGCTGCTGATGTCAGCTGGTGAAGATGAAGATGATGAAGAAGAAGAGGGACTGATCTAGTCAGAAATGAAGACTTTCCTGCAAGATCAAACAAAAGTTGATGCGGGGCCACTGAACTGGTGGAAAAAAAAACGAAGACCGCTACCCCAAGCTTTCCAAAGCAGGCAAACGTGTGCTCTGCGTCCCCTCCACTTCCACACCATCCGAGAGAATATTCTCCAAGGCTGGCTTCATCGTGAACAAGACACGGAGCTCACTTCTTCCAGATAATGTGGACATGTTAATCTTTCTCTCCCACAACATGTCCCGGATTAAATATTCCGCATAAAACGGTAGGCTAACAGACAAAGGCCGTAGGCTACTTTGATTTAGGCTAGATCATCCAATTGCTCATTCGTTTTAGACCTTTGGATATTTAGCCTATTGTGTTTATTTTTCCACACTTTAATGTTGCCTTTTATTTTATAAAGGAATAGCCTATTCAAGTCGGAGGAGTTAAAGCTAACAATATTGTCATCATTCGTTATGTTAGCTAGACATTTGTTGTAATTGAATTGTGTCGATTGATTTATATAGATGTGTTTGTATTTTCGAATTGTTTATAAAGACAAATGGTAGCCTATGCCTAATATACATTGCTGATTATTCTGTTGAAACATTTACAAACCTTGATTTTATTTTCATGTAAATCTACTAAATTTTTTTGTTACGTTATATATTCTTTGTTGTAAATAAATAAATAAATTGGCCTTTAGGTTGGACTAGAAAGTTGTTACGCTATTTGGTGTAAATGCCGTCAATTTATTTAGCACCGCATTTGTTTATTCAGTTGGACATTGTTTGTTTTAATTGTTGAATTAAATCATCAAAAAGCCACCTTGTGATATATTGCTTTATCATTTTATTCCAGGCTATAGCCTACACCAGATATCTCAAATCAAATAGTAGGCCTATGCATTATATCATACAGCAGTTTGTTCAGCAGTTTTTATTGATTTTAAACAATGCAAAATATATATTGTCATTAAACCTACAATCACTATTATTTACAGAGTTTCCATTGTCCTGTAATTACCGTCAGATTTTTTTTTACAAACTACAAATGGTGACAAGCGAGCAGAAAAGCCCCAGCCATGGCAAAACAAGGAAATATATTATATACAGTTTAAGAATTAATTCTTAGCAGCAGCCAGTCTAAAGTTATAAATAGGCCTACATAACAATACAATAAATATGACTTTGCCTCCGAAGAGACAGCTGGTGCCGTGCCGAAAGAGGGAGTAACCCCTGACTGCAGCTCACAGATCGAGGAGGACCTTAATTTTATCCTAAATGTAGGCTGTGGCTAAACGTTTAAGCAAAAAAGCGGTAGATCATATTTCCGTCTGAGTCCATAATACTGCGCGCTTTTCTGCCTAGAGGTAAATTGCCGCTCTCTGTTCGTGTACATTGTAAACTAATGTATGGATAGACCAACAAGTTGATAATTAAAATATTCATGCAAGTAACATGCATAGGCCTTATGTTTATGTCATGAGGTCGTTTGAATAATAGCATTTAGGCAGTGTTTTTCCAGCTTTTTTTTTAACCCTTTTGTGCATTGTCCACATATGACAACAATTAAATAAACTCCAATATTTTGGGCTTATCATGGTAATATTCTCTAAACCACATTGGTGAAATATACACTCAACAAAAATATAAACGCAACACTCTTGTTTTTGCTCCCATTTTTCATGAGATGGACTTAAAGATCTAAAATTCATTCCAGATACACAATATTACCATTTCTCTCAAACATTGTTCACAAATATGTCTAAATGTATGATAGTGAGCACTTCTGCTTTGCTGAGATAATCCATCCCACCTCACAGGTGTGCCACATCAAGATGCTGATCTGACATCATGATTAGTGCACAGATGTGCCTTAGACTGTCCACAATAAAAGGCCACCCTGAAATGTGCAGTTTTGTCTCACAGCAAAATGCCACAGATGCCACAAGCACTGAGGGAGCGTGCAATTGGCATGCAGACAGCAGGAATGTCAACCAGATCTGTTGCTCGTGCATTGAATGTTCATTTCTCCACCATAAGCCGTCTCCAAAGGCGTTTCAGAGAATATGGCAGTACATCCAACTGGCCTCACAACCGCAGACCACGTGTAACCACACCAGCCCAGGACCTCCACATCCAGCAGGTTCACCTCCAAGATTGTCCGAGACCAGCCACTGAGACAGCTGCTGAAACAATTGGTTTGCATAACCAAACAATTTCTGCACAAACTGTCAGAAACCGTCTCAGGGAAGCTCAACTGCATGCTCGTCGTCCTCATCGGGGTCTTGACCTGACTCCAGCTCGTTGCCGTAACAGACTTGAGTGGGCAAATGCTCACATTCGATGGCGTCTGGCACGTTGGAGAGGTGTTCTCTTCACGGATGAATCTCGGTTTACATTGTTCAGGGCAGATGGCAGACAGCGTGTGTGGCGTCGTGTGGGTGAGCGCTTTGCTGATGTCAATGTTGTGGATCGAGTGGCCCATGGTGGTGGTGGGGTTATGGTATGGGCAGGCATCTGTTATGGACGAAGAACACTGGTGCATTTTATTGATGGCATTTTGAATGCACAGAGATACCGTGATGAGATCCTGAAGCCCGTTGTTGTGCCATACATCCATGAATATCACCTCACGTTTCAGCAAGATAATGCACGGCCCTATGTTGCAAGGATCTGTACACAATTCTTGGAAGCTGAAAATGTCCCAGTTCTTGCATGGCCAGCATACTCACCGGACATGTTTGGGATGTGCTTGACCGGCGTATACGACAGCGTGCACCACTTCCCACTAATATCCAGCAACTTCGCACTGCCATTGAAGAGGAGTGGACCAACATTCCACAGGCCACAATTGACAATCTGATAAACTCTATGCGAAGAAGATGGGTTGCACTGCATGAGGCAAATGGTGGTCACACCAGATACTGACTGGTTCTGAGTCCCCAGACCCCCAATAAAGCAAAAAAAATGCACATTTCAGAGTGGCCTTTTATTGTGGACAGTCTAAGGCACACCTGTGCACTAATCATGATGTCAGATCAGCATCTTGATGTGGCACACCTGTGAGGTGGGATGGATTATCTCAGCAAAGCAGAAGTGCTCACTATCACACATTTAGACAGATTTGTGAACAATGTTTGAGAGAAATGTTAATATTGTGTATCTGGAATGAATTTTAGATCCTTAAGTCCATCTCATGAAAAATGGGAGCAAAAACAAAAGTGTTGCGTTTATATTTTTGTTGAGTGTATTTTGTGAAACATTGAAACCTGATTTAAATTTTGCTTTTCCCCTCCAGATTTGCCTACATTGTATCGACATCCTACCACAGCTCACACACGCACGCTGCACAACGACATTGCACCACATAACACACACATTCCAAAACCAACAGTTCTTTAAGAACTACTGTCTGTCTGTCTGCCTGTCTGACTGTCTGTCTGTCTGTCTGTCTGTCAGTCACTGTCCTGATTTTCTCTGGTCAGGTAGGTTCACTGCAATGCTTAAAAAATCATATTTCATATCCAGGTTTATAAAAACAGTAATTAATGCGCTATATTTGTGTGTGTTTCTACCCTATAGTATGTCTGAGAGAAATAAAGAAGGTAATCAATAAATCATTCACTGGAATTAGAGTATGATAACGCATAATAACAAGATTCCAATATCAACATCTAATGCATGGCCTTACTCTTTGCATAGTGCATTACATTTTGAAATTGGAATTCTGCGTTGAAAATGGTCAAAATAAATGTAATGAAATACATTCCTTTAATCATTATGTGTGTCCATTTGTTACCCACAGCTACTTTGATTGACCTTGTGTTGCCTTCATACATGTGCGTGCGTGTGTGTGTGTGTATGTGTGTGACAGGTGTCCCACTGCGGTCCCCCCTGCTACATGGAGCCCCACATCCTGGGCTGGAGGCCTCTCATGCTCAAGCTCAGGCTGATTTGAAGTATCCTCTTCCTGAGGCCACCCCCGATGACGTCAATGTGGTAAAAAAGATAACAATTTCAGTGTCAATTTCAGATGGTAAAAGTTATGTTTTAGCAGGGGTTTAAGTGATGCTGTGCCTTTTAATGTTTATTTGTTTCCCCTCTGATATATAGAGACACATTACTATACTTATGGATGGTGATACACCAAACATTAATAAGATCACCAACAGTGAACTGTTCCACTGTCCCTTCTGTAAATACGTGGGTGCAAAATGTAAGGTCGACCACCATGTAAAAGGCCATTTGTCAGTGAAAGGTGCTTATCTAAAATATTACACAAATGAATTACTTTGTATTTTTTCACAAGTATGAATCTTACTCCCTAAATTCCTCTCTTACAGAGTTCACAATAATCAAGTGTGGATTAAGTTGTCGGACGGCAACACATTTTCATTGTTGCTATTGTGCAGCAACACTTGTAAATCGATCGCAATTGGTAAGGCACCTACAAATACACCAGGAGCAGGTGCAAGCTGCAGCCTCTGTACAGCACTTTGTGGCCCCCGCTCAACTCCCTCAGCTCCCTGTGGCCCTCGCTCAGCTCCCTCAGCTCCCTGTGGCCCTCGCTAAGGTCCCTCAGCTCCCCGTGGCCCTCGCTAAGGTCCCTCAGCTCCGCAATGGTAAGACCTAATCAGCATGTTATAGCATTGCTGTTGTCTGTAAAAATGTTTGCTTGCTACATTAAAACCACATTAATTTGTATTGAAAAAAATGTATCATTGGGAATATGCCTGACATTATATTAACCAGTACCTCTTGACTTACAGTACACTCTGTACATTGTAATGGGGGCCAAGTGTGATTTCAGCGAGGTATGTGTAAATCGTGACACATTATGCTTAGTGTACAAGGTGTTATTTTTTTTTACAACATATTATCTTCCTGCATTTCCTTCTTCAGAGGAAAACATGCTGCAAATTAGGAGATGGTGGTGTCTCACTCTCCTGCAGAACTTCCCCATGCCGTAAGTGCCCTGAATATCACAGTTTTGAATCAAATCACAAAAAAAAACAGTTTTACTCACTGTCAACAGACCAACATGAATGTTTTCATAGTGAATGTATGTTGTCATTAAATCACTAAGGTCTGAAGAAGACCGATTGCAGGACAGGAAACAGCGACGAGTGGAAGGAGGGCTACAGGTGAGAGGTCATGTGATTAATTAGTCTTATAGTCAACTATTGCTAGACTAAAGCGTAATCCCTCCACTTATTTCAATTATCTGTTTTACATCTTGCATTGTTATTGTGCCTATAAGAACTGCAATCTGTTTCCTGTATAGACGCTGGGAAATTGACAACTGGAAACCGGGAACAGGGTTGGAAGGATGGGATGTATTTGACTAGGCTAAAACATATATATTTTTTTTTTACAGATCAATTTTTTTTTTGCCTGGGGTGAAAATAAAAAAATCAATGATGCAAAGTCTTCTGTCTGGTTTATTTGACTTAGCTAATATAATTGAGTGTTCAAAATAATGTGTCTGGTTTTTATATATATTTATTTATTAATTTTTCATGGTAAAAAAAGACATTTGACAAGTTAAAAGTATGTCTCTAAGTCATTGTGCTGTGCTGTATTGACGTTTGAGAATGTGCTGCCGGATCTGCGCCCCCGAGCTCGAGCGAAACGTTTAGAGCTCGAGCGAAACGTTTAGACCAGCCCACATTGAGCGAAACGTTTAGAATGTTTAGGGAAATTTAAGCTCCTCCTCGATCTGCGAGTTCATTATCGGACCGCATTATGGGCAGGAGCCTAATTAAAACCCGACAGGAATAGTTTGGCTATAATTCCGACGAGTTTGAATGACAGAAAACTGTTCAGGTGAGAACGTAATGAGCGCAACGCGCAAGCATGTATTAGCCTACCAAAACAGAGTGTTAATAGAGAGAAAACATTTTTTAAACCTCCAAAAGACCTGACCCGCATGGCCGCCGAATAGTCGAATCATTGGACTGAAAAGGCATATCTGATTCGACTCAGAAAATTCCGAGTCGGGGACAGCCCTACCAAAAATAGAATAAATTGTAAAAGAATTTTTTTCAGCTCAGATAATTTCTATGAGGTGTCCAGAACAACATACTAAAAGTCCTAAGAAATCCTAGTTAAGGAAATATGTTTAATTCTCATCAATCCGAGATGTGTGCCAATAAGGCTAGACACCAATAAATCCCAATAGGGCTATTTTTTTCCTTTAGTCCTATCAAAATGAAACTTTACACAATGAAAGTATCCATGAAAATTTAAATGTTTTGTATTACAAGTTTCTTTGAAAATGAATTTTAATATGCAAATGAGCTATACACTAATCGGACATGCCCAAAATAAACCCAAATAGGCTTAATTTTTTCCTTTACTCCTACCACAATAAAACTTTACATAGTAAAAGTATACTTGAAAAGTAACTTTTTTTGTATTACAAGTTTCTTTTTAAATGAATTTGAATATGCACATGAGCTCCACACTTATTGAATATCCAATCATCGTACTGCCAATGGGTGATGGCAATGCTGCTTTTAGACTGGCCTCTAACCTGAAAAACTGTCTGGCTTACCTGCCAGGGGTATAGCAGGTGTCTCATGAATTAGATTTGTCTCTTCAAATACCACTGCACGCAATTTGATAGCACTACAACCAATCAGAGCAATGAACAAGGTGACGTATTAAGCCCCGTTCGTTTAGCGAACAGCGGGATTAACTGCTAAATTGAACTTTTGCCGTGGTCGGTCGGCAAAACAGAACATTCCTCTTACTTGCTAATGAAAGATTTGAGTGCCGTCTTCCAAATTGTAAAGGGTCGAGGCCCCAGAGCACCATACATAGGGTTCTGGCCCGCCCATATCAGATAGAACCAATTAAAACGCAGCTCAGGATTTCTTGACATATTTAGTGAGCTTCAATGGAGAGTGCCCAGACCAACAGGCGCAGCACATTTAATTTGCCAGCGCCTAGTGGCAGGTCTGGATTTCCAGGCCAGTGCCATGCCCTTTCCTATGCCAAATAGACGAGATGTAGAATCACAGCCTGAAATGGCATGGAGAAAGAAGAGATGTCACACACCTTGGGACCAAGAAACTCCTTTGTCTACTTTATGCACCATATCCGTCTTGTTTTTGTTGCTTTCTTTGGTTCTGGTGCCAGAAACAGCTCGTGTGCATTCAGATCAGCATGATGCAACAAGAGTACTAACAAGTCTGTGTCATCACCTACTGAGACTGTCTTTTGTTCTGGCAGAGGCAATGGCAGTTTGGACAATGAGCACATCTGCATCGTGCTTTGCATGGTTTGTTATACACCATTTTTATCTAACAAGTTTCTTTGAAAATTAATTTTAATATGCAAATTAGCTATACTCTAATCAAATATAGGCTCCCCAAAATATATTCGCATAGGCTTAATTTTTTCCTTTAAAGATCCAAGTGACTGCTGCAGATATTGCTGTGGTTGGTTGCATACACATTCAGTACTTTATGAGTCCTCCTATACGTGAACCTATTGTGTATCAGCCACTGGCTCTGTTGCCAGCCGATAACAAAACATCACAGCTGGATGTTTTCTGGAAGACATCCCTACTCCTTCACTCTCAAAGGCCATCGTGGTCTGGTATGATGCAGATCCTGCATCTTCTAGATGAACTCCCTGGGAGAGCTTCAGTAACATTCCTTCCAATGATTGATCTTGATCCCAGTGATGAATCCTACATATACTCAACATTGAGGTTTGTGGCAACTCAAGCTCTGCAGTATGATGTGACCCCTGTTCTGACGTTCAACCAACCCCTTCTGGAAAGCCTTGACCATTTTATAAGTTAACTTCTAATACAAATGTTTTACTTTTCATGTAGACTTTCATTGTGGTAGGAGTAAAGGTAAAAATTAAGCCTATGCAGATATATTTTGGGTAGCCTATATTTGATTAGGGCATAGCTCATTTGCATATTAAAATTAATTTTCAGAGAAACTTGTAAGATAAAAAATGGTGTATCACAAACCATGCAAAGCACGATGCAGATGTGCTCATTGTCCAAACTGCCATTGCCTCTGCCAGAACAAAAGACAGTCTCAGTAGGTGATGACACAGACGTGTTAGTACTCTTGTTGCATCACACTGATCTGAATGCACACAAGCTGTTTATGGCACAAGAACCAAATAAATGAATGTATAGCTGTCCCCAGACAAATGTGCAACATCACATCTCTCTTTCTGAGATCCTCTGAGATTGTCTTTCCCTTTTGGCATGTCTGACCTGTGTAGGGGGTCAAACCTATGGACAGCTCTGTGCCGCCACCGTGCGGCCAAAACACTGCAGTACACCCTTACCACTTCAGGTGGGTGTGTCCAAACACTAGCCTGAAGCCCCACCCCGGATGATAGCCGGGGACTTCAAAAGCGCCCGCGCGGCTTCTTTCTTCCTTTCTCGTGACCGGCCGTTGGCTGACCCACATATAGAAACAACAAGTCTGTACAGATCTACAGGGGCCCTCTTCAGCCCTGAACCAACCACCACGTGTTTTACTAAAGCTATCGCCTGCGGCCGTGGCGATCTCCAAAACAACAAAGTGTGTTGAAGCTGTTCCGTTGGAACGACCAGAAGAACTCGGAAACAGGCGGTTTACCTAGAAACCTAGCCTTTTGGACAGCGGACCGTAAGCCGATCACGTTGTCCCCGATCGCCATCCTCCGCACAAAGTCAGCTGCGCCCTTTGCCTCTCTCCTGCGATCGGAAGACCGCAGAGACCAGCTCCCCGACCGCCAAAGGCTCGGAGCCTGGATTGGATGGCCGTCTTGCGAGACCCGTCAGTCCAGAAAGGATTGGCTACCCGCCACAACGACGACGAGCAGCGGAAACTAGGTTTCCCCCAAGTGAGATTTTGGCTTCATAATTACCTGGGCAGATGTTTAGTTATTATTACTTTTTAAAGTGTGAACAATACTGTTTATTTTCGAATTTGTGTTTGCTATTTTGAACAAGCTGTGTGATTTATCTCCGTTTGTCCTCCCCCACGGAGAGCCAGAACGGGAAAGTTTGATCATTTTCATTCAACGTAGCAGTGTGGTTTTAAGTCTGCTGTATGTTTTAAAAACCTCACACCTTTCTTTTTCCCCCTCCCCACGCTCAAGCGTGGTCTTTCCTCCTCTTCCTCTCCTGCACGCACGTACACACACGTTAGATAACCCTTATGGTAGTCTTTATCAGATAGAATTGGTGTTAAGATCTTTGGTAGAATCCCTTTTAAAGAGCTAGTGGCTTTTCGAAATTCCCCGCCTCAAATCCCTTCGTCAGGTCCTTTTTAAAGCGGACCCATGATACTTTTTGACTTTTATGACCTATAAACGTTGTTATGATGATTTATAGTCATGTTTAACCATACTAGATTATCAAATAATGACGTACATGCATTTCGACGTATTCCCTGCTTACCGTCTGGGGTGTCTGTGCAGAGCACTAGACACTATTCTAGCCAGTCGAGAAGTCACGTGTTCAAAGCGGCTTGACGCTTTGTAACATCGTGACGTCGCATGTAACTTGGTGTCGTCACCACGCGGATGTTTCCATGTATGGTAATGCTGCCACTTTCCTACTCGCGTCTGCCTCGCGCCCTTATAGGTCCATGCTCGCACCTCCCGCCACTGAAAGTGTTCCGGAAGGAAGGTAACCAATCACAACGAAGTTGGGTTTTCAGGAAGGGAGGGGAGGGGGCGGAAATGTCAAAAGCAAAGTGTTTACAGGGCATGCTGGATCGCCAAAATAAGAAAAAGAGCTTCCCGAAAATCTACATAGTTTTTTGTGATGTGATTTGTGTCAGGTTGCTCTATAGCAGTGTAAAACAAGAAATTAAGACCAGAGAAGTAGTATAATAGGTCCTCTTTAAAGGTAGACGCCCTTTTGAGTACCCGTGGTAGTCACTTCCCCCATCGGGTGGAAGTAGAATAGCCTAGACTAGCCTAGCCATCCAGGGACGCCATTTTGTGGTCTTAATAACCTAGCCTATTTCGGTTGCCATTTTGTGCCTCTCGAGTCCTAAGTCACGGGAGAACTCCCCCGTCCCTTTTCTTACTTCGTTTCACACACACACACACACACACACACACACATTGGCACAGGCTGTATAAACAACAATGTTCTAGACGTTTTTCTTTGATTAAGTGTATTTGCTTTATGCGTGTATAAAACGGATGTTACCTTAAGTTTCATTGTGGTTAAAATAAATGTTCTTATTTTGTAACCAGAAGTGTTTGTGATTTATTTGTGTGGATATTATTGGAGTGTCAACAATCAACAAGTGAAAGATTCTGTAGCCTTCAGTGTTAAGATCATATTACCAAATTTATAATAGTAATTACTTGATTACATAGTTCTATGGAAATGATCATTGAGACTAGGATTTGCTAATATTGATTTGTTTAACTGAACATTAAGATAATCAACATTTGACAATAAATCCTTTGATTAAACGAGATAATTTGCTATTACTTTTACATTCTTGAATGAATGGTGGTGCCCCTTTTGAACTTTAATAAATTATTAAAGTATTATTAATCTTCAGATTAATTTCTAATAGCAGGATTAATCTGAACCACCTGTAACCGCTACAACACTTACATTTATATTTTGCAATGAGAAAATGCAGACATTGTATTTGCAATCTCACAAGAGTACAGATGGAAAGATGCGTGATTACTGTGATGGTGCTCACTTTGCCAGTCATAACCTGTACAAAAGCCAACCAAATGCACTACAGATTCAACTCTACTTTGACGATTTGGAAACCACAAATCCCCTGGGGTCAAAAACAAAGATTCATAAAATGGGAGCTATGTATTTCTCTTTAAGAAACCTGCCACCTCAGTACAATTCAAGCTTAGCAAATATCCATCTCTGCCTTCTGTTTAATTCCATTGACAGAGAAACATATGGCTTTGGAAAGATACTTGAACCACTTTTGGATGACATAAGATTACTGGAATGTCATGGTATAGAGATTGGGATGAAAGAAGGAACACATTTATTGTTTGAAACAGTGTGTCTTTTAACAGGTGACAACCTGGGAATTAATTCATTGTGTGGCTATTTGGAAAGCTTTTCTGCCAACAAGTTCTGTCATATGTGCCTTGTCGATAAGACAATTTCACAAATGGTATACGATGAAGATAAACTTGAAAGAAGAAACCAAGACAATTTCAAGCAGCATGTTGCTTTAAAAGATGGAAGTGTGACAGGAATCAAACAAGATTCATGCTTAAACACTCTAGAGTACTTTCATGTCACAGAAAATGTGGGTGTTGACATAATGCACGATGTCCTCGAGGGAGTTGCCCCTTTAGAGGTAAAACTACTACTTAGGCAATACATTTATGAGGAAAAACTCTTGAGCCTTGAACAGTTAAATGAAAGAATAGTCAGCTTTGATTATGGGTATTCAAATTGTTAGAAAAATAACTCTAATTTGTATGATATTATAGCCAACCACATAATATTACCTTACTCTCATATACTCAACTAATAATCAAATACAATTATAACGTGACCTAAATGTTCTCATTTCAGTACAGAGCAGGCAGTGGAGAAAGGAGGAAAGTCTCAGGCCTTAGAAGAAAGTTTGGTGGATGGTACAGACCTGACTCATCCCAATTATTATAGATAAGAAGTAAATAGCCAAGGTTAGGAGCATAGTTTCACTTTTCGGGAAAAGACGACGAGGTCAGGATTGGTCAGAGAAAACGCATGGCAACGAGTTCAACCAATCAATAAACATTGTCAAGATATGTTAAAAGACTCTGCTGTAAAGAGAGAACTGCACTTTTTCTTTTTTGTCCTGTCAAAATTGCTTGCCTCACCTGTTCTGTGATATCACTTCATTAAAAACATCGCTCTTGAGAACTTTGAAACTTTTTCCTGTCATATTTTTTCTTCCATATAGCCGAATAAACGAACACGGTTTTTTATTGTTATTAAAATGATAAAAACAAACCCAGTGTCATCCTTAATTTGAGGACATCTGAGACTGCAATTAGACAGACCGCAGCACAAATGTGGTGTTTATTACAAGTCTTACCTTTCCTACTTGGAGAGCTGGTGAATCCAGAGCCTACACTGGCAATTATTTGGTTTGTTTCGTGAAATATGCAGCATCATTTTTGCACCTACTGTAACAACTGGACTTGCTGTCTATTTAAAGCAGCTTATTATAGACCATCATACAATGTTCAAAGAACTTTATCCAGGGAGAAACCTTATCCCTAAACACCATTTTATGACACATTATCTTAGCATGATGGTTTTATTTGGACCACTATCCAAACTATGGTGTATGAGGTTTGAAGCTAAGCACAACCCTCTCAAAAGACAAGCACACATTGTCTGCAATTTTAAGAACATATCGAAGACATTGGCCTACAAAAACCAGGTTCAGCAAATGCATTGTTGGAGATTTGGACAACCACTGGGTAACAAAATGTGTGTTCCAAATGCTTTTCCAGTTATTCTCAGAACTCTAGACAAAGGTGAACAGTTGATTGATCACCTCAGGGACACATTTGAAAAGAATATTTCAGAAATGATGTGTGTTTCTCACACAGTGACTTTGTATGGACAGACATACAGAACAGGGACAGTTGTAATAACAACAGACACTGATGAACCAGTCTTTGGCGAAATAGTTCATATCCTCCCACAGGTAGAACAAGGCACAGCTCTTGCTTTTGTACAGCTTGTTAATGTGTGTTTTTTTGATGATCATTTTCATGCTTATTCTGTTCAAAGAGTCGATGAGTTTAAAGTGTTACAAATGCCTTGGGATTTTGCTGATTTTAGACCACTAGATGTTTTTACTTCTTTTAGGGGACATGATATGTATATCAACCCAAGATATAAACTTCTGTAGTCCTGATGTTTTGTGTGTTGAGAATTTGAAATGAAATGTTGACTAAATGTCAGGGGCAAACATGTATAACTAAAATATGTGCTTTTGTAGCCCTGAACTTGTTATGAATTTAAATGTTGACTGTTAAGAAAAATAAATGTCTTAATATAAATATGGTGGCATTTTTATTCATTCTATTATACCTTTTGTGTACAATAACATGTTTGATTAAGTTTGAGTGACATTTCTGATTACTGTAATTTTACACAACACATCTATGAGTGAATATTTGCACATTATTTCACTTAAACACATAACTGTTAAATATTTACACATTATTGCACATCTTTGTGTTAATCTATTTCACACAGACATTGTGTTAAATCCTTTACACACTTAATGTGTCAAAATTAACACAAGTGTTGTCCCAAATTCAACTCATTGATGAGTAGAAAATTAACACAGGTTGTGTTAATTTTGACACATCCTTGTTAAGAGTGTACCAGTCCTCCTGGCACCCTCAACATTGCCATGTTCAAAGTCACTTAAAACCTCTTTCTTCCCCATTCTGTTGCTCGGTTTCAACCTCAATAAGTTGTCCCGTCCAGGTCTACATGCCTCAATGCAATGAGTTGCTGACATGTGATTGGCTGATTAGTTAAATGTGTTAACAAGAAAATGAACCGCTGTGGCCGGTGAGTGTATTTTTTAATGTTATTTTCTGGATTTTTCTTTTTGATATACTCTCTCACTGTTAAAATAAACCTACCATTAAAATGATAGACCATGCATTTCTTTGTAAGTGGGCAAACTTACAAAATCAGTGAGGGATCAAATACTTATTTCCTTCACTGTATACAACCAGTCTGAAGTCATGGACTTCATAGAGGAGAAACATATACACCATATACTTCCTGATAAAGCTAAATGAGTGGTGGAGTGATGTAAAACAGTCAGGGAATACTTACAGGAGTTCACAAATTATTATTTTTGTGCCAGATTTTTTTTTTTTTTCATTTTATTCACACAGAATGCTTTCTGTATTTTGAAACATTTCAGTTTTTGGAAAAGAGACTGTAAGACGTATAGCTATTCATTGATCTGTTATCATATAATTATGAGCTCTTAAACTGTCTCATAGTTGTGTTTTTGCCTCAGGGTTAGGGATGGGAATTGATAAGAATTTAGCGATTCCGGTTCCGATTCTGCTTATCGATCCGATTCCTTATCGATTCTCTTATCGATTCTCATTGGATGAGAAAATAAGTACAAATGTGTTTGTTTGTATTAAATCTCTTTAATATCTGATCAGAAGTGCTTCTAGTATTAGGAAATTGTACATTTTCACATCAATTGATCTAGACAAAACAAATATATGTTTGGCTTTTTAAGCCCAAATGCCATCATTATGTGCCATAAAACTAAAAACACAGACTGAAAACAGTTAAGTAAGAGCTTGTGCTTGGAATACTAACAATGCTCATTTGCATTCAACTTGTAACAAAATCAATCAATTCAACTGACATAAACAAAATAAATAATTCTTCTGTAAAGATAAGAACACAACTAACAACTTTGGCAAGTTAACAATTTTTGTGCAGAAAAATTATCATGTTAGCCCTCTCAGGAAGGATACGAGATCTTTCTGGACTTAGGGTGTCTCCAGCTGTGGAGAACACCCTTTCAGAAGGGGTGGAGGATGCTTGGACACAGAGATACTTCTCAGCAAGAGCTGACAACACTGGCAATGTGTCACTCTTCTTCCACCACCAGAGACTGACACTGTCTTTAGTTGGAATGGGAGGAAGGCTTCTATAAAGCTGGATTTCTTGATCCACTCTCTGGGCTGTGGAGACAGAGGGCAGCTGCTGTGTGGAAAGCAGCTTGCCGTCCTCTTCTTCAAAAAGTTCCTCTAGGGCTGTCATCTTTTTCTGCTTTACCGGTGGCGTCTGAAATTATGACATAACAAGGTTTAGTTTTGAACTAAATAGTGTAATAATCACTGCTATCTATCATCATTCATCACAATTAGCTACATTAAACTTACGTAGTTCTCCTCTTCTTCTTCTTCTTCTTCTTCTTCTTCGTCCTCTTCTTCTGCCTGCCCCTGTGTCTAACTTTGCTCTGGCAGCTTGAGAAGAAATGTTCAGTAAGAACCACAGAGCAAGAAGAAAAGGTCTCACAACAGAAATGTGCTAAAGGCATTGTCAAATTCAAATACAATACCTTCTCAACTGCCTCTGTGTTTGCTGCCACTGCTGATGCCCTGACCCTGTCCCAGATGTCATCCATGTCCATTTTAGATTTAAATCAGGGATCCAACACAGTGGCTTCCTCCAGGAATGCCTGGATATCACCATCCTTAAGTTTAAAATGGAGGACAAACAACACCAATTTAGGAGAAAATGTGACTGAAAATAAATAACCATTAGTGTATATGATTAATTGTCATATAGTAATTAATCATGACATGTCAGTAACTGTACCTGGTAACGTTTGGAAAGATCATTCCAGATGTTCTCCTTGACGCTCCTGACAAATGCAGAGTCATCTGCCTGAACAGTGTAATGTTTTCGCAGTTTCTGAAGGATGGGCAATATCTGGCCACAGGTTGGAACTTTTTCGCTGGAGACAGCAAGTGTGGATGTGTAATGCATCCTCATCAGCTGCACAAACTCCTCTGCTTTCCTCAGGTCCTCATTGCCCATTCTGGCCAGTCTGCAACATAAACAAAACAAAAAATATTGCATAAACAACAAACATAACCTTTTTAATGTGGCTTTAGTCAATCAAGTGTTATATAAGTAATTTTAATTTTTTACTTCTCCTTCTCCATGGGCTTTCTAAGCCGTTGGTCTATGGCTGCAGCTTGGATGGCGGGGAACTGTTCACAAAATCTCTACATCATCAAATACAGGGAGTTCCATCTTGTCCTCACATCTAAAAGGAGCATGTGCTGGGGCAGCTCTGCAGGCACGCACACACACGCACGCACACACACACACACACACACACACACATTAAACAATGTAATATTACCATTACTTTATAATTTTGTATCTCGTTAGCTTGAAAAGTATTTACACATCTATTACTTACTGAGGAGTTGTTGCTTTTCCTTTAGGACGACTTTAGCCATGTGAGATCTCCTCATCCATACGATCACAGAACGAATCCTTGCTGCCCAGTTGGAAACTGCATTGCTGTACAAGCTTCTGAGCTCCAAGGTTAAGTGTGTGCGCAAAACATGGAAACTTGATGATGTTTAGCTTTTTGACAGCTACATCCATGTTTGCTGCGTTATCCACAGTTGCTGCCACCACCTTCTCTTTCACTCCAAACTCCTCCAGGATTCCCTCAATCTCCTCCGCAACAGCTATCCCTGTTTGAGCTTGGTACACTGCTTTGGTTTTAAGGACTTTTTCTTTACTCTGACCTTCCCTGACATAGTGCAATGTGACGGTGAGGTAGTGGTCTTGACTGAAACTAGTCCAACCATCTGCTGTGATTGCTGCTTTTCTGACATGTTTCAGGTCTGTGATCAGATTGCTCTTTTCAACCCCATACCAAGCAGGAATCAGATGATTTGTCAAACTGTCTCTGTTTGGGGCTTTGTATTTTGAGTTGAGAGTCTTTATCATCTCCCTACAGAAAATATAAGGTAGGACTAGGAATGAATAAAAAAGAACTATACTGACATAAAAACTTTGACATTTGTTATTTTCTGTTGAAAATAAAATCTGGACAAAATACAGCATATTAACCTACCGAAATTCAAAGGACTCTACTGTGGCAAATGGGTGCAAACCCTTTACCACAAACTTAGTCACTGCTCGGTGACATTCATTTATCCTCGCCTCGGTCATTTTATTCCTCCCTGCCTCTGTGAACGGAGTAGCTAGAGGTGCACGAGAGCTACTCGCTGCAGACTCTGAGCCAGTGTAAGAGCCAGCCAGACTCTGGACGTCAAAATCGTCTACATTTGATGGACAATGACAATGGAGATTATTCGTATAGTATACGTTTACACAATGGAATGGCACTCACATTAACTAAGTAGGAATAGGAGTTTAAAGTTACCTTCGGCATTAATAACTGATGGTGTCCCGATAGCTCCGCTGCTGCTTGATTCACTTGCGTCGCTACTTAGTAGCAGTGTATCAAACACGCGACATTCCTGCAAATGAATTGCATGCTGTGTAGCCAAATGTTTCTGCATATTGGAGGTAGTTACCCCCTTTGACGAAATGGAAACTTTACAACTGTTGCAAGTGGCAATATTGTCACCTTTTCGCATGAAATACAACCAAGCTTTAGAGCGCTTCTTCCTCGGCGGCGCCATGTTTGCCGCGTTCTGAACCAAAACAAAGCAGCGTGTGTGTGACGTCATGACGCATTTGCCGCAACCGGAACCGATAAGCGGAATCGTTAAGCAAGCTTGTTAATGATTTCAAGGAATTGGTAGACTCGGCACCGGTTCTGAACAAGAACCGGTTCTCGATTCCCATCCCTACTCAGGGTCATACAATGGTGTGAATCTGTTTTCTTCAGCTTCAGTCAGTGCGTTTACATGCAGACTCATAATCGGATAACTAAACGAATAAGACCTCAACAGGACTTTTAAACTGCATGTAAACACCTTTATCCGATCTACTTCGGACACAAATCGGCACAATAACGGACAAGAGAAGTCGGATAAGAACACCTAGATAATTCGTTCATTGTCGACTTTCTCTCTGCATGTATACAGGGATCGGATATCGCATATCGGACTTCTCGTTCTGTGCTTGTGTGCCTGCGCGTGATAGGCTACACCATGGGTTATTGACGGAAGAGAACCGGACGTGGCTCTAAAACCACTTGTTGAAAGCATGGTTGAAAGGGCTACAGCGCCACCTAGCATAGTGGAGACAGCCATGCATCAGACATTTATCCGATTTCTGAAAGGCCATGTATACTCAGACAAGTGACACGGTCCGTTCGAGTGTCTTGTTCGATATATGTGATAATCCATTCTAGTTGTGCCATGTAACCGCACTGACTGTAACAATGTCAGCCTTTGACACAATGATATTGGCTGAACAGCGCAAAACTGGGTCTGGTTAGTCAGGTGTTGTAGTATTATATCTCGCTTTCAATGCCCCCCCCCCCCCCATTCACAGCCCCCATATCCTCTCCTGCAGTCAGATGTCTCATCATCAGCCCGTCTCAGCTGCTTTCGACTCAGATTAGACAGAGCACTGCTGGGAAGTGAAGCTGACAGCCAGAGTGAGGCAGATAAGATGAAAAGGAGAAAGGAGTGCAAAGGGGTTTGCGGACTACAAAACCTCCCTCCATCAATCCATCTTACTACAGGAGATCTCTCACCTCCCGCGGCTGTCTTTACTCTCCCAGCTGGCTCGCCTGATGGGGAAACCTTTTTTAGTTTTGATATTCAGGATGTCAGAGTGGAGGAATGCAGCGCCAGGCCTCTTGGCAAAAAATTGCAGTCTGTCATCTTTTTAAGGTTATTCTTCTCAAGCCAGGGTGTTCCTTTTGTGCCGGAGCAGAGACAAGAAGTAAAAGTGCAGAGGGGAGCACTTGCTTTTTGATATTAGAAGCAAGACGTGAAGTGCAGTGCCCAACACAATAGTTAAGATTGCATGGGCTATATAGGGGGCCATGAAGTTATTTTTTTAAATACATTCTGAAAGACCTCAGAATACTATCTTACAAAATAATACTAAATTAATTCAGGTTTGAATTTTTTATCTTGAAAATACTCATACCACTTAGCTGCTAATGTATACATTATTTTCAATGTAATGTCTCCATGCACCCTGATCACACCCTAAGGGTAAGACGGACAGACATGGGGTTGATGAAGAAGAATAGAGAGGCAACAACATTTTCTTCACAGCCTTCCATCAGTTTACTTTGTTTTCAGATTCCAGGTCCCCTTGTGCTGCTTGGCTGCTGTGAAACTGTGATCGTTCGGCTTATTTCAGCAGATAGAGCGGCAGGAGATTGGTAGGGAGAGACACTTCCACCGCAAGCAACAAAACATGTCTGTATGAATGAGGTTAATCCTGAAAGAGTCAAAAAGCAATGAATTCAAGCCATTGCCAATATGCTTGTGAAAAGCTTGTGATCTGTTATGATCCTGCTTGGGCCTCAAGCCCTTGTGTTGTTTTTCCCTTTTACCCTTGTCTATGTGCTGGTCTATTGCAGGGTTGGAGTCAGGTGTGCTGGAGTCAATCACCATCTTTCACAGCTGCCATCAATCATCAATCAACTGCTCTTCATATACCCGGCCCTACCTGCCAGACACTGCCAGATTGTAGATTCTGTTTCCACACAGTCAGTCCTCTCTCTAAGCTACCTGTTTGCAGCTCCGCTTTTTGCATTTTTCCTGGCTAACTCCTGTCTTTTCTGCCACAGCTCTTCCGGCCTGACTCCAGCCACCAGCTCCAGCCCTCGCCCGCCAGCACTTCCTCCCGGACCCCTCTGCCTGCCTGCTCACACTCAGCTCCCTGGACTTGCCCTGTTGCTCTCTCCCTGGAGCCCCATGACAGCCAGCCTCCTCCCCGGATCACGGTCCTAACCCCCTGCTGGTTACTTCCAAAATAAATCTTCTTAAAACTGTTACTGTCTCCACGCCTGTGTCCTCCTGATCCAGCCGTTACATGATCAGAGGCATCCTAGAAAAACAAATATGAAGCTTGCGCAATATCCGGCTAGTCTTACCAGGCTAGCCTTCACTAATTCCCTGACAAAAATATCTTTCTCTATAGCTGGTAAACATTAAGGGGTTAGTCACTAATTTTGTCCTTTTAAGTTGATTTAATTTTTAATATTTTTTTACTGAAACTGCTGGAAACGAGCCTGTAAAGGGAAGACAACTTTATTTATATAGCACATTTCCAGATCTAGGCGATCAGACAGATGCTTAGGCTGCAGACATATTGGTATTGATTTCTTCCCTTTGATCCAGCCTGTAAACCACATCAAAGGCTCAGTCAGCCAGATAAGACAGAAACACAAACCGAATATTTGCTTGGCATTTTTCTCCTCTCTCACTTGTAGGGTCTCCCCCCCTCTCCCTCCCCTCCACCATTCCCTCTGAATTAATCTATGATAATCCTCAGTAGGTCATTGCATCAACGTTTTTTCTGGATTTTGTCTGCTTGGATATACTGTACATGCGGAGAAAATGCTGTTGTTAGCAAACTAAAACCTGAGACTATCCTTTTATTTTTATTTTGTTTCCTGTCCGGCTTTACAGCTAGGTGGCTGTGTGTGGTAATCTTGCACTGCACTTACATCAGATTTCTTATTAATTTCTGTAAGAAAAAAAATGTAATAGAGAGGTAATGTCTCTTTGGATCCAGTTCTTTTTTCCAATGGTTGCTTCATGTTAAAAGGAGCATAAATTAAAGGGTTGCTCATTAATATATTTTTTAAATTCCATGAAGCTTTGTTGAATTTAAATCATAAACACATGCTTCGGGGAGAGTGGGGTAAAACGAGACACTTTTTTACAATTGCTTCCCTCTAAGCGAGCTAAAATTATTCATCAGTCAAATGTGCACATTTCCCATGAATTCAGGATGTTTCCTAGCAATGGAAATGATCAGAATTTATTCAGGACGAAGGGCAGTGAAAATATGATTGTTTAAAAAAAAAAGTTGTCTCACTTTACCCCAGCTAACAACTGAGACAGACAAGAGAAATCAAGGGGGTCAACTGATCCACTTACCTTTTCCACTCTGAAACTACCATAACAACACAACTAGCAGTCAGTTGTAACCTGACGGCTAGCTTGAAAACCACATATGCCAGAACTAATGTCGGAATAGTAACATAATCATGGGGTCAATTAAGCACTTTTTTTTCTAAACACTTGAAACTAACTCTGATCAAATAGTACATATAGTAATTCATAATGTTTAATTAACAATCAAATGACAGATAAAACCAGTTCGATTAAAACACAGTCTGGGAGTCAGAACAGAGGACCCTTATTGCCAGCTTGTGTCTGGGGATCAGAGCAAAGGACAATCCGAACCAGCTAAAACATCCTGGGTCTCAGAACACAGGATTACGGCCTCTGCACACATCCTGCATCTACCTCTGGAGCGCGTCGCCTTACCTTACTGCTGCGTCTCTCTGACTTTTTTCGGACACACATTGAGCGTCTCAGCAGCTGCTAATAAAAGCCCTATCTTTCTGCATAGAGTTTTCATAGATAATTTCCATTAAAAATTAAGTTCTTTCGTGTCATTTATGATGCATATGATTTATATTGAGTCTAATATTGAGTCTTGACAGTAATCCGTGGGCCCCATTGCCTTTTTTTATTTTGTTGCCACATTTTCGCTTGTTGGAAGTTTTATTTTGAAATGGACACACCAGGAAATGGTGAAACTACAGTGAAACCTGCCGGTATGAAGTCAATATGACTCTCAGAAGAATATTTCTCTATCAGTTAAAGCAGAGAGACCCGAGAGAGACGCGCGGCTCTCAGAAAAAAATAGGCGAGCCTCCTGAGGTAAAGGGGAGCGTCGCTGCAGACGTGCCTCCGACGCGCATCAGCAGTGCGTCAGAGGTTGGATGTGTGCCCGCTCTAGGTTGATTACACGGTCAGTGACAAAAAGTCAGACGCAGACGCGAGGTAGACGCACAGTAGAGGTACGATGTGTGTGGAGGCCGTTAGAACCACCTGTCATTTTCCATCTTTTGAGTCTTTGATTAATATTTTTCTGCATTTGTTTTATTGGGATCATTCATTGAATAAAGACATTACAGAGTATATTGATGTTAAAGGTCACTCTCCTGTCCCCCACATATATACCTGCCAAACCATGCCCATGCTGACTGACACCCCTTTAACCAGTCAACCCCCACCTCTGGCCCACATTGTCTTTTGTCTTATTCAAACTGGTCTCCTTGCTACCCAGGGGTGGATTACTGCACGGGCACACCGGGCACAGGCCCAGGGGCCCAAGGGCTCAGGGGGGCCCTTAGCCAGAGATACTGATAGTAACTTTTTATGTTGCATAGTCAAAGAGCTCAGTCACTGATGTCAATAACTGGGTCCAAAAAGGAATAGCCTAAATATAAGGATACTCATTAAAATGTAACAAGATAGAAATCATCATGGGCCCCTCAACTAGTAGGGGAGAAATACAAAAGCAGGTTAAAAACAACAGCATTAGTAGCTCTGTCTAAGGGGCTTCATGAGGGGCCTTGAAGCACATACAGAAATAAGCTTTCTATGTGTGAATTCTAAATGTTTCATAAAAAGTAGCTATCCACCCTGAATCTGTTGAAATGGGCCCCTCCATCATAGAACATGGGTCTGCAGACCAATCTACTGTACTGTTTTCACAGTTGCAGAGTAAAGAAGAGTGCTGCTTGTTTAAGAAAAATCTGTAAAATAATGTAGCCTCTAAAATTTCCTCTCAAAGTGCACCAGATTGATGCATTTTACTTTAAAAAGGTAAAAAAAAAAATCCGGGGGGGCATGCCCCCGGACCACCCAACAAGGTACAGGGTCCCTCCAACAGTATCCCAAAATCCTGTGGGAAACACTGACTTCCTTAATATGTTTTTGCCATTAATTGTTTGTATCTGTGTGGAAAAGTCAGTGTACCGGACTGGATAAGGGACGAGTGGGGGGCCCTTTAAGAGTCTGTGCCCAGGGGCCCATTATCTCATAATCCGTCTATGTTGCTACCTCAAATATAATGGATTCATTAAAAGAGGGCACAGACCCTAGCCCCTTTTACACAGCCAGTGAATTCAGGGAAAATGCCGGCCTTTCCGCCCTTCGCCCTGCTGTATAAATGGTACCATTGCGGATCTGGGGACGAGAGGCGCAAAATATTTTTCTAGGAATTTTACTACCTCCGAGGTAGTAACCCTAACCCTAACTTATGTTGTGATTAGGTGCTTTAAAATAAAACTGATTCGGCTTTGCTTACCCTGGTTTTGCTGACCCTAAGCTTTTTTTTTTTTTTTTTTTTTTTATAGGTGCTTTATTAGTTCTAAACAAGAGCTCATAGAAGATCCAACATTTGAAGAGTGTATAGGCAGTAGTAATGTGCTTAGCAAAAGTCATTGCAATCTTCCCATTACTGTAGATATGTTTTAGCTGTTTACAATGGAAAGTGTGCTCTAATGAAAAGCCCCCCCATATTGAGATCTATTTACTGTGGGCCATCAGTTCCTGTGTGGCTGTAGTTAGTGGGGATCCAAATACATGCAAATATATAAAGCTTTGGGTGGACAGATCAACTGCCATGTTTATTACCTACAGCTAGTTGGACCTAATCTATTATTAAAAATATATTTTACCAAAAGAAAAACATCCTTCCTTCACTCATTCATAAAACCACAATACAAATTCTTTATTTCAAGCAACAAGGGTTTGGATTGAGTTGGCTTGAACACGTTTGATGTTAATTAGAATAAAAAAAAATACTTTTTTTATACAGTTAACATTTTTTGGAAATGTTCCTTCGACAGAACGTAAAAACTACAGCATTAATAATGACTGTCTGTAGAGAAGGTAGACCTCGCGAATGTTGATTGTCTGCTGTAAGAGGGCATGTCATTTGGCAAACGCCCCTGGCTAACATTGTGATAGCGGAGCCATTAGTGTGATGACTGACAGCTGTGACGGCCAGCCATAAATTCTGTTGAACGCCAGTAGAAAAATTGATGATCCCTGGCCAGCCTTCCTGTTCCTTTGTGGTTCCCTGGATCGTTTACAATGGCATAAACATGATCCTCCTGTGGCTTGCTACTAATTAGCTCATGTTTCTGCCAGCCTTTCTTCACACGTTTTAGCATTTTGCAAGGTTGTCAATTAGAGGCAGAGCAGCAGGTTGAAGAATGTCACTGGTCCTAATTCCCAGTTCATCTGGAAGTGTGATACCCTTAAGCAAGATGTTAAACCCCTACTGGTGTGGCTAAGTAAGGGTGATTTCACACCTGCCGTGTTTAGTTCGGTTGAAACAAACTCCGATGCACTTCCGCCTTCGGTGCGCATCTTTCAGACAGGTGTGCATACAGCAATCGCACTCGGGGGCGGACCAAACAAGCGCTTCAGGTGGGTCTCGGTGCGCTTTCAAACGCATTCTGCTGCAATTAGTTTGTAGTGTGAATTTGGCCGGACTCGATCCGACCCAAATGCAGGAAGCACTGTGCATTTTCCTTCTTATCTTTTTTTAAACATTCGCCGTCAGCTTCACATTATGAGAAAGTGTTGTTGCAATTGTTAGGAAGATTATTTGTGGTTTGTGGAACCCCGAGCGAATATTTTACATTTGATAAGAGAGGACGCGTAAATTGCGTGTTTTTATTTTGCTTCCCATGTTAACGGGACCGTCAATACGTGTCAGTTTGGATCTGAGCTGCGCCGAACTGACACCCAGATAAATCAGCTGTCAGCTTGAGCCTATTCTTCTCGCGAGCAGCGCGTCCAGCAGCAAAAATACAGTAATAATGATGTTTCACATCGTATGCTACAAGCCACATAACGTGGCATTGACATAGGCCTACATATTATAACCATATGAAACAACAATAATTTTATGTTTTTCCTCTTTATAGGCTAGATGTAGGCCTATTTATTTATAACTTTTAACCCCATATTATATAAAACTGTAGATTAGGCAAAGGTTAACTCAAAAGGGTGAATGGGGACCATGCTGTTGGCCCTGGCTGGAGAGAGAGAGAGAGTGAGTGAAGCCTCCCAGGCTTTAAAGGCAGCAGCAAGTGGCAGGTAACAAGGAGGAATGAGGAGCTCCAGGGGCACTAGACAAGGCACATATCTGCACATAACACCCCCTCCCTTAAAATGGTTGCTCTATGCAACCTAACAATCACAAAATAAACAATAGATGAAAAGAAATCGGATGTTGCTGAGCATTGTAGGACATGTCATGTGTGCCAAACTATTGGTAAGGCCAACCAGAAGATACCCCCCCCCAGCTCCTGTACATCCTATCCCTGCCATAGGAGAGCCTTTTGAGTGTATCTTGATTGATTGGGTTGGTCCCCTTCCTCGTCCCAAATCAGGTAACCGGTACTTATTGATGGGTGCGCCCTTAGCTCAGTTGGTAAGGCGTCCCCCCCATGGGCCTCGGCCAGCAGCGGACCCGGGTTCGATTCCAGCCCGCGGTCGTACTCTACATGTCACTCCCCTCTCTGCCCCATTTCAACTCTGTCTCTACACTATCAATAAAAGCGTAAAAATGCCCAAAAATGAAAAAAACAGTACTTATTGACAATCATGTCTACAGCTACCCGGTTTCCTATATCCCTCCACGTTGAATCACTGCTTCAGCCATTTCGAAGGCCCTTATTAAGTTCTTTACAGTATTTGGCCTTCCAAGAGTTGTCCAGACAGACCAGGGTTCCAACGTTATGTCTTGTGTGTTCTCTCAGGTTCTCCAGCAGTTGTCTATTGAGCACCAGACTTTATCTGTTTACCATCCATGTTGCAAGTCTACTGTAAGGAGTTTGAGAGAGATTGGGATGAGGGAACCCCTTTGCTCCTCTTTGCAGCTAGAGAGGTCACTCAAGAGTCCCTTGGCTTTAGTCCAGCTGAACTGGTGTTCGGTCATACTGTGAGGGGCCCTTTAAAACTTTTGAAAGAGAGATGGTTGGCAAACCAGTCCCCGTCCACAAATTTTCTAGACTTTGTCAATTTCGGTCAAAGACTCCAGAACAAAAGCGTAAAACACGTCTCTGTCATGTTAATCTGTTGAAACAGTACTGTGACAGGAGCCAGGCTGGGCTCTCAGGGGTCTGTGACTGTGAACTAGCGGAATTTCCCAGTGTGATAAGTCAAAAAGAAGTTGTTTGAGTGTCTTTATCACATTAAATTCTTGCAAAGGCCGTTTGCAAAGTACAACATTTAGTTCTAGATTTTTCATGCTATTTACAAATTATTACTTTCACCTTGCAGACTTGGTGATTTTCTCTTAAACGGCTTTTATTCTGAACGTTTGGGATAAAGTGGGCCAATGGGAGTCATGTTGGCTTGACAATACATCAACATTTGATAAAGTCACTAATTTGTTCAACACAGTTTTTAACATGGAAATGGATCTGTCGACATGTGACCTCATTAGCCATTATTAAAGGTGCAGTGTGTAATATGACATCATCAAGAAAGTTCTACAAAGTTCTAGAATGCAACGCTCCCTGGGTAACCCCAACCCTTTCGAATAATAACAGAAGCTACAGTGGCCTTCAAGGACAAGAACAATTCTAAATTTTAAACAATGCACCTGATGACATTCCAACTATGACACTTTCAAGATGGCAGCACTAGGCCTTGGTCCAAGATATGCAGAAATATGGAGATATATGAGACCCTTTCTAAGTGAAAAAAAATAATTAAACTTTTTTTCAGCTATTATGCACTAAATTAAATGTACTTGTGGATATTATAATTACTTTCTACAAAATCTGCTAGGAAGTAAAACCCAAAATTCTACACACTGCAGGTTTAAAGGAGTTGTAAGCGGAATGGTTCTTTTAGCTAACTTCCTGTCAGTTACTGCAGTTAGAAGTCCCCTCGCTCATCCCTTCGAGTAGCAAGTTATCTAGCATCATCACAGATCCATAAGTGTGATAAAACATGATGAAAAACCATCAAAACAGACATGGGGAAGGATGTTTACCTGCTCCGCCATTGTAGGCGCATAAACATTCACCCATGTGTCGCTCTGGCGTGCACCGGCAGTGAGACGGATGCGGACGGGTGTCGGTTTGCAGCGTTCTCTCTTGTGATTGGATAAAATTTCGGGATACTACATAAAGTTTAATTGCTTATTACATGCAGAGCAGCTGACTAAGAGATTGGCTTTATGAAACGTGCACATCGTGTAAGTGATTACTGTATGAATAAAGAGCGATGTCACACTTATATTAATGGGTCAATGACGAATAAGGGTTGTCATGATGGTTATTTTGAAAATCTTTCAAAAATATATTTTAAAAGCATCCTTGAATCAAGTTAAAATATAAATGTCATGTTTCTGTTAGTTTTATTTCATGGGAAATGGGATTTACACAATTTTCTACTAAAAGTAGGCCCAAATGGACCTGATAATGTCAAATGGTGTAACCACAAAATAATAAGAAATATTCATTATTTTGTCCACCATAGTGTAATATGAGTGTAACTCATAAGAATAATAACTTCCATTTCAAAATATCAAATGAAAAAAGATTTTATTTGGATAACCCAGGGCTGTACGCTTATTTTTTTAGGTGGTAGCACTGGTGCTAGCAAGCAAAAAAAATCAGTAGCACAACAATAAATTCAGTAGCACACAAAGTATGATCGAAAACTTGTATAACCTTAACCCATGCATTTTGCTCTAATTACCTTTTAGCCTGTCATCTTGGTCTCATTTGAAATTCTCAATTAATGTCATATCCTAGTGTGTTCAGTAATAATTGTAGAAAAATTAATAGGGGTGCACTGATTGTAATTTAGACAAAATAATATGCAGTGTTGTGCAGCACTCCTCTGTGTCTCAAACAGACAGCATCTGCTCATTAGCACTCGTGCGAGTGGATTTGTATTCATCATCACACGTGATCAATTTCAGTAGCAAATGCGATCAAAACTGTCGCACTGTACAGCCCTGGGATAACCCCTAAATCAAAATTGTATGCGTTTTTGCAATTTTGAGTGGGTCGTTAGCTGGAAACATCTTGTTTTCTAAATAATTGTTGACCAATCGTGTTAAAAGTGTTAAAAATTATTTAATACATTTAAGAAGAGTAATCAATTCTACCCTACATTAATTTACAGGTACATTTTGATTTTTTTTGGAAAAATACTGGTTATACCATTTGACACAAACCAGTTACACCACTTGACGGTGTAACCGGTTACACCATTTGACATTTCGACTAAAAATCTATTTTGACAGGCATTATCATGGACTCATATCTGAGGACATGGTCTTGGTGTGAATTAATCAAATATAATTCTTAAAACAAATAATACTATTTATGAATAAAATATTTTTTCATTGTTTTATTTGGGTTACACCATTTGACATGTAACCAAAATGATACTTGACATACCCTAAAAGTGCAAATATCTGGTATTTCTTGGAGAGCTCTTAACTTTGGAATGCAGCAGTCATGTTCATCAGGGGTCCTTTACTGTTCTTAAAGATTTGAACAAAATGGCACCTTGAATGATAGTTACACCACTTGACAATTCAGGACGTTCGCTCGTCTGATGAGATTCCCGAAATTATTAGAACAAATATGAAAGTTATATTTAAATATAATTTATATTCTCATAATGACCTCCATTTTAGGATAATGCCAAAATAGTTTATAGATGTTATATTGAGAAATTCACTGTATTTAAGCAAGTTAAATTTTTTGGTACGAAGTTTTGACGGTTACACCACTTAGACATTTTTGCCTTTTATCTCCAAATATTCTCTCAAAATTGAATAAAACCAAAAACTTTCGAATAGGGTCTCTAGAAATGAATGTGTTAAAGTAATGTGTGAGCTTTTTTTTTATTTCCACATTTTCAAATTTAATGTAACCTTAGGGACACAAAAAAATGGGCGTCACGTCATTGACCCTAATATAAATAAACCGCTTACTTCACCTTAAATGCAGGCCCTCAAGTATCAATTTGCTGTCGATTTGCTCCAACAGCAACTGTCTGATCGGCCCCAAACTTGGGACTCGTCTTCAGAAAGCGTTTTGAGCCGGGCTGACAGGGGGGCGCCGCAGATGCTGGGCTGGCGGTCGGCGACGGGGGGGCCTGTACTTTTAAAATCTCTGCAGGATTTTCAAGTAATGTCATTATTAGCCCTTACCCTGTACATACGTCAGCGACCTGGCTTTTACAAATAACGCATATTAATCCATATATTAAGGGCATAATGCTTGTAGACTATTCAGAACAAATTTACAGTAACACAAACACATACATTATATTTTTGACATTTAGACCAATACCTGGAAGGCATCTGGACTGTGTCCCACTTCAGTTTAACTGAGCTTCGTCACTCTGATGCAGACAAGGATGTTGCAAATGATCTGATTCTTAAATAGCACATGCCTGTAATTGAAACCCTCTAGCTGTCTAAAAGGTTATTTAAACTTTTTCAGCAGAATATGTGAAGTCTGTCAGTATCATAGTAACATTGCAATAACAGCATTAGCTGCTAGAGCCTTCACTAAGCATACAGACAGTTAATAAATGTAACACTCTTTCATACAGTATATTCAAGTTAAGTTAGATACTTCAGATGTATTGGAAATGCCATACACATGACGTGAAACCAAAGCACTGGACTGCGTTCAGCCAAGAAATGGTCCCAACATACAGTATAGCCACCAAATCACAACCACAGTCAGAGTCATTTTAACTTTTCTGTGTAGGGATAAAAGTGAAAAATAGAAATACGAGTTGTCTTATTTGTGTGTGTACTTGACAAACAAGAGAAACAAGTAAGGATTAAGTGATAATGGGGCATGTAAAGGATAATACTTTACATTTCACGATTATAATAAATGACACAGACCCTCAGAATCACCCATTGCACATTGTGGTTTGCCTTGGACTTCCAGATTTTACACAAATAACCCTAGCTATAAGCTCTTTAGCTAAGCCTCACTGTTGATTTCCTTGTCAACAGATTGGTAACACTACATTAATAAAGAATTGCAAACTAATACCTGCATCATATATAATAGGTGTCTGTTAGTACTATGCTGTTACTAACATTTTATCCAAAACTCTCAGCCAATCAGATTGAGAGTTGCCATGAATTGTAAAAGGCTCCCTTCATACGGATGGGGGTCTAATTCCTTTTCTAAATGTCCTGCCATCGCATATCTACACTGACACTGCATTCCACAAAATACTAAAGGACATTATACAAAATATATGACATCTATGCATTTGACAAACCTCTTAAACACGGCTAGAACGATTAAAAATAGGCTCTGGCCGCTGACCTCCTGAACCCTATGCTGTATCGTAAATCGTGCACTTCTATACTTACACTTACTTTTTTGAGTGCACTTTGCACAAAACCGGAGAGTGTGTCAAAATGCAGTGCACTGTACGCTCGGTGGCGCACTCAAAACGGTCTAAAACTTGAGTGTGGACCGATGGACACTTTCCACACTCAACGGCCGTCATCTTGCCTACGTAGCGGAGAGGACGGGATATTAAAATCAAAATAGACGCGCTTTTAAAAAGTTAAATTACACATTTGTTTTGTTTTTCCGCGACTAATGTGTCTGTTTTGGCTATCGGTAACGCAAGCAGCAAAAAATACCACAGAAGAAGAACCGTCAAAATGCAAAGTCATTTCCGTTAGGTGCGCGACAGCAGTTTTGACAGTACACAAATGAGAGCACTGCGCCTATAAGTGTACTGTAGGGATAATAAAGTGTACTCAATGTAAGTGTACTTACTTAAGTGCGTGATTTCAGACAGCACCAGTGTTAGAACTTACTTCCTGCTAAGGCAGCTGTCGCAAACAATGTCAGCTGTCATATGACTTCTAACTGTTCTGTTGCCTTATTTTGCAACTCAACATATTGCAACTGTGGTTGTACTTTCAAAGCTGAGACACTTCAAGGTATAACTCAGTATTTTTGAAGTGTGGTTGTATGGGGTACTTAGGCATAGTAAGTGTGTTACCTTATTGCAGGAGTGTTCAAACTACGGCCCGTGCATTTCTTAGTTAAAGATGAAGTAAGCGATTTATTTATGTTGATATACAGTTGTGTTCAAAATAATAGCAGTGTGTTTAAAAAATTTAGTAAATATCAAAATCCTTATCATAGCTTTAATTTCCATACACGCAAATGCATTGGGGACATTGCACATTCTATTCCATCTCCAAATATGAAGAAACTTTTGTCAAATGTTTCTTCATCTTTACAGAAAGTGAAGAAAAATGTATATTAGACTGTTCAAAAAAATAGCAGTGTCTGCATTTTTCTTTACAACTCAAACATTTACTATATCAACTGAAATGCATGAAGATTTAGCTTTCCTATGAATCACTGAACTAATATTTAGTTGTATAACCTCTGTTTCTGAGAACTGCTTCACTTCTGTGTTGCAGGGAGCCGACCAATTTATGGCACCTGTGAACAGGTGTTTCAGCCCAGGACGATTGGATTACATTCCACAATTCCTCTGCATTTCTTGGTTTTGCCTCAAAAACAGCATTTTTGATGTCACCACATAGGTTTTCTATTGGATTAAGGACCAGGGATTGGGCTGGCCACTCCATAACGTTAATCGTGTTGGTCTGGAACCAAGATATTGTTCGCTTACTGGTGTGTTTGGGTTAGGGTTAGAAACTCTCACAATCTCCTAGGGCAAGACAATGAGCAGCAGCACAGGGGTCTCAGGGCATATATAAACTCCTCACACCTGGGGGAAAACGGATGGATAGGCTATATTTCAAGATTGTTATGCAGTAAGTTAATTGGCTTGTTGACACACTAATTACTGTTTGTTATATAATTTTATCAACTTTAATTGACTGAATTTATCAAGTAGTTTTACTTATAACGGCGTATTTCCAGGGAATAAGTCATATTTTGCACTCACCAGGGGCCTCCTTTATAAAGCTTTGCGTGGGATTCACGTGGAAGCTGGCGTACGGAAGAAATGTAGGATGTACGTACGAACAAAAATATTCTGATTTATAAAACAGTGCGCACTCACGTCCTACGCCTGTTTCCCTTTATAAATCACAATCAACTCTAAATGTGGCGCAGCCTTTGCGGGCTTCACGTAACGCCCATATTTACCCATACATAGTCATTGACACGCCCGAATTAATATCATTTACTGAGTGCATGAAGGCGGTAGTGGCAATCGCCGAATGAAAGGGAAATGGAAAAATAGACTCCACGCGGTGTGGATCACTGCGGTCACGCCGAAGTACCCGTTGGAGAAGTGGCGACCAGGGAAAATTTAGTTTGGTGGCACAGTGTGAGGGTAAAGGCGTCAGAGTGCAGCCTGTGGCGATCTCTGTGAACGCTGTGGTCGAAATAAAAAGAAGCGATCCGACATAAAAGTGGACGCAAAAAAGTGCATATCCTCACACAGCAGTGTTTGTGCCACAAGCGGGGGACACTGATACCCCCCATGAGATACAGATTTGGAGAATTCATCCCGGTGCAGTGACGGGCGGCGGAGGGTTAATAATAAACTTCACAGTCCCTTTCAAAACACAGTTTTTGTGCTTCAACACAAAGAAAAACACATAACTAAAAGCCGCGAAAAATTAGCACAGTATATGTATAGTAGGCTTATGATTAGTGTGTGGAACTGTGCACTCCTGTCTGCCTGACTGAGGCATCGAGAACAGCGTCAGTGTAAAAGTAATAGGTTGTATTCCACCTCAATATTATTAGAATGAATCCAATAACATGCAGATAGGTTATTCTTTAATAGCTTAACTGCAGAGCTTATTCAAACGTTTTTTTTTTTTTTTTTTTTGCACTCATATATCTCCGTTTGTAGGCTATTTAAGATCCTAATTCGTTTAGTTTTTGTTGGTATCACTCCATGGAAAAATCCGTGGAGGCATTTTTTTCATTAGTTGTAAGAATGGCTTCATCTGTTTTGCAAAGGAACTCCATATATGATAGACCTACATGGCTTATAATAGGCCTATATCTGGATTCATTTTACACAAACACATTCGTTCTCGCACTTCATGCATGTGCCGACGGAGTCGCCGTTTCTCCTTTCTCCACTTTCTGTGCGTACGCATGGGTCAGGCTGCGTGGAGGACCGCACATCTTCCCGTCAAGTTTGCTTTTTATAAATCCCAATGTTTGCGTAGAAATTGGCGTGCGCCCTCTTCTGGGCGTACGCCACGTTTATAAATGAGGCCCCAGGACTGGAGCCCCGCTCTCCCTCGTCTCAGTCAATGGCATTAACCACTACGCCATCTAGGCATAAGAAAAGTAAGACTTTTTTCTCGTATCAATACATCTACAGCTTCTTTTCGGAGAGGAGGGCAATATTCCATGATATTTTTAGAATGCGGGCCAATTAAAAACGCAGTTGGTCTGACCCCTGGAACACACATCCTGCGTCTACCTCTGGAGCGCGTCTGTGTCTGTTACTGCTGCCTCTCGTGCTTTTTTGGGCAACACATGTAACGCTGCCCCTAAAAGCCCTGCCTTTCTACATAGAGTTCTCATAGATAATCCCCAAATAATATGAAGTTGTTTCATGTCATTTGATGATGAGTATGAGTAAGTTTCGACAGTAGTCCTAGTGCCCTGTTTCCTTTTTTTTTTTTTTTTTCACATTTTCGCTTGTGGGGAGTTTTATTTTGAAAGAATCAAACCGGGAAATCCTGAAACTGCAGTGAATGCTGCTGGTATGAGGTCAATATGACTGTCAACAGAGTATTTCTCTATGAGTTAAAGCAGAGAGACCCGAGAGAGACACGCATCTCCCCCCAAAAATAGGTGAGCCTCCTGAGAAGCGCCGACGACAGCGCGTCCAAGGTTGAATGTGTGACCCCTGTATTGTGTTAATACGGTCGGCGAAAAACAATTCAGAGGCAGACGTGCAGTAGAGGTAAGATGTGTTCCTGGGGTGAGGGCCGTAGTTTGGACACCCCTGCTTTAGTCGATCCTCCCCAGTTTGCATACCGGGCTGGCAGAGTGGGTTGATGATGCAAAGTTATTTGTTATGGACACCATCCACAAGCACCTGGAAACCCCCAGCCAACCATGCAGCCACACATCTTAGCTGAGAGACTAATCAGCCGCTTTCACCTGGACCATCAACTCACTCTATGAATGATAAACTTTGGCCAGTGCAGATTGTGGAGGAGCACAAATACCTGGGCACAATATTTGACAACCTACTCAGATTTTCCTCTAACACAGAGGAGAACCTCAGAAAATGCCAATAGCGACAATATCTACTCAGGAAACAAAGACAATTTGAAAGCAATCATCACAACATTCTACTACTCCTGTTGGTGAGGACCAGTGGGACTGTATAGGTTGGGTTAAGGGGATTGTGTTGTATAGGTGGCGTCGGTTAGAACCCCATAAGACACATGAAGCAGTGGTCCAGTTTAGTGACTTTAATTATCTTCTGTTGGCATTACGTTTGTGTGGGTGTGTGCGTGGGGGAAATACAAAAGGAAATACTAATTAGCAATTATGTCACAGTATTAACTTAAGCAAGAACACACCACTATCAGAGCGGCCAAGTCTCACGCTTTGGCCGTGAGACACACGCATATCAACCAGTTCACACGCTCACACGCCACACCTCCAATTTCTCACGCAGAGAAATGAATCCCCGTAATATATATTTTTTTTTTGGTACTTTTACTTTGAAAGTCTTATTTTGAAAAGCTAAACGGACTGAGTTCCGTGACATCCTCTTTCTGCCATGCTTTCTGCACGGCGTGCACGCGCGGTTTCTTTATAGGTCCATGGACAGCGGACTGAAAACCGTTGGAACGTTAAAGCCATTCATTCCTATGAAAGCTGCTCATTGGCGCAGGGCAACCATACAGGAAGTATTCCTGGCTTCGGCTTCCGCGTCCATGGTGCCAACACGCCCCTAAAGCGTGACGCGCAGTGTACGTTTCACTGACGTTCTTGGATGAAGAAAGCAGTGTAACCGAGTGTAACCCATGCCTCCTCCTCCCGCGAAAACAAACTGAAAGACGTTGAAAGCCGTTGGGCTAATAAAACGCTTGAGGTGGTGTTTTTAAATGAGAAAACTTCAGTTTTATTAGGACATGGTCTAAAGATAAGTATGAGCCTATGATTGATATCCAGAAAAAATTTGCGGAGTCGCTGCTTGTATTGTGTGGACGGGGAAATCTGCCTCTGGGCTCCATGGAAAATAAGCTCCCATTCACAGCATGCAGTACCAATGGGTTGGCCACTAGTCCATGCTGGCTGCTCGGAGAAGGCAGCATCCTGGGGGCCTGGTCCATGGCATGGACCTACAGTGTCGTGCGAAAGTTTGTGAACCCCTTGAGCCTTTTGGAATTTTATTTATTTTAACCATTATTAACAATTTTTTTTCAATACCAGTATTTTTTATATGAAATAACAAATGTTTGTTTATCAATTCAACATTTTTCTTTTCCAGAAATCAATTGTTAAAATAGATAAAACAAATTATTTGACAAATGTTGTATGTGCAAAAGTTTGTGAACCCTAAGCTGCATTGCTTAAATCGAGCAAGGTAAACACTATCAGGTGGGCCAAACTGATTGATGAAATAGAACAATGTAGTGAGAGATCTTTAGGGAAGAAATTGGGCGCCACTAGATAAAACAAAGATAAAACCAGGTCAGTTTAGGCTCACCAAACTGAACCCATACAGGTCAGACATGCTCAAAGGGGGAACAATCTCAGAGGATCTCAGGAATAGAGTTTTGATGTTGCACATTTGTCTGGGGACAGCTATACATTCGTATAAAAAAGTTTGAGCTCCATCGGCCCACCGTGAGGCAAATCATCTACAAATGGAGAGCTTTAAGAGTGACTTAACATCTGCCTAGAAGTGGACTTCCTTCAAAAATATCCTCAAGCACCACAAGAAAAGGGATTTTTCAGGTAAAAGCCAACCCAAACATTACATCTGGAGATTTGCAGACCATTTGCCATCAGCATTCTTCACTTGGGAGAAGGTTCTGTTGGTGGTAGGCAGAGTTGCGTTTTTGCCCAAACATGGCGGTTTTGGTTATGACCAAACAGATCAATTTTGGACTTATCTGTCCACAGAATAAGACTTCAGGTATCTCCAGGTGCTCTCTGGCAAAGCTGTGACAAGCAGTTTTGTTCTTTTTTGAGAGCAGAGGCTTCTTCAGCAACCCTCCCTTGAAAGCCATGTTGACTGAGTTTTCTTCTTATTGTGGAACCATGCACATCTGTCCCAGATGTTGCAAGAGAGGTCTGCAAATCACTAGATGTAATGTGTGGGTTGGCTTTTAACTAAAAAAATACTTTTCTTGTGGCGCTTGAAGATATTTTTGAAGGAAGTCCACTTCTAGGCAGATGTTCAGTCACTCTTAAAGCTCTCCATTTGTAGATGATTTGCCTCACGGTGGACTGATGGAGCTCAAACTTTTTTTGAATTAATTTATAGCTGTCCCCAGACAAATGTGCAGCATCACAACTCTATTCCTGAGATCTTCTGAGATTTTTTACCCTTTTAGCATGTCTGACCTGTATGGGTTCAGTTTGGTGGGCCTAAACTGACCTGGTTTTATCCGTGTTTTATCTAGTGGCGCCCAATTTCTTCCATAAAGATCTCTCATTACATTGGTCTATTTCATCAATCAATTTGGCCCACCTGATTGTGTTTACCTTGCTCGATTTAAGCAATGCAGCTTAGGGTTCACAAACTTTTGCACATACAACATTTGTCAAATAATTTGTTTTATCTATTTTAACAATTGATTTCTGAAAAGGAAAATGTTGAATTGATAAACAAACATCTGTTATTTCATATAAAAAATACTGGTATTGAAAAAAATGAATTAATAATGGTTAACATAAATAAAATTCCAAAAGGCTCAAGGGGTTCACAAACTTTCGCACGACACTGTATAAAGAAATATCCATGGCCGTCTGCAGCCCGTAGCCGCAGCAGCCACTTGGCAAACCACCACGGCCACGCCCCCCTGCGTTACACTACAAAACTAATAAAAGCCCGCCGCCTCCCAGTCCCCCCCTTTGTTCAAATTATATGGAAAATTAATGACAACAAGGACGCCGGTATTAAATGAACAAAGAGGTAAGAACACCTTAATTCAAATCAGTCACTTCACTTGACATATTCAAGCTTGTTTTGCATTATGTTATTGGGCTGGTTGACACACCAACACATTTTTGTTCTAAAATGTTGTCAACATTAAAGAGGACCTATTATACTACTTTTCTAGTCTTAATTTCTTGTTTTACACTGCTATAGAGCAACCTGACACGAATCACATCACAAAAAACTACACTCAACAAAAATATAAACGCAACACTTTTGTTTTTGCTCCCATTTTTCATGAGATGGACTTAAAGATCTAAAATTCATTCCAAATACACAATATTACCATTTCTCTCAAACATTGTTCACAAATCTGTCTTTATGTGTGATAGTGAGCACTTCTGCTTTGCTGAGATAATCCATCCCACCTCACAGGTGTGCCACATCAAGATGCTGATCTGACATCATGATTAGTGCCTTAGACTGTCCACAATAAAAGGCCACCCTGAAATGTGCAGTTTTGTCTCACAGCAAAATGCCACAGATGCCACAAGCATTGAGGGAGCGTGCAATTGGCATGCTGACAGCAGGAATGTCAACCAGATCTGTTGCTTGTGCATTGAATGTTAATTTCTCCACCATAAGCCGTCTCCAAAGGCATTTCAGAGAATATGGCAGTACATCCAACCGGCCTCACAACCGCAGACCACGTGTAACCACACCAGCCCAGGACCTCCACATCCAGCAGGTTCACCTCCAAGATCGTCTGAGACCAGCCACTGAGACAGCTGCTGAAACAATTGGTTTGCATAACCAAACAATTTCTGCACAAACTGTCAGAAACCATCTCAGGGAAGCTCAACTGCATGCTTGTCGTCCTCTTCGGGGTCTTGACCTGACTCCAGCTCGTCGCCGTAACAGACTTGAGTGGGCAAATGCTCACATTCGATGGCGTCTGGCACGTTGGAGAGGTGTTCTCGTCACGGATGAATCTCGGTTTACATTGTTCAGGGCAGATGGCAGACAGCGTGTGTGGCGTCGTGTGGGTGAGCGCTTTGCTGATGTCAATGTTGTGGATCGAGTGACCCATGGTGGTGGTGGGGTTACGGTATGGGCAAGGCATCTGTTATGGACGAAGAACACAGGTGCATTTTATTGATGGCATTTTGAATGCACAGAGATACCGTGATGAGATCCTGAGGCCCATTGTTGTGCCATACATCCATGAACATCACCTCACGTTTCAGCAAGATAATGCACGGCCCCATGTTGCAAGGATCTGTACACAATTCTTGGAAGCTGAAAATGTCCCAGTTCTTGCATGGCCAGCATACTCACCGGACATGTCACCCATTGAGCATGTTTGGGATGTGCTTGACCGGCGTATACGACAGCGTGCACCACTTCCCACTAATATCCAGCAACTTCGCACAGCCATTGAAGAGGAGTGGACCAACATTCCACAGGCCACAATTGACAATCTGATACACTCTATGCGAAGAAGATGTGTTGCACTGCATGAGGCAAATCGTGGTCACACCAGATACTGGCTGGTTCTGAGTCCCCAGACCCCCAATAAAGCAAAAAAATGCACATTTCAGAGTGGCCTTTTATTGTGGACAGTCTAAGGCACACCTGTGCACTAATCATGATGTCAGATCAGCATCTTGATGTGGCACACCTGTGAGGTGGGATGGATTATCTCAGCAAAGCAGAAGTGCTCACTATCACACATTTAGACAGATTTGTGAACAATGTTTGAGAGAAATGGTAATATTGTGTATCTGGAATGAATTTTAGATCTTTAAGTCCATCTCATGAAAAATGGGAGCAAAAACAAAAGTGTTGCGTTTATATTTTTGTTGAGTGTATGTAGATTTTCGGGAAGCTCTTTCTCTTATTTTGGCGATTCAGCACATCCTGTCAACACTTGAGTGTGTGTGGTTCGGCTCCCTCCGCCTGTGCTTCGGCCATCTCCGCTACCCTCCCCCCCTCCTGCAAACCCCACTCCGTTGTGATTGGTTACCTTCCTTCCGGAACACTTTCAGTGGCGGGAAGCGCGAGCATGGACCTATAAGGGCGCGAGGCAGACGCGAAAAGGGAAGTGACAGCATTACCATACATGGAAACATCCGCGTGGTGAAGTCACAAAGTTTTATGCGACGTCACGAATTATGAAAGGGTAGACCGCTTTGAACACGTGACTTCTCGACTGGCTAGAATAGTGTTTAGTGCTCGGCACAGACACCCCAGACGGTCAGCAGGGAATACGTCGAAATGCATGTAAGTCATTATTTGATAATTTAGTATGGTTAAGCATGACTATGAATCATCATAACAACGTTTATAGGTCATAAAAGTCAAAAAGCATCATAGGTCCTCTTTAATTGAATGAATGTATTGAGTAATTAAGCTTAGAGGTTACTGTGGGGAAAATATGTTCTGAGAAGACATCAAGTGTCATAGATTTAATATAATGGTGAATTGAAATTGGATAATTGGATAACCCATACAATGTTGAATACATATAGAATAATTACCTTTATTACAGTTTAACCAAATGTTTTAACAATAGGCTACAGGAGATATTTGAAAGCACTACACATGCATTGTAGGCTATTCAATTAAATTTGTGTCAGCGAAACCTTGAATGTTCTCTTTTACTTTACATAAAAATGAATGCAGAAAAGGCACACATTGCTTCATAAAAATTCACCAGAATGCAGGAAATTAAGTGTTTAATGCTCAAAATTTTCTGGGGGGGAACCCCAGACCCCCACTTACAATATGTCCACACCCAATGTTTAATTAAAACCTGTCCTACGACTTTGCAATTCATTTGTTTATTTTAATACGATTTTTGATGTTTTATCACATTTTCCAATTGTCTTTTATTTCTGATTTATTATGAACAATATGTAAACTTGCAGGACACAAGCAAAAATGATTGGGTGGGAAAGAGGACACGGTTTTGGGTCCCTCGGCCAAAAAATCTCACTCCAAACTTTTGGTGAAACTTGGCAGCCCTGCCACTATACACTAGAAAGCTACAGTGTACAGGTTAAGCTACACAGTCACTGCATTAATAACATAAATCAACAGGCTGCTATATAACATAAAATGGCTAATATTTCTAATAAAGTCAAATGCAACTGCCCACATAATATCAGCGCTAGCTTAAAGACGAGTGAAACTCAACTGACGCACGGCACACTATTACACAGACAATGAATAACTGTCAGCTGTTAACATGCAAACACACAGCTTTAACAATAAACATGACCTAAATAAACTAACATCAGTGTCATCTCTAGACTACTTACTTTCTCTCAGTGACGCACACGGGCCGCCACACATAAAACACAGCCGAACTTTGTCGAGACACACATAAACTGACAAACAGCTCGGAACTTCACATAAACGGAGCGCGAGTCCAAACGGTTGCTCAGCAACGGGGGGACGCTGCATACAGACAGGCTGCGCTGCACGTGATCAGCAGAGCCTTTTGTACTACTCCTTTATTGAAAGCATAATAACATTTTTCATCACCTGCTGGTTTCCACACTGCAGACAGACACCGCCTGATAAACAAAGCCAAAGTCAGCTCAAAAATCATTGGACACACTGTCCGATGTGAACAGCCGACACTGAAATCAGCCCAGAGGATTTTACAGGATCAATCTCACATCATGTTTCCCGTGTTCGAGTGGCTCCCTTCAGGGCTCAGACCTCGCTGCCCATGCTGCATCACACAGAGGAGGAAAGCAACATCTGTCCCCAGGGCTGTCCTGCTCCTAAACACACATCCCTGATCCTCTTTTGTGGATAACGGTCTCTTATCCTGGGAAGCGTAGAGGACATACTTACATGAATAAATATTGCTAATAAAGAGCGTGGGTGCTCTCTAGTTGTAGCAGTAAGATAATGCAGCCTTAATATGCACTGATCGAAGTCTGTTATTCCTTTCTGCCATAACATAGTTATATTTTACAGACAATAGTAGCAGTAGTACAATTTGGGAAAGAGCCTTTTTCGCCCTCAATCTCTTCGAGTCCGTTTTAATTTAGGGCTGTGATTTCAGTTTTGTGCCAATAACTGGTGGAGATATTTTTCTGAAATAATCTTCACATTCGTAGAGATGTACTCTGAACTCACATAGTATCTGTAAAGAAAAAAAGAAGGTCATTCCCTTCCAGTCCAATGTACTAACAGCGGTCAGGCTGCTGTGTGTGTGTGTGTAATGTGTATATATACACACACACATGTATATGTATATGTATATATATATATATATGTATATGTATATATATATATATATATATATATATATGTGTGTGTGTGTGTGTGTGTGTGTATATATATATATATGTGTGTATGTATATATATATATATATATATATATATATTTATTTATTTATTTATTTCGGACAATTTCACACAATACACAATTATCTCTTTCACATCATAAATCGTAATTAGTGTTGTCCGAAGGGTGACGGAAGAAGCCTAAGGCTTATCGAGTCCCGCCCCCACTTTCATCAGATTCAAAAATCAGATTCACATTTACTGATCATAGAAAAGAAAAGAAAACAGAAAAAAAGAAAAAGTAAAAATAATGAAAAAAAATAAAAAATAAAAATAAAAAGGAAGAAAATACACAAGGATTAAGTATATATTTTTTTTTTTTTTTTTTTTTTTTGTCTGTTAAGCTGCAGTCCAATACCCAGACAATTTTCATTCTCCTTATTCATTGACGTTGCACAACTGACATGCTATCCAATTTTCTCGATGAATTTTAATTAGTCATTGTTATCCTCTCCTTCCACTGCAGCCATTTTTTCGATGTCTCCTTTGATATTAGCGATGTCTCCTTTCATGTCATCGGATTAATCCACTTGCTTCAGCTTTTAAGATCAGTTCTGCTCCGTTCTGAGTTTCTGACAATGCAGAGTTTGTTTGTGATATATATATATATATATCATATGTGTGTGTGTATTATATTTTTTTCTCTTCCCATCTTTCCCCTAGCCTGGTGCTACCAGACCATCGTACTTCATTTCATTTGTACAGAAGGTCTGGCAGTGCTGTAATTGGCAAACGTTCACTCATGGAGGCGGGTGTCTGTTAAAGTTTAAAACTATTGGATCTGCCCAGTGCCACTCTGGATTAGCCAACCAATCGCATAACGTTTGGTCGTCACGTGTGTCATGAGCCGGCTTCTGGCAACTGAAACTGGAGCGCGACTTCGACGTCATCGTTCTCAGCCACTCGCTCTGTTCGCTGATTGGACCGGCTGTGGGAAATGGGCTGTACACCCAGACTGACTACTGAAGGGAAAATAAAATTTGGCCGGAAGTAGGCGGGCGGGCGGAGCCAGGCTATCTTTCCCCTATGATGGTCCATGCAAATGTTTTTTGTGTTTATTGAATTGTCAGAGGAGCATACAGAAACATACACTTCTCATCGCTTCAGGAACATTAAATACGGTAAGCACACACAAACAAAAGCATTCTCTATACAATGATTGAAAGGCACATTCTATGACTTATTGATGAGGTACAATGCAAATGTACACCAGCACACCAGCCCGATAATCGCCGTCGTCAAAAAAAATGGAGTCGGCCGTTTCAGGAAGCTCCAGCTTCCCGTCGCTGCTAAAGAACACACCGAGACGACTGTTTATTTTCCGTACGCTCGCGGGACGTAATGTCTCCACAACAGCAGGCGGCGCTAATCTGTATTGTGGCCCGAAAAAATACGAAAGCCGGAAATGATTGGACATCTCTCTAGAGCATAAACATAGATAGAAATACGTATTTATATTTATGGACCATAAGAGCACAATTTTTAGCAGAGAGTGTCGAGCATGGTGTCGAGCAGTCAACAAGGGTTGATGCATGTGAGTACTCTCAAAACGAAACGAACAAACACATTAAAACGATGGCTAGCTGTTGTTAGCTGTTTGTGCTACCCGCCTCACTTCCGGGCTTCACTGATTCGCTAGCCCTCCACCAATCAAATTGCTCCAAATGAAAGACGGTCGGCCGCCGATTGAACATGTTCAATCGGCGGCCGACAGGCTCAAAACAAGCCCGACGACCTCTACGTCGGCCGACGTCACGGCACACACCAAACAGATTCGTCTTTTTTTTTGACGACGGCGATTATCGGGCTGGTGTGTCCTGGCCTTTAAACTGTGTTCATCAATACAAAAGAAATGGGAATGCAATGAAACCTTTTTGAATATCCCACAGCTTAAACCAGTAGGCTGTAAACAAATACACGTGTGCATTTACATTCACAGTTATAACCTAAACTAAGCCGGCATAATATAAATAAAACCAAATAAAAGAGTCCTTTATAAAACCCCCCGTTGCAGGCCTGTTTTGTAGAAAGGAATCCTCTTCGCTCCTCTGAGCTAAAGAAACACTCTACTCACTCACGTCCAGGAGGACAGCAATGACTGTCCGTGAACGTCAAAGGAAGGAAAAGGAAAAAGGGCGCTCCTCGCGAGCTTGCTTCTCGGTTCCTCTTCGCCAGAGGAAGGTGAGCAGGCCCACGTGGCTACACCCGCTATCTGGCCGGCGATCCTCGGGAAATCCGGTTGCTCCGTTAGCTGGGTTAGCTAACGGCTACTGCTTCTCAGCTAGCTGGGCTAACTAACTGATACTCGTCGACTTGTTACCTTGAACTGGTGAAGCTTTCATCAACGTCCGTGCTGGCAGTTACGTCCACATGCACCAGTGACACTTATAGCTGATATGCCATCAACTTTTAACAACAAGAAGATAACTAGGCTAAATAGAAAACGTGTGCTACCTTTTCCTAAGCCCGCCCCCCCCCCCCAAATCTCCGAGTAACCCCTGACTGCAGTTCGCAGATCGAGGAGGAGCTTAAATTTTGCTTAAATGTGGGCAGGGCTTAACATTTAACCCTGCTCGAAGAATGTGCGATGCATCATGCACGTAATCCGTGACTGTAGGTTGTGAGCCAGCGGGGAGTTCTGAATGAAGTGTGGCCGACGAGTCACTGTTGGCGGGTCTGGGTTGAGGCCGTAGGCCCTACATTTTTAACCAAATAGTAGCCTATTTCTGTGTGTGAGATTGGGTGTGTGTCTCCCTTTTCTAACCTCTCCCTATCACCTTACCCTAACCACCGAGCTGTGATGCCTGAACATAATCGCCAATTTCAGGAAAACATAGGGCTATGGTGGGACCAACAGGCTGTGGGAACATATTGATGACCCCGACCAACACCGACAACCGAGTCACGGTTGGCGGGGCTGGGTTGAGGAGTAATGCCAGGAGCCGGAGGTTGTGAAACAGCGGGGGCGTTCTGGATGAAGTGTGGCCGACCAAGAGTCACTGTTAGCGGCGTGAGTTGAGGCGTACGGCCGGGAGCCTGAGGTTGTGAAACAGCGGGGCATTCTGGATTCAGGTTGCGTTCCGAATCGCATACTCTTTTCTTTTTTCTATTCTACATACTACATCCGACGATAAAAAGAATCTAGTTAGGATGCAGTAGGCATACTATTGGGACATACTTTACTCTCTTATTTCATCATAACATTGCGCCTTGATCTTGCCTTTTGCTTTTATATCCGTCGCATCCCCGTTTGTTTTCATATGGAGGCTTCGTCGATGTGACGTCACTTCACGTGCGCACTTGATTGTGGGTCAGAATCGCCCAAATAGGATGCAGTTTTCAACACTAACAATCTTGGCCGCATGAAGTAAGACATCCGGGTACTTCTAACCATCCGAAATCTGGCCACAAGAATCGGGACATCCTAAATCTTTTTTCTACATACTATATAGTAGAAAGTATGCGATTCGGAACGCAACCTAAGTTTGGCCGACCAAGAGTCACTCTTAGCGGCGCTGGGTTCAGGCACACGGACGGGGGCCGGCCTGGAAGTGGCGAATGAGCTTGGCGTTATGGATGTGGCCGAGTTAGAGTGAGTGATAGTGGGTCTGGGGGTCCTCACAGTGTCCCCTTGAAAAACATACTTTTAACAATGAAATTAGCATATATTAGGCTATATAGTAATATTAAACCTACATATATAATATGTATATAGATATAGGCCTATCAAATATAATATTATCGTTATATTCTACACAACAATGTGCTGCCGGATCTGCGCCACCAGATGGCGCCCCGAGTTAGCTCGCAGATCGAGGAGGAGCTTAAATTTTGCTTAAACGTTTAAACCTAAATTTAAGCTCCTCCTCGGTCTGCTAGCTGCAGCCAGGGGCACTTGAAATCTCTGAGTTAATGCCGTCTTCTTTTCTCTCTCCTTTCCCTTTATTCCCATACCAACGCACAAACATATCACTGTGCCCCCTGGCGGCTGGATGACTACATTACAGGTAAGTAAACAAAGGATATATACAACATGTATGAATAATTAAATAACTTTTACAATATTTCAAATAACAATGAACTCTTATTTCAACCGGGTTACACAAAGATTGAAGACATTACCTAAGAAATATGGTCCCAGCTCTATCATACTATACTCAATCATGATCTTCATTACGTGTTGTGCACGTTGTAGCCTACTGCTCATTCATTCAGATTTTCCAAAAGAAGAATTCTTCTTTCAACATGTACAAATTGTAGATACAATACCTTATTGTAGCTTATACATTACATGAATCGGGAATAAGCTTTTGGCATTCTGGCACTCAAAATAAAAACAGCGAGTACTGTGGGGTAAAAATAGAAATGTGAAAACCACAATGTTAAAATCCAATCCTTTACCCATAATTGAAACACATCGTTATCCGACAAATGGACCAAAGGCAGCACTTAATAAGGTTTGTGTTGCCACTTAAGGGCACCATTACACCACAAGCAAAACATCACACCCAGAAAATAATAATATACATAGATAAATATAAGTAAATGTTCATGAACAGTGTGTGTCCTTATCTAATGATGATGGCTGAAGGGAGGTGACAGCTTCCACTGCATTATGTACTCTGCGTTACTTAAATGAAGCATGCTAGTGTGTGTGTGTGTAGCTCTTGGCCACACACTCATGCTTGTAGGGCTGGCTTCGAATACTCGTTGGATTTTCAGAGCGAGTATTCGAATACTCGTTCTAAACAACCACACCATCAAAACCAACATTAATTAAAACTGCGAGCAGTGATTACTGGGCCCTCACACTACCGCGCTGGACTCGGTCCTCCGGCCGACCGCTCAAAGCCGCGTGAGAGAGCGCCGCTGTCTCCTCTTTGCTATCATTGTCTCTAGACCTCCAAGAGCAGCTTTGAGATTGTTATGAGCATCTGCAGGGGTGTAAAGTAGCGAATTACATTTACTTGCGTTCCTGTAATTGAGTAGTTTTTTCGTGTACTTGTAATTTTTTAAGTGATTTTTAAAACCTATACTTTTACTTTTACTTTGAGTATGTGTAACCGGGTGGTACAGTTAATATCTTTATGAATATAACACTTTCAATTGCAGTACCTGGGAATGGGATTGCGGGTGGTTTGCAACGGGTAGTGTGGCCGTCTGGTCACAGGGTGGCAGTATTGAGTCTTACTATATAGTGCTGCGCCCAATGCATCCTGGCCCCTTCTTCCGTTGTTTACCTCTGGACAGCGTTGGTCTTTTCCGTGAAGACGAGGTATATCTCCATTGTTTGCGTTTATAGAGTGGCTTATGGACATATGCTGCCGGTTGTTGCTGTATGGAACAGTTTTATAGCGATACCAGTGAGTATTTGTGTTGGATGGCCGTGTTTGTTTAGGATGTCTGGGGATTTTCGGTGCCAGTCGCCAAACGTGGGCGTTCGTTTGCAATGAGATGTATGGCACCACGCGGTGTGTTTGTGAATCACAGTGTCGCTTAACAGTGTCTATCTTTTAGAGATAACGACTCGGGGAAATAAGTCCGCTGGAAACTTCGGGAAGGGCTTGCCTTAGTTCAAGTTGCTGAAATGTAAGTGTTATTCAATGTGTATAATATATGTATGAGTCATTTACTGTTTACATTATTAAATGACCTGTTGATGTTTATGGTGGCGAAATGTGTATGTAACATGTTATTTTACATTACCTGTTTACAGTCATGCCACTGCCGTATTTTATAGGATAGGATTGTATAGAATAGTATTTTATAGGCTAGTATCTATATTGGTATTTACTTTATTCATTTATTTTATAATTCGGTCTCCTGTTTGAAATTGAAGTGCAACTGTTGAGCACTAAAGGATAACGAAAGTCTGTTAAATTGAATTATTACACTCTGTCACAATAATTGAAATAACGTGTTCTATAATAAATTAATGCTACAAAAACCCCGAATTCATTGTGTCCTGTGTGGCATCAAATTCCACGGGCTACATATGTTTATTGTGAAGTATTGTACTTCGCTACATTTTATATCACCTGCGTTACTGAGTAAAAACATAGATAGGGAAAGGAGAGAAAAGAAAAGAAATATCGCGGGGGGCTTTTATTTTTACGGCACAATACCGGAAACTAACACAGTGAATGATCGACAGGAGGAGTTAACACATTGCGACTACATGATAACAACAAACATTGCTTCCCTCTATCATTAAAACATAATAATCCTAGTTAAACTATCATTGTATCGCACGTGAAGACGTGAAGGCTTTTAAATGCAGCAAACCAGCCGTGCGATCGGCCCCTCCCTCACCTGATAGTTTAGCTTTCAGTTTCAAAGTAGGATGGAGACGGTGCGTGTTGCCGGGAGCTTTGAAAAACTTCCAGAAGACGGCAGAAAGGCAGCCTTTGGTCGAGAAGAAAGGTAAAACGAATAGACTAAAATAATGTGCAAGATATGTTACGCGCGGACACGCGAGTCAGATGACATACGCGACCGTGAGAGAGAGAAAAAAAGCCATATGCGACCCAGCTGCACCTCAAAACATCACGACCAATTAGTTTACTCACTTTAAATTGAATCCTAGTGGTCTATGACCAAGCAATAAAGAAATAAAAAACACAGGAAGTTTAAAGCTCCTTGACTCTTGCCACCACAACAGTCATCAATTAAGAACACTGTAGCCTACAATGCAACTTGCTTATCCAGCCAGCTCCATGAGATAAATAAAATATGCCCTCACATTCCTGCTAGCAAAAGACGTGCCCTATCAACAACATTTGCAACGGTTTATTTTGATTTTGACACTTATTTAATTTAATTATTAAAAATATGTTTTTCTTAGGCTATTTGCATTTTCCTTGTTTTCAGTTCAATTAGGAGGCTACGTTTAAAGTCATGGTTTCAATTGTTAAATAAGTGCATGTTGCAGTTCTTAAATCAATGAATAATTGTCTATAATAATTGTGATTACACAATGTCAATCATGATCATGATTTGTAAAAATCGAGCAGCCTAACCTTGCACTGTCCATGGTTTAGATCAATTATACACAATTACATTGTTAGAACTGCAGCTGCAGTCTGTTTAGGTCTGTAGACCGGTTAAATTCCCACATTAACAGCCTATTTGCTCCATATTTGCTAAAGTGTAATGACACAGTATACATCCATACATGTGTGGTGACATGATTTGTTTAATTTGTGCACTTTCATTTGTAAAAGTGTTGCATTAATTAAACAAAACTAGTTTGTTTATATATATATATATATATATATATAATGCCCTACACTGAAGAGACCCCTGCCCCCTCCCGCTGTTAAAAAGTAACTAGTAACTTGTACTTTAAGTACATTTTAAATCAGCTACTTTTTAACTTTTACTTCAGTAGATTTTTAGACCAGTACTTTTACTTAAGTAAAATTTCATCCAAGTAATCATACTTTTACTTGAGTAGATTATGTTTGTACTCTTTCCACCTCTGAGCATCTGTATGACCAACATGCGATAGTTATTTGACTTAGTAGGTTAAAATGTTTTTGCTATAACTTAACTGTACACGGTTTGATCATCTCAAAACTTGATATTAATGAAACCCAAGGTTTGATGAAGCTCACACACTACAGCTGGGAACACACCACACGGCCCCCTGCGGCGGTTGGCCGCGTGAATGCACGAGGCTCGCCGCTTGGTCATATTGGGCCATATTCGCCGCGGCCGCCGGCCATGTACTCCTGACGCCGATGCCGATATCAGACCCGGTGCAACAACAACAATAACATTAACAGCAATTCAGCAACATACTAAACACATTAAGACCAGCAGTGTGTGCTCAGCGGCAAACATAAAGGCAGACATCAGCCTACCTGAAAGTGAAAGTGTTCCGGGTCTGGCGGAGGACAACACCGGTGCTTCGCTGTACTATATTGGAATTCCACACGGACACTGCCGTCAAGTTTGGGTTTATATTATCCTCCGGAACAGCACACAGCTGGGTGAGTTTCACTATGCTAACCGGCGCTACCTTGGCTAAAGTACAACCAACAGCTACAGATGCAAAATACACATATTTGCAGAATGTATAGGAAGTCCAATGTCCTCACTCCACACGCCCACCTCGTCTTGCAGACCACCGGGCAATCTCAACGCTGATTGGCTATCTTGGCGCGGCGACGCCAAAAAGATAAATATTTTCATCTTCTGCGTTCACCTCATATGTTGGCCGCGCCGCAAATGGTAGCGCCTTCGATGAGGCGCGGCTACGCGCCGCTCAACTGGCCGCCGAATTCTTGGGTGGAATCGTGGCCACGCGCTAGTACATTGGCTTTGTATGTAATCTCGCCGCGCGGCCAGTGCGGTGTGTTCGCGGCTTAATAATCAGAAAAATTTAAAGCTCCACCTGCTGGGTCAAGTAAATATTACATCTATCTTTTCTCTTCCCTCATGTTGGTTTGTAATAACTTTATGTGTTTCCAGCTCCCGTTTAGATAATAATGTGTGCATCATAACCAAAGTGCAGCACATGTGGGTTTTCTATCAAGACAATGTTTGAGTTTAGTAGGCTATTATTGGGGTTTTCCCTCTAAGTAATGTTGATGTTCCACCACCATGCTAGGCAGGTGAATACTTGGTGTGTCTTTGGTTTGTTATAAAAAGAAAACTGCGCATTCTGTTGTTTTTAATGGAAGGAGAGAAGAAGACAAAAATTGTCCTCCAGTAGATCAATTGTGTTTTGTTCTAATAATGTTCAACTATACATCTTATCCCCGTTAAGGTTTCACTGAGAACATACCATGGTGTCTGGTTAGCTACTGCTTAAATCTATGACTGTGTAGCGGGTACAGGTGGTTCAGATTAATTCAGCTATTAGAAATTAATCTGAAGATTAATAATACTTTAATGATTTATTAAAGTTCAAAAGGGTCACCACCATTCATTCAAGAATGGAAAAGTAATAGCAAATTGTCTCGTTTAATCAATGATTTATTCTCAAATGTTGATTAGTTTAATGTTCAGTTAAATAAATCAATATTAATAAATCCTAGTCTCAATGATCATTTCCTTAAAATAATGTAATCAAGTAATTACTATTATGAATTTGGTAATATGATCTTAACACTGAAGGCTACAGAATCTTTCACTTGTTGATTGTTGACACTCCAATAATATCCACACAAATAAATCACAAACACTTCTGGTTACAATATAAGAACATTTATTTTAACCACAATGAAACTTAAGGTAACATCCGGGTGAAGCGAAGTAGGAAAAAAAGGGACGGGGGAGTTCCCACGTGACTTATGACTCGAGGGGTGAGTCAGACCCAGGCATGCAAACTCATAAGCCATGAAAAAGGTGAGAAGTCCGAAAACAAACACCGGTAGGGGGGTCTAAGGGCATCCCCCCCAGAAGATTTTTTTTGTGATTTGAACATTTAAGAGAAGCAATTTGGTGTATTCTGGTGAAGAGAATTAAGGACAAAAAAAACTTTGTCAGATGAATAGTAAAATGAGCAAAACAAATTAGTCAGCCAACCTTCTTGACGTTTACAATACAAAGTGTGTAGGTAGCCTATTTACCAAGAAAAATTTTAAAAACAGCTTAGAAAAACAGTTAAAAATGCTGGCAAAACCAGCTTTAAATAAGACAGAAAATAACATGGAGCCTCAAATCAATCACACCAAATTCCCTTACAATAAACTAACTATCTATATTGTGGCAAACAGGATTTGCCTCATCTTTGTTACACAACCATCAATATAACACATAAGAATACACTCTGTCACCATAGTTAATCTTGTGTTCGCACGCACGCACACCCACACACACACCTCAGTCGTGCGCAGGAACATAATGGTGCAAAATGGGAGTGTGTTGTTTCGGCGCTGATCTGCTATAATCACTACATTCACCTCATGTGTGTCGGCCAGAACACCACGCACCATTCAAAAACCGTGAAAACAGCAATAGACAAAAGCACATTGTTAACTTGAGGTGACACGTTAATCTGCAGTGACAATCCGCCAACCGCGGCTGTTAATCAGCGCGAGCATAAAGCAATGCAAATGGCTGTAAAACAACGGTTGGCAAACTCCGTGAATTTATTTAAAAAGTGATTCACATAAACCGAGTAGGCACTAGGGTTGCCACCTTGGATTTAGGAAAAAAAGGGACACCTGATGTTTGGGGCGGAGGGCTCGGCCATTATTAGGCTACCAGTTCAGACTGACCAGGATAATGACCTATAATAACCATAAACACCTACAGTGCTTTTTACAGTAGGATATATAAGGAGACCTGGTCATGGTTTGTGAGACCAATATGGTTTAAGAGACCGGTTTACATGTAACACACACACAAACCTGGTCATGGTTTGTGAGACCAACATGGTTTATGAGACCGGTTTACATGTAACACACACACACAAACCTGGTCATGGTTTGTGAGACCAATATGGTTTAAGAGACCGGTTTACATGTAACACACGCACAAACCTGGTCATGGTTTGTGAGACCAATGTGGTTTAAGAGACCGGTTTACATGTAACACACACACACACAAACCTGGTCATGGTTTGTGAGACCAATATGGTTTAAGAGACCGGTTTACATGTAACACACACACACACAAACCTGGTCATGGTTTGTGAGACCAATATGGTTTAAGAGACCGGTTTACATGTAACACACACAAACCTGGTCATGGTTTGTAGACCAATATGGTTTAAGAGACCGGTTTACATGTAACACACACACACACACAAACCTGGTCATGGTTTGTGAGACCAATATGGTTTAAGAGACCGGTTTACATGTAACACACACACAAACCTGGTCATGGTTTGTGAGACCAACATGGTTTATGAGACCGGTTTACATGTAACACACACACACAAACCTGGTCATGGTTTGTGAGACCAATATGGTTTAAGAGACCGGTTTACATGTAACACACACACACAAACCTGGTCATGGTTTGTGAGACCAATATGGTTTAAGAGACCGGTTTACATGTAACACACACACAAACCTGGTCATGGTTTGTGAGACCAACATGGTTTATGAGACCGGTTTACATGTAACACACACACAAACCTGGTCATGGTTTGTGAGACCAATATGGTTTAAGAGACCGGTTTACACACAACACACACACACACAAACCTGGTCATGGTTTAGGAGGACCGATAAACATTATAAGACCGGTTTACACCTAACACACACACACAAACCTGGTCATGGTATAGGAGGACCGATAAACATTACAAGACCGGTTTACACACAACACACACACACAAACCTGGGGGGTATACTACGAAACAAACTCAACAGAGCCCGGCTCTCTTTTTTTGATCTGGTTCAACATAACACATACCCTCGCTCAGAGCTAACCGGCATCACGAAGGCAGTTATCAACCTCTTATGTTGAACGAGGGTTTCAGCTTCAGGCTCTGTGCGCGTCCCCATGAGAGGGGGCGTTTGGCCGTCATTTGACTCTGTTTCCGCACTGACTGGACTGATCTTGTGCCGCTAACTTTACACTAACGGACTGATTGCGAGCAGCTGACTTCGCTGACTTCACAAGAGTTTGTCATTCTGAATTATCACAGAACAGCAGAAAACAGAGAGCCGAAAAAAACTCTTACTGCAAATAAGGAGAGAGTGGAATGTTGTCAGAAAATTGGGCTACTCAATTGATTAATTTATTTTACAGATCGTTCTCGCAGTGCGTAACGTGACATTATAAAGCAATTAAAGGTTGAACTCTGATTTAAACAGTACACCATTTAGCCTAGTTGAATGATAATCCTACACTTAATAATCTGATTTAAGTCTGACACTGTCCCCTAATGAATAGCATAGCCTATGTGGAAAACTTTGATTTAGGCTAATAGCCCTTTATTTGCATCTTATAAATACCATTAAAATAAATAGCCTAGATACAAAACCTGTAGTCTGTATTTTCCGGACAAATATGAATCTACTGTGAGAAGCTTAACCTGCGAGTCTGCAGCGATGTCCGAACTGTGACAGCTGTCACCTGTCACGTCCCAACTGTAATCGCTACTGATGAAAAGAAAGAAGCCTACAGTGAAATAATGTTGCAACCTGTGATTTTATAGAACGCTTCATTAAGAGCCAGTGTGTGTAGATCGCCAGGTAAAATCATTTGAGGTGAGAGCATAGAGTGGCGCTGCATAGGTCTAGGCTATTTTAAATTTTCTGCATCAATAACTATGCATGTGGCAAAAAGCCGCAGCGCGATGTTACAATTCACTCTAATGTAAGCCTTATGCCACGGCCTCGTTTTGTTCATTTACTTACTGATCAATAAGTTTACTGATTTAACTTTTACTCAGTGAGAAGTATCGCTCAGACAATATAGTCAGGTCCGCGGGATTTCAAAATGTGTAGTTTCCTTAAAGGGCAGCGCTCTAAGAGCCGAACTTAAACTCAAACTCTGCAACAAAAACTGGTCTGGGCAGGTTAGCCGTGCAGCCTCTGTTACCACGGTGATCTAGCCAGGTAAAAAGAGAGCCACCTTTCGTGATACTGAAAATGCTGGCTTTAGACCGCTTTAGACTCAACAGACCTCGCTCAGCCCTTAATCTCGCTTCGTAGTATACCCCCCTGGTCATGGTATAGGAGGACCGATAAACATTACAAGGCCGGTTAAAGCTGTCATCATGCTCAACATGAGGCCATAGACTAACTATGCACAAGCACCCCGTGAAATCTCGTTAAGCCACAATAGCGGGCCACTTTTATGAATAGAAATATGTAAAACTGCACCTACATTTAATCAGGTTTGAAAATGTTCATATTAAACTGGGCAAACAGTTGCTTTTACATACAAATCCAACAAATATAAATTAACACTGAAACCAATTTGGAGCGAAGATTCTGGCCATATATGTATCTCTTTGACCAGGCTAAATGTAAAGGATAAACTTATTCTGTTGCCTGATTGGCTCAGTCAGCTGTCACTCCGATCTGAAATCAAGGTGTTTAACAGTTATTCCAGTTATTCTTCTGTGTAATGCTTTATTTTATGAGCCTGTTTTAAGGTACCACATTTAAACTAGCAAGGCATTGTGGGAAAATCGACCGTCTTTTCCATTTTTACATCAGTAAATTTGTGTTCGATCTCTGGGTCTACTTCTGAAAGCTGTGGGCTGGCACTTAACAGAATTACTTACACCTGGCTTGACAAAGTGGCTCCTTTTCATCCTGGATTGGTGTTTATTCAACTGACTAATCCAAAGTGCCCAGACTAGACTTTGTCAAGGCTGGCTTTATCAATCATCCTGGATATCTTAATTCCACTTTTATGCAATAGGCCCCAGGACATGGTATAGGAGGACTGATAGACCTTACAAGGCCTGTTTACAAATAACACACAAACACAAACCAGGGGCCTATTGCATAAAAGTGGAATAAAGACATCCAGGATGATTGATAAAGCCAGCCTTGACAAAGCCTAGCCTGGGCAATTAGAATTAATTGGTTGCATAAACGCCAATCCAGGATGAAACGGGGCCGCTTTGTCAAGCCAGGTGTAAGTAATTCTGTTAAGTGCCAGCCCACAGCTCTCTTAAATAGACCGCGGGTTCGAGCACAGATTCACCGATGCAGAAATGGAGAAGGTGCGAGCGTGTTATTTCTCTGCAACCGAGCAGCAGTTGCTCATGACAGTTTACGAGGAGGTAAAGCACATTATTTGTAAAAAGGGCAATACAGCCGCTGTGATAAAAAGCAGGGAATCTGGCTGGCAAGCTATTGCGGACCGACTGAATGCGTAAGTAGTCCAAATATAATAACCGCTACTCCAAATATAATAACCGCTACTCCACTAAATAAGCTATAATTCTAAATAAAAGTTAATTTGTTATTTTTTTCATTTAAAAGGTGTAACCTATATGTAACCTACAAAATTCAGGTGTTGAATTGCCATTGTAAATGTGCCAATAATTGCAAATAGCCAGAATATACCAAACACATATGTTCAACTTTCTCTCTGCAAATATTCAGAACCAACATGACTGGACAAAAAAGGACCTGGCAACAAATTAAGGTCAAATATAAGAATATTTTGCAGGCTGGTAAGTGTTTTATTTGTATCATACCAATATACAGTAATGGTAGGCCTACTGGTATGAATACATTAAGTGCTGTCTGCTCACTCTTTTTTTAGCAGTAAAAAAAAAGGCTCATAAGTCCGGAACGGGGGGTGGCCCCTCCAAAGAGGAATTTACACCAGCGGAGGAGCTGGCCCTCGCCTTAAACAAAGGGAGGCCAGTAATGGAGGGGATCCTCGGGGGGACATCCACAGACTCTGTCCCACCTACAGCCACTGCCTCCTTTTTAGAAGGTAGGCTACATAATTCCACTGCTGTGCATGGAATACAATCAACCATTTGTATGTGAACTGTCCAACTCTGGCTTGCCTTGCAGTGTCTGGCAACACAATTTTTCTTTTGGAGCCACCCCATGATGATGCAGTGAGTACAAATCAGTAAAGGCATAAGCTTGGCACATTGATTCTATCAATAAATGTTTTATTGAATTTGATAGGGGGAAGGCCCTTCTGCTAGAGCAGATGAGGAGGAGACTGTGTCCGTAGACTCCAGAAGGCTTGAGGTATCATGCCAATCTTGTAGGAAACTTAATTCCATAACGGCCAAGATGTCATTGATGATGCAGTGGTAATGGACATTTTTTTTTTGTAACAGGACCCAGAAGATGTACAGCCTGAGAGGCAGTCGGTCAACATAGTGAGTATTGCCTAATGGAAATCCAAATTATGCACAATTCCTTTGCTAATTCACAGGTGTTTTTACAGAATTCACAAACTGTCAGGGAGCTGTATACAGCCCATTTAAAAAGGCAAATGGAGCTGGCTGATATTAAAGTCAGGGTGAATGAGAAGAAGCTGCAGGATCTGGAGCTGGATGGGGAAATTAAAAGAAAGAAATTAAGGAAACTGGACCTGGAGATTCTGAAACTTGAACGAGAGGTAAGTTTGCCTGTTTCAGTGCACACTTGAAGCATGACTTTATCATAATGTATTATTACCGTTTTCTTTCTCTTCCCCCAAGCTCAAGCCTACAAGATGACCCCATTTATTTTTTTTTGCACTGTCTTTGTATGATTTTTTTATTTTTTCACTCAGGTCCCAGCTTCTCATTGATTTTAGTTTCTGAATCATTTTGTTTTATGAATATGACAAATAAACTTCAAGTTTACATTGAGAAGTAAAACACATTGTTTCTGTTTATTTCATATTCAGTAGACAACATTCAGTGCACTAGACAATTTGTGCAGTAATGAGAGGAAATAAGTTAAGAAACCCAATGCCAACTTAACACATGGAAGAGTGATAAACTGTTAAGGGAAACTCAGTGGGCAAACTGAGGTACTGAATGATTTCATACCCTGAAACCATAACTGCAAAATACCAATTACTACACACTTGAAGTGAGAACTAAAGCTGCAGTGTCTTTGAAACTATTATTATTAGTATTAGTGCATATAAGGGTTGGTGATTAAATACCAGTTGACACAATGTTCTGATTTTCAGATAATTTATTGATTGCAAACAAGAGCAATCATCTGCGTTTCACAGACAGGAAAGTAAAGTCTCTGCTCCGTATTAATAGGATTACACATTTGTTAAACTGCCTTGACAGCAGTCAGGATAAAACAAAATACCTGTGGCGTTCTTCAATAAGAAGCAATGGTCAAATAAAAAAAAATATTCCTTTTGTTGGGCAAAAAATGTAGGCAGAATAGCTGCTCAAATGGCATGGTCGACCAAAAAAAATCAACTGAAATAATTAAGAATGTACTGCTCTCTAACGAGTCTTCCATTTGGGTTATCGGGGTATAGCCCAGCATTATCCCAGTTCTCCAACCTGACAATTGGAGCCCTTTCCTTCCTTATGCAGGCGATGTTGTGCAGGACGGCGTAAGAAAGGGTCACGTCACATGCGCGGTCTGGTGTGACCCTCAGGTGGCGCAGGCACTGAAAACGCGCCTTCAACAGACCAAATGTCATTTCTATCCGGGCCCTGGTTCTTGCATGGGCAAGATTGTAGGCATGCTGGGCCGCTGTCTGAGGGTCAGCCAGAGGTGTCAGGAGGAACGTTTCACACGCATAGCCCTTGTCACCCAGCAACAATCCGGATATTTCACCTGCGATTATAAATTGTAATAGTTAAAACTAAATGATTAGCAGAGTAGCTGATACTTGTGAGACACTAATGATGTTAAGGTCCTTATCAATAAAATGTGTGGCTTTGCCTACCTTGCATTAATCGCTGCTGGACTGTGCTGGCACGAAATATTCGGGAATCATGGACCGAACCGGGCCACTTCGCGACTACATTTGTTATAATGTAGTCAGCATCACAGATCATCTGAAATTATAAGATGTTAGGCTACCTGTTAAGTATAAAATTATCCGAATTAATGTAGGCCTACTTGACATTAACCATAAGTCATTCTTACCTGAACATTGATGCTGTGGAAAGATTTTCGGTTCACGTAGTCTCCCTCATGTGCCCCTGAGGGGCGTTTGATCCGCACATGGGTGCAGTCCAGCACCCCAATGACATTGGGGAAAGCTGCAGCACAAACAAATTAGTTATCCCGCTGCCACTGTTTTAATTGAACATAGTAAATTTTATTTTAAAACATAATTTGAATTTTTTTAAATAGTTTTTACCGGCTATCCTGTAGAAATCCTCTTTAATGAAGCAACCCCTTCTGTGTCCAGGGAATGTAATGAAGAGGTGGGAGATTGCCTTTAATGCCAGGTAAACCTTTCGAATTGTGCGGCAAATCGTTGCTTTATTGAGCTGTTCTGCATCCCCCATAGTGTACAGAAAGGTGCCACTGGCAAAGTATCGAAGGGCAACACAAACCATCTGTGGTACTGTGAGTGCGTGGTTTCGAGCTGTGCTGTTCTGGATTCGGGGGCCAAGCAACCTGCAGAGATAGCGAATCCCATCGCCCGAGAATCTGTATCTCTCATGAAGGAAGTCATCAGGCATGGCCAGGGGGTCAGACCTGTCCCTGAAAACTCTTTCTCGTTGAAAGGCCCTTCTAATGATGCCCGCTTCTTCGTCTTGGACGTCATTTAGAAAAGGGCACGCCATTGTGAAAGACGTAACACATCCTGGGTGGGACCCTTATATAGTGCCCTCATCACTGACTTAATCTAAACCACATTTGCAACTTCATCGGCCATTAATAGTCATTTTAGCTATTATATATAGACTGCATAGTCTATTTCTCAAGCCTCTGACAGCAATATGAAACAACTCACATACATTACTTTTATTTATTAGTCCTATTATAATTCATATTATAGCCTATGCCTATTATTTAATTAACCTGTATAATTATAAAGCCTTCCGTTGAAATAAATATAATAATTTAATTAAATTAAATTAAATTGAATGACGTGTAGACTATGTGGTAGGCCTACTTTAAACAAAAAATACACTGAAGATCGTGGAATAACTTTTAAACAAGTTGATTTCAGATCGGAGTGACAGCTTACTGAGCCAGCCAGGCAACAGAATAAGTTTATCCTCTGCGTTTAGCCTGGTCCCGACCAGGCTAAACGTAAAGGATACATCTCCAGGGTAACTTATGTCCCTCTATGGTCCCTCCGCTTTTATGCAACCGGATCATGGCTAACGCAAGCCAGGATAACCGAAAAATCCTAGGTTAATCCCTTATCCTAGTTTTATGCAATAGGCCCCAGGTCATGTTATAGGAGGACTGAGACCTTACAAGGCCTGTTTACTAAAACAACAAACAGGTTAATCAAACATTTTAAGAACGTTGTGATAAAACTCTAATACTTAACTAGGATTGCAAAGGGGTGGAAAGTTGAAACTTTCGCTCGGGATATTCAAAATTGGAAATGATAGGAATTAACTAAATGGTGGTAATTTCATATCCAAACATAAATCTAAACATTTAAACACTATGTTGTCATTGGCAGACATCCATGCAAAATAATACAATTAAAAAACATTACATTTGAACAGATTTATTTGTAAGAATATCAAGTTTTGATTATTTTATGAACAATCAATAATTTCCCTGAACAACAAAAAGATGAATGTTGAGTAAAATATAACACATCTTTCTGACCAAAAACTAATAAATAAAGTCAAATGCCACCCATGTGATGGAGGAATGCACAGAGCATGTAGGCGGCATGGCCTCAGTACCCCTGCAGTAGAATGTGTGCTATGTGCAATTTGCCAAGTGTAATTGCATGAAATCTGGTTGTTTTAGTCAAGATTATGCTAAAATATATTGTCCCCAACTATATTTAAAATCACAGTTTAAGCCTCTGTAAACCTGGTCTAGTAAAAATCAATATATGATATCAAATTGGGTGTCTCAATAAACTTTAAAAAAAATCTGATTAAAAATGAAATGTTCATGAATATTTTAAAGGGGACATATTATAAAAAAACAAACATTGTCGGTGTTTGGGCACACTGTTTAGGTTATTGGCGTCCCTACCAGCACACACAAGCTTCAAAAAGACAAATAGGTCAGTTTCTTCTGGGACACTTATTTCGAAAAAGGGGGGATTTGAAGGTTTCTTCCAAAAAACACCGACTGATGACGAAATCGGTCGGTTTTCATTATCATAAATACTCCCACGGGAAAGCTCACCAGAAACTCGGCAGTTGATTGGCAAATCAAGACGCCCCGTTGGTAACCACACACACCTGGCTGAGCCTCCACTTGCTCCTGCAACAACAGAGGAGAAGCAAGCTGCAGTGTGAGCTCAACCTCAAGTTACCATCACACCCCAGCCTCGAAGCACACTAGGGCTAAATGGATTTACTTCATTTTTTGTTAGGCTATCTCCAGCAAAGGTTTGCAATCTGTTAGCGTGATCAAAGCCTTTTTACTGGAGTGTGGAGGAGACTGTGCCAGGAAGACTGAGAGACACCATCCGTCCGAAATGTAAGTAGTCCTATTTTAAAAATAATTCTGTCCGTTTGTTAGTTCAATGTCTGTAATGTGCTTTATTTTATCCCTCCTATAATAACCAACACCGACTGAAATGAGAGAATGCGGGTTTAGTCGTTAGCATTAGCGCCTGCTAGCTTTACCGTTAGCTTTATGCTAACGGTTAGAGCTGTGAGTCTTTTGCAGTGACTGTTATTTGGCTCTTTTGTGAGCTCACGTTAGTCCTGCCGTGACAGCCCCTGAGTGAAAAACAGACGGTGAAACTGTAGGGTGTGTTGGAAACTGAAGAGTATTTTTTTAATAGCTTCATCCTGCTACCTGCTAGCTGTCTGATTGTATAGCTCAAGTACACAACGACGCTGAAGCTGGCAGCTGATTCGCAGCAGCCGATTCGGCAGTTAAGGAAAAGTTAAGGGATTCTTAAGGAGCTGCGGAGCGACTGATTCTCCGTTGTTTAACATCCTAAATCGCCGCGGTAAAGCCACATTAATTAGTCTAGATTATCTAAGAGAGTCTAACCATTCTTTAAAAACAGTTTACAATTGATGTAACCTTTATTAAGCTTGTTTAAAAGAAAGAGAGGGGAGATTTCACTGCTTTTTTTGCATCTGGACCACATTAGAACTGGTCCTGATTGAAAACCACTGCACCTAGACTCTTCAAATCTGGACTAGAATATCACAGTGAGGCTGTAGATTATAGAAAACATAGTTTCTGATTTGTGAAACTTTTTTTCTATTTGTGAAAATGCAAAGAATGCACATTTTAATGTTTTTTTGGAGTACAGACCGCATTAGAACTGGTCCTGATTGAAAACCACTCCACCTAGACTCTTCAAATCTGGACTAGAATATCACAGTGAGGCTATAGATTATAGAAAACATAGTTTCTGATGTGTGAAACTTTTTTTCTATTTGTGAAAATGCAAAGAATGCACATTTTAATGGTTTTTAGGGATCTAGGCCGCATTAGAACTGGTCCTGATTGAAAACCACTGCACCTAGACTCTTCAAACCTGGACTATATTATCACAGCGAGGCTATAGATTATAGAAAACATAGTTTTTGATTTGTGAAACTTTTTTTCTATTTGTGAAAATGAAATAAAGGCACATGTCAACGCTTTTTTGGGGTCTAGACCACATTAGAACTGGTCCTGATTGAAAACCACTGCACCTAGACTCTTCAAATCTGGACTAGATTATCACAGTGAGGCTATAGATTATAGAAAACATAGTTTCTGATTTGTGAAACTTTTATCCTATCTGTGAAAATGCAATAAAGGCACATGTCAACGCTTTTTTGGGGTCCAGACTGCATTAGAACTGGTCCTGATTGAAAACCACTGCACCTAGACTCTTCAAATCTGGACTAGATTATCACAGTGAGGCTATAGATTATAGAAAACATAGTTTCTGATTTGTGAAACTTTTATCCTATCTGTGAAAATGCAATAAAGGCACATGTCAACGCTTTTTTGGGGTCCAGACTGCATTAGAACTGGTCCTGATTGAAAACCACTGTACCTAGACTCTTCAAATCTGGACTAGATTATCACAGCGAGGCTATAGATTATAAAAAACATAGTTTCTGATTTGTGAAACTTTTTTTCTATTTGGGAAAATGCAAAGAATGCACATTTTAATGTTTTTTAGGGGTCTAGGCCGCATTAGAACTGGTCCTGATTGAAAACCACTGCACCTAGACTCTTCAAATCTGGACTAGAATATCACAGTGAGGCTATAGATTATGGAAAACATAGTTTCTGATTTGTGAAACGTTTACCCTATCTGTGAAAATGCAATAAAGGCACATGTCAAAGCTTTTTTGGGGTCCAGACCGCATTAGAACTGGTCCTGATTGAAAACCACTGCACCTAGACTCTTCAAATCTGGACTAGATTATCACAGTGAGGCTATAGATTATAGAAAACATAGTTTCTGATTTGTGAAACTTTTATCCTATCTGTGAAAATGCAATAAAGGCACATGTCAACGCTTTTTTGGGGTCCAGACCGCATTAGAACTGGTCCTGATTGAAAACCACTGTTCCTAGACTCTTCAAATCTGGACTAGATTATCACAGAGAGGCTATAGATTATAGAAAACATAGTTTCTGATGTGTGAAACTTTTTTTCTATTTGTGAAAATGCAAAGAATGCACATTTTAATGGTTTTTAGGGATCTAGGCCGCATTAGAACTGGTCCTGATTGAAAACCACTGCACCTAGACTCTTCAAACCTGGACTATATTATCACAGCGAGGCTATAGATTATAGAAAACATAGTTTTTGATTTGTGAAACTTTTTTTCTATTTGTGAAAATGAAATAAAGGCACATGTCAACGCTTTTTTGGGGTCTAGACCGCATTCGAACTGGTCCTGATTGAAAACCACTGCACCTAGACTCTTGAAATCTGGACTAGAATATCACAGTGAGGCTATACATTATAGAAAACATAGTTTCTGATTTGTGGAACCTTTACCCTATCTGTGAAAATGCAATAAAGGCACATGTCGAAGCTTTTTTGGGGTCCAGACCACATTAGAACTGGTCCTGATTGAAAACCACTGCACCTAGACTCTTCAAATCTGGACTAGATTATCACAGTGAGGCTATAGATTATAGAAAACATAGTTTCTGATTTGTGAAACTTTTATCCTATCTGTGAAAATGCAATAAAGGCACATGTCAACGCTTTTTTGGGGTCCAGACCGCATTAGAACTGGTCCTGATTGAAAACCACTGCACCTAGACTCTTCAAATCTGGACTAGATTATCACAGTGAGGCTATAGATTATAGAAAACATAGTTTCTGATTTGTGAAACTTTTATCCTATCTGTGAAAATGCAATAAAGGCACATGTCAACGCTTTTTTGGGGTCCAGACTGCATTAGAACTGGTCCTGATTGAAAACCACTGTACCTAGACTCTTCAAATCTGGACTAGATTATCACAGCGAGGCTATAGATTATAAAAAACATAGTTTCTGATTTGTGAAACTTTTTTTCTATTTGGGAAAATGCAAATAATGCACATTTTAATGTTTTTTTGGAGTACAGACCGCATTAGAACTGGTCCTGATTGAAAACCACTGCACCTAGACTCTTCAAATCTGGACTAGAATATCACAGTGAGGCTATAGATTATGGAAAACATAGTTTCTGATTTGTGAAACGTTTACCCTATCTGTGAAAATGCAATAAAGGCACATGTCAAAGCTTTTTTGGGGTCCAGACCGCATTAGAACTGGTCCTGATTGAAAACCACTGCACCTAGACTCTTCAAATCTGGACTAGATTATCACAGTGAGGCTATAGATTATAGAAAACATAGTTTCTGATTTGTGAAACTTTTATCCTATCTGTGAAAATGCAATAAAGGCACATGTCAACGCTTTTTTGGGGTCCAGACCGCATTAGAACTGGTCCTGATTGAAAACCACTGTACCTAGACTCTTCAAATCTGGACTAGATTATCACAGAGAGGCTATAGATTATAGAAAACATAGTTTCTGATTTGTGAAACTTTTTTTCTATTTGTGAAAATGCAAAGAATGCACATTTTAATGGTTTTTAGGGGTCTAGGCCGCATTAGAACTGGTCCTGATTGAAAACCATTGCACCTAGACTCTTCAAATCTGGACTAGAATATCACAGTGAGGCTATAGATTATAGAAAACATAGTTTCTGATGTTTGAAACTTTTTTTCTATTTGTGAAAATGCAAAGAATGCACATTTTAATGTTTTTTAGGGGTCTAGGCCGCATTAGAACTGGTCCTGATTGAAAACCACTGCACCTAGACTCTTCAAATCTGGACTAGAATATCACAGTGAGGCTATACATTATAGAAAACATAGTTTCTGATTTGTGAAACCTTTACCCTATCTGTGAAAATGCAATAAATGCACATGTCAAAGCTTTTTTGGGGTCCAGACCACATTAGAACTGGTCCTGATTGAAAACCACTGCACTTAGACTCTTCAAATCTGGACTAGATTATCACAGTGAGGCTATAGATTATAGAAAACATAGTTTCTGATTTGTGAAACTTTTATCCTATCTGTGAAAATGCAATAAAGGCACATGTCAACGCTTTTTTGGGGTCCAGACCGCATTAGAACTGGTCCTGATTGAAAACCACTGCACCTAGACTCTGCAAATCTGGACTAGATTATCACAGTGAGGCTATAGATTATAGAAAACATAGTTTCTGATTTGTGAAACTTTTATCCTATCTGTGAAAATGCAATAAAGGCACATGTCAACGCTTTTTTGGGGTCCAGACCGCATTAGAACTGGTCCTGATTGAAAACCACTGCACCTAGACTCTGCAAATCTGGACTAGATTATCACAGTGAGGCTATAGATTATAGAAAACATAGTTTCTGATTTGTGAAACTTTTATCCTATCTGTGAAAATGCAATAAAGGCACATGTCAACGCTTTTTTGGGGTCCAGACCGCATTAGAACTGGTCCTGATTGAAAACCACTGCACCTAGACTCTTGAAATCTGGACTAGAATATCACAGTGAGGCTATACATTATAGAAAACATAGTTTCTGATTTGTGAAACCTTTACCCTATCTGTGAAAATGCAATAAAGGCACATGTCAAAGCTTTTTTGGGGTCCAGACCACATTAGAACTGGTCCTGATTGAAAACCACTGTACCTAGACTCTTCAAATCTGGACTAGATTATCACAGCGAGGCTATAGATTATAAAAAACATAGTTTCTGATTTGTGAAACTTTTTTTCTATTTGGGAAAATGCAAAGAATGCACATTTTAATGTTTTTTTGGAGTACAGACCGCATTAGAACTGGTCCTGATTGAAAACCACTGCACCTAGACTCTTCAAATCTGGACTAGAATATCACAGTGAGGCTATAGATTATGGAAAACATAGTTTCTGATTTGTGAAACGTTTACCCTATCTGTGAAAATGCAATAAAGGCACATGTCAAAGCTTTTTTGGGGTCCAGACCGCATTAGAACTGGTCCTGATTGAAAACCACTGCACCTAGACTCTTCAAATCTGGACTAGATTATCACAGTGAGGCTATAGATTATAGAAAACATAGTTTCTGATTTGTGAAACTTTTATCCTATCTGTGAAAATGCAATAAAGGCACATGTCAACGCTTTTTTGGGGTCCAGACCGCATTAGAACTGGTCCTGATTGAAAACCACTGTTCCTAGACTCTTCAAATCTGGACTAGATTATCACAGAGAGGCTATAGATTATAGAAAACATAGTTTCTGATTTGTGAAACTTTTTTTCTATTTGTGAAAATGCAAAGAATGCACATTTTAATGGTTTTTAGGGGTCTAGGCCGCATTAGAACTGGTCCTGATTGAAAACCATTGCACCTAGACTCTTCAAATCTGGACTAGAATATCACAGTGAGGCTATAGATTATAGAAAACATAGTTTCTGATGTTTGAAACTTTTTTTCTATTTGTGAAAATGCAAAGAATGCACATTTTAATGTTTTTTAGGGGTCTAGGCCGCATTAGAACTGGTCCTGATTGAAAACCACTGCACCTAGACTCTTCAAATCTGGACTAGAATATCACAGTGAGGCTATACATTATAGAAAACATAGTTTCTGATTTGTGAAACCTTTACCCTATCTGTGAAAATGCAATAAATGCACATGTCAAAGCTTTTTTGGGGTCCAGACCACATTAGAACTGGTCCTGATTGAAAACCACTGCACTTAGACTCTTCAAATCTGGACTAGATTATCACAGTGAGGCTATAGATTATAGAAAACATAGTTTCTGATTTGTGAAACTTTTATCCTATCTGTGAAAATGCAATAAAGGCACATGTCAACGCTTTTTTGGGGTCCAGACCGCATTAGAACTGGTCCTGATTGAAAACCACTGCACCTAGACTCTGCAAATCTGGACTAGATTATCACAGTGAGGCTATAGATTATAGAAAACATAGTTTCTGATTTGTGAAACTTTTACCCTATCTGTGAAAATGCAATAAAGGCACATGTCAAAGCTTTTTTGGGGTCCAGACCACATTAGAACTGGTCCTGATTGAAAACCACTGCACCTAGACTCTTCAAATCTGGACTAGATTATCACAGTGAGGCTATAGATTATAGAAAACATAGTTTCTGATTTGTGAAACTTTTATCCTATCTGTGAAAATGCAATAAAGGCACATGTCAACGCTTTTTTGGGGTCCAGACCGCATTAGAACTGGTCCTGATTGAAAACCACTGCACCTAGACTCTTCAAATCTGGACTAGAATATCACAGTGAGGCTATACATTATAGAAAACATCATTTCAGATTTGTGAAACTTTTTTTCAATTGGTGAAAATGCAAAGAATGCACATTTTAATGGTTTTTAGGGGTCTAGGCCGCATTAGAACTGGTCCTGATTGAAAACCACTGCACCTAGACTCTTCAAATCTGGACTAGAATATCACAGAGAGGCTATAGATTATAGATAACATACTTTCTGATTTGTGAAACTTTTTTCTATTTCTGAAAATGCAATAAAGGCACGTCAAGGCTTTTTTGGGGTCCAGACCGCATTAGAACTGGTCCTGATTGAAAACCACTACACCTAGACTCAACAAGAGAAAGAACAGGTTGCAGCCTTCACAATCGACAGAGTTCCTGGGCATTTGTTTGGATGCCAAATCAGGAACTCTTTTTTTTGACGTTGGCGAGACAGGCCGCCCTCAGGGCGTGCTTGTCCCAGTTTCGTTTGGTGGCCAGAGTGACCTGGAGATTCAGCCTCGACTCTTTGGGTTAATGGCAGCCACAGTGCACATCATGTCCATTGCCCTTCTGAACATGCGCCCAGTGCAGCGTTGCCTCCTGAGCCTGGGTCTTTGTCCACAGAGAGATCTGCATGCCAGAGTGTTGGTTTCACGCAGACTGCACATAGCTCTCCGCTGGTGGGAGGAACCAGCCAATTTAGCACGGGGCAATGCACTGGGGCCGGTGTTGCGTCGCCAGGTGGTGTCCGCCGACTTCTCCCTGGTAGGCTGGGGAGCCGTACACAAGGGTCAAGGCATTAGTGGCACGGACCCTTGTTGACACAGCACATCAATCAGTTGGAATTGCAGGCTATCCATTTAGCTCTTTTGCACTTCCTGCCAGAGCTGGAAAACCGCCATGTACTGGTAAGGACAGACAGAACAGCGGCATACATAAACAGGCAGGGGGGCCTGGGTTCCCCGCACCTTTGCAGATTGGCTCAGATAATATGAGAGTGGACGTATCCACGATTCAAGTCCCTCAGGGCGATGCACGTGCCGGGTCAGGTGAACCTTGCGGCGGATCGGCTCTCCAGAGGGGGACCCCTCCCCGGGGAATGGAGACTGCATCCGGAGGTCGTGAGCGATATCTGGGAGTGCTTTGGTACAGCCACAGCCGATCTCTTCGCCTCGAGGGAGACAGCTCACTGTCCCCTCTTTTTCTCCATGAAAAGGGGCGATCCTCACTTTGGCACGGATGCCATTGCACACCAGTGGTCACAAGGCCTCCTGTATGCGTTCCCTCCCTTCACCCTCCTTCATACACTTCTACAGAGAGTTCAGGTGGAAGAGGTGAGCCTCATCCTGATAGATAGATAGATAGATAGATAGATAGATAGATAGATAGATAGATAGATAGATAGACACTTTATTGATCCCTTGGGAGTGTTCCTTCAGCTGGCCCCAGATGATCTGGTTCTCAGCGATTGCACCTCTCCTTCAGGGACACCCGTGGGAGCTCCCGGGTCGGCTGGACCTCCTGTCCCAGGTCCACGGGACTCTCTTTCATCCTTTTCCCCAGGGTCTCCGGCTTTGGGCCTGGCCCCTGAGAGGGCCGGGTTTCTAGCTATGGGGTTGCCCCAGTCTGTGGTTAGCACTCTACAAGGAGCCCGGGCTCCATCGACGAGGACGGCATACGCTTATCGTTGGGGAGGGTTTCAATCATGGTGCAATTCGAGACAGGTGGATCCCCTCGCCTGCACGGCCCATGACATTCTCCAGTTCCTCCAGGAAATTTTGGAGGTGGGCAAATCTCCCTTGACATTGAGGGGAATAGTGGCAGCCATAAAGGCAGCCCGTGTTGGACCTCGGAAGCTGGCAGAAGGCTGTTGCAACCTTATTGCTCAGTTTCTTAGAGGTGCTCGTAGGGTTACTCCACATCGCAGAAGGCCAGCTGTCCCCCCATGGGATTTGGAGGTGGTGCTGTCGGCCTTGCAGAATATGCCATTCGAGCCCCTGGATAGAGCTAGGCTACAATGGTTTTCTCTCAAGACAGCGTTTTTGCTCGCAATTGTGTCTGCTAAGAGAATGGAAGAGTTGCATGCTCTTTCAGTGCATGAGGACTGCTGCCGCTTCTTGCCAGGTGGTGCTGGGGTGGTGCTGCGCCCGAACCCTGCATTCCACCCTCAAGTCTGGTCTGAGTCCCATGCCGGTCGATCTATTGAGCTGCACCCTTTCCACTCTCCTCAGGAAGGTGAAGCAGGGTGGAGTAGGCGGTTAGTACTGTGCCCAGTCAGGGCCCTAACAGTGTATCTGGGTCAAAGACGTGGCATGTCAATTCTGATGTCCAAGCCATATTCATAAAGTAAAAAATAAATCTACATTTTAAATCACTATATTATGTTACTCAACTCTTCCCTCTTCAATCACTTATACAATTATTTATTGTGAGAAATTAAAATTTCAAAGAGCTTTTGAGCTCCAAAGTGCCAAATTGTCCTTCCTGGGTAACGTCCGGGTTAAAATCCAAGTGAAGAAAAGCAACACAAATGTTTTAAAACATTTATAAAAGCATTAATTATTTACTTGGGCATAATTGTGTTGATGTTTGCAATGATCCCTACAAATATAATACCAATACAAAGCTTATTAAAAATTTCATGCAAGAAATACTTTTGTCCAGATTTTTGGATTTCCCTTATGTCCTGCCCGGGTAACAGACTTCAAATGCATACATTACCCAGAATGCATTTGAATAGTCATGTAACAGGATATTGGATGAGAAAGAAGATTCTGGAGAACCCCCAAACATCTGAAAAGGTCAGTAATTCTCTCTTAAAAATGTTGATATTATGCCTTTTTGGTTACTGGTCAGGTTCGACCAAAAATCATGTGTCTTTCTGGATAACGCTAATCAAACATATATTCTGTTTTTCTATTTAAGAACTGCCTATTTCATGTTTAATGTGGCATTGATGTGTTAAAGGCTAAGATATGTCTTAGCCAAGTAGGCCTTTTTTTGAATACGTTTTTGCGTGAAATGTATCGTTTTGTCCTCCCTGGGTAACAGAATGTCCTTCCTGGATAACAAAGATTTTCTGTTACCCAGGGCATGTCCTCTGTTATCCAGACTGGACATTTTAGTGAAGAAAGCTTTTTTAATAGTATTTGTCACTTTTTAAGCATTGAGTTGATATTGTTATATTATATTAATAACATAGTATGTGTTTTTTTTTAATCTCATGAATTTTTGTAGCATGAATGGCTGTCTGCCTGGTTTTCCAAACTGTTCATGTTTCATGCCTTTTTTCACTTCTGTCCTTCCAGATGCCGCTGTCAAATAGAGACTTTTTAGTGCCAGGAGGAATGCAGACCCCCAAAATAGGGCTATGTTTCTTGAGCAGAAGAAGGGAAGTTATTGTTATTTAGTAGTGAAGTGCTACTGGAAGGCAGATCAGTAAAAATTAGAAATTGAAAGTTTCATCCATAGGTTTGCACTTATTTGTAAAAGGACTTGATGTTTTAGTTAGGCAATGTGTCAAAAAAAATGGTAAGGGACGATTCTTAATGAGCAATTTTGAAGGATGCCTTATTCATACATAGAATATAACTGTTGTTAGTGATGTATCCCTTTCAATTTATTGGAAAAGATTGCAATTTGTATTTTAGTCCCAAAAAGTTTTAACCTGTCTGATTCTGTGTTACATACTGTTACAGGACTTGAAAGTTACATTGTTGTTTCATGAAATTAAAGATTGGAAAAATTAAAATCTTTTCAGTCAGTGTTTCCTTTTTAATTAAGTTAAGTTATCTTTATTGTCAGTTGTACACGAGACACATTGAAATTTGTCTTTCGCATATCCCCTCTCAAGTTCCCACACTTCGGAGGGGGTCAGAGCGCAGGGTCAGCCATAGTGCGGCGCCCCTGGAGCAGTTTTTGGGGTTAAGTTGCTTGCTCAAGGACACAATGGTAGAGATGGTGGGCACCATAGACGCAATACCAGCCTCTGCTAGTTTTACAACTAACACCCCCCTGTCCGGTGCCGGGGATCGAACCAGCGATCTCATGGTTACTGGTCGGCCACCTTACCTCTAGGCCATCCTAGCCTAGACCTAGGCCTAGACCTAGCCTAGCCTAGACTTAGGCTAGGATGGCCTTGTATGAATGTTGAAAAAATATGTTTCCAAGGGAGCCTTTAGAGAAAAACTAGCCTACATCCATAGCAGTATGTCATTCCTGGATAACAGGATGTCATTCCGAGTAACAATGACAAACAGGTCATTTAACCCAGATTTATGAGTTATTTTACACAACTATGTTTTCCTGAGTTGAGGATACAACAACAACCATTTAAACTTTACTGTAAATAATTTTCAGACATTTTCCCAATTTTTGCTCTTTTTGGAATGGAATATTGTGTGATCGAGAGCAAGTTATGAGCCCATTTCAGTATAAATACCCAAATAAATCATATTAATAGTGATAGAAATGTAGTTTTCTGAGCAGTAAAAGATTGGTTAGCTCTAACTATGGATATTCATAAACTTGTATATGCTAAAAATGGTAAATATTGAATTAATTTTAAATTCCTTTTCCGTTACCCAGGAAGGACATTTTTCATGGGATAAATCATAGGATTCAACAAAAAAAATTGTAATTGCATTCAGAAATGCAGTTCCTTTTGTTGATATGAATACAGAACACTCTGATTAATATAGAAAGTGCTTGAATTTGCATTTATTTACAATTTAATTTTTTTTCTAATTTGAAATCCTTATTCGTCTTTGACCCATCTGCATCGGACACGTGGCCATAGGACAACGGACCAGCTCTTTGTCTGTTACAAGCCTAACCGTCTTGGACAGCCAGTCTCCAAGGCCAGGCTTGCCCACTGGGTTGTGGATGCTATACAGCAGGCATATGAGAGGGCAACCAAGGCGAACCCAGTAGGGGTGCGGGCGCACTCCACACGGGGCATTTCTACGTCATGGGCCCTATGGCGAGGGCCCCTCTATCTGAGATTTGTACGGCGGCCTCTTGGTCGACCCTTTCGACTTTTATCCGGTTCTACTGCATGAATGTGGCAGCCAGCACCCCATTCTTGGAGTGAGTGCTGGGCTCAATGCAGCAGGACGGTGCACGTTTGGGCTAAGCCATCTACCCATTCATGGCTGGCTTTAGGGTCTTGCAGGGCCAGCTTAGCCTTGGTAGCGTCTGGCGCCTTGGCGATGGGTGTGTACATAATGTATAATTGTAAATAGTTCCTTTATACTGGGCACATGGGTGAACACTCTGGTGGTGGTGACGTGTCATTTGAACTCAACTGCCTTTTTTTATTTAGGCTAGTAGCAGCTGGGTCTGCTTGGTTTCCTCGCGGTGTGCCTTACAGAAGTCCCCGTACATATGGAATATGTAGGGTGGAGAGATAGTCTTGACACGATAGAGAACGGTTGGTTACGTTGTAACCCAGGTTCTCTGAGTGGAGAGACTATCTCTCCAGCCAAGATGCCGCTCAGAAACGCGTTCCAATCAACGTTCAAACCTAAGAGGCCACGCATGCGTGTAGCTTATATAGCCACAGCTGGCCAATCATGCGTGGCCGCCACAAGTGATGTGTCTTAAAGAGTATCCACGTCAACTATGTAAGGTGGAGAGATAGTCTCTCCACTCAGAGAACCTGGGTTACAACGTAACCAACCGTTCTCTGCATGTCACTCCCCTCTCTGCCCCATTTCAACTCTGTCTCTACACTGTCAATAAAGCATAAAAATGCCCAAAAAATATCTTTAAAAAACAAAATAGAAAAAAACAAATATAAAGACATCAGCTTCAATCAGGGCCAGTTCTAATGCGGTCTGGACCCCTAAACACCATTAAAATGTGCATTCTTTGCATTTTCACAGATATGGTAAAAGTTTCACAAATCAGAAACGATGTTTTATATGATCCATAGCCTCACTGTGATATTCTAGTCCAGATTTGAAGAGTCTATGTGCAGTGGTTTTCAATCAGGACCAGTTCTAATGTGGTCTGGACCCCAAAAAAGCGTTGACATGTGACTTTATTGCATTTTCACAGATAGGATAAAAGTTTCACAAATCAGAAACTATGTTTTCTATAATGTATAGCCTCACTGTGATATTCTAGTCCAGATTTGAAGAGTCTAGGTGGGTCATTCTCATGAAACCACTAATATACCACGGCCGTGATCTTTTCAAAATAAAAATCACAATTTAGTAAGATAAAAAAAACATAATATTAAAGATAATGTTGTGCTCTTTCTTGTACAGTGTGTGATTTACACAAATAAAGACATTAATATTGAATTTTAATACATTTTGAACTGAAATTCTCATTACCGCAATGCATCCATATTCATTTCAATGGATCTTTGATTGCATTTTAGGTGGAATAAACATAAACATTTTCACTAAAACAAAATCAATATCATTAATTATGTCTTGTAGCAAGGTAAAACATAATGCATACTAATGTTTCATTCTCAAAATTCAATTTTTTTGCGTAAAAACACAGTGTCCGTCAAGTCATTTCTCATCCTCCGCAACATTTTTCACGTTCCTGTAAAGACTGCAGGATTCTTTCGATAAAGTTTTATTTTCCCAAGATGCATCACAAGGAACAGAAGCTACAAGATGGATACGAGGTAAGCATGCTCTCTTCAGTTTTTCACACTTTAAAATAAGAATTTCCTTCTCCAACCCCTGTACACGACAAAATTGATTCTCATTACCGCAACGTGAGATATTACTTGTTTGAAAAAAGCTTTGATTATCAATATTTGATCAATATAAAGGTATATAAGTTCTTAACATGAACCTAGTCCTTTTTTTTGCCGAGTCATAATAGCTTGACTACTGTTAGCGAAACATGCTAGCTCCTCTCATCCTCCGCAACACACATCTCATATACCGCTACACTATCATGCCTGTTGCGGTAATGAGAATTGCTGTTGCGGTAATGAGAATTAACCCTTTTTCAGTTGTTTTACCTTATTTTATTTCAAGATAAGATATATTTTATTTTATTTTGATATTGTAGGAGCATGTAGCACCGCCTACAAGTCTATAGGTATAGGTCTGTGATTATTACACTGACTGTATAGAAGGTCAGAAGTGGCACACGTGCTAATTTCTACCAAATGGCAAACAAAATCTGCAAGTGCCATTTCAGCTAGCTAGTTTAGTGCCTTTAACACCACCTATAGGACTACCATTGAATTGATTAAAATATTAACATGATTTCTTTTGTTTATGTACTGCAGGGTTAAAGCTAGTGCAAAAAAGAAAGCTGCAGCAAATGCTAGGTTAACAAAGTATCGAGAAAAAGTCTACAGTAACCCAGAACTCCTGGAGGAGTACAGGAGAAAAGAAAGAGAAAGGTCAGACAGGTGTCAGAAAAGTCATTAAGCAGGTCCTCATCATGTGTAACTGTTGTTACATTACCTAACATATGACATGTTAGCTTTGTTGAATTGAGTGTCATTGGTTATTACACATAATCACTTACTCACTCAAGCCTAAAGCACTCACTCACTGGCTCACATTCACTCAAGCCTTAAGCATTCACTTGTTCATTCACTTGTTCACTCACTCACTCACTCACTCACTCAAGCCTTAAGTACTCACTTGTTCACTCACTCAAGCCTTAAGCACTCACTCGCTCACTCATTCATTCACTCAAGACTTAAGCACTCACTCACTCACTCACTCACTCACTCACTCACTCACTCACTCGTTCATTCACTCACTCATTAGATTGTAGCTATTGTAGAGGCAAACTACATTCTGATAATATGTATTGCACTTATTTCAGGTATCAGAGAAGAAAACAAAATGGATCGTTAAAAAAAACAGCAGATCTTACTGCTAAACAACATGAAAAGAAAAAAAAACAATGGAGACAAAATTCTGCAAGGCATTATGCTACAAAGAAAACCCTGAATGCGATATTAGATTTGACCCCTCCCTCCACCAATGAGCCAGATGCTGTACAGGTACAGGTACAGGTACAGGTACAAGATGTACAGGTAGCACCAAGCTCCCCCCAACTGTCATTGAACTGCCTGACACCAGCGCAGACCTCCACCCCCAAAGTGGGAAGAAAAAGGAAGGCAACAATAACCTCACTGAGGTCAAAATTGAGGGATACTAAAGCAAAAATGGAAATTAGGGCCAAAGAAATACGCAATCTAAAGAAACAACTTAAAAGGCTGCAAAAAAAGGAAAAAGGACCAGCCCGTAGCACCTGTGAGAAGAGAGCCACTCAACAGAAAGACCCCAAGACCCTGCCCAACAACAGCCAGAGACGGCTGATGGGTCAGCTTGTAAGTCGTTTCCTGCACCAAGATGACAATTCAACTGTCATCAATGGCAAAAAGGGGGAGGTCCGGAGGAAAGGACAAGTATTCAGAAAGAGGGCACCTACTGACACAATGGAAAGACTCCACAGAAAGTTTTTAAGTCAGCATCCACACCACAAGCTGTCCAGGGCTCAATTTTGCAGACTGAATCCCTTCTGGATCATTAAACCAAACGTCTCACAAAGAGAAACCTGTGCATGTAAGATACATGAGAATTTTGGTTTTAAGATAAAGAGACTTCATCAACTTGGTATTCTGGCAAGTGCATCTACAGCTCAGGTGGTTGAGTGTTGTGTTTGCAGTACAAACAACATGGAGTGCATGTACAGGAGGTGCATTCAGTGCCAAAGGAGTACCTTTCCAACAGCAATTGATCCATCAACCAAGGGAAACATAATTTCCTGGGATGAGTGGGTCACTCGGACCATTTCAGTGACAAAGAAAGGAAAAGATGGTGCACTGGAGAACATGGAAATAAAAAACACTATGCTTGAGAGGAGGAACACCTCAGTAGATAAACTTGCTGATCTCACACAACAACACCTGGACAGGTTTGCCATTCATGTTTATAACATCCAACACCAGTTTCAGAGGCTGAAGTTACTCAAGGAGACCTTGACAGAGAAGGATGTGGTCATCCATATTGATTATACAGAGAACTACAGCTGCAAGTACAACAGGGAGGTCAAAGACACCCACTTTGGTGGGGGGAATGAACAGGTGACCATCCATACTGGGGTCAAATACCTGAGTGGAGGACGTGTGGAGTCTTTTGCTTCCCTGTCAGCATGCCTGAAGCATCATGCTATTGCCACATGGGCTCATCTTGATCCTGTGCTGAAGTCCATCCAGGAGGAGCATCCAGCAGTCAAGAATGTACATTTCATTTCAGATGGACCCACCTCGCAGTATCGTAACAAAACAGCCTTCTACCTGGCATCAACAGTGCCATTCATGAGGGGTTTTGAATATGTTACTTGGAACTTTACTGAGGCGTCGCATGGCAAGGGAGCCCCTGATGGGGTGGGGGGTGCCCTCAAGAACCTGGCAGATAGGATTGTGGCTTATGGGACTGATATTCCAGATGCCAGCACGCTTCATAAACAACTAGAAGCGCATTCCTCTGTGAGGCTGTACATGGTGACGGAGGATGAGATCAACTCAGGCAATGAACTGGTTCCTCCGTTGCTAAAAACAGTGCCTGGGACGATGAAGATTCATCAGGTAGGTCAAAATGATGTGCTTAATCATGTTTAATTGTTATGAGGTTATGAGTTTGCTTAATTAAATTAATGATTGATTCATATGCTACTTCTAACACTTACATTGAATACATTTTATAAAACCAAATTATTGATGTGTGACTGAGTTTGATGTCTGAGTCGAATCTCACCCCAAAATACTATTTGTTTCCTGCTTATTGATAGCTGACATCGACAAAACCAGGGGTTATCCAGACCCGGGAAGTGTCCTGCTTTTGTGGCTGTGCATGTGGATGCTTTCTCCCGAAAGAGTTCAGCTTCATAGAAGAAGAGAATGTGGAGTCAGGGAAGGAGAATGCTGAACCAGAACTAGAGGTTGGAACATGGGTCCTAGTAGAGTATGATGCAGAACTCTTCCCTGGCACCATCACAAAGGTATGTAAAACTAGCTGGAGGTATGAACACTCCATGTTAATTATAAATTATGTGTCCTATTCTGTACCTTTTTGTTCTTTTTCTTTGACCAATTTCTTCTCCAGATTGTGGATAATCAATATGAGGTGGACACAATGAATTCTGCTGGGGAGAACAAATTCTACATTCCGTCCATCAGATTTGAGGGAGAGAAAGTGTGGTACTACCCTGACAACATCAAAAGCATCATCCCAGAACCTCTGCCTATCACATCCTCTGCACGTCATTTCAGTGTTGCTGCAGATATCTGGGCTAAACACACAAAGAAACGTGTTTAAAACACGTGTGTGTGTGTGGGGGGAGTGTTAAGTTCTGTGCAAATTCCCTCATGTATGTTGTGTTTTTAACTAAACTGTTGTTAGCCACAATATGAGTTATGAGCTGAGCTGAACTTCTTTTCATTCATTTCAATTTCACATTTTACTTTGTTAAAGTTCGATTCATTTGTGAATGTAAGAATTAAAAACAATCTCAATAATTCTCATTACCGAAATCATCAATCTCATTACCGAAACATGTATGTCATTACCGAAACAGGTGCTAATTTAGAGGGTAATCAATTAATTACCATTAATATTGTGTTTTTTAATTAATGTGAAGAACATGTAAGTTTTGTTATTTCAGTTCTGCAGAAAACTTTTAAAATATGTTGAATATTCATGAAATATCGCAAAAAAAATTGTTTGTAGATTGCAGGTGGTGTTGCGGTAATGAGAGAAATCAGTAAAATTAAAAAAATACATATTTGTAAAAAAATATTTTTTTAGAGTTTCATGTTATTCTGTACAGGCCTGTTAATAATTCATTTTCAAAAACACAAATAATTATTTGTTTTTCTAAGGTTTTTGGAGTTTGGGATGGTTGCGGTAATGAGATTTTTCAAGGACTTATTTGGAGAAATGTGAACAAAAATGTGATATAGTGTGAATAAATGCTTTGAGATCAATAATCCCGATTACCTAAGACCTTGTTTTTTGCGTTTAAAAAGAAAATTGCCCTATTTATGCATATTTAAAATTTTCATGTTTGAAATCTTTGAAACCAGGTTTTCATGAGAATGACCCAGGTGCAGTGGTTTTCAATCAGGACCAGTTCTAATTCGGTCTAGACCCCAAAAAAGCGTTGACATGTGCCTTTATTTAATTTTCACAAATAGAAAAACAGTTTCACAAATCAAAAACTATGTTTTCCATAATCTATAGCCTCGCTGTGATAATCTAGTCCAGATTTGAAGAGTCTAAGTGCAATGGTTTTCAATCAGGACCAGTTCTAATGCGGCCTAGACCCCTAAAAACCATTAAAATGTGCATTCTTTGCATTTTCACAAATAGAAAAAAAGTTTCACAAATCAAAAACTATGTTTTCCATAATCTATAGCCTCTCTGTGATAATCTAGTCCAGATTTGAAGAGTCTAGGTACAGTGGTTTTCAATCAGGACCAGTTCTAATGCGGTCTGGACCCCAAAAAAGCGTTGACATGTGCCTTTATTGCATTTTCACAGATAGGGTCAAGGTTTCACAAATCCGAAACTATGTTTTCTATAATGTATAGCCTCACTGTGATATTCTAGTCCAGATTTGAAGAGTCTAGGTGCAGTGGTTTTCAATCAGGACCAGTTCTAATGCGGTCTGTACTCCAAAAAAACATTAAAATGTGCATTCTTTGCATTTTCCCAAATAGAAAAAAAGTTTCAAACATCAGAAACTATGTTTTCTATAATCTATAGCCTCACTGTGATATTCTAGTCCAGATTTGAAGAGTCTAGGTGCAGTGGTTTTCAATCAGGACCAGTTCTAATGTGGTCTGGACCCCAAAAAAGCGTTGACATGTGCCTTTATTGCATTTTCACAGATAGGATAAAAGTTTCACAAATCAGAAACTATGTTTTCTATAATGTATAGCCTCACTGTGATATTCTAGTCCAGATTTCAAGAGTCTAGGTGCAGTGGTTTTCAATCAGGACCAGTTCTAATGTGGTCTGGACCCCAAAAAAGCTTTGACATGTGCCTTTATTGCATTTTCACAGATAGGGTAAAGGTTTCACAAATCAGAAACTATGTTTTCTATAATGTATAGCCTCACTGTGATATTCTAGTCCAGATTTCAAGAGTCTAGGTGCAGTGGTTTTCAATCAGGACCAGTTCGAATGCGGTCTAGACCCCAAAAAAGCGTTGACATGTGCCTTTATTTCATTTTCACAAATAGAAAAAAAGTTTCACAAATCAAAAACTATGTTTTCTATAATCTATAGCCTCGCTGTGATAATATAGTCCAGGTTTGAAGAGTCTAGGTGCAGTGGTTTTCAATCAGGACCAGTTCTAATGCGGCCTAGACCCCTAAAAACCATTAAAATGTGCATTCTTTGCATTTTCACAAATAGAAAAAAAGTTTCACAAATCAGAAACTATGTTTTCTATAATCTATAGCCTCACTGTGATATTCTAGTCCAGATTTGAAGAGTCTAGGTGCAGTGGTTTTCAATCAGGACCAGTTCTAATGTGGTCCAGATGCAAAAAAAGCAGTGAAATCTCCCCTCTCTTTCTTTTAAACAAGCTTAATAAAGGTTACATCAATTGTAAACTGTTTTTAAAGAATGGTTAGACTCTCTTAGATAATCTAGACTAATTAATGTGGCTTTACCGCGGCGATTTAGGAGGTTAAACAACGGAGAATCAGTCGCTCCGCAGCTCCTTAAGAATCCCTTAACTTTTCCTTAACTGCCGAATCGGCTGCTGCGAATCAGCTGCCAACTTCAGCGTCGTAAGTACACACCGCAATAAGTCTGCGGACAGTGTGTAGTTAGGGTGACCAGATCCCAATTCACCAGATGTGGGACAAAGACTACGTTTGTGCGGGAGAATGCGGGACAAAGTGCCGTTTTTTTAAAGCAAAATAAACCTGTAGTACAAGCAGCAGTGGGCCTATTACATGATCTCCAGTGTAATGTACACATAGACAGGAATACTGTAAGTTGTCTCTGCTGGTGCTTGTTTCCTGTCCATTATATTTCAAAAAGCACACAGTATCACTCTTGTTGGTTATCGAGCCAGGGCTATACTGAATTTGTTGTAGCTTTGCCATAACAGATGTATGATGTAGGCCTATACATGTCAGCTAGGCTACATGATGTAACATTGAATGTGTCATGTTTTACAGGTGTCTGAGTGACCTGATGGAGCCGGACTGAGCCACCAAGACCGTCACACTATCCGTTCCTTCAGAGGAGGATGTGTTCACTGGGTGGGACAGGTGGTCTTCCTCAGGGCCCAACAACAACTGGACAGTTACATAAAAGTTATGGCTTTGCTTCTGTTTGATATGTACACTTCATATTTTCATTCCACTGGCTATGAATAAACTGTTTTTGGTCTTTTTAAAATGTAATGATACTGTTTTATCAGAGAAAATCTTCAGCGAGATGAAAATGTGAGTTTCAAGTAATCCTTTACTACAGGTAGCAAACAGTGACAGTAAGCAACACAATACATTTTTTAACGGTAACTTTATTATGAATGAGTGATCACAATAAAATTATACATTATCTACTAGATATTGAAATGTTGTCAGATAATTTGCAGCTCTGACAAACCTAAAGCATAATTAATTCAACCATACATTTTACAAAAGATAATGCCTTTCCAGTGAATCTTGACATGATTCAGGATACATTCTTTACCATTATGGTTACTGTACATTTTTACAGGTCAACTCAGTATCGGTTCACAACCAAAGCTTTTTCACTCCACTGGGCTGTAGATCATTCCACAGACCTGTAAAGACAAACGTAAAACAGGGTGTATGTTACCAGTTTAGAGAGTTTATGCATAAATGCTTAGCTCAAATTATGTTATTGACTGTGACATAATTAAACAGTATTTACCTGAGGATAATGTCAGGGAAATCAGAAATCTTGAAGCCATTTTCACAGTTTTCAGCTCAGACTCCTGTCTGAACAGGTTCAGTTGTACATCTTTTAGTTTAGAACTGGTTAGTGTGCCGATATTTGTGGTAGAAATGAAGCTAAACATGTTTACATTGGTCTCCATGCTGCATTGGCCAAAAGTAAACAAAACTGACTGCTGGGCGTGTGCCATGCCCATGTAGGTAGGTATAGAGTAAATGAGCAGGGCGGTGCATGCACACCCATGTAGATCTGACCAGTCAGAGCAGACTAGTATTTTGCGAAGGGGGGTAAGCTGTCAAAACCTACCTTTTGAGATAGAGGGCAGAGAAGGCTGGAAAAGGCGATGAAGAAATGGGAAATGGTAGAAAACTATTGGGTTTTTTTGAACAATAAACCATGAAAACCTTTTCTAGTAGACCTTGGAAATACACCTTTAAAACCGAGATTTTGCATAATATGTCCCCTTTAAAACTTAGTTGAAAAAACAGCTTTTTACAGTCTAGAACAGGGGTGTCCAAGCTTTTTATTGGCCCGCAGCCGATTTTAAAAATATAATGTAATATGGCCCTTAAAAAAAATATATATATATTGTCCCCAACTATATTTAAAATCACAGTTTAAGCCTCTGTAAACCTGGTCTAGTAAAAATCAATATATGATATCAAATTGGGTGTCTCAATAAACTTTAAAAAAATCTAATTAAAAATGAAATGTTCATGAATATTTTAAAACTTAGTTATATATATTATATATATATATATATATATATATATATATATATATATATATATATATATATATATATATATATATATATATATATATATATATATATATATATATATATATATATATATTTTTTTGCATTTCTTAGTTAATCAACAAGTGCAGAGGTGTCAAACTGATTGATTGGCCCGTGGCACATTTTAAAAATATAATGTAATATGGCCCTTTTAATTTTTAAATAATTTAAATGCACTCATTCTATTACAGAGAAATATGTCCCATAAAAGAAAAAGAGCACCAAGCCCATCCCAGAGGACCCTGCATAATATTTTATTTTAAATTAATATTATCATGGAAAATCCATGTGTCCTTCTCCAATAGCTTCTAATTCATCTGACAGTGTCACCATTTTTTTTCTTACAAAATTCTTCAGATTAAGCCTCTTCATTTCCCTCTCCAAGTGCACCAGATTCATGCATTTCATTTTAAAAACTTAAAAAAAATCTCCCGGGGGGGCATATCTCCGGACCCCTCTAGGAGGGTCAGGATCTCGGCTGACTACTATTTTCACCCAGCTGGACATTGGACGCAAAAGCAGAAAACATTGGGTGTATTGGGTTGCTTTAAATTTAGTAAATTCCTATTTATTCCCGTTAATTCCCATGAATTCCTGTTAATTCCCATGGAAAGTTTCCAACTTTGAAAATTCCCGGAATTTTGCAACCCTAATGGGTTGCAAACCCAAACTACACTCAAACATAACAAACTTTTATAACTATACATAGGGTTTCACACTGGGAAACTTATTTTCACTCGGGGCTCCCGGTCAAACCATTACTAATCTGATCTAATTTAAAACCCATAAGGACCCACGGTGACATCCAGTCCCTATAAGTAGACACATTAAAGATCACAGAAAGTTTGCCTCTTAAAAGTAAGCCCCTTGTTCCTTACGTAGTCCCTGATATTCTGGTAGGATCGGTTTTTAAGTGCTGGCTCGGATTCTTTGCAGAGTAAACACTCTCTCTTGGAAGCCAAATGTCCTTTACTTATATGGCCTTTGAAATGTCTAAGGACAGCCTTATTTTCGAACTTCGTCCATGGTGTCCTTTGCTTGTTCGTGCTTTTGTGTCCTGAAAAACAAAAAATAATTACATAATTTTTAGTATGGCTGACAAATCAAATCAAAGACTAAACATGAGAGTTAATGGGAGTTTTGTTTGTCACTCACAGAGTAAGAGTCAAAATTATGACGTACTTCCTGTACGAGTTAGCTGTTATTCCGTAAAACTGTTTCCACTGCAAAAGGTTGTATGTTTCGTTTGTCAATATTTTGACTTTTCAACCTACTCCCACGCTTGAACCTTTTAGCGATATTTCGAGCGTTTACGATTAATTTTTTTCATGTGCAAATTGAACCTGCAAACCCAAAATCTCTCTTTGTTTGTCCTTACATGTTGATCTGATGAAGAACTTCTCTATCGGCCTTGAAACTCCCAAAGGTTATACACTGAATATTATAAACTTGATACGTATTAAAATCTAAATTGATCATACCATTATGAACAGGAAGGAGTCCGTCTGCTTCCATGTTTACGTCTGAAAAATATGGAACAGCAAAGATGCATATTATTAAAAAGTATCTGTTGTAATGGTAGATGCAATATATTGAGAACATTATTTACCGTTTGTTATTTTTTTTTCACTGTAAATATGTTAATACATTATTGACAACAAGAAACCTTGCAAAACAATTTTTTTGATTAAACTGTACATTTTACATTGAACTCTAATCATTCTCTGTCTGAATCAATCTGATTCTCTGATCAGATCACACTTATATCGAGCCATTAACATATAGGTTGTATATGATTCTGCCTCGAAACTTCTAGGTGTTGGCCGTGTTGGGTTTTAGTTTAAAAAGATCTTTCACAAAGAAGGAAATGTAAGATTGACCTGAACCTTGAAACCCTTTAACCAAACGCTCAGAGATTCAGCACCGTCAGAGAAATTAATACTACATTGCCAACAGTTAGAAACTAGGGATGCACCAGAATCTCAGCCACCGAAAATGGCTTAATAAATAATTTTCGGTTTTGGCTGAAACAGTGAAAAGGCCGAAAATAAGTTACTGAAAAATGTAATATGAAATGACAATTAAAAGAGTTGCATGCTTGTAAACAAGTAAATGGCAGTAAAGAGACGTAACTGTGTATGTGAGTTCACGTCTGTTCGTGAGCGTGCTGCAGGTGCAGTTCTGTAAGGTGCATGACAATTTCAGTCCAGTGAGGGAGTTTTTTTTCAAACGAAGCGAAGCAGCGATTCATCTGGTGAAACCTAGGTTGAAAATCTGACGGTGGGTAACAGTCACAGTGACTGGTTTGACGGCTAAAATTATAACTGGGGATATCCTGTCCATTAGCATTGCTGAGGGGAAAGGCTTCCACAATCTGATTGCATTTCTCGAGTACCATGTTGTCAAACTGACTGCGTGACTAGAGAATATGTCCAGTGAGCTACCCTCCTCCGTTAGTTTCAGTCTACAGCCGAAAAAGTTACAATGACCACCACCGCATGGACATCGTTTAAATAAAGCCTCTATTTTCTATGATCATTAGGGCTTTGATGCAAATTCTGAAGTCTGAACATTACCGTGGCAGCTGTGGTGCAAATTCTTTTCCAGCAAACAGCAGTGCAATTGTTTTTTTTTTTTTTTAATAAAAAGGCAATAAGTCAATCTTTTTGTAGATTCATACCTCTTAAACGTCAATGTACAAGTCAATGAGGGGTTTACTATCACAATTCTAGTAAAATCTTAATTTTACCCTTAGATTCGAAGGTTTTACTGTTTATTTATTTAGGGTTGCTATTGAATTGTAGGCTATGTTTGAGGAGCACATTTGGGAGTTTAATTTATGCAATGTTGAAATAATTGGCAAATTAAATTAAAAAGCTGCAAAAGCCTCTTTCGGTTTCGTCCAAGAATCTTCTATTTTGGTGCATCCCTAGTTAAAACTCAGATATGCGATTTACCAGGTGAGCTATGAGAACTGTCATCATCCCAGATGTTTTTTTTTAAGTAAATTCATTGTGCTCTGGCTCGGCTGATGGTCTCATAGGGTGGTTAGAGCGGGGGCGGACGTTCATTCCGACATGCTGCCACTCCGACAATTGACTTCTTGTTGTCGCAAAGGCGGCACTTTATTTAATTAAAAAGGGGTCGCGACTCCGACATTTTAAGTTTCCTTTGTCGATAAGAAACGGCCCATCATTCCGACAAGCGATTCCTTCTGTGTCGCCGGTCATATCGCCTCTGCCTCTGTGTCGCTGTTCAATTAAAGGTGCTGATTTCAAGGTGCAGGTGTAGCTTTTGGGTGCTTCATAAATGCGTCTGTTTCGCTGTTCAGTTCATCCTAGGCCTACTAATGAAAGAAGCAAACGTAGGTCTAATGGACACTGTGCTTTTTTCCCCCCCTTCAAATATTTATATCCTAAAATACAACTCATAGGCTAGCCTATTTGCATTTGATTAAAACCAAACAGGACTCGCTTTGATTTTCTAAGAAACAACCAGGGGCTCAAACGGTTTATATTAATGCCGAAGTGCATCTGTCAAAAAACTGACTGTCCCACAAGCATCGGGATGAAATAGTCTCCGTGCGTTTTTCTGACCAAATAATTAGATAGATAGATAGATAGATAGATAGATAGATAGATAGATAGATAGATAGATAGATAGATAGATAGATAGATAGATAGATAGCAGTCTCAAGACAAAGACAAGACAGACGGATGCATAGCCTACTACCGACGTTATTTCAGTGATGGTTCCCTGGGCCTAAAACCATCATTTCACGCCTTGTGATTTAATTTTCGTTGCTCTACAGTATTTCGTATATTATTTTGTTGAAAATATTCATGTTTGGCGGGAAATTGGCGCAGAAAACCGTCATTGTAAAATAGTGTAGGCCTAAACAAACGCCTGCCGTTATTTGCGCTGGGCGCTTATTCAGCAAAACGGTTTTCCAGTCGCTTAAAAAAACGAGGCGGCTATCTACATAGTTGGGGAAATAGGCTACAGGAAAAATTATTCTGTCGGAATGGCGGTACGAAAGTGTGTCGTAGTGGGGGGCTGGAGGAATGGAAGTACGTCGGAGTGGAGGGATGGAGGAAAGAGGGGCTGTCGGAGTGGGGGCCTGTCGGACTGTCAGCATGCACCCGGTTAGAGCACTACCCCAGGTAGCTACTCTATAGGTATAATCAGGCCCACATGTACACCAGACCCATGCTAAACAGGGGTCTGGCAAATGCGATTCCACTTTAACTGTATGTACCCCTTGTCTGTGAGGCTGCGCTTGTTAGTCTATGTGTGATTTATACGATGATTAAAGACCCACTCAGATGAAAATTATGTTGTTCTTGCTGTACACATTTTTCTAAAACTAGACAACATATCATGAATAAACTAAATGTAAAATTTAATTTCTGAGTATTTCCGCATTCAAATTGCTGTGATTCAATCGCAGTCCCAAGTCTCTGTGCTGGATACTATTGGCCGCAAGCTCTGCCACGCATCGCCCACTGCGCCATGCCTTGCAGGCCAGATGTAAAGAGGAAGATGGTGAAAGAGGTTTGTGTGATAGCAGGTTGTAATGTTAAAGTTACAGTAACAGTTGGTTACAGTAAGATTTAAGAGGTGGGTGATACAAATCTCTCCCGGTAGACGCATTTCTACCGTCAACAGTATGATACCGTCGTACTGTGCAGCCCTAGTATAGACTATGTGTACCAACATGCTAGATCTCATTCAAAATACATACCGTTCAGTTCACGAGGACAATCTACCGCTGCTATGATATCATGAACGGTTTGTTTCTCCTCACTCTCATCTTCATCATCATCTTTATCTTCTTCATCATCATCATCATCGTCATCTGTGCACTCTGGACAAATAATTGGAAAGTAATTCAATTTGTTTATAAAACAAATAATAAACATAATATTATACATCAGTGTCCCAGTGTTATATCAACAGACGACGACTAGATTTTGATTTGAGCTCCACGTGTAATATCGGAATGTCAGAGCGTTATGTCAGTATTACTTTGATAACTGACTCAGAATTAAAGTGATATCCGTTTCTGGATCGAGTCAGTTTTCATTGTAGGCTACACGCTTTTTAGAAATACATCACCATTTCATCACTTCAAAATCATGTCCAAACCAATTGATTCGACACAGCTGGACTGCTGTATAACCATCTCAAAGCTGAACAATTAAAATGGACGATACCTGAATAACTTACACAAGTGTGACAGTAAAGGGTCTGAATAGATATGCTTATGTGATATTTCAGTTTCCCTATTTAAATTAATTTGCAAAAAAATCCTACATTTCTATCTAGATAGATAGATAGATATACTGTATATATATATACACTCACCGGCCACTTTATTAGGTACAGCAGTTCATTTTCTTGTTCACACATATAACTAATCAGCCAATCACATGTCAGCAACTCAATGCATTTAGGCATGTAGACCTGGACGAGACAATTTATTGAAGTTAAAATCGAGCATCAGAATGAGTAAGAAAGGGGTTTTAAGTGGCTTTGAACATGGCAATGTTGAAGGTGCTAAAAGGGCTGGTATGAGTATTTCAGAAACTGCTGATCTACTGGGATTTTCACTCTAAACCATCTCTAGGGCTTACAGAGAATGGCCCGAAAAAGAAAAAATATCCAGTGAGCGGCATTTGTGTGGACGTAAAATACCTTGTTGAAGTCAGAGGTCAGTGGAGGATGGGCATACTGGTTCGAGATGATAGAAAGGCAACAGTAACTCAAATAACCAATCGTTACAACCAGGGTATGCAGATTACCATCTCTGAACACAAAACACGACCAATCTTGAAGCAGATGGGCTACAGCAATAGAAGACCCCACCGGGGGCCACTCCTGTCAGCTAATAACAGGAAAATGAGGCTACAATTCTCACAGGATCACCAATATTGGACAAAAGAAGATTGAAAAATCATGCCTGGTCTGATGAGTCTCGACTTCAGTTGCGACATTCAGATGGCAGGTTCAGAATTTGGCGTAAATAACATGAAAGTATGGCTCCATCCTGCCATGCACCATCAACCATGCCGTGTTCAAAGTCACCTAAACACCCTTTCTTCCCCATTCTGATGCTCGGTTTGACTTCAGTACATTGTCTTGACGACGTCTAAATGCCTAAATGCATGAAATTTCTGTCATATGATTGGCTGATAAGCTTTTTGTTTTTTATAAGCCATTGAACAGGTGTACCTAATAAAGTGGCCGGTGAGTGTATATATATATATATATATATATATACACTCGAAGGTCGTATCGAAATACTTTTTGATGATTTCTTACCGTGTGGGTCGGTAGATGTTCTGTGCAAAGTTTGGTGTCAATTGTCGAAAAATTGTGGGAGGAGTAGCGAAAAAACAGTTTTGCAGTTTTCGCAATTTTGCGAAAAATCTATATATACGCAAATGGGCGGGGCCTATGCCAAAAGATGCAGCTGACTCCAGTGAATCTGTGGATATAAAGTTTTTGACTGTCGGACTTTCGGTGTGGGAGTTATGGCCCAAAACGCGTTTTCCTTCGCTGTAGCGCCACCTAGTGGCCAGCATGTCTAATTTTTTTTGTCTGCGTACCCGGCACGGACCTGGATCTAGTCATGCAATTGGCATGTCTGCACCCTTTACGGTTTGGGCTGTGGACACAGTTTTACATGACCGCTAATAAAAATAAAAAATATAAAAATAATCCTTACAATTACAATAGGGTTCCCTGCCCAGCAGGGCTTGGGAACCGCGTTGCTCTGCATACGCGGTTCCAGCTCCTGCTTGGGCTTGGCCCCCTAACTAGAAAACGAACTGCATCCGCAACAAGGACGCTACTTCCGACGGTCGAGCCGACTCGGAGCTGTCCGGCTTCAGTTAGGCTTTTTCGTCACTCCCCCGACTGCACTCGGCTACTCTCGTCTACTTTCCAGACGAGTCACAATTTAGGTCGAACGAGCTTATGTTTTTTTTTTGTTTACCGGAAGAGCGTAAGATTTGGGTTGCGTTCCGAATCGCATACTCTTTCTTTTTTCTATTCTACATACTACATCCGACGATAAAAATAATCTATTTAGGATGCAGTAGGCGTACAATTGGGACATACTTTACTATCTTATTTCATCATAACATTGCGCCTCGATCTTGGTGGTATACTACGAAGCGAGATTAAGGGCTGAGCGAGGTCTGTTGAGTCTAAAGCGGTCTAAAGCCAGCATTTTCAGTATCACGAAAGGTGGCTCTCTTTTTACCTGGCTAGATCACCGTGGTAACAGAGGCTGCACGGCTAACCTGCCCAGACCAGTTTTTGTTGCAGAGTTTGAGTTTAAATTCGGCTCTTAGAGCGCTGCCCTTTAAGGAAACTACACATTTTGAAATCCCGCGGACCTGACTATATTGTCTGAGCGATACTTCTCACTGAGTAAAAGTTAAATCAGTAAACTTATTGATCAGTAAGTAAATGAACAAAACGAGGCCGTGGCATAAGGCTTACATTAGAGTGAATTGTAACATCGCGCTGCGGCTTTTTGCCACATGCATAGTTATTGATGCAGAAAATTTAAAATAGCCTAGACCTATGCAGCGCCACTCTATGCTCTCACCTCAAATGATTTTACCTGGCGATCTACACACACTGGCTCTTAATGAAGCGTTCTATAAAATCACAGGTTGCAACATTATTTCACTGTAGGCTTCTTTATTTTCATCAGTAGCGATTACAGTTGGGACGTGACAGGTGACAGCTGTCACAGTTCGGACATCGCTGCAGACTCGCAGGTTAAGCTTCTCACAGTAGATTCATATTTGTCCGGAAAATACAGACTACAGGTTTTGTATCTAGGCTATTTATTTTAATGGTATTTATAAGATGCAAATAAAGGGCTATTAGCCTAAATCAAAATCAAAATTGTATTAATTTTGATGTGGCCCAAAACTACAGTGGTTTTCCACATAGGCTATGCTATTCATTAGGGGACAGTGTCAGACTTAAATCAGATTATTAAGTGTAGGATTATCATTCAACTAGGCTAAATGGTGTACTGTTTAAATCAGAGTTCAACCTTTAATTGCTTTATAATGTCACGTTACGCACTGCGAGAACGATCTGTAAAATAAATTAATCAATTGAGTAGCCCAATTTTCTGACAACATTCCACTCTCTCCTTATTTGCAGTAAGAGTTTTTTTCGGCTCTCTGTTTTCTGCTGTTCTGTGATAATTCAGAATGACAAACTCTTGTGAAGTCAGCGAAGTCAGCTGCTCGCAATCAGTCCGTTAGTGTAAAGTTAGCGGCACAAGATCAGTCCAGTCAGTGCGGAAACAGAGTCAAATGACGGCCAAACGCCCCCTCTCATGGGGACGCGCACAGAGCCTGAAGCTGAAACCCTCGTTCAACATAAGAGGTTGATAACTGCCTTCGTGATACCGGTTAGCTCTGAGCGAGGGTATGTGTTATGTTGAACCAGATCAAAAAAAGAGAGCCGGGCTCTGTTGAGTTTGTTTCGTAGTATACCCCCCTTGCCTCTTGCTTTTATATCCGTCGCATCCCCGTTTGTTTTCATATGGAGGCTTCGTCGATGGAACGTCTCTTCACGCGCACTGGATTGTGGGTCAGAATCGCCCAAATATGATGCATTTTTCAACACTAACAATCTTGGCCGCATGAAGTAGACCATCCGGGTACTTCTAACCATCCTAAATCTGGCCACAAGAATCGGGACATCCTAAATCTTTTTTCTACATACTATATAGTAGAAAGTATGCGATTCGGAACGCAACCAATGACAAATAGAAATTAATTTATTTTTGTGGGGAACCAGATGACAGCCAGTAAAATACATTGATGAAATATTAAACAAAATACTAGCCTGGAAATCCTGACCCTGATATCTTGAACGATAGAGGGTCTGGCGACGATCAATATAATTCCCAACTCAAGGGGCGGCAACAGAGCCGGCACGAACACACCCTTTTTAAATACCACTACATGCATTGGATAGCCCTACGACCAATCAGAGCAATGAACACGGTGACGCGTTTACAGCGACGGAAACGAGTGTTTGTTGCCCATGGTTTGTTGTGAAAAAGAGCTTGTATGGAGAATAGTTTGATCGTTATGGAGAAGGACTTATAGTCGCAGCATGTGTCGTCATCCGGTTACGTCCGCCCCAGAGCACCACACATAGGGCTGGTCCGCCCATATTAGATAGAACCAATTGAAACGTTATACCAGATTTCTGGTAGTCTTGATAAGCTTCAACGGAGCGTCTCCAGACCAACACGCGCAGCAAATTTAATTTGCCAGCGCCTAGTGGCAGGTCTGGGAATGCCAGGCTAACAAAATACTAGACTACAGCAAATACATTTTCAATCTCAGTGTGAGATATTTTACTCAAGAGTCTAAATAATGGTCTTGTTATGTCTTTATTTAAATGTGCTACAAGGAACTTTTATTTCAAATATTTCTGAAAGTACATTTTTTCCTCTGGTGATCTTAAATGACAACAGCATACGAGACCATCAGTGCAAAGAATGCTATTTTTCTGTCGTTATTCTTAATGTATTCGTCATAGGTAAGCTCACCCAGGAATAATGTGCAATTAAAAATAACACGACACTGGCTGCTGTCAGAAGAGCCCTTGTCCTTTGGGATTAGGACACCCCTTTCCCTTCCAGCAAGCTGATTGTACGACCTGTTTCTGTCCCACCAGCATCATCAGCCTCCAAGGAAAACCTTACATGCAGCTCTTGCTCGACTTACAGTTCTTTCCACTTAGCTCCGCTTGGGAGGGATGACATTCTAGTTGATGTTCTGGGGAATGTATTGGTGGAATGATGGTATGTTCGCACCGCTAGCTGTCAGTGTGGTTTCTAGGTGAGCTTTGAGATCTAACCTTGATGTTATGAGTCTCCCACCTTTCTCCTTCTTTGTGACACTTTACAAACTTGAAGGTTTTTAGAAGAACTTAGATTTTAACTTCTCCTTTTTGTCTAGCAGTATCTGGAAGGTCGGGCCGGGTATATGAAGGGCGGTAGATTGGTGATTGCTGGCAGCTGTGAGTGCTTGAACTGACTCCCACACACCTGCTCCAACCCTGCAATAAACCAGACAAGCAGAAAGGGCAAAAACAAAACAGAGGCAAAGAGGCCCAGGCAGGATCATGACAAGAGTGAAACGCCCTTTATTTTTGAGAGTTACTCCTAAATCAGCACGTTAGGACCTACTCTTAGCCTTAAAATGTTTTTTTTTTTACCTTTATTTATACAGGTAAATCCCATTGAGACCGAATAGTCTTTTGCAAGGGAGACCTGATTTCCTTTCCCACGTTACCATTCAGACACACATTCATACACCGATAGCAGGCTAACTATCGACATTCACACGAGGCAAGGTGGGTGTAGTGTCTTGCCCAAGGACACAACAACCATGACACAGGTGGCAGGACAGGGATCGAACCTCCAACCCTTTGATCATCAGCCGACCCGCTCTACCAACTGAGCCACAGTCGCCCCAATACGGCCCCAGATAGACAGCAATCAGTAAAACTAGGAAACTACCAATCAGAGTTTTTAACTGTTACAAATGGTGTACCACAGGGCTCAATTTTGGGTCCAGTTCTTTTAACAATTTATATCAATAACATTGTTTCGTCATTACAAAACTGTCACGCCCATCTATACGCTGACGACACAGTATTATATTGTATTTCTTATTCAGTGCATCAATCTATTCAGAACATTCAGAGCTCTTTTAACACCCTGCAGGACTGTCTTGTGGACCTCAGGCACAAAAATAAATACACAAAAAATACACAAAAAATGGATTTCTGATTGAAGGAGTCGCTCAATATAAATATGTTGGCATCTGGATAGATGATACACTCACTTGTAATTTTCACATCAAAAATCTTGTATGTCGTCTCCGACCAAAAATTGGCTATTTTTATAGAAACAAAACCAGCTTTCCTTTTTTCTGTAGGAAAAGGATTATCGAGGCAGTTTTTATGTCTGTCCTGGGTTATGGTGATGTGATTTATCGGAATGCATCACATTCATGTCTTAAACTCCTGGACTCTGTTTTTCACTCTGCTTTAAGGTTCATCACAGGAGATGCTTATGACAGACATCATTGTGATTTGTATAGAAATGATGGGTGGTCATCTCTTAATGAAAGACGTGATGCACATTGGCATATTTTTATTTATAAAGCCCTCACCGGGAAGCTCCCCCATTATTTGACTACCATGATGCAAATTTCAGATGGGCCTCATCAGACCCGCTCCACTGACTTGCTCATGTTATATGTTCCTTACGCCAGGTATGAGCTTGGTAAAACAGCTTTTAGCGTTAGTGCCCCTGACTCCTGGAACAATTTACAACTTAAAATTTAAATAAATACATTAATATCTTTCAACAAGTTTAGACATATATTTACACATACATTTTTAATCTTTACAGATAACTGGTTAGAAGCTGTCTGCATGTTAATGCTGATGTTGGGTTTGCAGAGGCTAAGACACTGCTAAAGGTTCACTTTGGAGATGAATTAAGGATTGCAAATGCATATATGGAAAAGGCCCTTATGAAGCAAAAGGAGGGCAAGACTATGACCTTGTAGTATATATTGAAAGGCAAGCTAAACTATTACAAGATCCACTTTTTGCTGACATTCTGGATCCTCCCAAAGTAAAGCCCGAAAGATCATTTGCTCCAAGCCAAGCACATTTAAGAGCAAGCGAAGCAGCTTTGCTACCACAGTAGCAATGGTGTCTGACAGCAGAGCTGAAAAAAGTACAACAGAGAGGTCAACTGTTAAATACAACATGTCTGCTGCTCCTTATGATACATGTGCATTTTGTGCTGGCAAGCATCCATTAGCAGAATGCAAGAAGATGAATGCATAGCCACGTGAAACTAAAGTTGAGTTTCTGAAAAAGAATGGATTTTGTTTTGGATGTTTGAAAGTGGGACACATGAGTAGAAACTGTATGAAAAGAATGACCTGCCAGACTTGCAATTTCAAACACCCTACTATTCTGCACATTAAAATATATTTTCAGCCACCTACCGATGTTACTTCACCTCAACATGCAGAGCGGAGACCAAAGCCTGAAGAAACATCTATCAGCAGTGCTCTTGTCTCACTGGGAGAGGGTGAAGGTACTGGGGCTGGTAAAGACTGTATTCTGGTAATTGTGCCAGTGCAAGTTAAACTGTGCAATGGAAATAAAAGTATACTTACCTACGCCTTCCTGGACCCGGGCAGTACAGACACATTTTGTACAGAGAACCTAATGAGGAAGCTCAACGCTGGTGGCCGCAGAACTGAAGTCCTTCTGCAGACCATGGTACCAGAAAAAACGGTCAAGAGCTATGAAATAACGGATCTAGAAGTCAGCAATATTGAAGAGTATGCATATCTAAAACTGCCTAAAGTTTATACGCAGAACAAGGTCCCTGTAACAAAGAGAATCATACTTACCCAGCTGGACCTGGACAAGTGGCCTCATCTAAAGGAAATCAAGGTAAAGGAAATATGGAAAATCGTTAATTCCCAATAGGATGGTCCATATGCTGTAAAAACACTGCTAGGATGGGTGGTTAATGGTCCACTTAGGTCCCCTATCATGGACGATGAACATCCTGTGGCCTTAGTGAATCGGATCTCAATTATTCGCCTCGAGCAGCTTCTGGAGAAACAATATGCACACGACTTCCCAGAGAAAGGATACGAGGAAAAGAGGGAAATATCAGCTGATGACCGAATGTTCATGCAGATTGAATCAGGTTCTGTTGCATTCAAAGACGGTCACTATTACTTACCTTTACCTCTTCGTGACCGAAACATCATAATGCCAAACAACCGCCAAACAGCGAACAGTTCACCTGAAAAGGAAATTCCAACGCGATCAAGTTTATGCTACTGAGTATAAGGGCTTCATGAGTGACATCATCAACAAATGATATGCTGTAAAGGTTCCTCCAGAGGATCTCCAACTGGAAAATGGCATGATAAGGTATATAGCACATCATGGTGTATACCATAAACGTAAAAAATATATCCGTGTGGTTTTCGACTGTGCATCATCCTATAAAGGCACCTCATTGAACAATGTACTACTTCAGGGCCCAGACTTGACAAACTCACTCATTGGAGTTCTGCTCAGAGTCCACCAAGAGCCCATTGCCATTATGGCAGATATTGAGAGCATGTTTCACCAAGCTCGTGTTCACGAAGAAGACACCAATCTGCTCAGATTTCTGTGGTGGACAGATGGAGACATTAACAGGAATCTGGAGGAATACCGAATGAAGGTCCATCTCTTTGGTGCTGTATCCTCTCCAACCTGTGCAAACTTAGCACTGCGAAAAAACTGCAGAGGACAACAGTCATGCATTTGATGGAGACGTAGCTGACACAGTTAAGTCCAACTCCTACGTTGATGTACTGGCATCCATCCCTGAGGAAGACAAGGCTAAACAAGTAAAGAACTTGCATCTGGACAGGGAGAAGCTGCCTAATGATAGAGCACTAGGGATGTATTGGGACATTGAGAGCGATATCTTCGGCTTCCGTGTGACTGTAAAAAGCGCATCCCATACCAGAAGGAATATACTCTCTATCGTCAGCTCTGTTTATGTTCCTCTTGGTCTTCTCTCCCCATTCATACTCAAAGCTAAGCAAATCCTTCAACAACTATGCAAAGTTAAACATGGATGGGATGAAGTAATTCCTGTGGAAATCTCAAAGCAATGGCAGGCCTGGCTTAAAGATCTAGAGCAGCTGGACATATTTCACATTGACAGATGCTTAAAGCCCAAGAACTTTGGTCAAGTGAAAACTGCACAATTGCATAACTTTTGTGATGCTAGTGAACAAGGCTACGGGACTTATGACTTGACTTGTGACTTACATGAGGATCACAATGAAGTTCATATTGCATTTGTAATGGGGAAATCTCGAGTCACGCTACTCAAAGTGATGACTATCCCCAGAATACTCAGTGCTGCTACACTGGCTGCACGAATGGACAGAATGATTCAAACAGAGCTGCAAATTGACCTCCAAGGGTCTACCTTTGGGACTGACAGACAGAACGTTCTGAAATATATTCGAAACAGGACCAGAAGGTTTCACACTTTCGTGGCCAACAGAATCGCAGTCATACAAAACCTGTCAAAAGTAAAACAGTGGAGGTTTGTAAACTCTAAACAAAACCCTGCGGATGATGCATCACGAGGACTGAGCATTGAACCATTCCTGACTTCAAAAGGTTGGCTTCATGGACCAGAGTTCCTGAAGCAAAATGGCCTGAAATGCCAAAATAATTGGGCTCCATCCTCCCCGATGACCCGGAAGTACGGAGGGAAGTGACTGTCACCAGCATTGTTGTCAGACAGAAAGAACTCCGACATGTAAGCTCATTCAGTACTATTCATCCTGGAACGGCTTAAAAAGAGCAGTAGGTTGGATGATGTTAAAGAAACTTCTCTTTCAGATGGCCGAGAAAAGAAAAGGGATTTGCCCACAAGCTGATATAAGAGTAAATCATGACAATGGAAAGTCATTGAAAGACAAGATGCTTCTGCTCATAGTAGAGGACATTGACAGTGCAGAAAAGGCCATCATTGGACATGAGCAGAGACGGCATTTCATGGAAGAAATTGCCACACTGGAGAAAGGAAAACAGTGCAATAAAGGAAGCTCTCTGTGCAACTGGTCCAATCATTGATGCTGGTATTCTTAGAGTTATAGGAAGAACCAGTAAAATGGCTATGCCCCTTGAGGTTAAACACCCAATAATCCTTCCTAAACATTCTCATGTTGCAAAGTTAATACTTACCAGTTGGTCATTCAGGAAGAGGACACATGCTATCTAAACTCCATCAGCGGTATTGGCTGTTGTTGGGGAAATGTTTATTACAGTCATAATAATTATGTGTTTATATAGACTAATGCAATCTTGACTCTAAATAAACGTAAGTTAATCAACAAAAGTTCTGACCTGACCTTATGGTGAAGGTTGTTATGTTCTGAGGTACTCAAACGGCGTACGGAAATGTATGTTTTGACAGAGATGGCTCCGGAGAACTGTGACTGTAAGATAATGAACAATATATATGGCTGAGGAGATTGATTCTTCCTCAGTCAGTTTTCTGCTCTCTCCCTATGAGAGTCGTAGTTGCTGATTCTTGTTTGCAAACAATTAAACTATCTTTTATTATACTCTTAACATTGTGTCATCTGGTATTTTTGCCAACTCTCACCCAAACACTAGACAAGCTGTTTTTTCAGTTCCACGACACTGTCAGGTGCAAACTCTTTGGCAAGAAGAATCATTAAAAACTGTGTGTTTTGTAGACGACTGCAGGCCAAAGCAGGAGACCAGAAAATGGCTGATCTCCCACTTGATCGAATAACACCAGATCTTCCACCCTTCACCCATGTAGGTGTGGATTATTTTGGACCTATTGAGGTTAAATGTGGCCGTGCTAAGATCAAGAGATAGGGAGTAATCTTTACCTACCTGGTAAGCCGTGCTATCCATCTTGAAGTGGCCAGTTTCCTAAACGCAGATGCATGCATCAATGGTATCCACCGGTTCATCTGTCGCCGAGGACCAATAAAAAGTATTAGGTCAGATCAAGACACTAACTTCATTGGCGCACAAAAGGAGTTGGAGGAATATGTGAAGCTATTGGACAATGAAAAAATCCAAAGAGCATCACTCAAAGAAGGAATTGACTGGACATTTAACCCTCCTTCAGGACCTCACCACGGCGGAGTGTGGGAGAGACTGAGAGACTTATTCCTGATTGGTCAAAAAGATTCTGTACTCCATCTTAAAGGAACAAACATTGGACGATGAAGCTCTACAGACAGCCTTGTGTGAGGTCGAAGCAATCATGAATGAAAGACCATTCACAACGGTGACAAATGACCCGAATGACCGAGAACCCCTCACTCCAAGTAATTTACTCCAATTGAAAACACGTCCAATATTGCCCTCAGGACTGTTCCAGAGAGAGGATCTATACTCACACAGGAGGTGGAGACAGGTACAATACCTGGCAGACCTGTTCTGGAAACGATGGACATTCCACTAATGCAGGAAAGGCACAAATGGAGTAAAATCAGAAGGAATTTCACCGCTGGAGATATTGTCGTCATAATTGATGACAATGCACCGAGGAACTCTTGGCTACTCAGACGTGTAGTCAAGGCCCTTCCAGGAGCAAAGGGACTTGTACGCAGTGTCTTGGTTCAAACGAAGACCAACATCATCCAAAGACCAATCACAAAGCTCTGTCTGCTGCTGGAGTCAGCTGACTGAGTCTATAAAGCCCCTTTCTTTCTTTCAAGTGCACTTCTGACTGCTGGATGAGGGGCTATATGACTTTATGTTCCGGGCCCCAGGATCTTGCTGGATTTACAAATATGGGCTTGAGTATTTAACACATGGACTAAAGTATGCAATTTGCATGGGACAGATGTCCTATACTTGTTTATAATGGCTCCATGATGTATAATTTTGGTAATTGCTATGTAATAAGCAATTAGGGGCTGGTATGTTAGAGCCATTTTTGGTTTAATTTGATTAATGGTTTAATATTTAAGATGAATTTGGTATGGTTATCTGAGTTATTTGTTAGTTTAACTGTTTACATTTAGAAAATAACAATTTGATTTTGACATGCTGTTGATGCCATAGTTGGCTTGATGAGCGCACCTGTGTGTATTTAGGAGAGAAGCCAGAAGGTAATTAGAGGAACGGGAAGCGGCACAGTTTTTTTGACCGCTCAGTGACAGCTCTTTTGGTATAATTTAGTGGAAAAAGCTTATCTTGATGATCCATGTTATCTTTTGCTTTTGTTAAATAAATACTGCAAACTGACGGACGATCTCAAGCTTTTATTTTTGGAACCCAAGGGGCGAGTGTGTATCGAAAAGCCAGAATCCCGAAGCAGCGTGATTATTTTAATAAACACCTAAATAAGTCACGACAATAGTAGTTCTCTTCATGATCCAAGCTGTAAAGAAGACACCAAACTATTCATAGACACCATTATTCATTGATTGTTACAGTAGCCTAAGCATATGGGCTAAATGCCAGGGGATCATATAGCCTACACTATAGTTTAAAAAAAAACCTATATAGGAAGGGCTTTAAATATATATTTCTTTATTTTTTTCTTTATTTAAAATAAGAAAGTCTATTGTGCACGTGTGTAAGCATGTATGTGCGTATCAAACATCATAATTAACAGCTGTTAGCTGTCCACTAACAGCTGATTCAGAGATGTAGGCCATTAGATCCGACCTGATTTCTACCATAGGCTATATTTATACGCGCCAAACGTTTTTTATTGGAAACTTACCTCAAACCTGATGTAGGCCTACCGGTAATCCGACGGAATCCAAAAGTTCTGTGGGTCTGAGATCCCTGTAATCAGCCTGTCACTCACTGTCCGACGCTGCCGTTACTATGGCGATCACGGACTCGCGGGAAATTGCAGACAAAATTAAAAATTACTCATGGATATAAAGCCAAAATGTCAAATGAAGTGATTTTTTTTTTTCAATTGAGATTGCAAGTAATATGAGTTGAATGAGGCCGAAATGGATACACATTTGGAGCAGTTTTAAAGTAGATATTTATTTATTTATTAATAAAAAAAATAAATCACTTTGGCGCTGAGGATTTTCCTTTGGCGCTGGCTAAAATCTCTTTGAGGCGCCAAAAATGTTTCTATGCAGGAAAAACCCTGGTGTAAAGGCTTGTCTGAACAACACTTAATGAATTTTCTTCTCTTCACCTGTTGTTGTGTATTTGATGTATTTGCATCGAATATTGTGTATGCATTGTTGTTTTTCCTTGGAATTTGTTTGAACTCGACGTCATTGAAAATGAGGGTCACCCCTCAATTGGTCTCTCGAGGATAAATAAAAGTTAAAGCCACTACGAGTAACATGGCACGTTGGCGTCCCCTTTGGACCAAAGCGGTAGTATTTTTACGACGCCCGCTGTCGCAAAGCTGTTTTCTAGCGCGTGCCAGGCGCGTGAGTGTGAACTGAGAAGGGAGCAATATAGTGCATGTCCTTGTGTTGAAAGTGTGAGGACTCTTTTCGGCTCCGTGAGAGTGGTTTTGACACTGCATGAACTAATGCCAGTCACTGCCACACGCACCTGATTGCAATGCTGATTGCTAACTACTCTCTCTCACGGAGCTGAAAGACGTGTGTCCGACTCCTCACAGAAAGCGAATGAACGAGAGACGGCAGTTAGTATGGATCACGATGAGGTAATGTGTTTGTGTTGTTGATCTAAATAATGACTATTTCAGATAATGGTTATCTGATGATGGTGAAGCAAAGCAAACTTTGTGTTAGTACCAACCGCTCATTCATTTAGGAGTAAACACTGCAGTCTAGTTTCGCTCTCGTGAAATTGTATGCACGTTGCTTGGCAACGCCCTCGTCCCCCCGTAGCCTATATCACTCTCCCTTTTAGCTTTTCTTCATTGCATTTTCTTTTTTTTCTTTGATGGTTCAGCCCCGTTATCAGTCATTATGACGACAAATAACTGTATCAAACAAGGCTCCCGCTCCGCTTCCCTCACCTGGAGGGATAGGCTTCTCAATTCACGTTGCTGCGCCACACTGAAATCTGTGACCAATACGGATATGTGACCATAGAGCTTGCACGAGCGAACCGAAAATCGGACTGGGTGTGCGACCAGACCAAAAGCAGTAATAAAAACTATTTAAAAACGTCTTTCTTTGCGCTGATGGTCTCGTTTGCTGTTAAAGGTAATTTATGATTATCAGAGGAAACATGAGGCTGTTTAAAAGATATTTAAATGTTACTCGTAGCCGCTTTAAATGAAATGAAAATTAAATGAATGATGCAATATCAACATGGGACTACAATAGATTCTGCAATACCTTGGCTCATATGAGACATATGCTCAAGTATGCAAGATGGCTTAAGAGCCAGGTCATGATTTCCGTTCACAATTCCACAATTACTGACTGGAAGTCATAAACTCAAAAAATATATGACCTTTTGGCTGTGTTGGGAGTGATGTTCATTGATTAAATAGTTTGCCAAGTTTGATGCTTTCATATTTTTCATATTTTATATATGTTATATGTCATTTAAATTGCCCCCTCCCCCTACAAGCAGGTCAGGGGAGCCGTTTTGTAATGAAAAACCAAAGAGCATTATTTAATTAATAAATTATGTAATGCAAGCATGTATTTAGTAGGTTTACGGACCCGCATGCCACACACAGAATAACGTTAACATTTCATAATATCTCCTACTACTACTTGATTGTGTGTGCCCCCCCCCCCCCCTGAACACCCACACTCACATACACACAAACACCACCCGACACACGCAAAGACACACTCCGATTAAGCCCACCATGTGTTTGAGGGATTAAGTTGTGCATCTCTACAGGGACACGCCATACCATCTGTGCAGGGGCTGACCAAAGAACACACACACACACACATTTTCTACTGCTGGGTCTACTAATAATTACATGATCAGGGACCCCCATAATTGACATTGCAGGGAAGATGAAACACTAATTGCATGAATGTTTAGGTCATGATTGCGTTCAACATTTATACACACATGCACATGTATTGGGAAGTGCTCACAAATAGCCTCACATAGCAGCAGGGACTGAGTACTATGGCTTAAGTGTGATCAAAAGTCTGCTTTTATTTGATTTGTGTTGATGGAGAGTATTTTGATTTACTAATGCCTCAGATATGTATAATGTCTTTGCCACACTGAGAACAAACAGTACTGTTGTATATACCTATATATTGTATTATAATTTAAGTAAATGTAAATATATACTGCCTATGACAGATGTGTCTGGATGCTAATTTGCCTGTTTTCATTTAAAACATGAACAACTACTGTGTATGTATAAGCCCACTGGCCTATGTTTCCCTGTGAGTTTGAACCTAATTAAGCGAAGGGATTATTCTTGATTAGAAACCAAAACAGTGCAAAATATTTCCGACTTACAGCTAGATAATTAACTAAGAAAACTAAGACTTTCCAAGCCCGCCCTCTGACCTCTATGTGCATACTAGTCATTTATTGTGTGGGGTTTGCACCAAAGTATTGTCTTGATCCAAATGATTACATTTGTGTAAAAATATTTTTTCCTTGAGAAGATGTTGCCTTCGTCACATTAGCCATTAATGTTTTGAGCTCAAATCTGCTCTCTATAAGAGGGGCTTCAGTGAAGAGAATTCAAATGCAGTACAGCTTCCATATTGAGCTTCCTCAAAGCAGGGCCGGCGGCAGCCAGGGGCCAGGGTGGACCGTGCCCACCCAAATGTGGGCTGTGCCCACCCAACCAAAAAAAAATTATTTTTTTTTTTTTTTTAGGTGGAAGTCCAGACCCACTATCGGACGGACTTGTTCGTTCGCGGTCCAAGAAAATGTCAAATAAAATTCAGACAATTAATTAATACTAAAGAATATACCATTCTTCTAATTGTATTATTGGGTGGGCAGGACAGCCTGCCTCCAAGTTACCCACCCGCTTATAGTGGTCACTGGTCAGCAGAGCCGGCCCGAGACATAAGCGAAATGAGCGGTTGCTTAGGGTCTCGACTGCCAGGGGGGCCCCCCCAATTTTTTTTTTTAGTTTGTGTGTTTGATATCAACATCATATTATGTAAATGTAAATTATCATACAATAAAAGGAATACAATTGAATCAGTTCATCTGGGAGGTAATCCGAGGTTAACTGATCACGTCACGCTCAAGTCCATGGCATGCACAGTGTGTATTGAGTTTATTTAAAAATATTTGAAAATGGGGCTGCCCTCAGTTGCCCATGCACTGTGTATACTGTAGTCTATAGCCTATTTAAGCCTCGTCTGTGGAAAAAAAGATAACTGGACAACAGAGTTATTCTGCTTCGTTCCTCTCACTGCATTTAAATTAATTCATTATATTACAGAAAAATATGTCCCGTAAAAGAAAAGAGCACCAAGCCCATCCCAGAGGACCCTGCATAATATTTTATTTCAAATGTATATTTCTATGGAAAATCCATGTGTCTTTCTTCAATAGCTTCTAATTCATCCGACCCAGTGTCTCCAAATTATTTGTTCACACAAAATTCCTCAGATTTAGCCTCTTAATCTTCCTCTCAAAGTGCACCAGATTCATGCATTACACTTTAAAAAGGTAAAAAAAAATCTCCCGGGGGGGCATACCCCCGGACCCCTCTAGCAGGGTCTTGACCTCGGCTGGCTACTATTTTCACCCAGCTGGACATCAGAGGCAATAGTGGAAAGTAGTGTGTATAGTATATAGCTCTGGACTACCACCATCCAGGTTGCCCAGTCCCAAAGCTTTCTCTGCAATCAGCTCAGGCTGCCTACAGTTAATACTGCGATTAAGAAAAATATAATTTATATTATATGTTATTCATAAACATTTTGGAAAAAAAAAAGCTAGAATCAAATCTCCCACACAGCAACAGTCAAAGTTTATTTGCATATTGTGTTCTACACAATTCACAGTAAATGTGCCAAAAAGCAGACGCAGAGATCTTACAAGGGCAAAAGATTTCTGCTCGCGCGCTCTACGCGCGCTCGCATCTTCGGCCTCCCTGAAAAGTGTGCCCACCTACAATTTCTACAGGCCCACCCAAGTCTGACTTTCTAGAACCGGGCCTGCCTCAAAGCACGTCCTGCATTAGTCACAAAAGCCCCTAAATAATTTTAAACCCTGAAGGATGTGGAAAACCGTTTGGAAAGCAAGTGCAACTGAATTTAATTGTGGCTTTTAAAAAGTTAGACAGAAAATTAACATTGTTGGTATGGTGTATATGAAGATTTCTGAATAAAGTAGGGGATAACGGGGTAATGTGAGACACTTTTTACATTTGTTCCCCTCTAAGCGAGCTAAAATGATGTATCAGTCAAATTTACACATTTCAATTAATTCAGGATGTTTCCTAGAAATGGGCATTAGCAGAATTTATTCAAGACAAAGGGCAGTGAAAATATGATTGCTTTAAAAAAAGTTGTCTTGTGTCTCACTTTACCCCAGCTGTGGGGTAAACTTGAGACGGACCAGAGAAATCAAGGGGGTAAACTGATCCACTTACTTTTTCCACTCTGAAACTATCATAACAACACAGTTACTGTTACATGTTGTAACAGTTAGAATCTTGACAGCTAGCTTGAAAACCAAATATTCCCTAACTAATGTCGGACTAGTAACAGAAACATGGGGTTTGGTCAATTAAGCAACATTTTTCTAAACACTTGAAAGTAACTCTGATCAAATACAACATAATTCATATTCAATAATTAACATTCAAATGACGGTCAGAACACAGGACCCTTAGAGCCAGCTAGTGTCTGGGGGTCAGAGCAAAGAACAATCAGAACCAGCTACAGCCTGGGACTCAGAACACGGGACTAGATTCAGCTGTCATTTTCCATCTTTTCAGTCTTTGATTAATATTTTTCTGCATTTGTTTTATTGGGATCATTCCTTGACTAAATTCAATTCAAATTCAAATTCAAATTCAAAAAAACTTTATTTGTCCCCAGGGGGCAATTGAAGGCACATAGAGCAGCAGCATTACAAAGGACAAGGCCATGTCCAAACAAACAAACAAAAACAAACAAAAACACAGCGTTGCTACCTGGCAGACAATACACACAAGCACAGGTGTCTACAAATACACAAATATATGTAAATATGTATAAAATATGCAAAGTGCATGTTTATAAATGGAGAACTGACTCTCAACAGTGTAAAATGTGTCAAATATGACAGAAATATAAAGTGCAATCAATTAAATAAATAAATAAATAAAATACCATGCTGGTCATAATACAATTGTTGAGATGAATTGAAGCGAGGTACTTGTGTTGTAACAGTTAATGGGAGTGAGAGGGCAAAACAGAGTTCACGGCTTCACCAGTCCATGTGGGGAGGGCACGAGCCCGGGTGGGGGGTTTAGGAGGAGTTGAGGAGGTGAACAGCCTTGGGAACAAAGGTTGCTTTTCTCCTCTGTGTCCTGCAGCCGGGGCAGCGTAGTCGGCGCCCTGAGGGGAGCCACTCAAAGGCATGGTGTAGAGCGTGTGAGGGGTCCTGCATAATTCTGTTGGCTAACCGGAGTGTTTGCTGGTCGTGGATGGAGGAGAGAGTTCTTGTTGGAAGTCCAATTATCTTAGAGCAGACTCTGGCCGTACTCTCTAGGCGGTTTCTGTTTTGGAGGGTGATGGAGTGGAACCAGCAAGTTATGGAAAATGTACAGATGCTTTCAATGAATGAGTAATAGAAAGTTAGCAGTATGTTTTTGCTAACTCCAAAGGAATTTAGTTTCCTTAGGAGATACTTCCGCTGGTGACACTTCCTAAGGATCTCTTCGGTGTTGGAGGAGAATTTCAACTGGCTGTCGAAGATGGTGCCCAGGTATTTATACTCCTCCACCAGCTCCACCGGCTTCCCGTGGATTGAGATGATGGATGCTGCGGCCAGCTCTCCCTGCCTCTTAGAGAAGGTCACCACCATCTCTTTGGTCTTACTCACATTCATCTCAAGGCATGAGCTGTCGCACCACTCCACAAACTCCTGGAGAGCTGATCCATGCTGCTGTGAAGGACCTGAGAGCAGGGACAGGAGAACTGTATCGTCTGCGTACTTCACCAGGTGACATTGAGGCTGTGTGGATCTGCAGTCATCTGTATAGAGGATGAAGAGCAGAGGTGAGAGCACACAGCCCTGAGGGGAGCCCGTCGAGGTGTGTCGGAGGTCGGAGAAGGTGTTGTTGACCCGGACTCTCTGTGACCTGTCGGTTAGAAAATCCAGTATCCACCGGATGAGCTGGTCGTCTAGATGGAAGTAGGAGGTGAGTTTGTTCGCCAGGATGTGGGGCTGTAGTGTATTGAATGCCGAGGAGAAGTCTACAAACAAGAGTCTGGCTGATGTGTTGGGCCGCTCTAGATGTTTGTGTACAGTGTCAATGATGAATGCTTTTGCGTCGTCCACACCTCTGCCTGCGCGGTAAGCATACTGTAGTGGGTCCATCAGACTGTCGGTTACAGTGAGGATGTGTTTTTTAACGACCCTCTCCATGGCCTTCATCACCAGGGATGTGAGGGCCACAGGCCTGAGGTCGTTAAGGGTATTGATGGTGCTTTTCTTTGGGATGGGGATGACTGTGGAGTGTTTCCACAGCTGGGGGACTGTGCTGGTGTCCATGGATCTTTGAAACAGGGTTTGGAACACTCCCCCCAGCTGCTCAGCACAGAACCTCAGGACGCAGCCACTGATGTTGTCTGGGCCAGGAGAGCTGTTCTCCCTGGTCCTCCTGAGGGCTCTGACCACCTCCTCTGTTTTAAAGGCGAGTGTGGAGTCACCAGGTTTCAGCGTTTTTAATGTATCTGCCATTTGGGTGGAGTTGTCAGTCTCAAACCTGGTGAAAAAGGAATTGAGGTCGTTAGGGAGAGATGTAGAGCTGCTTCCCGCCACCTGGATGGTTTTGTGGTTGGTAGTGACGGTGTTAACAGCAGCCATGGTTTTGAGGCCCTGCCAGGCTGAGCGGAGGTTCCCCTGGGTGAATTTTTCCTCTACCTTGTTCTTGTACTTCAGCTTAGCAGTTTTAATGGCACGCTTAACTTCCCTGTTGACCTCCTTCTTATCGGACTCTGAGCCAGTGAAGAAAATCCTTTTTTTCTTGTTGAGAATTTCCTTCAGTTCTTTTGTAATCCAGGGCTTATTGTTTGGGAAGATGGTGACCGTTTTGGAGGGGATAATGTTGTCCACACAGAAGTTGATGTAGGATGAGACAGTGTCCACTTGCTCCTCCATGTCGTTTGAAGGGGTTAGGAGGTTATTCCAGTCTGTGGATTCAAAGCATCCTTGCAGCGCTTGGATGCTGTTGCTAGTCCACTGCTTGATGTTTTTAATAACCTTATTTGCCCTCCTTATGACAGGTGTGTAAGCTGGAGCAAGCAGGATGGTGTCGTGGTCGGCAGTGCCAAGAGGGGGGAGGGCTATGGACCTGAAAGCATCTGGTACAGAGCCATAGCATTTATCCAGTGTCCTCCCACGGCGAGTGGTGCATGTTACATACTGTTGGAAGCCTTTTGAGTGATTTATCAGGAGAGCAGTGGTTAAAATCACCCAGGATGAATTTTGGGGAGTCTGGTGAGATGTGTTCCAGTCTATTTAATGAGCGTGTGATGTGCTCAGTGGCAGTAGCTGCGTTTGCTCTGGGGTGGATGTAAGTCAGGATGATAAAAAGTTGAGGAAACTCTCTGGGAAGGTAAAAGGGTCGTAGGGAGACAGCCAGGAGCTCGATGTCAGGGGTGCACAGTTTCTCTCTCACTACGACTGTGGTGCACCAGCGGGTGTTCACATAGATACACACGCCGCCACCATGTTGTTTACCGGTGCGCTCACTGTCCCGGTCGAGTCTGAGAGGGGGGGCGAAGCCATCAATATGCGTCGTGCTTTCTTCATCGTTCTTATTTAACCACGTTTCGGTGAAAGCAAGAATAGAGGCACTTCTGTATTCATGCATGTGGTTAACGTTGGCTTGTAACTCATCCAATTTGTTGCGGAGGGAGCGCACATTGGCCAAGATGATAGACGGAAGCGGCCGTTGTTTACACTTCTCCCGTTTAAGCCTAGCTTTAATTCCTCCCTTTTTCTTGCCCCTTCTAGTTACCTTTTTTTTATTGTGAGCGTGGTTGTGTGCGCTGGATGAATTCTTGCGGATTATTTCCTCGGGAAAAGTATCCGTGGTGCAGGTGAGATGAGATGAGATGAGAGTCCAAGCTGCAGCAAAAAGTCTCTTGTATAGGTGATTTTGCCGTCGGGAATATTTTTCCAATTTGCAGAAACAGACTCACATATAATCCACATTTGAAGTATAGTCCATATGAGTGTGCGGATATCCATGCTGGAAAACAGTTAGTCCAGGGAGGGCGAGAAAAAAGCTTGTTACTTCAGGTTCGCCAGGTAAACACAGGTAACAGTGGAGGCTGCTCGCGAATGGGCTTGGCCAGGTAGCGATTCAAAACAAACAAACAAACAGCGATGCAAAGTACACACCGTACAGGCACATGGACACAATGCGTCCAGTATTTCTTTACACAATGCGTAAAGTAGGGTAGAGACAAAACAACGAAAGCTGCTCTACGAGCTGACCGGTCGACCACGCGAGCAGCGACCCGGAAGCGATGACATATTACTTAGAGTCTATTGATGTTAAAGGTCACTCTCCTGTCCCCCACATACATACGTGCCAAACCATGCCCTTGCTGACACCCCTTCAACCATCAACCCCCACCTCCAGCCCACATTGTCTTTTGTCTTATTCAAATTAGTCTCCTTGCTACCTCAAATATAATTGATTCTTTAAAAGAGGGCACAGACACTGTCTCACTTTACCCCAAAGCATTTGTCTCACTTTACCCCACTGCCACAATTTGAGAAAAAACTACCTCTCTCAGCAATTCAGGCTAATCTTCAGTTATCATCATCACATGGTTTCATATGTTGGTAGTTCATCAACATGTATATGATAGCATTTTTTCTACCTGAATCAATTTGCTTTGGCACAACAATCGATTAAGTTGACTGCAAGAAAATTTACTTTTACATGCAAAAAAGATTTTTTTTGTGAAAAAAACATGTTTACAACATCACCATGCAACCCGATCTCACCCTAACCACCTACGCCAGGGTGTTTGTCTCCGCGGCTGCAGCTGGATAGTATTGAAATGCTGGGAGAACATCATGTCGGCCCCTGTTGCTGCTATTCCTCCGTTCATTTAGACGGACAGGGGGCGGCGTGTAACTCACACGCCCTGGTCAGGCAAGGCGTGTAATAGACACGCCGGTCCATGCGTGTCTATTACACGCCTCGGCGTGATACCGGGTTGCACCATGAGGTCCTCTTTTTCATGGCCGAGTGGAAATGAGAGGGGCTTGAAATATATATCTCACATGACCAAAAATTTGTTCCATTGCCTAGATACAGGGGGTGTCTCACATTACCCAATGCCTCACATTCCCCCATTCTCCCCTACATCATTTTATTGATATTACATGAATCTTACTTGCTGTTGAAAATAAGTATTGTACAAACAGAGTAAACTGTAAACGCCCCCAGGGTGTCTCCCTAGGGAGGTGTTTCAGGAGCGTCCAGCTGGAAGGAGGCCTCAGGGAAGACCCAGGACTAGGTGGAGAGATTATACATTGGCCTGGGAACGCCTCTGGTTCCCCAGTCAGAGCTGGTCAATGTGGCCCGGGAAGGAGAAGTTTGGGGTCCCCTGCTCGAGCTGCTGCTCCGTGACCCGACTCTGGATAGCTAACCAACATGGCTCCAAAATGACCCACTTTATGTGCTGTTAAACTCCGGTGTTTCCCACCAGAACTTTAATTTTAACCTATGCCTATACACACAGCATTTGAGGGAGTCCTGGGAGAGAGAAATAGGCGGAGGAATTTCAGGCTGCTTGGGCTAAGTGTCTTCGCAGCATACACTCTTCAGGCCATTGGAAAGCTCTGTCGATCCAGTATGGGATGGTGATCGCAAAAATAGAGTTCTCCAGTACTTTATATATGGAGAAAATGTGTTATGAGATTTCAGCGAAAGCAGATGTATTTAAAAAGATATGGCCGCCTTTTCCTTGACTATTGTTACGGCCGGCCATACCAGGCTCGTTAACCGGCCAGTAAACATTAAATAAACCACAATGAAACCATGAATCAATGTTTAAACCATAATGTCATTTATTAAACCAATCCCACAACTCAACTCAATCCGGAGGCTGCAAAAGAAAAAGGGTAAACGGGAGGAAGCCTGGGGCAGCCACAGTTGGACTACAGTATTGCCCAGGACTTCCTCCAACTAACCTATACCCCTGCCCCTCTAAAACTACGTAAAATAACACCACCTAACAGCCCCACATTAACTAAAACCATAATACTAAAGAAACAACAGGAAAACGCAGTCCGCCGTCCGTCAGAGCCTGAGCCTGCCACCCAGGCCACGCCTTTAAGCTCCGCCGGAGCACCTGCCCCCTAATCAGGCTGACTCAGGACACCTGCTAGAGAGAGAGAGTGAAGTGAGGGAAGAGGAGGAGATAAAACAAGGCGGGAGCCGTAACACTATACATACTATAACGGTACTGAATTTGCCTATAGTTTAAACAATTGTAGTAGCCGATTGTTTCCCCATGGCGACCAAGACAGAGGCGAGGCTGGACTCTTTAAATCAATGTTCCAAGTTTATTTCAGAGGTTCCATCAGACAATACATACAGAGGATTTCATGGTAGCATAGTAGCAGCAGGCTGAGGCCGCAATGGCACTCTCCTTAAAGTTACAGGACTCGTTTATATTTGTGTGTGGGGTGTATCATGTGTCTTATTAACTCGCAAATAGACATGTAGTCTCATCACAACAAGTTCCAATAACAAACCCTTACATAGACTGTTTTCGTCTCTTTACCAGTGACCCCAACCTTTAGATATACACGCTCAGCAACTCTGGTGAATAGAGGCTATTCAAATCTACCACACAATAAAATTGAAAGTCTTAAAGTAGAGTACGCCATGTTATTTATTTATTTTATTTTGTCTTTTGTTTTTGTGTTCCTTTTTTCAGTGTTTTTTTGTGTGTATGTTCTCTCAAAAAAACCCATAAATGAATTATTTATGAAAATAAAATCTTTCCAAAAGTCATTCACTCATTTCTCAACCCTGGTCTTGTCCTACCATCTTTCAAAACAGCTGCAATAACCCCGATTCTAAAGAAACCCCGTGCAGACCCGTACAGCCTCTGTAACTATCGACCAATCTCAAATCTCCCATTTCTCTCAAAAATACTTGAACTCTCTGACAATAATCTTTATGAAGAACTCCAGTCTGGTTTCCATCCCTTCCACAGCAGAGAGACAGCCCTGGTTAAAATAACAAACAATATTTTGATGGCCGATGGACTCTTATCAACACTCATCCTCATCGACCTCAGCACAGCCTTTGATACGCATCTCCCATCGCCTCCTCCTTGATCGATTAGTTTCCAACGGTTTCACTTACCTGGTTTAAATCATATCCCCCCGGCCGCCAAATTATTATTATTATTATTATTATTATTATTATTATTATTATTATTATTATTATTATTATATTTTTATTATTATATATGATACAGTGTCATTATTGTGTTTTGTAATGCAAGGAAATACTTAGTTTTTCAGTCGCACACACATTCAGATGTACGTACTGAGCTTCAATACCCAGATTAATCAACTAATTGTCAGTGTGGACTCGTTTTACTGGTAGTATACAACAAACTATGTACTTTAGAATTTTTACCACTATTCTGTCGACCAATCAAAGACTGCAGTGTGTAGTTCCCCCCCTCTGGGACGTCTTGGCACCCCAATTAAAGGGTGACTAAAATAGTTGCAGCACTGCTCCCTGGACACATGGCTTTAGTGTGTCTGTTTTTTCTTGTTCGAGGATATTCAATTGTAACATTTTCCTGCTGTAAACACAACTTATACTCAAGTCCTGCATTAGTCGTGTCATATTTGTACATTCATGGTCTCTAGAGCTTCAGAAAACGTGTGAACAGTTGATACTGTTATATATTTTGACAACGCATGCGGAAGGAAGTTAGTTTTTATTTTTCTCCTATCCAAGGCCAAAATAGATGTCATATATAGACAATATCACACTCTTTGATATTTTTCGATTTATAATACCACCAGTTCATGGACTGGGCCTGTTGAGATTGATATTTCCAATTCGATTGTGTGTTTGTCCTGCTCAACTCTTAACTCTGCTTCACATTGGGGGGAAAAGGGCAGGGAGTGAGATAAGAGAGAGACAAAGCAGAGGTTACACAGGCGGGGAGGGAGGGAGGTACACCACAGTAAGTAGTCTGTTAATGAGATAAAAGCGGACAGGGGAAAAAGGATCCCACCCAAACACAGCAGGAGCGACACAGGAGCTTGGTTGAGGGTTTGCATGTAGGTCAGTCAGTAGTGAGGGGACGTTCGATTCATACACCAAGCCTCTATCAAAAATGCAAGAGCTGCAGCTTTTCTGATTAGCACTTGGATTGAAGACACATGCAGAAATAAGGTCTCTGATCCTCTGTCAAACCTCAGCCAGCATGGACAAGCTTGCATGTAGTAATGAGGCTGCATGGAATTCGCCACAACATACTAACATTAAAAAAAATATATATTGGGTTTGACGACCAAGGCTACCCATTTAAGTCCGAATGTGTCGTCGAAGACACGTTCGCGCATGCTTACTTCTCATTCCCGTAACTTTTAAACCGTTTCTGATATCTAGATAATTCAAAAACTATCAGAAAGCGGAGAAGTAGAGCTTTGCGACCATATACTAATCATTACGGTAGCCCACTGGACTTCCGCAGTACGATCGTCCAATCGCAGACGAGATTCACCAGCATGTGACGTATTTGTGACGTATTTGTCACATGAGCTTCTAAGTACCGTAACTCCTGAATGGCTGGGGCAATTCAAAATATTCGACCGGTTTCTGAAAGGGAATAACAAGAGCTTTCCGATGGTACGTGATATGACACTTTACGGTAAAGACACTAAACGTTACGGTAAACATAGTTCGAGCCCGAGCGAGGGAAAAATGACACATTCGGACCAACAGTGTTCAGTTGAGCGGGTGAACGACATCGCGGACATCGTGTGGAGAGGTTTATTGTGTTTTGGAGAGCACTTTCTGACATATTTGAGCTTATGTCTAAGAAATAACATGCTAAGGAAGTTAGCAAGAGTGAGCAAACGTCCCTGGAGTTTCATTACTGTCACACAGCAACTCCAAAGAGAGTAGTGGAGAGAGTAGAGCAGAAGAAAATATGTCTCTGGAACTAACAAAACGCCTTTGCACTCCTCTCATAAAAAATATCATATCTCAAAAACTAAAACCTGTACATTGTTCAAATCACAAATGAAGTCTTCAGAAATATTTTGTTCATGTTTCTACATTCAGAAATCTTTTGTATGAATATATATTTTTTTTAGTTAGTAGAATACGATGAAAATATATTTACGCTATTTATATTTTTCTCATTTATGACACAATTTCAACATTTTCATTAATAATTGTGAATTATTGACTTAGATAACCTTTTAGATTGGGTTGTACAGATTCTAATGATATCAAGCATTTGAAGATACTCAAAGAAATCACTTCACAGTGAGCAAAAATACAAATGTATGCGCCGGCGAACGTTAGCATTACCGGCCTCAAAGGGTTAAAACACACATACACCAGCACATTGTCTCACATGTTAGGGCTGTAATTGGTTAAGCCAGGTGACGGTCTGTGTGGCACCGGAGGGCTAAGCAGAGCCAGGCTTTAAGATGGGGGACGGGAGGAGGGCAATGCTCATCCACTGTTTTAGTCTTTGTTTGTGGGTGGGTTTGTGTGTTCACCTGCTGGACCAGCAGCTTCTCAAGCTTCCTCATTCAGTAGTCATTATCAGTCATTGCACACAAACACACACACAACCAGTGACTCCTGTATCTATATAGCACTGTGACATCAATTTGTACGCAATTTTGTACATCAAAAATTACACACACACACGCAGATATTTGGACATTGACACCACTTTCATAATTTTGGCTTTGTACACCACCACAATGGATTTAAATCATGTGAACGTGTAGGAATTACAACATTTTATATGTCGTGGTTACCTAGAGGTAATTGGACATAATTGGCTTGTTATTTAGGCCGTTTCCCTTCAGATGTGCCTTCGGTAAGTAAAATGCTTGGACCCGACTTTACTCATGTGTTATGAGTGAGTGCATACACTAAAAACACACAATACGGATAACAAATATGTGATTAGACGATGTAAGTTCCAGCAGTGTACTTCACCAAGCCAAGCCATGTAGCTGTGGGCTTGAACTGTCACAAGTTTTGCGTGACAGCGCCAGTTCATTAGGCTAAATAAATAACTAGTATGTCTGAGGCTACTATAAATTCTTAGTTATAATAAGGCTACTTAGAAAACAATGAAACTGAAAGTGTCTGCTCCGCTCCGTGCAGCGCATAGCCGTGCCACAGCAGCGGAGTCTCCTTTAACGAGAGGAGAGTTTACCAACAAGACGATGGCGGAGGAGTTGGTTTCAAAGTCGAAAGCAAACGCGCTTATTTGGCAATATTTTGGATGAAACACCCAGGGCCGACAGACTGCGGGGGAAAGTGCGACAGTCACGGGGGGCCCATCAGAATTTTTATTTTTATTTTTTTAAGCTGAATGTGGGGCCCCGGTCTTCGAAGGCCCTGAACAATGCCATTCCAAAAAAAGAAATAAGTGACTGGCTCATGATAGGCCCCTGACCCTCGCAAGGAGATCAGGAGCCTGCGCATGACTAAGGCATGTGTGCGGGAGAGTAAGCAGGAGCAAGCCGACATTGAATTGAACTGGTGGCGAAAATAAACGCAGCGATGTTTCTGTGGGGATATTTAGCTGTACAGATATAAGTGCTGGCAAAGCTAGAACAGTTTAAGACTCCACATCACTGTGGCAACACAACCTATCTATCAGCTCAGAAAGCGCAGAGAAGAGTGATGGCCCCTGCAAGTTTCAGTAAGTTTAAAGAAGTGCCACACTGTTACTGTCTTTGAAATGCATTTAGACATTTTAAGGGGAAAACACATTGTATTTATTATTTCAACTATTGAGTTATTTGTAGAACAGCATGCTAGTGTAGGCCAACAAGATTTATTTTCTGAATTTTCAATGCTGCTTTATTTTTATGTTTTAAATTGATGTTCCAAAACGACCAATAACCTTTGCATTTAAAAATAAATCAAGCAAGTAGGCTAATAATAACCATTAATGAATTATAGGCTATCGCATCACAGTAGGCCTATTGTCCACAATAATCACAGCCCCCCATCCATAAAGGAACTTTAAAAAGTTGAATTTGCACTTGTTGTACATACACAAGTGTATGGTCTATTATTTGTATTTAGTGTGTCTGCATAGCATTGCACCAAAACAGTAGAAGTTTTCTTTAATTGTGTTTTGTACTGTCCGTAAAATTTTACCTGCACATAGCAAACAAAATTGCACAACTGTAAGGTCAGTGTCTGTTGTATTTTTGTATTCAAATAAACAGTTGTTTATTTCTATAGTGCGCATTGGCATCTTTGAGCAAAATACCCCCAACATTTTCGCCGCGGCGCTCCGCGCCGCACCTCCTGTGACCCTGGCCAGTGACCACCTTGACTAAGACATTTTCTGGGGGAAACACCGGTAAAAGTAATGATTTGGTCATTCATCAAATAAATGTATTGTGGAGTTGTCTGGCTCAGAGAGCCATGTGTATTGTAAGACTGCCTTTCAGGGGGCCCATCAGGACTTTATGTATAGGGGCCCAGAATTTGGTGCTACGCCCCTGGAAACACCAATACTAGGGAGCATGAAAACGTAGGCTAAACAAGGCAGACTGGAAACTGTTGAAGATCCGGTAACGGGAGGTAACACCAGGGCCGTCGGACTGCGGGTGCAAGTGCCTAAGGCAGAGGGGGGCCCATCAAAAAAAAACATATATATATATTTTTTTTTAACAAGCTCAATGTGGGGCCCGATCTTCGAAGGCCCTGAACAATGCCATTCCAAAAAAAGAAATAATTGACTGGTTTATGATAGGCCCCTGACCCTTGCAAGGAGATCAGGGGTCTGCGCATGACTAATGCCGCTTTTCCACCGCACATGTAGCTCGACTCGACTCGACTCAACTCGGTTTGGTAGCAGCACGGGTCGTTTTCCACCGCAAATAGTACCTGCTGAACGTGGGCGGGGTCGTCGTAAGGGGCTGAAAGCCTACTCCGGAGCAAAGTAGCAAAGCAGAAATTACGAGCAGTTGTTGCACTATTAACTGAACCAACCGCCAAAAACACGGATGAAAAATGTTTAAGAAATATCCCCCTTGTATCTGTTTGCTAAAAGAAGTAGAAGAATATTGCTACGGGCCATTAAAAGGGATGGTTGTTGTCCCGATGTGTGACTCTGCCACAGTCAGCTGTAGGGATGCGTCACGTACATACCTGCACGTAAACACGGGCATGATAAAGTTGACTGTTTAGTGCTTGTTTCAGGATACGTGTTTTCAAATGCAAGCCGTGTCTCAGCCTGAATATTTTATTGAGGTAATCAGTTCAGTCCGAGGCTTGTAATGTAATCGCTCGCTATCATGTCTGTCCCAGCTAGCTACTATTTAGCCTAGCTGCTAGCTGCCCTACATGTCTCCTCTCGTATGTAAGTAACTTCCCCAACAACCAACACTGGGTGAGCCTAGCGAATATATGGAAAATAAATTCGGATCTGTGATGCAAATCAAATGAAAGAGAGCCAGAGAAGGCTGCACGCGGCGTAAATACACTCAAAAGTCCCGGAGAGTTGGGGAGAATAAACAACAGAATGAAGCCGGTAGTCTCTGGCCACTGATTGGCCAGACAATAGTCTCTGGCCAATCAGTGGCCGGCCGTCTGCCGACGTCACCTTTTAGCATCGGCTCAGCTCGCTTGGAACCTAGAGCGAGGCGATACCAAAAAAGCAGCCGCTACGTGGTACCAGGTACCATGAAATTGCGGTGGAAAAGCCAAAAATGCGAGTCGAGTCGAGTCGAGCTGATACCATGCGGTGGAAAAGTGCCATAAGGCATGTATGCGGGAGAGTAAGCAGGAGCAAGCCGACATTGAATTGAACTGTTGGCGAAAATAAACGCAGCAATGTTTCTATGGGGATATTTAGCTGTACAGAAATAAGTGCTGGCAAAGCTAGAACAGTTTAAGACTCCACATCACTGTGGCAACACAACATCTATCAGCTCAGACAGCGCAAAGAAAAGTCTGATGAATACATGAGAGTGATGATGGCCCTGGCAAGTTTCAGTAAGTTTACAGAAGTGCCACACTGTTACTGTCTTTGAAATGCATTTAGACATTTTAAGGGGAAAACACATTGTATTTATTAATTCAACTATTGAGTTATTTGTAGAACAGCATGCTAGTGTAGGCCAACAAGATTTATTTTCTGAATTTTCAATGCTGCTTTATTTTTATGTTCTAAATTGGGAAAGACATGTTCCAAAACGACTAATAACCACTGTATTTAAAAAGAAATCAAGCAAGTAGGCTAATAATAACCATTAATGAATTATAGGCATCATTATATCGCATCACAGTAGGCCTATTGTCTACAATAATAACAGCCCCCCATCCATAAAGGAACTTTAAAAAGTTGAATTTGCACTTGATGTGCATACACAAGTGTATGGTCTATCATTTGTATTTAGTGTGTCAGCATAGTATTGCACCAAAACGGTAGAAGTTTTCTCTAATTGTGTTTTGTACTGTCCGTAAAATTTTACCTACACATAGCAAACAAAAATGCACAACTGTAAGGGCAGTACAGTCTGTTGTATTTTTGTATTCAAATAAACAGTTGTTTATTTCTATAGTGCGCATTTGCATCTTTGAGCAAAATACCCCCAAAAAGCGCGCCGCGCCTCCTGTGAGCCTTGCCAGTGACCACCTTGACTAAGACATGTTCTGGGGGAAACACTGGTATTTGGTCATTCATCAAATGAAATATTGTGGAGTTGTCTGGCTCAGAGAGCCATGTGTATTGTAAGACCGCCTTTCAGGGGGCCCATCAGGACTTTTTGTATATGGGCCCAGAATTTGGTGCTACGTCCCTGGACACACGCGCATACACAGAGGCAGGCTGTCTGTGTGCTGCTGCTTCGTGCAGATGAAAGCTTGCAGTGAAAAAAACAAATTGTAAACAAAATATTACTCAGTATTTAAATGTCCACACCGTGGCAACCCTAGCGCAGGGTATACAAGGATAAATACTTTCCTCGTAAAGAAGTGAAGTCAAATGGTAAATAAAAAACAAATACAATTTTAATATTTAGGTGATGTGTGTGGGCCTATATGTGTTTTACTGTGTTTGCAGTGTGCTTGTACTAGCCTAAATAATTTCGCTGGTATTGATTTTGTAAAACGTATACCTTATACAGTCTACATAGCCTATTGTGTGTGGGTGGGTGTGTGTGTGTGTGTGTGTTTGTGTGCGTGTTGACAATTATACCTCCACTCTCTGTCCATGGTGCTGAAACAAAAGATAACGACACTTGGACCAATGCGTTCTGTTTTCGTAACATAAAACCGTCGGCACAGTGGCATTTCAATGTAATGGCAAATATTTTGGAACATTGAGATGTCGGCATAATGGTGCGTCGGGATTATGGGCAGACCCCGTTTCCAAGGCACTGAAAGACACTCATCCATCACTTATGCTAAATGATTAAGAGCATCGTTCAAGATGGCAGCTCGTTAGGTTGCATGCTCTGTCTCTGCGCGATTTTAACGTGGTTTTACTTGGTTTTTATACCTTTTAAACCTTCTTTTAAACCTGCTTCACTTCACTATCATTGCCTTGCTGCATGGATTAATTTGGGAAATCTGCGTGGATTATTGCTCTGCTTTGCCTTGCTGGCGTTCTCCACCTGCAGCCAGCGCTCACCTGCTGCTGCTCCTCCTCCCTCCCTGCCTGCCTGTCTACCTGCTATCTGCTATCACCACCATGCTACAAACATGTGAATGCAACCTTACCTTGGGCCTACTGAAGGAGAGGATCTCTGGTCTGCAAGCTGAACTAAGGGGTAAAAACGACATCATCATGGAGCTATCCTCTGTTGCTTCCACTCAAATGAAGCACCTTGTCGCCCTAAGATCCTCTGGCTGCGGCTCCTTCTGCATGACAGGCGATGATCCTACTCTCCCGTGGTCCGGCTCCGCCAGTGTGGGATCTTCTTCTCCTGTCACTGTGCCCGGGCCTGTGTTAGCCAAACCCAACGATCAGTGGAGTCTACTTGGTGCAAGACCTAGGCTGGCGGCGACTGTCGGCAAAGGGGATGGACAGTTCCCGCTGAGCTCGATCCCTGTTAAACCGATAGATTGGTTAACAGCCCGCAAAGGTAAACATTGTGGTCGTCCGCGGACTCCCCCAGCACCGCTGCGCCTGGAGCTTGGCAACAGATTCGAAGCTATGAGCCTACAGGAGTTTCCATCAATGGCAAATGGCTCTAGCTCTCCTCCCCGGTTCCAGCCACGTCCAGTTGGCCACGGTTCATCTGTGGACAGGGATACCACTGCCCTGGCACGCGCCACCTCGTCCTCCACCTCCGCTGTTCCGACGCCCGCCGCCTCTTCCTCCGCTGTTACTTCGCTGCCCGCCGCCGCTTCCTACGCCGCCGCTGTCTCCTCTCCACCTGTGGCCGGTGTTTCCCAGACGTCTCGTCGTTCCAACACGGGAGAGAACCGACACAGGATGCTGCAGGATGCCATCATCAGACGTTCAGAAGGATCTACCAGACGCCCGGCTCAACCTACGCAGCTTTGCCGCTCTGGACCGCGGGCATCAACACTGCAGGCTAATGATCCAGCCCGGCCTTCACATGGTTGCTCTGCAGCGCAGCAAGACCGAACAGCGGAACTCCAGTGCCTCCTCGTTGGCTCATCCATGGTCCGACAAGTTCTCCTGCCGAGGGCGGAGACCTTCTGCTATCCCGGTGCCCAGGTATCCCACATCAACTCAGTGCTTCCACACCTTATCCACAGTAATCCCGCTGCATCTATGGTCGTGACACATATCGGCTCAAATGACCTTAAGTCAGAAAAGTCAGAAAGTCTTAAAACTGATTTTAAAACCCTAATCGACTCCGTCCTGACCGCTGGGAAACAATGTATCGTTTCTGGTCCCATGCCTTCGCCTCGATTTAGTGACGTCAAATTCAGCCGCGCACGCCAACTTCATGTTTGGCTCAAACAATATTGTCTCTCCATGGGCATTCCCTTTGTTGACAATTTTAATGTTTTCTGGAACAGACCGACTTTCTTTGCCAGCGATGGTTTGCATTTTGTTGTGCCTACACAGAGTGTCTCATTTGAAATGTTGTAATGGGTTAAGACTGATGCCACAGTGCATTCCAAGAGACTAAAGTCTAACGCATGTTTACATAAGTTTCTCTGTAGATGCAACCATCCCAGACCCCTGCGGAGGTCATAAACTCATTTAAGATGTGATAGTCCCTTTTAAAAGGTTGGTTAATCCTACCAGACCTTTGGGAACTGATTCTCTGCAAGTTCCACAGGATGAAAATCTATTTGGAAGCTACCATAAAGTTCAAACCAGACATGGCAGGGCCCAGTCACCCTGCTGTGTTTACCTTATCTCAACTGTGCTTCAAAGCTTTCTTTTCCTAAGGAAGGAAGAGCATTGTATTGGCTGGTTCGAATGTAAACACTGCTTGCTGATTAGACAACTAACTTCTGATTGGATGAGAATGCATTTGGACTGTTTTAATACAGGATGCAAGACTCTCATCTTTGCCATTCGCCGTCGGCTTCCAGCCGTGATAGAAGGTACGAAATGCTTAACCCTGAGGCCTAGGATTAAGCAACTCCAAGTCCCAGTCTTTTAAACTCGCTGGACGAGTTCAGGGACTGCTTGAAACATCTCCTCTGTTTTCCCGGATTCGAGAGAGTTTTCCTACAGAAAACCGCTTCACCAGAGCTGAAGCACACCTCAACCTCTCCTCAAAACAGGACCCCCACATGCGCAAAGCGGGCGCAAAGACGCAGGATCCCTTCATCAAGACGCCTGCACTGCCCGTTCTACGGACCGGAGCCAGCCAGCGGACCCGCCGAGAAGTGAAGCCACCTACCACTTATCATCTGGGCCGTTACTACGCTGCCACCAGACGCAGCGCCAGCCAAGACAAGGCCCGACGCAGAGGGAGTTCTCCGCTTCCTCCTCTCCTCGTTGCCTACGCTGCCCATCGGACCGCAGACAGCCCGCCATTGCCAAGAAGAGCCGCTGATCCCCTGCTTTCTTTCCCTTGGCATGGTGATGCACGCTGCCCTTATCAGCTGAGCTGGTTCCACACCACTGTCTTCCACAAGACGCGCTCCATCAGCGCACAAGGCCCGGCAAGCGGCCTTTTTCTCCTCCTATCTCCTCCAGCTGCCTTCAACCAATTATCGCTGGACCAAGCGATTCACGTGAGGCTATTGTCTGGGCTTAGATAGTTATTTTATGTTGTTCATTAACAGCTGACGAGCTCACTATTTCCTGATTTAAAGTAATTCTGACTCACTTATGTTTTACATAAGTGTTTTTCGCTCACAGTGTTTTTCTCCCGTTAACCGGGAATGTATTGATGTGTTGTTGCTGTCACTCTTATAGCCGGTGAATTCTTTCCTCTGTATCAATTCAACTCAGTGTACGTAAATGCGCATTTGCAGTCACTGTGTGATTGGAGGAAACAGTTCACTACGCGCTGGAGCTGCAGCTACTGTCTTTTGTTCCTCTCCTTCTCATTTCTAACTACGCACATCACACACACACAAACACACTGACACTCGTGATTTCCCCCTCAAGTATTCTTCATGAATACATGAGTGTTGAGTTTCTGTAATTTTAAAGTTAAGATCGCGTGAAGACAAACCCAAAGTCTCCCAGCATCATCCTTTATAATTCTTATGTGTTTGATTGAAGCAGTAGGTTACATACATGCTTTGCATGCTACTTCCCCTACTGATTAAAGGTAGAATATTCAACTTTTAGAAGTTGTCCACATTGCTATTAGCAATTGATCTACCCGTGGCTTAAAAGCCACTTCAAACTCTCGCGTGACGTCAAACTCTCGCGTCTGCCATCTAAATTCTAAAGTCACGTTCCTCTGTCACACACACACACACACACACACACACACACACACACACACACACACACACACACACACACACACCCACACACACACACCCACACATGTGCACTCGCCTGCACATAGATAGAAATACATGGCTTTATAATCTAAACTGTTCTTATTATTGCTTGTGCTATGTCTGCTTTCTTAAATTAGATTAGTTCATGGTTATTGACTTATGTGTATCGTTTTAATCAACTTGCCTAAGTAAATAAACCCTTACATTTTGATTTTAAGAAGCAGTGTCTGTGATATTTGTGTCTTGTATTTCACTAATGGCTGGTAAATAAGGTTTATGCTCGAATATTCACTCCTTCATTATCTTAAATGTACATTGTAACCAACTTTGACATTGTCAAGATAAATCCCTTTAACATTATGAGACTGTTTTCTGATTTGATACAAAGTTCCCTTTTACAAAGGGTGGTGCTCCGTAGGTATTAATAAGTAATTTGATTAGCTGGACTAATTTAATTGATCATTAATTAACATTTTTTCTTAATATTATAATTTCCTTGAAATTAATAATATTCTTGACTTTGACCAAATCTACCCCTTATGAATTCCCAACAATTTAAACAAACAAGGGAAACATCTTCTGGCCAGCAACATGCTCTTAACAATAAAATCGGTTCCTAGCGTCACTCCTCTTGCAAACTCTGTCCAGCATGATTGACTATCTCCACACCTGGTCAGGCAAGAGGTAGTTAGCTCACGTGACACAGCCTCCATGACCACTAGTCCCCATGCATCTAGCGCCCCCTCCAGGCCTGGAACATCCATTACTATAAAAACTCACCCAATCCCTGTATGTCAGTCTGTCAGATCATCATTAATCCCTCCTCATAGATCATACAGGTCACGCCACAGACCACTTACAACTAACTTGAAAACTGTACCTATTATGTGTAATAGGTCAATTGTGTTGGACCACCCCGCTGTTGATAACCCGGACATGAGCATATCAAAGCTAAACTCACCAATCATCCTCAAATCAAGAAAGGGTTTGGGTTTTCTTCACTTAAACATAAGAAGTTTGCTTCAGCACAATAAATTAGACCATGTTAACATCTTAGTATCTCAGGCTGACCCAGATGTCTTGGTTCTGACTGAATCATGGTTGAAGAGCAGTACACATGACTCTATGGTGGCAATAAATGATTATAGTTTATTCAGAATAGACAGGACCACACGGGGTGGGGGAGTGGCTGTCTATGTTAAATCACATTATTCTGTATCATTACTACATGCTGTCTCTGTTCGAAGCTGCTTTGAATTTATTGCTTTGGAATTGTCTTTATCGTCCAATGATTGTGTTATTGTAATTGGTGTGTACAGGCCCCCTTCAGCGGTAACTAGCTCCTTCAGTGAGCTAGCACATTTAATCTCTCCATATGTAAATGGAGAGGTCATTATGATGGGTGATTTTAATATTGACTGGCTTTCTGGTGCCTCAGAACCTTTTAAAGAAATCTGTAGCAACCTAAATCTTACACAAATAATAACTGAGCCCACAAGACCTAATCTAAAAAACCCAGCAAAATCAACTTTGATCGATTTAATATTATCAAATCAAAGCAATAAAATAGTTTCTGCTGGTGTCTTTGAGCTTGGAATCAGTGATCACTGCCCGGTGGCCTGTATCAGAAGTATTCATCTTAAAAAATCTCAACCCAAAATCATTATTAAGCGTAATTTTAAAGGTTTTAACGAGCAAGCATTTTTAAATGAACTCTATCAAAGTGACATTCATCTTACAAGTGAAATATCTGATGTTGAATTGGCCTTAGAATTTTTCACCAATACTTTCTCCTCCATTTTGAACAAGCATGCACCCCTAAAAAAGCACAGAGTAAAAAATAGATCAAACCCCTGGTTCACAAATGAATTGTCCGATATATTTGCAGAGAGAAATAAAGCATGGGCCCTAGCTAGACGCTCTGGTGAAAACTCTAAGTGGACTGCTTTCAGACAAATCAGAAATAGGTGCATATCCATGGTTAGGAGAGCTAAATCAGATTACTACCTCAAACTAATTTCCAACTGCTACTCCAACCCTGCACTATTTTGGAAGGCTGTGAATTATAACAAAAATAATTCTAGCACTGTTCCCAGTCAGTTAAAAATAAATGATCAGACCTTAAATGATCAGAAAGAAATTGGTTTAGCTTTCAATAAACACTTTATAGCTGCTGGTAAACTCTTTCACAATGGAGTATCTACGCCTTCCACCACCAGAAATAAAAATAAAAATAGCATACCACCTGTCTTTAAAACACCTCTTTTCAGCCTTGTTCAAGTTCCAACAAGTATTGTTGTAGATGCGCTTCTTGCCATCAACCCCAGGAAGTACATGGGAGAGGACAATTTGGACCCATTTTCAATAAATCTCTCTGCACTTATCATATCAAAACAAATAACCCATATTTTTAATCTTTCCATCTCCTCTGGTATTGTTCCTAAAGTCTGGAAAAAAGCCCACGTCATTCCATTACATAAAGGGGGTGACAAAAGTGATCTCAATAATTACAGGCCAATTTCCAAACTCCCATGCCTGGCAAAAATTCTAGAATCAGTCATTAATACTCAGTTGAAAACCTTTTTATCCAGTGCATTGTGGAGTGAGGTGACCTTGATGCAACTTATTACTTGTGCATATATTGTGACATTTGTATATCCTTTTGTCATAGGTAAAAGTAGGAAATGTTTAATGAAACAGAATAGAAAGGGGAGGACCATAGGGCCATAGGAAGTGAGTAGGGGGAAGGACCTTATATGGCCATACAGTAGGAAAGAGTAGAGGGAGGGGGCTACCGGGGCTCCCCCGTGCAGCTGTGTCTTTTTCACTCCTCCCTCTCACAAGTCTCATTGGTTTTTCAAGTGACTATATAACAACAAGTTTTGAGCAGGACAGGGCTTTTTTGGGGCCGTTTTTTTGGCAGACACTACTCTGTTCCAGCTCTCTCTGTCTCCCACCATGGAGGCAGAAGAAAAACTTAGAAAACTTTGTGAGTCCAAAATACTCTGAAAGATTTTGGACTTCGAAGTACTTAGAGGCAAAGTCTTTTAAAAACACATCTTTGAACCTCTTGACACTAAGAATGACTTGATCAATATTTTTACAAATAGGAAAACGGACTGAGTTGCAGGGAAAAAGACAGATATTTTTATGGAACCCATAGCCAACGGGATATGCCTTTCTTTATCTAGGCGCGATAAAGATATCTGTCTAGCCCCTTGCACGACACGAAGTTTTCGTAGCGCTTAAGATAATACTTACCGGCACTCATGCAAGTGTTGGGGTATTGTTTCACGAGCTACAACAAATTTAGAAACGAGAACCAAGTCAAAATAACTCTATTTGAATGAGTTATAGGCATACAACCTCTTTTCTTTTCCTTTCTGGTCCATTTTATGTATTCTACCTATACTCTCTTGTATTTTGTAAATAAAATCCCTTAAATGTTGTAAAGCCTCAGTTGTGAATTAGTTTATAACTGGAACAGAAGGACTTTAGGTATAGGGTTTTTTCTTCAAAGAGATGGTTTCGTCCCTGGGGAGGTAAGTTCAATTTGTTTCACACAACGGCACATTACTGATTTAAAAACATACACAACCTCATACAACTAACCTCTCTGTAAGGAGAGAATATGTTGATACACCTAATCTTTAAAAATAAACGAATAGGTTATAAATACCTTCCCAGATTAAACTAGATGTTTATATTCTGAAAATAGTATATCTGTTCTATTTTATTAGAAGGGTGGTTTACAAACTAAGTTACGTACAACTTACAAACAATAACTTGCGAATTGAAATCTTTATTCTAAAACATAGAGAAGTATTTTGAAAAGCAATACTAGAAAGGGTTAATAGTTTAGAGGAGGTCGGCCTCATCCTAGGATGAGGGGGCTCTGATAAAATAGACACTTTTCAACGACAGTGGTATATATTGAATATTATACTTTCGATAAATGTAAAACTCAGGTGGTAAAGAGGGTAAATCCAGCGCTATTAAACAAAGAGGACGGGGTTCGCGTCTCTTGTAGGAACTGTAGTGAGCGGAGAGTCGTCTTTATGAAGGAATAATAGACAATTTAAGCATTGTGCTACAAGTTGGTTAATATGGGTTTGATAGGACATAACTAATAAACCTTTTGATACTAGCTTTTCATTTAGATTAGACCTTTTCAAGTCGAAATCGTATTAGCATCCATTTTGAGTCCATTTCAATCTGGTTTTAGGGCAGGCCACAGTACCATATCTGCTGTCACTTTGGTCTTAGACAACATTGTTACAGCTATCGATAAAAAAATGCACTGTGCAGCACTTTTTGTTGATCTGTCAAAAGCTTTTGATACTTTAGATCACCATTTGCTTTTACAGAGGCTGCATGAAATTGGTTTTGATTATTCTACATGTAGCTGGTTTAGGGACTATCTCTCTGATAGACAGCAGTCAGTAAAACTGGGAAGCTACCAAACTGAGTTTTTAACAGTTACAAATGGTGTTCTGCATGGCTCAATTTTGGGTCCAGTCCTATTCACAATAACAATCAATAACATTGTTTCATCACTACAAAACTGCCATGCCCATTTGTATGCGGACGACACTGTACTGTATTGCATTTCTGATTCAGTACAACAATCTGTTCAGAACCTACAGAGCTCTTTTAACTCCCTGCAGAACTGTCTAGTGGATCTCAGGCTTGTCCTTAATACAGAAAAAACAAAATATGTGTTTTTCCAGAGCAAGAATTACACATTTTAATGATCTTATTATTTACACAAATAATGGATCTCATATTGAAAGAGTCACTGAATATAAATATCTTGGCATCTGGATAGATGAAAAACTCTCTTTTACATTTCACATAAAAAATCTTGTCTGTCGTCTGCGACAAAAGATTGGATATTTTTATAGGAACAAAGCCACCTTCCCGTTGTTCAGCAGGAAAAGGATTATTGAGGCAGTTTTTATGTCTGTCCTTGATTACGGTGATGTAGTTTATCGGCATGCATCTCGTTCATGTCTTAAACTCCTAGACTCTGTGTATCACTCTGCTTTGAGATTCATCACAGGAGATGCCTATGATACACACCATTGTGTTTTATATGAAAAGGTTGGGTGGTCCTCCCTTAAGGAGAGACGTGATGCACATTGGCATATTTTTATATATAAAGCTCTGACTGGAAAGCTACCACTGTATTTGACAGAAATGCTGCTTATTTCAGATGGGCTTTATCAAACCCGCTCAACTGACATGCTCATGTTATATGTTCCCTATGCCCGGTCTGAGCTTGGTAAAACCGCTTTTAGCCATAGTGCCCCTGACTCCTGGAACAGCCTACAACATACAATTAAAATAAATACACTCATAACTGTTAACCAATTTAAAATTATTATTTTAAATCAGCCCCTCTACACTTGTAACTGTTTTAATTAGGCTATTGTCTCTTTCATTCAATTGATCTGAATGTTTTAAATTGTGTTGTCTGTGTGTGTGTAATTTTGTTATGTATTCTCATTGTATATTGTGTATCTGTATTCTCGACGTCATTGTAAAAGAGGGTCACCCCTCAATTAATCTTTCGAGGTTAAATAAAGGAAAATAAATGAAAATAAATGCTGCCACGTCTCAAGGAACTTTCAAGTTGCCTGAAGCCTGAAAAGATGGGAGTGAAAGCATTATGTGAATGCGGATGCACTCTCCTGAAGGCGGATGGAGTTTTCCCGATTATTTTCTTCCGAACAGGAAAAATCAGACACCACAATCTGCAGGGATATGCACGAGGCCATAAAGACATGATTTGGTGACAGGAGGCAGCACCATAGATATATATAGAACACTAGATACGTCACGTCAATGTTGAGCTCCAGTCGGCTGACGGCACACGCGGCGGCCATCTTGGAGAGGTCAACCTGCTGCCTAGTGCATTACACCATATGGAAAATTCATACAAACATGTAGCAAATTTGAGCCGTGATGGCTCGGTGGATGACACTAAAAACATCATAGTTGATGATCCATATTTGATTCTGAGTGGTAGGAAGATTTTTTTCCCTCTGTTACACAAAAAAACACACTTTTAAACACATGGCATTTTAACTTGCCACGATTGTATCTACTATCAGATATGTTTTGCCATGGCCATATTTCGTTATAAACTTTATATCTGATTTGATATGCAGCACATTAAGGTATGCTCTTAATTCAGTTTTGTTTTTGTTGCAGAAAATTGCTCAAGATATAATTTAAAAAGCCAAATTTAAAGAACATTAGACATTTTTCATCCTGTCTTATTGAAAATCACGGATTTTGTTGAACTTCAAATTTTAACTATGTATTCAAACAAAAGAATGTTTACCAAAATATTTGCAGAACTTGTTCAGATTAGAAGATAACTGCAGACATATGTTGAAAAGCAGGATTATAACTCTCAAACCACTCTAACACTGCACCACACTTGAACCGGCAACCCTCCAGACTGAGATACAACTGGAACTATTGATTGAATTTATTTAACACATCAAATACAAATTAAACATATGAAAAATACAAAACAAAATGAAAAGCACAATAAAAAATATTTAATAAATGTACTTTCTGTGTTCCTTATCATTTTATATATACACAATTTGCTATATTTACGATGCTATATATTTACAATCAATACATATACAACTTAAAATACTATATTTTTTATAATTTATATATTTAGTCTTATTTGTTTAATTTCTTTACTATATTTACACTTTATATTATTTATATATATTTATACAATCCTTATCTATACAGTTTGGTACAGTATGTTTTTATACATTTATTGATACACATATGTGTATATACATATATATATGTTTGTTTATCAATTCAACATTTTTCTTTTCCAGAAATCAATCGTTAAAATACATAAAACAAATGATTTTACAACTGTTGTATGTGCAAAATTTGTGAACCCTGAGCTGCATTGATTAAATCGAGCAAGTAAACACAATCAGATGGGCCAAATTGAGTCATGAAATGGACCAATGTAGTGAGAGATCTTTAGGGAAGAAATTGGGTGGCACTAGATAAAACCAGGTCAGTTTAGGCTCACCAAAGTGAACCCATACAGGTCAGACATGCTAAAAGGGAAACAAATCTCAGAGGATGTCAGTAATAGAGTTGTGATGCTGCACATTTGTCTGGGGACAACTATAAATTATTTCAAAAAAAGTTTGAGCTCCATCGGTCCCCCGTGAGGCAAATCATCTACAAATGGAGAGCTTTAAGAGTGACTTAACATCTGCCTAAGCAGACTTCCTTCAAAAATATCCTCAAGTGCCACAAGAAAAGTGATTTTTCATGTAAAAGCCAACCCAAACATTACATCTGGAGATTTGCAGACAATTTGACAAGTCACAGGCACGGACGAGTGATGAAGGATAACCTAAAGACTAAAGTTACCCGGTTGACGTGAACTACGCGCGTAAGTAGCCCAAACTTTATAACACCTGTTCAACCTGCATACATGTTGACATGTAGAAGGCGATATGCTATATTCATCAGGAAATTAATGAAGGGCGATAATGAAGGGCGATAATGACGGTGAACACATGTGTGTGTGTACCATGGACCTATTATAAGAAGTGTGTAAACGAGCGTTGTTCATGTCAACTGGGTGTTTACAGGCGAACGAATGCGTATGTGTGTGGAAAAAAATTCCGTTGTGTACAAGTGTAGACATTTTTGTAAACGTTCACACCCCAATACAAAAAAACATATACAATTATTTTCACTGTCAGTTTCAAAATCCTTGAAACAGGATGGTTTTTCCCAGTTTCTTTCTGGTATTTCCTCTCTGCCAGGTAAGCAATGTTAATTTTGCTATATGATGCAGCCGTATTCTCATGAACAGAGATACAACCAGCGACAGTAGGAGGGACAAGTGATTATCAATGCCAAACTGGGTTTCTTCGACATGGCTCCCCAGTTCAAACACGTCCTCTGTCCCGATTTCCTCTCTCACAAAGTGGGCTACGGCGACCTCATCGGGGGCTTTCCCTGGAGAGTGTTGGCGTATTGCCCTCTCTGCAGCTCTCACCACCTTCAAAAAGAGAATTAGAAAATGTTAAAGCTGTGACTGTGTGTGAGAGGATGGGTTGGGCTGTGGATCATTGTTGGGCAGAATGCTAGCTGTGTATACAGAAAGAGCTGATGGATGTTTTTACTGACCTTAACAGTTCCTTTTGAGGGAATCATCAGCCCACCGTTATTCCTAAATTCCAGAAGGTGGTAGCTCTGATCAAATGTAACAGGGACAGCTACAGCATCTGTCACCAGGCTGGCACGGCACACATCACAGGACAGGCTGCGAAGAATACACCGGACAACGAACCCTGCAATGTAGACAAGAGCATTGTCTACTAGTCCACCAAAGCGAGTAGGGAGGTAGCTGTGGTCCCCCACAAGGGCAGAAATGTTCACGAATGGGGAAAGCAGCTCTTCAGCAGCGGAAAGGGACACTCTGGTGTAGTGCTCAGCTGACAGGGTCACAGTATCATCCTGTCCTGTCACGTTGCCAGAATCCACAGGCTTGACACCACATCTGAACATGAGCTTGCGGAAGATACCCTGGAACTGTCCAGCAGTTGGATTGTTATTCCAGCCTCCTTAAAGAGAAACAAACAGCAACATACAACCTTTTCAGATATTTCAACCTTTCGTGTTTTCCTTATATGATTAGAAGATACATGAGTGGTAGAGTAGGAAGGACATCAAACCCAACACAGGGCTACTTAACATTGAAGCAATTTACTTATACTAGACCATACACAAAAATGCCACAAAAGGGATATGACCTATTGTCTTGCTCCCTTTTATTTTTTTGCATGAACCATGCCATGTTCAAAGTCACTTAAACCTTTCTTTCCCATTCTGTTGCTTGGATTTAAATTCAATAAGTTGTCCTGTCCCGGTCTACATGCCTAAATACATTGCTTCCATGTGATTGGATGATTAGTTATAAGGGATAACAAGAAATTGAACCGCTGTACGTATGGCGACGTGAGCATTAATTGAGTTTGATGACAATATTTAGGATATTAATTTCTATTGAACTGCTCCACCTTCAGTTTCCCCCTTGTTTCCGAAAGTAGTAGCCGTTTGACACCCAACCAGTAGCCGTTTGACACAAACCTCTACTTTTTTCCTCAGCGAGAGTCAGTTTAAAGTCAGATGATCACTTTGAAGTCAAACAGTAAAATTATAAAATAAAGATCTCTCGGCCTAACTCTGTCTATCAGTCTGTCTTGTCTGTCACAAAGAGAAAAACATCGCCCCTCGCCATACGAAACTAACATACGTATCTACCTACATGAAAATATTGCAGTCGTTAAACCGTTAGACATGTTTGAAAACGTTCATATCTCTAAACCATACACATTTAAATTGGAATATAGGTTACCAAACTTAAGTGAAAGGGTAAATTGAACTGTGTGAATATTAAAGGGTAACTGAACCCCCTGTTTGAGCTACTGCACGATTTTGAAAAATGCTTTCAGACCATGGATTCTGAATTCCGTTTGAGAACCTTCGTTTTTAAACATTCCGACATCAGCCGGCCGACTTTCGGGAGGGAGGGGGCCGCACGGTGTCTGTAAAGGAGGCGGGCTAGCTGCTAGCTATCACTCAGGAAGATCTGAATGGCATGACTTCATTGAAATATCGAGTGACACAAAGTCTAACGGCACTGTCGCTACACAGTGAGCTCATGTGCCACACAGATGGGTCGTCTGTGGTGGAGGACTTTCTTATTCTAAATTGTTGGCGGGTGTTTCTATCGTAGTGTTAGGAGACCGAGTAGCAAGTGAACGAGCGGCAGTCTGTGTGTGTGTGTGTGTGCGTGTGTCAATCAAGTGAAGTAATGAACAAGTCCGGGTCCGTGTGTGTGTGTGTGTGTGTGTGTTATACAGTGTGAGATAATGCAGACACACTGCCGATAGAAGTGAAGTGTGTTAACCCCCGAAATAACATCCTTGGAGGGATGGTATAACAGTAGTAGCTCATAGATCAGCCATGGACCTGTGAAGAGTGTGACCGGCTTTGCGGCGACGTGATGACGTACTACTGTACCAAAAGTACAGTAGTACGTAATTTTTCGAACCCGATGGAAAAAAGTTTTTTTCAAATCTTAGTAAAGTTCTAAAATGATTTACAATACAAAACATTTCTTAAATTGCCGATATTTAACATATTGCAATTTGTTTTAATGTTAACACCCAGCATATAAGTGTTCCTAAACAACATAGTGATTTAATTCAGCTTCTATCTCAAAAAACAAGTAAAAGGGTTTAGTTACACTTTAAAGTAAGCAAACGTTTAACCAGCGATACAATGTTACTAGCGCGAACGGCGAAGAATTCACTTTCACCGTAGTTCTCCACAATAAGCTAGCTAATGATGACTAAAACATTTACTTTAAAAATGTATGTAATTCAAATAAAGACAGACCCCTTGATTGCTATATTTGGGACCCCAACAGAACGGCTCCGTGTTGGCTCTTTGCAATCAGAGGTGCTAGCCTTCACTTCCCTTCTGGCACGACGCCGAATCTTGCTAATGTGGAAGTCTCCCAATCCCCCATCCATATCGGTCTGGCTCAAGGACGTTATGTTCTTTATTAGATTAGAAAAAATAACCCTGTCTGTAAAAGGCTGCTCCACTAAATTTACAAAAAAATTGAATTCTTTTATGTCTTACTTTAACTCATTATCAGCCCTGCCCCAAGACTAATCTCCCTGCCCCCTTTTTTTTTTTTCTTTCTTTTTTTAATATATATTTTTAATTTATTTATTTATTTCTCTCTCTCTCTCTCTCTCTCTCTCTCTCTCTCTCTCTCTCTCTCTCTCTCTCTCTCTCTCTCTCTCTCTCTCTCTCTCTCTCTCTCTCTCTCATTACTTTCTTTGAACTATTTATTTTGTGTTATAAGTTTGGTATTTTGATATTTGTATAATCTATGCTTATTTTCATTGTTAAAATTTGCAATGTATACTCATGACGAGACAATTGTTCCTTGTGGGTGTTTTTGTTGTGTTTATAAAAAGAAAAAACCCAATAAAAATATGAAGAAAAAAAAAATGTATGTAATGTAATGTAAAATGTATCTCACCTGTGGAAAGTGATTCCCTCTCGTCGGGTGTGTACTGAACGACGTTGTACACACCCAAAAGCAGCACAATGAACCGGCATTATTATGGCTGTCTGACAGTCGAGTACATATATAGACCTCAGACTGATGCCCCACTCAATATGGCGGCTCCGTGTGCCGCAGCTGAGAGGGGCGTGGCGTATCTAGTGTTCTATATATATCTATGGGCAGCACAACCTCGTCTCTCTCTACAGGTATGCAATATATAGCGCATGAATCATGTCCCCTATTATAATCGATAATAATAATAATAATAATAATAATAATAGCAATACATTTAATAGGGGCTGCTATAATAACATGCTTTATTATTTGTCTAGTTATCTACACAACCCAGTCATTTCGGGAAATGCCGGCAGAGATCATATGTTTAACATGCCTTTCAGAGCTATGCTTAGTTGGCTTATTCCAGCGACTCTACAACACTTGACAGTGCTGTGTCCGACGAAGAATCTGATTCCCAAGAAGATGTGTGTCAACCAACCAAGCAGTCGATGTCGATGACCAAGAGCCTTTCCGCACATCTGCAGTAGACAATCGATGACTGCATGAAATCTCCCGAGCCAGACGAGAGGTGTGGGAAGGACCTCCCAAAACATTTGTTCAAAGGAGTTTGCACTCCTCAAGGCAACCCAAGAACAACCGAAAAACCTGCAGCAGCTCTACTCTGCACATACGACTATACAGCCGACGTCCATGGAAGCTGAACAAGCATTCTCAGTTTGCGGTCAGTTCGTGACAAAGCTCAGAAACAGGCTAAGCAATAAATGCACTATGCTTCTTGAAGTCACAATTCATGAAAATAAAAGAAAGGAAAGCTGGAAAGTAATCTAAAAGAGTCGCTTAGCGTGTCAATTTGAATAGGCTGTAGTTCTAGTTTTGTCATGTCCTATTTCACACGTTAAGAGCAATTATCGGCGTCGATTTATTTATCCTTTGAAAAAATATTTAATTCAGAAATAAAAAGAGATTCTGTGAAATACATTTGTTTGCCAAACACCGTTTTGGCAGTCATGTTTTGTTATTTAACCACTGTGTGAATATTTATTTTCGATTTCTTTACAAAAATAAAAATCGATGGTTTAAAATACCTTTGTTCTCGAAAAACACAGTTTCAACAGTCTTTTTTTGTTATTTAACCTCACTGAAACATTTATATTAGGCTATTTTCAATGAATCTTCTTAATAGAAACACCGTTTTTAATATTTTACTTCTGGAAAATATTTTGCCTAATTTGAACGGCTTTTCTTCCTGTTATTTAAGTAGAAATAAAACGTGATGTTATATAGCGTTGTTCTGCTGCATTTATTCATCTATTGACATTGATTTAGTCCCATTAAAGTAGTATTAAAGGTCAATTACGATTTCAACAGGAATTCCCGGGAGGGGGCTCTGTTATCCCAGGATTTAAAAAGGGGCCATTTCAGGAATTTTCAGCAACCCTACTAGTTTACCACTACCTCCATTGATAAGCTACGGCCACATATACCTCTGAATTAAATTGGTAATTAGAATCAAACCAGCAGTTAGGTTCAGGACTAATCAAAGCAGACTGGGAAGGTGGGGCTTAAAGAGACAGGCTCTAAAACAAAGTGTTGAAACAGAGGAGATCCAGCAAAGTAACTGTGAGGAATATAATGGGTTTTTTGGACACTACAACATTAAAATAGTTTCTAGTAGAAACCCAAATAACAATTTTGAACCTGGAAATGAGCATAGCCGAGGTTCTCGTCATTGGCACCAAATCCACCTTGACAAAACCTGACAGTTTTTCAATTAACCATCGATGACTCCTCAGTCTCCCCCTCCTCTAAGGTTATAAGGCTGGGTGTCATCCTCAACAGCACACTGTCATTCCAAGCTCACATCAATAACATCACCAGGTCTGCCTATTACCACCTCCGCCCCTCCCTCACCACCCGTTAGTACAGCCATCCCTGTTCACACCCTGGTTACATCACCCATCGATTACTGCATCTCCCTTCTCTTTAGTCTCCCCCTCAAGTCCATCCTTAAGGCTGTTACATACTCCGCGAGAAGAAAGAACAAAGTTCTCGGTGACAGAGCTGCGAGAAGTTCTTTCTGGTCTGACATTACATACTTCACGAGAACTCAACTGCCGAACTCCTCACCGCGGCGCATTGTTACCATGGTAATTGACTCAGTAGCGCCAGCTGATTTCACTTCACTTTCCTCATTGACTTCAGACTGACCAATCACACAATAGTTCTCGGACAAGCTGCGAGAAGAAAGTTCGGCCCGGGTGATGTGTCGAGAACAAGCTGCGAGAACAGCTTAACAAGAGCTGAGAGAAGAAAATGACGTAATTTTCTTCTGGCAGCTCTGTCACCGAGAACTTTGTTCTTTCTTCTCGCGGAGTATGTAACAGCCTTTAGACTTCAACTGGTTCAGAACTCTGCCACTCGTATCATCACCAGAACACCCTCCATTAATCACAACACTCCTTCCCTTCAGCAGCTTCACTGGCTCCCGGTCAAAACACGCATTCACTTCAAGATTCTGTTCCTCACCTTTAAAGGTCCCATATTATGCTAAATGCACTTTTTAAATGTGTTCTAACATATCCATGTGTCCACGGTGTGCCTAGAGACTGCCAAAATATAAAAAAAAATAACAATCTCTCCTTTTCTCACTCTCCCCCTTTCTGAAACCCACACCCCTCCCCCTCAATATAATCCAGTCAGAATTCTCCCCGTTTCTGACGTCAAAAACTGGAAAGCCAGAAGCTTCCACTGTGCAGCCCACACCCCTATTTCTTATTGGTCCACGGCCCCGAGATCCTCTCGAAAAATATTCCTTCATCCCCGTGTTGTTTGCTTGTTGCTAAGTGACAAGATGCCTGTAGTACAGAAAAGCATGGTGAATGTTGCATAATCCACTCATTTATCTTAACTACAGCAGTCTATGCCTTGTTTTTAATAACACAACGGATAGGAAGCTACTTGTGGGTTTTTTCAAACAGTGAAACTGAAAGAAGAAATGTTTTTATTGGTATTTTTGCCTGACTGGTGTATAGCTATTAGCTTTGGGACAAGCATTCAGCTTTTGCTCATAAAAAAATATTTCTATTATCCACACCAGTCTGGAAATGCCTCGTTTTTAACAGGACAAAGGATTGGAAGTTAATAGTGTAGAAGTCAACTTTTAAGATAATTTTTTTACTGATTTTAGTGGTAGCTACTTCGCAGTAGCCACCATCTTTTGCAGCATTTTTATTGTGAACATGCCGTTTCCATTAGCTTGGAAACGGCAAGTCAGTGCATCTGTATGAACATAGTCTTTCATGTAGACAAGAATAGGTCATGTCAAACTGTTCAAAGTGCGTTACTAGCACTAGACTTGGTTCTTCTCATGCAGGGGTTGACACTAAGGTTTCAAATGCACTTGCCCGTAGGGCAAGTACAGGTAATGTTTTACTTGCCCGAATGTTGTGTTCACTTGCCCAAAAAAAACAAAAAAACTGATAAACAATTATATATACAGTATAGGCTAATTAAATTATACATTTTAGCGAACCGTATCTCTTAAATGCAAACACTGCTTACTTGTCTCATCCTGACCACATAAAACGAACAGCAATTCATATAAGCCTATATATCATGACATCAAGGCAAGGCAAGGCAAGTTTATTTATATAGCACAATTCAAACACAAGGCCACTCAAAATGCTTTACAGGGGCAAAATTAAAATACATAAAACACATTAGAAGACATTTAAAAGCGAAGGAAAAGACACCAAGCGCTTGGTCCTGCCGCAGCATCGTGAAAGGACCTCTTTTTGCCATGCACCTTGCCCAGGGGCTCAGAAAACTCAGTCTAGCTCAGAGTCAAGCTGAATGTTAGCTTCCTCAGAAAAATTTAACTTATTTGACTTATTTAAAACGGTCACATTGTGCCAAAAAGTGATCGTGTGCCATAAAATTATTAAAGTCCATCATGTTAAAGCTATTGCCCAGTTACACTGTAAGTAGGGAGGGGGATCATTAATTTCTATTCATATTGATACCATTATAAAGACTCCACAATCCAAATCTTTATCAATACTTTTCTATTATTTTGTTTAAAGAGAACTGGTATTATTGCTTTAATTGCTTATAAGATGAGCAGAGTTCAGGATAGGACTTTAAGCATGTCATAATTCCATATTTAGGTCTACTATTTAGTTTATATTGCTGGGAAAACAAGTTTTTTACCCAAACTGTAGGCTATTATTCAAGCTTCCCGCGAAAAACTCAAATTTCTTATTTTCTTGATGTTACATTTGAACACATCATGATGTAATTTTATTGACCTTTGCCTAATAATCATTTTACTGAGCCGACCTGAACACATCACATTTGAACCGTTAGCGATTTTTTTTAGCTAACTAGGTCTTATCCTGCAGATTTTAATATGGATTTAAAAACTATCCGATTTTTTAACTGCGGGACTTGCTACAGAGTCTCTCGTTTGATGATCACCGCTGCATTGAATGAATGATGAGACGGTGCCGAGCCCATCTGCAGCTGCAGCGGCTCAGCAGACGAGTTTTTTTTTTTTTTGGGAGACGGAGCAGGTTTTTTTTTTTTTTTTTTTTTATTTATTTAAAAGGGACAATGTACAGTTAGAACATAAATGTTGCCATTTGATGCACTATACCAGATTATAGCTTTAAGCTAATTTGCATCTGTTGAAGGAGTTTCTTCAAGACAGTCGAAGGTAGAACACTTTTACAGTCCATGATGCGATCCAGTGATGGAATAATACGCGGAAGTAGGCCTAATTAGATGAAGATGACCCGACTCGATATTTAAAATTACATAATGTGACCTAGCCTACTGGACTCCATAGCGGTATCGATAAACCCAAACGTTATTGATTTCTGGGTTTTGAATATAGCGGAACCAGGTCCGTAGGATAGAGCCGGCTTTTGGAACGTAGACAGCGAAACTGCGCGCACACAGGCTGTGTGTGTGTGTGTGTAGTGTGAGTGTGTGAGAGAGAGATAGAGAGATTGAGTGCGAAAGAGTGATCGTGATGCTGCTGGCTGCCGCGCGCAGCTGCTCAATTGCGAATATAGCTGATCTATTTTGTGTGAGTTAGCGGAAAAAAAAAAATTTGCAGACTGTAAAACACATGAATACATAGCCTAGACTACAGACAAACCCTCTAAAATCCACTTTCCCGTTCGGGCAACCAAAAAGCAATCTCAACTTGCCCAAACATTATTTTCAGTTGCCCCGGGCAACCGTTAGTGTCAACTGTCATGGGTAGGCTAACTGCGCTAACAGGCCCAGCAAATACGTCATCATTGTTTACAAACAGACAGAGGGCGAGGCTTATCTGGCTTCGCTTCCGGACAGGGGGCGGGGGCAGCTCAAAGATTGTATATTTATGAGGGGAGCTGCAGCTCGTTTTAAAAAATAGGCCATTGTGAGATTAGCTGAACATCAGCATAGTACAATAAATTATCTGAAAGTTTTTTTCAGCAAACAATTAAAGAAAAACATATTAGGGACCACTAAGACCATATAATATGGTGTATAATAGAACCGAAAAGTGTGTAATATGGGAGCTTTAAAGGCCCTACACAACCTCGCTCCTCCGTACATATCTTATAAGTCTTTATCTCCTATCCAGCTCACTGTACCACCTGCCTGCCTGATCACCATGGGGTCCAGGGAACTTCAGCCTGTCTAACACCCCCCCCCCTCCCACACACACACACACCTTTGGAACGCCCTCCCTCCAGTACTTTATATATGGTGAAAATGTGTTATGATATTTCAGGGAAAGCTGAAAGTTGTTTATTATTATTTTATCTTTTGTTTTTGTGTTAATTTTTTAATTTGTATAAATAACAATAATATAAATTGAGAAAAAGTTGGAATTGTTCAACGTTAAAATTGCATCACCTGCCTTTGCAACATAATACTTAAATGAGGTCCTGCCCACTTAAGTTTTTCACTAAAAGTCTATTTCGCCTAAGAGTAAATGATGAGTAGAGACATCGGGCGAGGGTTGGATGCCAGTACAGCGAGGGAAAGAGAGAGAGGGAGGGGGATAAAGGGATGTAGGAGAGAGAGAGAGAGAGAGAGAGAGAGAGAGAGGGAGGGACTTGGGGGCAAAATAGAACAAGCTTAGATGAGAGGATCCACAGAGAGGAAAGAAGGGCAGAGAGTATGCGCTCTCAGTTCAACAGGATGAACTAATGGAGAGGAAGAAAACAACACACACAGAGAGACTTACGTGAAATATTTGGACTTAATCTTCTCTGCAGCGGCTCGGAAGGGACACTGACCAGCTTGTGTTGAGGTAACGGCTTTTGCTTTCGCACACCACACACTTCCTTGTTGATGTGAGAAAACGAATAGACAAACACAGGGCTTCGATCCCACACCAATACCCTCAAATTAAGACTATGTGCTATACTTTCCTGTTTTTTTTCATTATGTTTTTATTTCATGTGCTTTCAAAATATGAAGGCTATAGTCCGGAAGTATTTACCGTGAGAGGTGGGTCAGTAAGCCGGAGGGGGGTTGGGGAGCTTCAAGCCTCTTTTAAATCAATTAAAGAAGTGACAGCTACAGTAGAGGGGCGCTGCAATCAGGACATGCTGTGCATTCCTAAACTGAAAAGCCGGTTCACTTTCTATGGGAGAACATGCCTGTGGTTTAAAGCCCTTTGATCAATTTATGATTATGTGATGTGAAGCTTAAATGTGGTCGTGTCCTCCCCCCCCCCCCCCATTAGGATGTTCAGCATTCACTTGGCTGGCTAAGAGTGCTAGTGAACGGGAGAAGTTAGAATCTAGTTAATCGAATTGGTTGTTGGACACATACAGGTAAATCCATTAAAGCTGGGGTATATGATTTCTTATTTGGTCAAAGTTAACATGAGCTGACACTTTGACCAATCAGAGCGAGGCTCTGATTCTCTGTTCTAATTGGCTGTTGGGACTGCCCATTCACTTTGGCATGACTTTGTTGGTGTAGAGCGGGTCAGGGAGGGACCATAGTGGAGGGACCAAAGAGAACAAGTGGAACGGTTGAGGTATTTGGATTTGAATCTCTATCCCAACTGCCATTTTCTCCCCAAATCCTCCACTCCAGCTTTAATTTCGGTTTGGTTTGTATTTCAATCAGAATTTTTAATTACAAAGTGGTTGTGACATGAGTAGATTATTGGGGTAATGTGGCACTCACAAACCTTGACAGAATATATCTCAAAAGTTAAGACGGGAGATCAATAAAACCATTTGTATTAATAATTAACAGATAAATCATTTACATTTGCCCAGTGACATAATACAAATTCCTTAATAAGCCTTTCCTTTTTCATTCCACTATCATTAACATTATCTGTGTATTCATATAACAGTGTAGCTCACCAGATTACATAGCAATCATCATTATATTCATGCATTAAATGATTAATGCACATTATATCACAATGATAGTTGCATCACACTTTTTAACAAAAGTGTTTGTTATTCAAAACTCCGGCCAAAGTGGAGATTTTGCAAAAACTTTTGCAAAAGTTATGAGAAACGCTGGCGTCATGACCTCAATTTGAGCATGGCAAACATTGTGTAATTCTACTGAGCATGAGCCACCCTCGCTCAGGAAGATACTGAATGCGTAATGCTCACAATTTTCTCCTATGGTGTTTGACATGACACATTATTGCCATTATTGCACTGGTGTCTGTGCATATATTTTAAAACAATGTTGTGTTGAGGGGCATTTTTCTGCAAACTGATGGGGGGAGGGGGGCAATGCATTATTTTTTAAATATCTGTGTGCGTATGGACATGGCCTCATAACAAGAGGGTTCCCAATACTGCGGAACCGGCAAAGATAGGTTATTTGAATGACAACATACTTTTTAATTTATCAGGCCTTTTTTCAAAACGCTTGAGTCCAACCCTGAACTCTGAGTAAACAAACCCTGAGATGAGAAGCTCTGAGTTTTCAGTTTCAGAACAGCTGATCAAAGTTACCGTAATTTTCGGATTATAAGCCGCGCCTTTTTCCCCATTTTTCGACCCTGTTATTACACAGCACAGTATATGTTCTGTAGCTAGTCTACTATTGCTCTAAATGGTAACACTTGAATACGTAATGAAAAATATGCAACTTGTTTATTGAAATGTTAATAAATGGGAGCTTCCTCAAGCAGCCATCTCTTTCCCGACAATCCCCTCTGTGCATGAACTCTTACATATGGTAATTAAACATTATAACACCTGCGGCTTATAGTCCAGTGTGGCTTATAGTGTGGAAAATACGGTAGATCGATCAACTCTCAGCATGTTAATTTTGAGTTTAACGTGTGCAAAAAGCTCAATCAATGGATCACTTATAACATGATTCACCATGGCAACAGTAGAAACCCCTCCCACTGGCTTATGGGTGAAGGCAGTCACAATATGGTACAGAAACTGATTATTTGTTTATTGTATTTTAAATTAACTAAACAGAATAATATCTCAATATTCTGATGTAAAATATACTGTTCATTCAGAAAAAACTGGGCAAATCTTTTTTCACAATTAAATCACAGTAGCAGCAGTAGCATATTCTAAATGTGCCTTTTTTAGGCATTATACAGTATATATTTCCCCATACTGCAAGGTCTTTTTTTTCCTTCCAGCTCTGGGCTCCTGAGGGTTTAGTATCTTAGCTGTTCCTCCTCCCAGTGTGGTGTTTACAGCCCCGAGTGGAACCACTGCTGCCTTCACTCTCCACATCTTCTCAGCTGCCCTCTATGCCCTTGGTCATTTGCAAGCTTCTCATCTTCCTTCTTCTTTATGTTGCTGTCACTTGGGATTGATACATCTATCACAACTTTAACTTCTATAAATTAGTCTATGATTTGTGATTACTGTCAACAAATGGATCAGATAAACGTGGGTTTGCCATGTATTCGCGATCCCTTTAACATTGTTTTTTTATTTTTTTTGCTCGATGTCTAATGTAAAAATACTCACTTGTGCAGCTTAAGTGTGGGTACTTAAATATATGTAAACAATAGACCTTAACATGCTCAACAATGAAAAATCCAACCCTAACCCAAAATATACATATATAGCAGATATGCAATAAAATAAATATTACTCCAACACCAACGTTCATCTTTCAAGGAATAGTTCAAAAACACTTTTTTTTTAGCTTTTTGCCTCGGTCTCCAGCTCAAAAATATGTGGCAGAAAACGTTCCTGTAACTGTGCATGCATTTATGATATAGAAATCATTTTTGCACGTTATGTAATTTTAGAATCAAATACTTACATGACCGTCACAGGCACTTCCTAGTTTCCGTCCAGTATGTATTTCATTTTTAAGAGACAAAATGTGTAAAAAATTAAAAACGCAAAATAATGTGGTAAACAAACAAGTAACAACAAGCACACAGGAGCTTTTAATGATGTTGTGAAATTTATCTTTTCTTTTTTTTTTAAATACTTTATTTATGGATTTTTCCCAGAGCCCTATGTTCCTGAAAATGGTGATTAGGTTCAGGCATTACAGCTGGGTGTTAAGGGTTAGGGTGAGAGGACAGGGAGAGGTTAGAATAGGAGTGACACCGACACAGACAGACATACTTTTCTCTATTATAAAGTTAGACTACTTGAAATGTGGGACCATCGGGCTGTGGGAACATAGCCATGTGGGACCATCCGGCTGTGGGAACATAGAAACGCTCCTGTGGGAAAATAGGGCCTAATTTTGAAAGAAATTAGGGGCTCAACATAGGACAAATAGTGGTGGGCTCAGGGGGCAGCCCTGCCTGACACTACTCTCCATGTTGGTAAGAACCGATGCAGTTGGATTGGCGTAAAGACTCTCTACGCATGCACTGCAATTTTTGCCCAGGCCGAACTCTTCCTGATTTAACGGCATGTACCTCCACTCCACCTGATTAAACACTTTGTTTGCTTCAAGTACAAGGGAAAAAAGCTGGAGAGCTTCTACTTGTTCTGTTTTCTCTATTCAATATTCATTAGTCTACGTACATTAAAAAAATATATCCTAGGGATACAACCCACCTGGTCTTGGTGAATATGCTAATACATTATGGCATAATGGTCTAAATGTGCTTATTTAATCTATTACATAGAATTTTGGTGAACACCTTTACGTCGCTACATAGAAGGGATATGGGCAGATATGATGACGGTTCAGTCTCGTCTTTCTTCTTTTTCAAAGTTAAGGAAATATTTGCTGTGTATAGTGACTTTGGTGGCTTTTGGTTTTTAATTGACGCCGCCATGTTGGAAGCATCATAGTTGGAATGTCTTCAGCTCTACAGAAGCACAGAATGGAACAGTTGGCCACACTGTGTCCATCAGAACTACCAGCTGGAATGTTCTTGAAGAATTTCTGTTGCTTCTCTGAACGGGATCCATAGAGATTGTTGTGATGATTTCATATTACACACTGCACCTTTAAGCATTCATGCGAAAGCTTTACTACTACGTATAACAGTTTTATCAGGAATGGAGCAAAATGGAGTTTGTGATTTCATTCATCAGTCAAGATCACTGCAATCATAGATGGTCGCCCATATTTTAGCCTGTAAGCCTTCACTCAGAAAGCACTCTGCTCATTCTGTCAGCCTCTGGAATGCCAATATTTACTTCTGTCAGGATTGGATGTGGCTTACTATGAGTAGAAAGGCAGCAGCCTGACTGATGATAATGTGTATGCTATGTATACCTGTGAGCTATTCTGGAGAATGCTTGTTGTCGACAAAACATTTTAGACTAAAGAGATTTTGACCGCAAGGGTTCTCCAGAATCACTGATCACCTTAGATGGGCGAACATACTTGCAGTCTTAAGAAATGACTCGAATGTCACAATGGTTGCAGCAGCATGAGCATTCAGAACATCTACGTTGTATTCTATATTCAATTTAGTTTACAAAGCATAAAAATAGCTCCCTTCTTGTATAATGTCCTGTGTGTCACAGAGTTGTGCAGATCATTAAAATTTAATAAATTTTACTACTAATAATAATGGATAGGATTTATATAGCGCTTTATTGCCTAGGCACTCAAAGCGCTTTACAGGGTTCCAAGTTCCATTCATTCACACACAGTCATACCGATTGTAGTAAGCTACGATAGTAGCCACAGCTGCCCTGGGGCAGACTGACGGAAGTGTGGCTGCCATGCCGCGCCAATGGCCCCTCCGACCACCACCTCAAACATACAGCAGTCATACACATTCACACCAGGCAAGGTGGGTGAAGTGTCTTGCACAAGGACACAACAACCATGACACAAGGAGCAGGGCGGGAATCAAACCGCCAACCCTTGGATCATTGGCCAACCCGCTCTACCACCTGAGCCACAGTCGCCCCGAAACTAGGAAGTTTGTATCTAACCTGAATGAAGCTTTACACTACAGAAAGAGAAGTGTACAGTACAATATAGTCAGGGATCGGATGATACTGCTTCCCTAATGTATGTAGGAACACAAGGGAACACTATTTATGATCAAGTGTCGACATTGCACACTTGAAATGCAAAGTGTTTTGGTCACCACTGTCTTCATGTCCTAGTGGACCAGCCAGTTGTGAATAGCAGTGACATTGCTGCTCAGTCACTCAGCAGTGATTACCCTCAGCAACAGGGAAAGCCAGAAGTGGATATTCCTAATTGAATTGGATTTGGTAGGATGGCCTAGAGGAAAGGTGGCCAACCAGTAACCATGAGGTTGCTGGTTCGATCCCCGGCACCGGACAGGAGGATGTTAATTGTAAAACGAGTAGTTGCTGGTATTACGTCTATGGTGCCCACCATCTCTAACATTGTGTCCTTGAGCAAGACACTTAACCCCAAACTGCTCCAGGGGCGCTGTACTACGGTTGACCCTGCGCTCTGACCCCCTCCGAAGTGTAGTAACTTGAGAGGGGATATGCGGAAAGACAAATTTCAATGTAACAATTGACTAATAAAGTAACTTAACTTAATTAAGTTAAATTAAAACAATTCAGCATCACTTAATATAACAGAGGGCAACCAAACGCTATTATTCATTTCCAGCAGTAGCCTGGTTTCTATCAGAGGGAACAGTCAACCCGCTCCACCACCCCCACAGAACACTGCCTTGAGCACTCCAAGCATCTCATTGAGCTCCAATACACGTACTCTTTCTATAGAATAGCAGTTTGCCCCTTATGATGACACTGGTGAACAGATAATCTTCACCACATCACTATGTGTAGATTCTAAAAGGATCTATAATTTACAGATCACATACCTTAAAATGCCTGGAAACTTAGTTTCTAAATAGATAGATAGATAGATAGATAGATAGATAGATAGATAGATAGATAGATAGATAGATAGATAGATAGATAGATAGATAGATAGATAGATAGATAGATGACATAAATGTGAGGAAAATATACTGTACACAACACTGAAGGTAAGAGTGAGAAATATATACATATTCTGAGTTCTAATTTATAAGAGTTTAACACTAAAAAATTGGTCTAAAGCTTTGGTCTGCTTGGTCTGAATCTTAAAATGCTAAATTCTGATTGTGGATTTTTGTCTTGCATTTCAACAGTCAATAAAGTAAGTTGTGAAGAAATCTAATACAGAAAACTGATGTTTTCAATACAACCTAAGGCTCATACTAAAGTGGCATGACTACATATTCACTGTTTTAAATCCAGGCTGCGACAAAATGAATGTGGGGAAAAAGCAGACCATGACTAAGTAAATAAGTAAAACACAATCCATCTATATTCCCCTAAAATGGCTTTTGCTATGGTGAATGAAGAGCTGGTGATGGAAATGAATAGGGGTAATACATCGGCAGTGTGGAGGGCTTCTGTGACTCCAACTGGGGCAGCTTGTCTTGTTCCACCTCACTGGAAGATTGATGACTTCTGGGTTCTGGGATTTGCACCTGTTTCCTCTGTCTTTCTCTCTCTCTCCTCCCCTCCCCTCTGCATGTACTCTCTCTCTCTTTCTGTTCACTCACTTTATTGGCATTATTTAATATTTATGAGAAATTATGTTTTTAGGGTAATGTATCAACTTTTAATAAAGACTAAACACATACAGTACACGAGGTACGGGGCTATTTTGGCCGATTTTGCATACTAACTCAGAGTAGGTCAAACCACCTAGCTGAGTTGCGCTCAACTTGCTTCCGGAAAAGGAAAACCCAGAGTTTCCAACCACTCAAAGCGAACATACTCTGAGTTGCATCAAAACCTGCTTCCTGAAACAGGCTTCTGTTAACTTTGTCCCATTTTATTAAGCCACCGGTTTCTATTGTGTTTTTTTGTGTTTATTATTTATTTACTTTATTACTTATTACTTTGTTTATTATGTGTTACTATTTTCTTTCCATCTTCCTGTACTTAAAGCGTCCTTGGGTTTCTTGAAAAGGCGCTATATAAAACCAAGCTATTATTTCTATTTTAAATGAGGGTCAACAGATTATTTCTGTACTTTAGCAGAGAGACACGTGTCTGGTGGAAAAAGACAAAGATTTTGAGCTGATGAAACTGCGCTACTACTGTATACAAGGCTGCTCTAAATCTGATCCAACTGACCAGCTGGTTTGAATAAGTTCAACAAATTTGATAGTCTTTAAGACATTTTACCAGTTTACTCCTTGCCGCTCATAACGTAAAATGCATCTAAAATAGGCAAATAAGCGATTTTTGTGCAACTTCAATAGGGAATAAAGACTAAATACTACAAAGCCCCGCAAGGGACAGGGGGGGAAAAATATTTTTTGGTTGAAAAAATAAATAAAAAATCAAACTTGAGATCGAACTCCAACCACACAAGAAAAGAGTCACGGAAGAGTACTTGGAGCATTCTCTCTCACACTAACACCAAAATACAACCTATTAGGCCTATATCTATCGTATACAATGCACATTGTGTGTGTATTGACAATTAGACCTCCGCTCTCTGTCCATGGTGTGTCAAAATGAAGCGAAGCGTTGTCACTTTTCTCTCCAATGTGCATTGTGAACGTTAGATTTAGGCCTAAAAGGTTGTATTTTGGTGTTAGTGTGAGAGAGAATGCTCCAAGTACTCCATGACTCTTCTCTTGTGTGGTTGGAGTTTGATCTCGAGATCTCGAGTTTGAATAATTGATAAAGGTTATTAACTCTTTATCACAAAATAAATAACTTTATTTGTTCAAGATTATGAGATAAGTTGAGAACTCAAATAATATTATTATTAAGACATATCCAGATAACAATGTGATAATATAGTGTGTGCGTGTGTGTGCTACTCTGTGTACAAAATATTTTAAAGAGATACATAACCAGAGTTGACAATAGTTATTTCTTTTAACATACATAACATACAATGGCGTATAACGTCACGACAAGATGGCGCCAGTTTGTTTGGCAGCTCGTCGGTCGCGTCAAACGCTGTTAAGTTTATTGTTTGCTGTCGCTCTGTTCATCTGTGTCTGCTGTCCGAATGTTTCGGCTCTACTGGAGTATGATCGCCAAACTTTAATTAACATCCGAGTTTCTGCTGAGACAGTACTGTGCAGACATGATCTAGTGGATTGGACCTCAAGCCTCCCTCCCCTGCTGGCGGATATCCCAGCTCACCTGCGCCGTACACCTTGCGCCCCTCCCTGGAAGAAGCGGCGAAGACGGCGTGGGAAACGGGGCGGTGTGCTGGTGAAAATCAAGGCCTACCTGTCGTCCTCCTGTGTGTTTGATCCTCGCCTCCGACGTGAGGGTTTTTGCTACTCTTCCGCTGTTCGGTGTGCATTGCAGCTCAGGGGTCCCTGGATGAGAGCTGTGGCTCTGAGCCCTCCTTCTGGTGTCTCACACTCTTCTTCCATTCTGATGCCTGTACCCGGCTCGCTGCTCCTCCCTGCTGCTTCTCTCGGACCTCCGATGGCGCCGGCCCTCCTCGACCTGACGACGGCGCTTCCCGGTCTCCTCTGAGCGCGCCCAGGCGGCGCTGTGCACTCAAGCCTCCGCCCGCTGAGACGTGCGGCGGCCTCAATCACTGTGGCTCCTCCGGTCACACTTAAGATGGCTTTAATAAATGCTAGATCGCTAGCAAACAAGACGTTTCTGCTGAATGACTTTTTTACATCCCGTGAGCTGGATTTTATGTGTCTAACGGAGACGTGGATACACGCTGGTGAGTCCATAGCTTTCTCAGAAATTCTCCCTCCAGACTGTACTTTTCTTAGCTCCCCGCGGAGCACTGGAAGGGGTGGTGGAGTAGCCTGTGTGTATAAATCCAGTTTCAAATGCCGGCATATTCCACCAGTCACTTTTTCCAGTTTTGAGCTTCAGCTTTTTGAACTCAATTGCTCTCCTCCCATGCTGTTTGGTGTGGTGTATCGTCCTCCGAAATACAATAAGGATTTCATACATGACTTTGAAAGTTTCATCTCTGGTGTCATGGTTGACTATGAACATTTTTTAATTCTTGGTGATCTAAGCATCCATGTGTGTTGTGAGACCAGACCTCTGGTAAAAGACTTCTTATCTCCGATTGACTCTTTTAACCTAATCCAGTGGGTTTCTGGCCCAACGCATGAAAAAGGTCACACATTAGACCTGGTGCTGTCTCATGGGGTGCCTGTCTGTGTACACGAGATCTGTAGCAGTGCTTGCATTTCCGATCACCTGCCTGTTTTATTTTCTGCTACTGTCCCCTGTTCTGTTGCTGAAACTAGTCGAGCTGCTCGTCGTTACCGTGTTATAAACTCGGACACTACACTGATGTTTTCTATGGCTTTCGATGAGTTTGTAATTTCATCCATGGATGAGTTTGTTTTCTTTTGTCCTGAAGAGCTTGTCGCTCTTTTTGACACAAAATGCACTAGCATCTTGGACTCTATTGCCCCTATCAGGAACAAGTCCTCAAAGGCTTCTTCTGAGCCATGGATAAACGACTCTATCCGAGCTCTCAGGCGCTCCTGCAGGCGTGCTGAGAGGAGGTGGAAGAAGGACAAGTTACATGTGTCTTTTGGAATATTGCGGGACTGTCTACTGGAATATCAGAATGCTGTAAAAGCCGCCAAAGCTGGCTACTTCTCTAACCTGGTCTCAAACAACATCAATAGGCCAAAGGTTTTGTTCAATGTTCTGGATTCTCTTGTAAACCCATGTACAACTGATCCCATTGTACCTTCACCTGCTCTTTGTAATGATTTTCATGACTTCTTTGTCAACAAAATCCTGGCTCTGCGGTCAGTACCGCCTCTTGTTGCACCTGACCCGTCTGCCCCCCCGATGTGCCCTGCCGTTTTCGACCAGTTTAAACCTTTATCACGGTCTCAGCTGTTGGATGTAGTGCAGAAACAACGCCCCACAAACTGCCTTTCAGATAGCATTCGTTCGTGTCTCTTTAAAAATGTTTTTAATTCTGTTGGCTGGTTCATTTTATTGTTGTTTCATGCTTGTTTTAGCTCAGCGTGTTTTCCAGCTCCTTTTTAAGCATGCCATAGAGCAGCCGCTAATCAAAAAGCCTGGTCTTGACCCATCTATCCTCTCTAACTTTCGGCCTATCTCGAAACTCCCCTTTTTATCAAAGGTGTTGGAGAAAGTAATGGCCACCCAGCTGATATCATTTCTAGAGAGTAATGAAATTTTTGAAAAGTTCCAGTCTGGTTTTAGACCCCGGCATAGCACAGAAACTGCCCTTTGAAGAGTTTTTAATGATCTCATTGTAACTGTTGATTCTGGGTGTGTTGCTATCATGGTGACATTAGATTTAACAGCTGCTTTCGACACAGTCGATCGATCACAGGACCCTGCTGTCACGCCTAGAGCAGTATGTTGGTATTAAGGGCGCTGCCCTCAAGCTGCTCCAGTCCTATTTGACTGATAGGACTTTCTCAGTTAATTTAGGACTTTTTTCTTCTAGTGCGACCCCTTTTACTAGTGGGGTACCCCAAGGGTCTGTTTTAGGTCCTTTATTGTTTTCTCTGTACATGTTGCCCTTTGGATCCATTCTCCGCAAACATAATGTGTCTTTTCATTGCTATGCTGATGATGTTCAGATTTATCTCCCTTTGAAAATGAACTGTAAAGACTCTGCAAAAAATTTTCTTGCTTGTCTAAATGAAATTAAGACTTGGATGAGTCTTAGTTTCCTGAGTCTCAATGACAGTAAGACAGAAGGTATAGTGTTTGGGCGTGTAGAATGTTATGCCGACTGTATTGCTGCTCTACCCCCATCCCTGGGTTTAAAAAACTGCTCTGTCATTAAGAGCCTTGGTGTCATGTTTGACAGAGATTTTAAATTTGAAAAGCAAATTGGCTCTGTAGTCAAAGGTGCCTTCTTCCAGCTGAGACTTCTGGCCAAGGTAAAACCTTACCTCTCTCCTGGAGAAGGTTATTCATGCCTTCATTTTCTCAAGACTGCATTATTGCAATTCACTGTATGTAGGTTTAGACCAGCGCTCGCTGCGTCGCCTGCAGCTTGTACAGAACTCAGCTGCTCGTCTTCTGACAGGCACAAAGAAGCGGGAGCACATAACCCCGGTTCTGGCCTCCCTGCACTGGCTTCCGGTCCGCTTCAGAATAGATTTTAAGATCCTGATGTTTGTTTTTAAAGTTTTAAATGGTATGGCCCCCGTGTACTTGGCGGAACTCATACAGGTCCATAGACCAAGCAGAGCTCTGAGGTCTGCAAACAGCTTATCTCTGGATGTGCCAAACAGCAGGCTTAAAACTAAAGGCGATCGTGCATTCTCCGTGGTTGCCCCGAAACTTTGGAACAGCTTACCACAACATATTCGCTCATCTGAGTCTCTGGAAACTTTCAAGCCCACTCTTAAAACTCACCTTTTTTCACAGGCTTTTACGTTTTAATGAATTGTTTTGTGTCATTGCTGTAAGTGTTTTTTGATTTATGTATTTTATGTAAAGCACTTTGGTGAATTTAGGTTCTTATAAGGTGCTATAGAAATAAAAGTGACCTTGACCTTGACCTTAACATTATCCATCTTTTAAACCTCTAACAACACTGCATGCTTTCAGCAATCTGGTCCTTTCTGTTCTGAACATCTTCCTCTGACTTTGCAGTTAAACCAACACACAGTGTTTGTTTTTCGCTTGCACACACAGATATAACATCTGGTCCATATACAGCACCTGGATCGCTGCTATGCCAAGTTTTTTTCCCCATTTCATCATAATTACATGTTTAACATTAGGGCATTGTGACTGTATTTATCCTGTACATATTGATTCCAACATTTAACATTAACATTTTACAGATGATCAGAACCAATCAAAACCACCTCTTTCAAAGGAAAAGCATGTAGAGCATTAGCCAAATTGAAATCGAGTGAGAGTGAATAAAAGCAAAATCACTTAGATCCTCTATAAGCGTACAGTGTTGAAATTTATAACATTAAAAAAGGGAAGCCCAGCCTGGGGGGAAAGCGTGGCATCGCAGCCCAACCCAGCCCGTGCCGGGCTCAGGCAGATAATCTAACCTCTAAGGCAGACTGATTGGTTTAGGGAAGGAATCTCACCAGGGATCTCAAGCGTACGAGTCAGCAGGATAAGACCCCCAAATGTGGGGGACAAACCATGGGAGTGTGACTGTGTCGATATTTGGAACTACAATGGCACATACAGGTGAAACTCGAAAAATTAGAATATCGTGCAAAAGTTCATTTATTTCAGTAATTCAACTTTAAAGGTGAAAATAATATATTATACAGACTCATTACATGCAAAGTGAGATATGTAAAGCCTTTATTTGTTATAATTGTGATTATTATGGCTTACAGTTTATAAAAACCCCAAATTCTAAATCTCAGAAAATTAGAATATTACATAAAATCAAAAAAAAGGTTTTTAAATACAGAAATGTCGGCCCTCTAGAAAGTATAATCATGCATATGTACTAAGTACTTGGTTTGGGCCCCTTTTGCATGAATTCTTGCCTCAATGCGGCATGGCATGGTTGCTATCAGTCTGTGGCACTGCTGAGGTGTTATGGAAGCCCATGTTGCTTTGATAGTGGCCTTCAGCTCGTCTGTATTGTTGGGTCTGGTGTGTATTATCTTCCTCTTGACAATACTCCATAGTTTCTCGATGGAGTTCAGGTCAGGAGAGTTGTCTGGCCATTCATGCACAGTAATACCATGGTCAGTCAACCAGTTACCAGTGGTTTATGGTACTGTGGGCAGGTGCCAAGTCTAGCTGGAAATGGAAATTGTCAGACAGACAGAAGCATGAAGTGCTCTAAAATCTTCTGGTAGATGGCTGTGGTGACTTTTGACTTGATAACACAGTGGACCAACATCAGCAGCTGACATGATACCTCAAATCATCACTGATCCAAATGAAATGTTGCGTTTCATTTTGAAATCAAGGTCCCACAGTCTAGAGGAAGAGTGGAGGGGCACAAAATCCAAGTGGCTTGAAGACCACTGTCAAGTTTCAACAGTCAGTGATGATTTGAGGCACCATGTCATCTGATGGTGTTGGTCCACTGTGTTATCAAGTCCAAAGTCACCACAGCCATCAATCAGGAGATTTTAGAGCACTTCATGCTTCTGTCTGTTGAAAAGCTTTATGGAGATGCTGAATTACTCTTTCCTGCAAGACTTGGCACCTGCCCACAGTACCAAAACCACAAGTAACTGGTTGACTGACCATGGTATTACTGTGTTGATTGGCCAGACAACTCTCCTGACCTGAACTCCATAGAGAAACTATGGAGTATTGTCAAGAGGCAGATGAGACACACCAGACCCAACAATACAGACGAGCTGAAGGCCACTATCAAAGCAACCTGGGCTTCCGTAACACCTCAGCAGTGCCACAGGCTGATAGCATCCATCCCACGCCGCATTTAGGCAAGAATTCATGCAAAAGGGGCCCAAACCAAGTACTTAGTACATATGCATGATTATACTTTCTAGAGGGCCGACATTTCTGTATTTAAAATCCTTTTTTTATTGATTTTATGTAATATTGTAATTTTCTGAGATTTTGAATTTGGGGTTTTCATAAGCTGTAAGCCATAATAATCAAAATTGTAACAAATACAGGCTTGAAATATCTCACTTTGCATGCTATGAGTCTGTATAATATATTAGTTTAACCTTTTAGGTTGAATTGTTGCAGTGCTTTCGAACAGTGAAGAGACAATATTTGTCCTTAGTACAGCAGACTTCACAAGAGACACAATGGACTCAATTTAGCAAAGGAGCTCACTCTTGCAATGGCATGGCTCCTTTATGCAATTTGTCGTCAAAACTAATCAGACCAGATTTTGACTTTCTGACTTAATTGCTTTAAAATATAAAATATTATAAATCCCCAGGAGTATATCATTTTCATCGAAGTAGCATGGAGCATAGACCTTGATACCCTTTCTTTTTACCCTTTTGTTCTGTGTCAGCTTTAGCTTCTTTTTCTTGTATGAGTTTGGCCTCTGAACAAAGCTTAGGTCCTTAGCTTTTTCAACTAGCGACCAAGCAAACATTCACCAGGGAGAGATGCTTCTAGATGATCAGCTGCAGCACATAAAGCAATGTAAGGTAACAACACACGTTACTAGAGTCTGGTGAGATGCTGGTGTGGTATTTCTCTATAAGATATATTCTCATGACTGAATAACCGATATTTTCTCACAGGAAAATTGGATCCCTGTCTGAAGTTAGAAATCTACCTGAAAAGTTACTGTTTCACAGTTGATGTTTACAGCAACAGGGCCCACAGTTTTGTTTTCTAAACCCAGTCTTAAGTTTTGTTCCAGGTTCATCAAAATAATTTAGTTTTGACCCATGAAGATAGGATTATTCAATACTAAGAATTACATGTAGAGAAAATATGTTTTGTAAACTTTATGCAGGCTTTGAAAATGTTAACACATCCCCCTCCTCTGAAACTGCATAGTGACCCTTTAATAACATTAACAGCATGATGTCTGCCTGTTGGAAGCTTGGAAGCTACAGTGCAAGGTTTTTTTACTTTGACACTGTTTTTGGACTACGAAGAAGGGTGATTAATGCGATATTGTAAGGGTGGTTTCAGGTGACCTTTATTTGAACTGGCTTCAGCGTTCCAAGATAACTACCCATTCATCCCTATGTAAGTTGGTTGTTGGGCATTCAATACGCTGAAATAATTTTTTAGGCTTCGTTGGGCTTTTATGTTTTGGGGCCCATAAGCATGACAGTCCTCATGACAGTGTTGCCAACAATTTTTAATGGGTATTAGGCAACTACTGCTGAAAAGGTTGCATGATGACTAGATTCATTAGTGTTGCATAATAATTTAACAAGATAAAAAAAGGAACTGACTACTTTGCTTTGTCACTTGCTATTATATATACAATGGCCGGCCCCCCCAAAAAAAGTCGGCATCTGGATTTAACTAAAAAAATAGGTAGGAGCCCTCAATCGGTCAACTGCAGTGATTAATATGTTGAAACATATTAATATGTTGAAACATATTAACCACTGCAGTATTGGCAACAAGTTATTTAAAGGCACCCTATGCAACATTTTAATTAAAAAATAAATTATAAAGTCCCACAAAAAAAAACATTCTCAATGATCACTTCTGCCCATCTAGAATATGTGGTGGTGGGTTTATCTGCACAGTCCTCCTCTCTGGCTGTATTTTACATAGGAACATTTGTTGGTATTGTTTTGTAAACAGAAAACTCAGGTCTAAGCTCCACCCATGTTCCACCTTGCTACTTTGCTGCCCCGCGCACACCGACGCACAGCCTTCCCAAACTAAACAAAGCAAATACAGCCAGTGGGGGACGACTGTGCAGGTAAACGCTAGGGCTGGCCCAAATGCCATTTTTCAGGCTTCGAGTATTCGTTGGTTTTCCCGAGCGAATATTCGGATATTCGTTCCAGAAAAACACACCATCAAACCAACATTAATAATGCCAATGTACTCACTGAAACCGAGTGTGTGAGCCGAGACAGCAAGCTGCGTAGTTTGTTGATGCTTTAATAACTTTCGAACGGTAGTAAAGTTGGAGTTCCTTACTTTTTCCCCGTGGAGGCAACAGCTGTTTTTCGTTCCAAATCAGCTGTCCTCTGCGCCATCGTAACCCATACAGGAGCTTATCAATTCATCCAGGAACGTGCATCTTTTCGGCGATTTATAAATCCATACAAAGATCCAATATTGATAGTCTTTTTTGTCCATATTATATCCATTATTGACCGCCTATTCCCATGATGCAAGCAAGTCACGGTTAATGATGGCTGAGCTAAGCTAACGTTAGCATTACGCCAAGCATAAGCATTACATTTCCTTCCGAAATCGCGCTAATGTTGTGGTAGCCTATAGAGTTATTAGGAACACAATCTATTCTTCCTCCATCTCTCTCTCCCTCCTGCGCTTGGTGCCGCTATTAGTTTGCCTCACTCTTGTAACATCACGTAGCCTACTACATCACCGGTTGCGCAAAGGGCAGCGACCAACTAGGTCAAAGTTCAAATAATTCGATAATATATTTTAAATGAATGTCTAATTTGTATTTTACAATTGTTTTATAACTTGTGCATCCAAATATTGTTTGCTGACAAAATATACTGCTATTTGAGCTACCTTTGCAAAAAAAAATTTAAAAAATGTTTTTTGAAAAGAAGAATAAAAAAAAATAACGAATATCCCGAATACTGAATTGAACTCCGAATACTAATTTAACAAACGAATACTCGTTTATTCGAATAATTCGGGCCAGCCCTAGTAAACACACCACCCCACATTCTAGTGAGGCAGAAATGATCATTGAGTCGGATTACCTTTGTGTGCCTATCATTTCCTAATATAATTGAATGATAAAAAAAAAATAATAATTAACAGTTAAAAACATATTCTATTAGCCTTTTCTTAAATTAATGTGTAAAAAATATATACATTTCATATGCTATGCATTTAGTTACAAAGTGTTCTAAGGCAGTCAAATTTGTGTGTAGGCATGGTCTGAGGAAGTTCTCAATTTGTTCTCAGAATATGAAGAAATTCAGGTACGAAGATATTGATAAATCACCAAGTTGTGCGTGAAACGTTCGTACGCAAGGTTTAGGCACGGATCTGTGTGTACGCACTGTTAATATATTAGGGCCAAAGTGATGAAAACTCAAGGGATTGGGACTATACAGCTTTGTCGCATTAAGAAAACCACTTATCACTGGGGCTTATCAAATGAAAATGCTTCGATTTGCTAGGCATAAAGGTTGTAGACTCTGGAGCAATGAAAAAAGGTTGTGTGGTCTGATGAGACCAAACTGACCCTGTTCCAGAGTGATGGGTGCATCAGGGTAAGAGGAGAGGTGGATGAAGTGATGCTCCCATCATGCCTAGTGCCTTCTGTACAAGCCTTTGTGGCCATGCAGGTAGGATCTGGGGTTGCTTCAGTTGGTCAGGTTTAGATTCAGCAACCTTATGTGCCAAAAAAGCGTATCAAAATGATGCCACGGAGAATATGTGCCATAATTAAAGCTAAAGGTGGTCCAACAAAATATTGGTGTGTGTGACTGTTTTGGGCCGGGCAGTGTATATTTATCAAATTCAAAATTCATTTAAATAACTTTAGTTTCGGTACTTGGAAATTAGACATGGGTATTGTACTGTATTAGGGTATGTAGTGCCATCTGCCACACACAACTGATGAAAAAAAAATATGTATCATAAATAAAGTTCAAATAATTTAAACCTACAACACAGTTTAATTATCCATAGAGGCCTATGTTACTGTGTTAGGGAACATTGAGGATTTCATTGAAAGAGAACTCGGAAATGGGAATTACAAACATAGAACAGTCTTGTAATATAAATGATGCTACATCCATGGGAAAGTAGGAACTATCCCTGCGTTCCGAATCGCATACTTTCTACTATTTAGTATTGCAGAAAAAAAATTTAAAATGTCCCGATTCTTGTGGCCAGATTTAGGATGGTTAGAAAGACCCGGATGTCTATTACATCTGGCAAGGAATTTTAGTGTTGAAAACAGCATCCTATTTGGGCGATTCTGACCCCTAATCCAGTGCGAAGTGACGTCACATCAACGGAGCCTCCATATGAAAACAAACGGGGATGCGACGGATATAAAAGCAAGAGGCAAGATCAAGCCGCAATGTTATGATGAAATAAATAAGTAAAAGTATGTCCCAATAGTATGCCTACTGCATCCTAACTAGATTATTTTTATTGTCGGGTGTAGTATGTAGAATAGAAAAAAGAAAGAGTATGCGATTCGGAATGCACGGTGTATTTGCCCATACTACTATAAAACATGGCACTCATTCATTGACTGACTTGTATTCTGTCCATCGGTGCCTGTACGGTTACTGAAGCTAGACATAGAATGTACTGAAATAGGCAATAAAAATTGTGACTTATTATAAATTCTGTACATCAATATGCATTTTTCACTTCCACATACACTCACTGTCACACACACACACACACACACACAAACACCACAAGCATTATTCCTTTTTCCTGTGTCTTGGCTGAAAAGTTGTCTTGCTGTTGTGGCCATGGTGGGCTGCTGCTGAGCTTGAGTCACTGTGACGCTGTCTGGCTCTTTAAGGATCACAGTGGAACTGGGCCTGAATACTGTTGCTATACATCAATGCTAGTCACACACACACACATACACACACACACACACACACACACACACACATCGATGTCCACTGGCACACACAGGTATTTGTCTTATAATGAGTTTTCAATCTCCTTTGAACTGGAAAATAAAATGTACTGTGTATTAGGGCTGGCCCGAATGCCATTTTTCAGGCTTCGAATATTCGTTGTCTTTTCCGAGCGAATATTCGAATATTCGTTCCAGAAAAACACACCATCAAAAACAACATAAAAAAAAAAAAAAAAAAAAAAACGTTAATAATCCCTATATACTCCCTGGAACCGATTTTGACAGTATCTGCATATTTTGTTGAAGATTTACGTGCTCGGAGGTGAAGTAATGGATGCGCTATGACACTTAGTGATGTAATATCCTCCTAAATGAGCAATACTACTACTACTACTACTACAATATTACTAACTTTTATATCCAAATATAGAATTATTTGATGACATGTTGCAGTACTAGCTTCTTGCAAAAAAAAAATTGAAAAAAAAAAAAATATACACATATATATTAAAAAAAAAAACATACATACATACATACATACATCTTCAACCGCTTATCCGAAATCGGGTCGCGGGGGCAGCAGCTTGAGCAGGGAACCCCAAACTTCTCTTTCCCGGGCCACATCAACCAGCTCTGACTGGGGGATCCCGAGGCGTTCCCAGGCCAGTGTGGAGATATAATCTCTCCACCTAGTCCTGGGTCTTCCCCGAGGCCTCCTTCCAGCTGGACGCTCCTGGAACACCTCCCTAGGGAGGCGCCCTGGGGGCATCCTTACCAGATGCCCGAACCACCTCAACTGGCTCCTTTCAACGCAAAGGAGTAGCGGCTCTGCCCCGAGTTCCTCACGAATGACTGAGCTTCTCACCCTATCTCTAAGGGAGACGCCAGCCACTCTCCTGAGAAAACCCATTTCGGCCGCTTGTACCCGCGATCTCGTTCTTTCGGTCATTACCCAGCCTTCATGACCATAGGTGAGGGTAGGAACAAAGATCGACCGGTAGATCAAAAGCTTTGCCTTACGACTCAGCTCTCTTTTTGTCACAACAGTGCGGTAAAGCGTATGCAAAACCGCCCCTGCTGCTCCGATTCTCCGGCCAATCTCACGTTCCATTGTTCCCTCACTCGAAAACAAGACCCCGAGGTACTTGAACTCCTTCACTTGGGGTAAGGACTCATTCCCTACCTGTAGTAGACAAACCATCGGTTTCCTGCTGAGCACCATGGCCTCAGATTTAGAGGTGCTGATCCTCATCCCAACCGCTTCACACTCGGCTGCAAACCGATCCAATGAGAGCTGAAGGTCACAGGCCGATGATGCCATCAGAACCACATCATCCGCAAACAGCAGAGATGAGATCTTCAGACCACCAAACTGCAACCCCTCCCCACCACGACTACGCCTTGATATCCTGTCCATGAATATCACAAACAGGATTGGTGATAAAGCGCAGCCCTGGCGGAGGCCAACCCCCACCGGAAACGAGTCCGACTTACTACCGAGAACCCGGACACAGCTCTCGCTTTGAGTGTACAGAGATTGGATGGCCCTGAGAAGAGACACCCTCACCCCATACTCCCGCAGCACCCCCCACAGTATCTCCCGGGGAACCCGGTCATAAGCCTTCTCCAAATCTACAAAACACATGTAGACTGGATGAGCAAACTCCCAAGCTCCCTCTAGGATCCTTGCGAGAGTGAAGAGCTGGTCCGTTGTTCCACGGCCAGGACGGAATCCGCATTGTTCCTCTTCAATCTGAGGTTCGACTATCGGCCGAACCCTCCTTTCCAGCACCTTGGAGTAGACTTTGCCGGGGAGGCTGAGAAGTGTGATACCTCGGTAATTGGCACACACTCTCTGGTCCCCCTTTTTGAAAATAGGAACCACCACCCCGGTCTGCCACTCCTTCGGCACTGTACCCGACTTCCACGCAATGTTGAAGAGGCGTGTCATCCAAGACAGCCCCTCCACACCCATTGCTTTCAGCATTTCTGGACGGATCTCATCAACCCCCGGGGCTTTGCCACTGTGGAGTTGTTTGACTACCTCAGTGACTTCCACCAGGGAAATTGACGATGATCCCCCATCAGCCTCCAGCTCTGCCTCCAACATAGAGGGCGGGTTAATCGGATTCAGGAGTTCCTCAAAGTGCTCCTTCCACCGACCGACCACCTCCTCAGTTGAGGTCAACAGCGTCCCATCCTTACTGTACACAGCTTGGATGGTTCCCCGCTTCCCCCTCCTGAGGTGCCGGACGGTCTTCCAGAAACACCTTGGTGCCGACCGAAAGTCCTTCTCCATGGTTTCTCCGAACTTCTCCCACACCCGCTGCTTTGCCTCTGTCACGGCAGAGGCTGCAGCCCTTCGGGCCTGTCGGTACCTTGCAACTGCCTCAGGAGTCCCCCGTGATAACATATCCCGGAAGCACTCCTTCTTCAGTCGGACGGCTTCCCTGACCACCGAGGTCCACCACGGCGTTCGAGGGTTACCGCCCCTTGAGGCACCTAAGACCTTGAGACCACAGCTGCCTGTCGCGGCTTCAGCAATGGAAGTTTTGAACATCGACCACTCGGGTTCAATGCCCCCAACCTCCACAGGGATGCTCGAAAAGCTCTGCTGGAGGTGCGAATTAAAGATCTCTTGAACAGGGGCCTCCGCCAGACGTTCCCAGTTCACCCGCACTACCCGTTTGGGCTTACCAGGTCTGTCCAGAGTCTTCCCCCACCCTTTGACCCAACTCACAACCAGATGGTGATCAGTTGACAGCTCCGCCCCTCTCTTCACCCGAGTGTCCAAAACATGCGGCCTCAGATCAGATGATACGATCACGAAATCGATCATCGACCTTCGGCCTAGGGTGCTCTGGTACCATGTACACTTATGAGCATCCTTATGTTCGAACATGGTGTTCGTTATAGACAAACCATGACCAGCACAGAAGTCCAACAACAAACGACCGCTCGGGTTCAGATCGGGGGGGCCGTTCCTCCCAATCACGCCTCTCCAGGTGTCTCCATCATTGCCCACGTGCGCGTTAAAGTCTCCCAGCAGAACTATGGAGTCCCCTACCGGAGCCCCATGCAGGACTCCGTTCAGGGTCTCCAAGAAGGCCGGATACTCCGAACTGCTGTTCGGTGCATACGCACAGACAACAGTCAGAGTCTTCCCCCCCACAACCCGGAGGCGTAGGGAGGCGACCCTCTCGTCCACCGGGGTAAACTCTAACGTAGTAGCGCCCAGCCGGGGGCTCGTGAGTATCCCCACACCGGCCCGGCGCCTCACACCTTGGGCAACTCCAGAGAAGAATAGAGTCCAACCCCTGTCCAGAAGTACGGTTCCAGAACCAAGACAGTGCGTGGAGGTCAGCCCCACCAGATCTAATTGGTAGCGCTCCACCTCCCGCACCAGTTCCGGCTCCTTCCCCCACAGCGAGGTGACGTTCCACGTCCCCAAAGCCAGCCTCTGCCGCCCGGGTCTGGTCCGTCGTGGTCCCCGCCCTTCACTGCCACCCATAAGGCAGCGCACCCGACCCCAGCGGTTCCTCTGACGAGTGGTGGGCCCATCAGTTGTAGAGGGAGTTTGTGCCACGTAGCTTCTTCGGGCTGTGCCCGGCCGGGCCCCGTGGCAGACCCGGCCACCAGACGCTCGCAGGCGGGCCCCCTTTCTGGGCCTGGCTCCAGACGGGGGCCCCGGGCTTCCTCCGGGCAGGGTCACACTTCCTCTTGCTTGATTTTCCATGGGGTCTTTGTGAACCATTCTTAGTCGGGCCCCTCACTTGAGACCACTTTGCCATGGGAGACCCTACCAGGAGCACTAGGCTCCGGACAACACAGCTCTCAGGTTCACAGGGGCACACAAACCTCTCCACCACGGTAAGGTGATGGTTCCCGGAGAAGAAAAAAAAAAAAAAACGAAGCTCCGAATACTTATTTAAGCTCCGAATACTAATTTTCCGAACAAGTATTCGAATAATTTGGGCCAGCCCTACTGTATATGCAATGATGTAATACATCTAACAGATCCCAATAAAAAAGGCAGTTAAAACAAAGGTATTGGCCTAATATCATTATTTGCAGGTAGATTTAATTGTTTTTATGAGATAGTGTTATGGTACTTACATGTATTAATCAGTTATAGAACCTGCATTTGAATGTTTAACATAAATTGCTTTTTTGCATCCCAACCTTTAAGCTAAACAGTAGGGACACAATGTCAGTTTGGCAAGCAAGAAAACTCATGATCTTAATTGCAGATTAATGCTCCCAAAATAATCTTTTTCCATTGTAATGACCCAGTGAGCTTTCTTTCAACAGCACCCTATGGTACTGACTGCATTGTGAGCAGTTCATAGATAAGCTCTTAGAATAACAGATGTTTTTAGTATGGTGTTCCTTTGATCCGTCTTTTAGAGATTTTGCAGCAGGGCTTTACACACAACTGTCCAATACAGTCTTTTATGCACCATTATCCAGTCTGACCTGTATGCTGGTGTTAAAGTCAGAGCTGAAGTCAATAGAAGGATCCTCACATACAGTAGCTCCACTGGTGTCCAAGATGAGTCAGTAACTACTTGCTATGTAAGCAAACGTGTTAGGGTAAACTGGTTTTGATTCAGTGTGGTTGGCTGAGCTTTTCTGCCTGTGTAGTGTATACTGATGTTAGCAGTATGGATATGTGATCTGACTGGCCTAAGTGTGGTAGAGGTGTTGACCTTAAAACATTCTTGATGTTAGAATAAACCTTATCTAGACTGTCTTTCCCCTCCTGTTAGCACATTTGATGTGTTGTTCCGGATTAATGCTCTGTTATGAATAAATAGCAGTGAGCAGGTAGCCTAGAGCTATGCTAACAATGTTATCATGCAGTAACATGGAAATAGCTGTGACTATAACAACTGTAAGCTCATGTGGAAGGTAATGGGATTCTAGATCGCAGAAAAAAGGAATTGCAATTTTTACAAGAATTACATTTTTTCACTATCCCCTATAGAATATGATTTTAGCCATATCGCCCAGTCCTAATTCTACATTAATTCCATGGTTTTACTAAAGTAATTATCTGTTACAAGCGTCGGTCTTAAGTAGAAAAAGTGGCAAAGTGGATAGGGTGGTGGACCCGCAACCATAGGGTCGGTGGTTCGATCCCCAGTCTCCCCGCCACATGTCCAAGTGTCCCTGGACAAGACACTGAACCCTAAATGTCTCCTGATAGTTATATACTATATTATATTAGCCAGCACCCTGCGTGGTAGCTGCTGCTATCGGTGTGTGAATGTGTGCTCCAGTTGTAAGTCACTTTGGATAAAAGCGTCTGCTAAATGACGTGTAATACTCGTGATTAATTTCAGAAAATTATGAGATGAATTAGTTTTTTTTTTTTAAATCTATTGACAGCACTAGTAAATATAGATTAATTATTTAGGCAATAAAAGAAAGATTTAAAAAACTATATTTAAATAAAATATATGGATGAGAGATTATTATACAAATGTTTATTCATTACCACTCTTATTGAGTGGTAATTATTATCTTATTGAGTCAT